>CM053148.1:94915000-95540000 GCA_028571685.1 Heterohyrax brucei
AATTCTTGAGATAGTCTTTAAATTCAAGTGGGATATAAGATTTTCTTCAATCAATTTTAAGTGGACTACAACATAACACGATTACTCTTTCCATCATAACTCAGTACTGCAAGGACAGAGTAGCTGGGCGGGGGACCAGGGACCATGCTCTCAGGGGAAGTTGAGGCCAAACTGGCACAACTAGCATTTTGCTGAGAGTCTTCTGCATCCCACATTGGTGAGTGGCATCTGGGGTCTTAATAGCTGCCAAGCTACCATCTGAGATATAACATATGGCCTCAACTCAACAGGAATGTATGATCACCAAGTACCAGAAGAAAGAGAATCCAGAAGACAAAGAAACCCCTGTGAAAGCAGGACTACATCGACACGTGACTGGACGAACCGGATGGTGCCCGGCCACCACCAGCGATAGCTACGATGAGGTTCACAGAGTTGAGTCTCACCGGAAACCCAATAATGAAAAGGGGTATGCCATGAGATCACCACTGAAAGACCACAAATGATGGTCCAGGGGCCTTGGAGTTCCCTTGGGAGCACAGCCCCTGGCCCTGATGCTGCCCCTGCCCATAAATCATAATGGAGGTCAACTCTTTGGACAGGAATGGATTAGACTTGGCGACACAGAGTGACCCTATCGTGTGTGCACTTTATGTTATTATGCGTCTATAGGATGTTGTCCCACTGATGTCTTAACTGGATGTGGGGGAGAGGGTGGAGAGGAGGGGATAGGAGATTGTTAGGAGGATTTGACACATACAGAACGGAGAAGAGTGTGCTGTCACCAGGCAGGGAGAGCAGTGAGAGCTGTACATAGGCAGGCTTGCAGATTTATATGGGAATGTACATTTTCACTGAATCATGATAAAAAAAACAAAAATAAAAGATTTTCTTCAACGTTAGCTTGACATTGCATTTGAGCAATCGATGATCTGTTCCAGAGTCATCCCCTGGCCCTTTTCTGATTATTAATACTGAACTTCTCCATCATCTCTTTCCACAAATACAATCAATATCATTCCTGTGCATTCCTTCAGACAAGGTCCATGTTATTTATGTTGTTGAAAAAAATGATATTTCCAGTAAATAAGTCATTGGTCTTGCACAATTCTTAACCATGATATCTGGTGCTATTTCTATCATTAAGACCATATTTTCTAAATACTCAATCTTCTCTCTTTGGAACTTTTACATTCTAGTTGTCAGTAATTATCAAACCATCCTGATTGCATGTTAGATACATTTCTGACTGCAGAAGTTGGTGAACATATTCTCCTTAGGCATTAGCATTTGGTGTATAAATTTAAGTAGGAGACTTATTCACTGGTCGTCCTTGTAGGTGTGCGAATACTATCCTATTGTGGACAGCACGGTACTTTAAGATAGATTTTGAAGTGTTCTTTTCGCCGATCAATGTGATGCCATTCCACTTGAGTTTGTCATTCCAGGATAGTCTACTGTATGGTTTCCTGATTCAACACGACCGATACCAGCCATCTCAGCTCACCAATGCCTAAGATATGTATCTGTAAGAATTTTATTGTCACTTTTGATGACTTCTAACATTCCTTGATTCATACTTCATACAGTCCATTTTCCTGCTATGAATGGATGCTTGCAGCTGTTTTATCTCATTTTGAGTCAGGACACTTCAGCTAATAATGGTCTTGAAAGCTTTATTCCATTCATGTCATTAAGATCAATTCCTTGAGGAGACACTCCTCCCCAGTTGTGTTCTGAGTGCCTGTCAACCTGAAAGGCTCATCTTCCACTACTGTATCAGGCAATAAACGCAGGCTCTCCATAGATTTTTAACAGCTAGTTTTTTAGAAGCATATCACAGGTACTTCTTTCTAGCTGCTCCTCATGAAGGCTCCACTGGAAACCATTTACCGTGGGTGACCTTGGGTGAAATACTGGTGGCGTAGCATCCAGTATCACAGCAACATGCAAGACACTACAGTAGGACAAACCGACAGAGAAGCATGACAAAGATACTTAGGACGTATTTTTAAATTGAGGGATACTATAAAGTTTGATTTTGTGCATATTTGTAAGACAACTTTTTTTAGTGCCCTTCCATGAAAGCCCAACACATGTCTTTAAAAATCAGTTCACTGAAGCAAAGGCAAATATTATCTTATTCTCCTTTAAGGAATTAAACATACAGTGAGTAATTAAGGCATTTCATTTGTAGTTAACTTAAGTATGCCCAGTAGATCCTTAAAAATACCCTGAAGATGACAAAGCTGCCATCTAGGAAATACCTTGACCAGCACCATGCCCAAGGGAAGCATCCCAAAAGGAAATATCATTTGGTTTTGCTGCCAACATAAAGAAACTGCTGATCTATGGCCAGATGAGTGAAATTATCAGTCCAGTGACTGCCACTTCAAACTGCCTCACTTTTAAGTTCATCATTTACTCTTTCGTGGTTCATCAGATTCAATGGAATGCTACCTATACTCCACCCCTGTGTCCTAGCGATTTGTGTAGGTGACTTTGTATAAAAAACTGAAGATTTCTCTGCCTCAGAGGATGAACTTCAAAGGATGATATCCACTGTCAAGTCTCTGGTTACCTCTCCTCTCCCATTCTACACTTGAATTGTACTAAACAGCAATGAAATGGTCTTTCCTTTGTGCAGTGAGGAAGGTGTCACACTAAACTACTTATAAATAAGTATTCTTACTCTTGAATCATTTTCTTGTATTTCCAGGGTTAACTGATCATTCTGTCACCCTCTTCTTTGTGTACTCATTCTAATTTCTATCATTGACATTTTCTATCATTAACATGAAAAAAAAAAAGAGGAGAAAACAAGCCTTATCTAAACTGTCTGTCATTCACAGACTGTGGCTTTCTTCTTGGCAGAGACCAGTGTTATTTATCTCTGAGTTTTCAAAATTCAGTAGTGTACCTCATGCATAGCCTCACTCAGAATATGCTTACTGTAAAAATAAGAATTTAAGGTACTTTTAAGGGGTTGCAGGTGATCAATTTCTTGCCCCTTCGTTGTTGTTCACTACTGTCAAGAAGGCACTTCACTCAAGGTGACCCAGGCACAATGAAACAAAATGCTACCTCCTCCTGAGCCATCCGCATGGTTAGCTGCAGACCATAATACTATACTCCATAGGGTCTTCACTGACTAATTTTTGGAAGTAGATCACCAGGCCTTTCTTCCTATTCCACCTTAGTCTGGAAGCACCCCTGGAACTTGTTCAGTATCATAGCAATCCGCTAGCTGCCCCTGACAAGCGAGTGGTGGTTGCATGTGAGCAGCGCTGGTAGGGATTGAATTCAGGTCTCCCCGCAGAAGGTGAGACTTCTACCGCTGAGATATCACGACTCCTCCACCATCCCGTAGCCATCCCGTAGCTCCCTGTTCAATCCTTTATGCAAGTTTAGTTACTTATTTAGCTTCTTCCCAGCCTTTCAACAGATCGTGTATCATTTTTCTTTCCTTCTTATTGCAAACCCATTGAAGATTTTGTCTACTTTTCCTCACTGTTATTTATTTTCTTTCTTTAATGTTTTCTTTTTCACGGTATCTGCTTCAGTGGTGAGGTGTACCTGTGTTTTAACGACCACCTCATATCATATGGCAAACATCCCATTATCTATTACATTGCCATTTTTCTTTGTAAGAATATAATCATAGAAGTACACAAATGTACTCTGGTGTGACAAATTTTGAGTGATTAGAATAGCCAAGTGCCGTCAAGTCGGTTCCGACTCATGGCAATGAGAATAAGCAAGAGTATATGCCTGCCTCGAGTGAGCAGCAGAGATAAGATCCCTAAAATACATAAGATCTAGTAGAATGTCACCGGGAACTGGAGGAATGACTTGGAAAAGCAAAAAGCTCTTTCTAGTCATCTGTGCAATTAACGCCTTCGTAAATCCTTGGATGGTAGGAACACTAACGAAAAGGTTGCAAGTTTTTGTTACCTGAGATTGTGGGGTAATCTGCTTCTGAAAGGTCACAGCCTTCAAAACTTAGAGTGGGTCGACTCTCCAGGCATGGGGTCGCCATAAATCAGAATTAACCGGAGGGCAATTAAACAATAACAACCACAACAAGTGTGATGAGACTATTTAGAAAGAATAGCCAGGCTAATGTAAGGTAGTAAGAACACACCAAATACTATGTTTTAAATCTAATATAAATTGCAAAACTGGGAAAAGAAGCTTATCAGGTTTTCTTTAGTCAACTTAAAGCAGTTTTAAATGAGATGTGAGGCAAAGTTGACAGGTACATATCAAAACGATATTGCTGTTGGCAGAGCAGTGAGGTCTTACGCCCTGGTCCACTGTGATGCAGGTAAAATCTCGCAGGGCAGACATCGGATTTCATTTTTGCTCATAGGGAAAAATTAGATGGGCTTCTAATAGGAGAAGAAAACCTGCAGGAAACAACTGCGAGTTGATGAAATTGGATTCCTTCCCCTAAGGGAAGAGACTGGAAATGTCAGCAAGATTAAGAAAATTAACTTTAGGAAACTAATTGTGTAAGGTCTGAAAACTAGTACAAAGTATCTTTGGGCTTCTTATAGAAAGCGGAGACCTAGGAAATTGGATTTGGGAAAGAACATAGCTCTGCTTACTCAATATATATGTATGTGTGTGTGTGTGTGTGTGTGTATTTGTGTGTAAATGTATATACGAAGATATATGAAGGGCAAAAAGAGAAACAAGAAGCCAATATGACTGAAATCATAATTGTGAATGAACTTGAAGGATAAATGAGAAGATAACAGATAGTTAAAATTAGAACATTACGAAAGGGAATAGTAGAATCTGAGGAAATTAAATCCTTAATAAAATATTACAAGATAGTTCTCTCTCATTCAGAGAATGACAAAAGTGACCACAATTGAAGTGATACAAAAATAGTCTTAATTTATCTGGTCCACAAATATTTACTAAGAGCTTATTGTGATTAGGACTTTCTTTTGGGGAAATGTTCACTGGGGAATGCAATAAATAACCCTCCCTTGAGAACTTAAATTCTTAAAATATTATAGATATACTGTAAGTATTAACTGAAATTTTTTCCGTACGTTTCTTGATGTTGTGTTCAGTCCAGTTGTTTGCAGTTTTTAATATGTATATTGTGTGTGTGCGTGTACGTGTGTGTATTTAAATGATGATTGATGCTATTTCAAAATGGTAACCCGGAAAGAAAATCTTTTATAAACACTAGTCACCCAAGGAAGGAGACCTAACTTATTTTAGAATAATTTGCAGTAATAAGGATTGGGATGCAAATACTTGTCATTGCTCTCATTGCTACTGGATCTGCAAATTAAGTCCATGAACTCATTCTAGAAAAAGTGCTACGTACATCATTGCTGAATAGCACTGAGGTCACCTTTGAAGTATTCCCCTGGTGAAGCCACGCACCAGCATCAGCACCTTCTTCACCCTTCAAAGCAGTTTGGGAGCTCTTTTCCTGGAATGGCCATCAGAACTCTCATTGTACAAGGCCTGACAATTAGTGTCATGAACTCATCCTAGAAAAAGTGCTTTGAAGGGTGACCTAGGAGGTGGCGTCAGTGAAAGGGAAAGACTTCAAAGTGCTCCCAAGGGGAGTATTTCAAAGGTGACTGTAGTGGTAGTCATCAATGAGGTATGCGCCAGTTAGTTTTTCAAGAATGAGTTCTTGAACTTGATTGCCAGACCTCGTGTACTTGCTCATGTTTTATCAATTGCTCTCACACTTTACTCTGATACTTGGATTTCAACCTTTTTATCACTGGTAGGGTGGTGGTTAAGTACTACAGCTGCTAATCAAAAGCTAGCCAGTTCAAATCCACCAAGCACTCTTTGGGAACTTCACAGGGCAGTTCTAAACTATCTGTAGGGTCGCTATGAATGGGAATCCACTCGACAGCGGTGGGTTTGGTTTGTTTGTTTTTATTCAGGAACATTCTAACTATCACTACAGATGTCTTTGGAAACTCTGGTGATCAGTGGTTAAGTGCTCTTATGAACTGCTGTTTTAACATCAAAACTACCTCTTCAAGGAGCTCACTAATTTGTCCTTGTGTGGCCATGCCTTGTTTGAGAATTCTTCCCTAGATTTCACAACAGTGATGAAACTCATCAACAATGAATTTGTGCTTCCTATTTGCTAAATTCACGTTCTCTTCTTAATGTCTCCCGTGCAGTTAAATATGAGCATGTGAACGACATTTGGCCTACAGAAAGTCGTAGAAGACATCTTCGGGATCAGGTTTATCAAGTGGGAAGACTGCATGTGTACTCACTTTTACCTCTTGCTGGTTTGGAGTAAAGAGGGACTTAGATTCTTGGCTTTTGAGAGTTTGTGGATAGAATTTAAGACGATCGTGGATTCACATAAGAGCAAATTACGTCTTCGTTGTAACTAAACCTCTAAATGAAATTGAGTACTTACTTCATTTGTGAATGTTGTTAACAAGCCTCATTAGTATTAGCAGTATCTGTGACTTAGTCAAAGATATTTTCATATCATATTTCTGCTGCTGAAGATATCTTGAAATCATTAACCCTCTCCACAACTTCAAAATTATGGTAATTATTAGAACTTTGCTGTTAGGCACTTATTATTATTTAATATTAATAACAAAGCACATCTATAACTGCATTATGCAGTTTTTTATAAGTATTTTAGATATGTGTGTTTATTTAACAAGTTTCCTTTATGATATGTGTATCTTATATATTTAAAAATATTATTCTAAGAAAGAACCTTTAGGATTCAGCAAAGGATGACAGAGTGACAGACAGAAAGACCTTGGGTTCCTGAAGTACCACAAGAGACAGCTGCTAGCTAAAATGTAGCTGTTCTGCTGAATTACTAAAGGTATGGAGAATAATTTTCTAATATGTTTGAAATCCTCACAACAGGATCAATAGACAACATCATGGTGAAAAAATACAAGTTGCAACGATTTTATTCTACTTGGATACACATTTGATGCCCATAGAAGCAACATTCAGAAAATCACATGACATATCGCATTGGAAAAATCTACTGCAAACGGCTGCTTTAAAGGTCTAAAAAGCAAAGGTGTCACTTTGATGACTAACGTGCATCTGAGCCAAATAACAGTCTTTTAAATTGCTTCAAAGTGATGTGAAAGCTGGACAATGAATAAAGAAGATAGATAAAGAATTGACACATTCGAATTAAAGTGTAGGGGAAGAATTTTGAGTATTCTTGACTGCCAGAATACTGAACAAATCTGTCTTATATAAAACGCAATGAGAGCACTCTTCATCTTGCCTGCTTTGAACACATCATCAGGATGTTACAAAAGGATTAATCATTACAAAAGGACATCATATTTGGACAAGCAGAGGGTCAAGGAAAATGACGGGAAGCCTCAGTGAGATGAACGGATACAATAGCTGAAAAAGGGGCTCAAATACATCAGAGATCATGGAGATGGTGGAGTACCAGGTAATGTTTTGTTCCGTTACAAGTAAGGAAGGGCTAATTCAATGGCAGCTGACAACAACAACGTGTTTGATCTGTTATATATTTGGGGTTTCTTTGTTAAACTTAACATCATGATAAATGGAGAAAAGACTGAGGTGTCAAGGATTTCATTTTACTTGGTTCCACAATCAACGTCCATGGAAGCAAAAATCAAAAGACCACGTTGCATCTGGAAAATCTGCTGCAAAAGACCTCTTTATAGTGTTGAAAAGTAAAGAAGTCACCTTGAAGAATAAATGCACCTGACTCTAGCCATGGTATTTTCAATTGCATCATATGCATGCAAACGCTGGACAATGGATAAGGAAGACAGAAGAAGAATTGATCCCTACAAATTGTGATGTTGGAGAAGGATACTGAAGGTACAGGGACTGCCAAAGCACAGATCTATTCTGGAAGAAGTACAACCAGAGCGCTCCTTGGAAGGGCAAGGATAGTAAGACTGTATTTTGCACACTTTGGACATGTTGTCAAGAGGAATAAGTCCCTGGAGAAGGACATCACACTTGGTAAAGTAGAGAGTCAGCAAAAAGGCAGAAGATCCTCAACGAGGTGGGTTGACACAGTGGCTATAGCAATGGACTTAAGCATAAAAACAATTGTGGCTGCAGCACAGGACTGGGCAGTATTTCATTCTATTTTGCATAAGATCCCTGTGAGTGGGAACCTATCTCATGGCAGCTGACAATAAGAACGTTTGTGAAACCAGCTTATCCTACTATAGTTAATATCATATTTTGTCCAGTCTTTACTCCTTAAAGCCACCAACAACTTATGTAATAAAACACAAATAGGAAAAAAAAATTGGGAACTAAAGGTGTTCCAAAGATTTACATAGAATGAAAAGAAAAGAGAGAGAGAGAGACTGAAGTGAACATTTAAGCTATTCAAGGCTATCTGACTTGTTCAAGGTCTAATTTATTGTAATTACATGTATATAATAACTTTCTTATAATTAGTAACAGATTCCATAGTATCAGACTTCTGAAAACTGAGCTTGTTCATTCCTCTTTATAGTTAGAAGGAAAAAAATGTATGTTTCTTCTAAAAGGAAAAGAATGGTTTTCTCCACTTATGATTAAAACTTCCCAAATTGATGAACGTGTATTTAAATTTCAGTTTTTGTGCTATTTGGTGGTATTAAAACTGTAAATACAATGAGTTAAGAAGATGCTTATAGTGTCCAAATTAGACAGTGTAACTTGTGAGAGGCAGAATTCCATGGGACTGCTCTGTTTTTCTGAGTCTTGCAAGTTTTCAGCTCTAACTTGCAGTCTTCACCACTTTTCTATTATTGGAAAATACTTGACTTTTCTCTCCTTGACAGGTTCCTTCCTTACAATGCTTCCGGCATTCACAGGTTTCACTCTATACCTTTCTTGCTGCAGCAGTAAGCCAGCTGCAGAGTTTTAGTTTTCATTTTCTATTGAACGTTTTAAGTTGGCCAGTTTCTGAAAAAAAAAAAACAGATGTGATTCATTTTGGACAAGACTTAAGCACATAAATTTTACATGAGCTTAGAGGCCACGGATGAAACATCCCACGATTTATAACCACAGTCCGCTCTGGGCAAGCGACTGGTGAAGGTGAGGAGGGCAGGAGACGTATCCGGGAGCACTTAAGGTGAACTAGTCTCGACCAAACTGTAAAACAAAGTCATGATTATTTTACATTGTCGTAAAACTGTTTTCTGGATTTAAGAGAGAAGAATCGGGTTTGTTTTTGTAGTCCCTCTTTTGTGGCTTGCTCTAGACATCGCCCTATGTGCTTCCACAAAGTTCAAAAATCACATTCCAGGCATTTCATTTCGGCTTTGTCTATTGTTCTCTCTCCAGCCATCTGCCAAGTCTGCTCAACTCGACAAGATTCAGATTTTTCAACTGAAGCATTAGGAATCTCTTCAGAACCTTCCTGTGTGCCTTCCAGTCCTTTAGACTCCCAGCACCGCTGTAGAACATGTTAGAACTGCTCCAGAGAGTTCCCAAAAAGTGACTGACAGATTCTGATTGTCAGTCTATCGGTTAGCAGCCTTGCCTCTTAACCATTTTTCTGCCAAGCCTCCAAGACAAAATCTGTTACTGTTAAGTTAATTCCAACTCATAGCAACCCTATAGGATAAAGTAGAAATGACCCATAGAGTTTCCAAAGAACAGCTGGTGGATTTGAACTGCCAACCTATTGGTTGGTAGCCGTAATTCTTAACCACTTTGCCACTAGGAGTCTTTATAAATATCAAAATAGGCTTCAGCTTGTGTGAGTATACAAAGTTATTTGAACTAGTGTGTTGTACTTATGTCATGTCTGTGTGTGTGTGCATGTTGTTGTGTACCACAGAATCAACTGTCGACTCATAGTGATCCTACGTGACAGAATCGAATTCCTCTATAAGGTTTCCTAGGCTGCAATTTACATGGCCATATGTGGCTGTGTCTTTCTACCATAGAGTCCTGAATGAGTTCAAATCACCAGCCAATCTCCAGGCTAGCAGCTGAGCATTTGTTTTATCAGTAGGGCTTCTGTGTGTGTGTGTGTGTGTGTGTGTGTGTGTGTACAATATATATGTTTTTAGGGTCGCCATGAGTCGGATCCGACTCGACGGCACTTGGCTGGCATTTAAGAAAAAAAATTATAACTGAACATTCTACTTGTTTGAAAGTATTTTTGTCATGAAAAATTCCCAAAATTGTACAATCAGGACAAACATATATTAACTCTTTCTCAGACTCTATCAAATTATGTCTCAATTTACTGTCTTAAAAAATGATGATGCAGAATAAGACACGTGGGACATAGTCACAAAGGAGTTTAATTTCATAAGCATCCTTCTTGTTGTGGGCTGCCATCAAGTCATCTCCAACTCCATGTGTAGTAGAACAGAAAGCTGCCCTTTCCTGCACCATCTTCACAATAGTTGTCATGGTTACGTGCAGTCAAACAGTATTCTATTCTGATTCATCAGGTTTTCATTGGCTAATTTTCAGAAGGAGTTCACTATCCTTTCTTCTTTGTGTTTAAAATATCAGAGGTGTAGCTTCCATCATAAAAACATACGTGCTATACAGGATGACAAACTGAGGGAGGGTTGCTGTGCAAATATTGTAGTTACCACAAATTGATCTCAGTTCTAATAATCTGATAGTATGCACCCTTCGGATAGCATTTGTAGTCATTAAAGTTGCATGTTAACTTGGATGGGCCATGATTTTCAGTGGTTTGGCAGTTATGATGTTGTTTGGTAGTTATGATGTAGTTTGGCAGTTGTATAGAGATGTGATTACCTCCACAATGGATCTGTTGTGAGTAGACAGTCAGCTGAAGGGGTGTTTCATTTGGAATGTGACCTGTGTCCAGTATAGGTGAACTTCCTGGCAAGACTCATGGGCTTTTGCTTGCTCTGGATTTTGTAGTTAGCTCCTGATCATCTGATCTCAGGTTTTTGGGACTTAAACCAGCAGCTTACCTGTGGTATTGCCTGCTGATCTTGGGTTCACCAGCCCCTTAGGCTATGTGAGTCAGGAGAAGTCTGCCTGATTCATACACTAGGGACATTTCATCTTCTACAATCTTGTGATCTATTTCCTTGGTACGAATCTCTCTCTCTAGATATATTTATACACTTTAAATGGTCTTGCTTCTCTGAAGAACCAAATTCAAGAGCATTAGAGCAAAGCTTCACCTGTAATGGTTATAATTGCTGTTCTTCTGTGCCATTAAATCATGGATAAATATCTAATGTGACAATTAAGTGAGAAATAGAACATAGAATGGATGTCTGTGACAGTCAAGTCTCGTTTAATTAGTGTGAGGAAAAATTAGAACTTAAGTTCTGAACGATTCTTAGCATTTTCGCAGCTAGGAAATAATTCTTTCTATGACTCGTGTCCGACTCGACGGCATTTGGCATTAACATCTCATTTAGAACTATCTGGAAATCACAATTCTTGTCACAAATTGGCAAAACTTTCTTTGAAAAGAATCTGGCTTGTCTACAGCTTCAACTGAATCCTGTGTACATTATGAGAGTGGCAGAATTTTCACTGTAATTTGAAAATTTCTGAAGAAAACTTTGTCCTTGTCTGCCCATTTCCCCAATTCACTATCAGAAAAAAAAAATGAACACTGTAGCGAATTTAGAGTTCCACACTCCAGTCTCATACCATACTGAATGAGTTTGAAATGTGAATGAAGGGCAGGAATAATTTAAGCAGCAGTTGAGAAATCAAGACAAAAACCAAGAAAAAAACCAAAAATGAACAAAACCCAGATTTGTTGCTGTGGAGTCTATCCCATCTCATAAGAACTATATAGGACCAAGTAGAACTGCCTCATAGAGGTTTTGGTTAGCTGTGATAGCACTTAAACACTGTGTCACCAGGGCAATTATGAATTGGGAAAATATGTTTCAAAAGACCCCTCTGGGGCCTTGAAAAGCAAAGATGTAACCCTGAAAGCTAAAATGTGCTTGACCCAATCCATGATGTTTTCAGTCACTTCACATGCAAGTGAAAACCAGATGATAAATAAGGAAGACTGAAGTAGAATTGATGCCTTTGAATTGAAGAGTTGACAAAGAATATTGAATATAGCATAGATTGCCAAAAGAATGAACAAATTTGTTCGGCTAGAAGTACAACCAAAGTGCTCCCTAGAAGCAAGAATGGCCAGAGTTACATGTTCTGGATAAGTTCTCAGGAAGGATCAGTCCCTGCTTAAGGACATCATACTTAGTAAAATAGAGGGCAAATGAGAAAGAGGAAACCACTGTGAGCATGGCCCATGACTGGCCAGTGCTTTGTTGTGTAATACACAGCGTTGCTATGAGTAATACTTAGAGTTGCTATGCACCTAAGAACAACAATATAGATCCAGGGTATCATGTTCAAAATACTGGTTCTAAAATCTTAAGTAATATATGGCCAAGTGCTGTCGAGTCGGAAAATAAAATTTCTCTCACAGTAAGCTACCGCAAAACATGACAATGAGAAATTTGTTCTGTTGGTTTAGAAAAATCATGAAGCCTTTTGTTAATGATTGTTGTGTTTTTACTTTTTCTTTATGCTTTTGTCAATGCAACTTTTCTTATTCCCCCTCCCTAAAAAAATTCTCTTCCATTTGGATCTTTGGTCCTTGAATATTATTATATCTGATTTTGCAAATCTTTGCATTGTCTGTCACTCAAAAAAGAAAATACTAGTTATCACCAAGCCACTTCTGACTCATTCCGTATGTATGAGTAGAACTGTTCTCTACAGGGTTTTCAGGGCTGTGAACTTTTGGAAGCAGATCACCAGGTCTTTCTTCTGAGGCACCTTTAGCTGGGTTCATATAGCCAATCCTTTTGTTAGTAGACAATTCCTTAACTGTTTGCATCACCTTCATTTTTTGTTGTTGTTTGCTTCTTGCTAGAGGTGATTGGAAATATTTATATTCCGTTTCTGTTCTTCCTACTTCTCTTTTGAACACCAGTACATAACGCTAGTAAGTATGCGAGAAAAATATAGTCACTATTTATAACCTCCTGAAACCCTGGTGGCGTAGTGGCTAGGTGCTATGTCTGTTGATCAAAAGGTCAGCAGTTCAAGTCCATCAGGCACTCTTTGAAAGCTCTATGGGTAGTTCTACTCCATCCTATATGGTTGCTATGAGTCAGAATTGACTCAATAGCAACAATTTTTTTTTTTGGTTTGCTAGGTGGCTATCAGTCAGAATCCACTGGAAGGCAATGACTTTTTTAAAACAAGGTAACAACCTTACCATACTTTCACTACTTTCTATTTTGTTTTACTCACACACAAAAACACATGTTGAGATCACTTGGATTTTTAGTTCCAGTCAATTGACTTAGTCGGTTATTTAATTAGGAAGTGTGATGCATCAACATTTAGTTGGTAGTTGTTTCTTTGCTTACAATTCTCCTTTGCATTCCAAGTCACTTTTTTCCTTGAAATTTTTAATCATGTTTTTGTTTGTTTTGTTGTTGAAAATTTTCAGAGAGTCTTCTCTGAAGTTTTTCTCCTTCACACTGCATTTGTTCCTTGACTCTGGAGATGTGTTGTTGTTAGTTGCCACAGAGTTGGGTTTTGCTCATGGCAATCTTATGTGTAACAGAATGAAACATTGCCCAATCTTGCATCAGCCTCCAAATTGCTGGAGTGTATGAGTCCATCTAGGAACCACTCCTAAACCTACCCAGGAATCACTCTTCTCCTTAATAATATGCAATATTCTTATGACTTAAAAAGTTATATTCTTTATACTAAACTCAAGGTTGAACTGCATCATTTATGCTTTAAGATCAGATGGACATTTACAAATGCATTTCAGAATGTCTATAATCATCAGAAGAATATTTCAAAACCCATATTGGTTTTATAAGTTCAAAGCAAGAACACTGGGCTGAAGATGATAAACATCACTCTGTTCCTTAATTTACTAACTAATTCAATGTCAAGAAAATTGCTAGCCTTTTATGAGTTTAGATTTCTTCATTTGAGCAATAATTGGTTTTAAACTTGAGAGTCTCTGCTATTCTTTGTAAGTATCACTGTTGATTTGGTCAATTTGTTGCTGCTGCTGTTGGTGCAACTGCTTTTGAGCTGCACCTTGACTCATGCATCCCCAAGAACAACGGAATTGGGTTGCTATGATTCATGGGGTTTTCATTGACTGACTTGAGGAGGTAGATTGCCAGACCTTTCTTCTTAGTCTATCTTACTGTGGCAGCTCTGCTGAAACTTGCTCAAGATCATAGCAACACATAAGCCTCTGCTGACAGATGAGCAGTGACTATGCCTGAGAGGACCAGAACACAGCATATTTGTGCAATATATTACACTGAATCAAAATATTACTAATGTTACTTGGCCATTTAGAACTGACCTTACTCTAGTAAAATTATGTCTCTATGCTTTGAGAGCTTAAAGTCTGAAGAGGACAGTTATTTAAAAAGATAGTATGGTGCTTAATGTGTTTACCCATTATGAATATATGATAAGCAGTCTACATTTTATGAATAATACTTTCCCAAACAATTTGTTCTTGTCTATCAGTGTGTCATGAAAATCAGTTGAAAAGTATTTGATTTCTGTCACTTTCATATAATAAAACATCAAACTTTGACTAAAAATGAAGCAAAAATAAGTTCCAAATAATTAATGAAGAAGGAAATATTAACTTCATTTCAAACTTTTAAGTGTAAAGTTAAATTTGCAGCATGTACATCTCCCTTAAAAATGTCACAAAAACATTGTGCTTCAGGGATAGAAAACAAAAACCCAGAAAACTTATTTACAAGAGAATCCTTCTGGATCTGCAAATAGTGCTGAAGAAGGATCACATATCATCAGATTAGTTCTAACAGCTTCTGAACAAACCAAAGGAGAAGATGCTATTGACAACTCTTTTGAAAACAGGCACCAATGTCATCTACTACCTCTTATTATGTTTTCAGTCTACACATCTGTATGATCTTCTGATCAGTAGTTAATTATGAGTGAAACATTACTTTGTTTAAGGAAATCTATGCAATTTTAACAACACTCTTAATCATAATTAAAATAAACAGCACCTTAGCTGGGTCACATAGATGGGGCCAATGAGTAACATACAAGCCATTGTGTTTCTTTTGATAACAGATAATACCTCCACCAGCAGCCTCTCAAGTTACTTCAGATAAATGATACTTTTATATGCTTCACAAATCAAAATGGCATAAAAAGAAGTCTTGTTCCGACCTCTTTCTCTATGTGCTTGGTTCCTTATCTACCCTTGGGGGTCCCTTTAGAAAACATTTTCAGCTTTGTACTTTTGCAATTATTTTTTTAGTTACTATATTGGCATTGCCATTTTTCTAAAAGGTGATAGTTTCTGAGTTAGTTTTTAAAATTTACATTTAAACATTTCAATATTTAGAACCTTAAAAATAAAATTTTACTGTTATTAGTTTTATAGGCAAACACTGAGGCCTATTTACACTGATTTACTTGGATTAAGTTCTGAAGAACAGAAAGTAGAGGATACAAGTTGGTAGGAATACACTTTAACATAACATAAAGAATTCAGAAATATTCATTGTTCAGAACAGAAGCATCAGGGGCAGAAACTCAGAGACTGCAAGTGCGTGAGCTTGTATACAACAAACACAAAGCTAGGATCTTAATATGACTGACTAAAGCAAGTTGTCCTCTAACTTGTGCCATGACGTTAGATCACTCAGATATTGCCTGTTACAACTGAGAACCATAGGAAAACACCCTACAAAAAGAAAAGAGGTTCAAGGTGAACTGTCCATTCATTTAGGCTATGTGAAGCAATGTAGCACAAGAATATTTCACAATGAAGTCGTAGTACAGATAGCCAACCTCTGGTCTCACTTAAATTAAATAGAATCAATTACTATATGCATATTGAAATAAACTTATATAACTTGAGTCTTCAGAAGCAAATAAATTTAGTATAAACATTGAAGTCCTTCACCTTAATCTTCAATTTACTCTTCAACTTCTCCCTTGTGTCTCTTTCCAGTTAATGTTGTAAATTTCCTCTAAAACCAGAGCATCGTTTTCTTTAAGATGTGTTTGCAGTATCAAGTTTCCACATCACAGATACAAGATCAACTCTGCTGTGCCAGTAACCTTTATTTAAAGTATTTATTATTAGAATAAAAAATTAAAATTATAATTTCTTTCACCTCACAGGTGAGTTCTAAATGTAATTATTTAAAGCAAAGGAGAGAAAAGAATCTGCCTCATCATACATTAGGAACTCTTTTCATCAGTGTCCATCAATCACTAGAAATCATGTAGTAAAATGTATCACTTAAGCATTCGGAAAATTTTCCTTTTTGTTAAAATTCATTGCTGAAGCGCATGAAAGAGATGGTAAGATTTGTTTCCTTGCCTCAAAAGTTAGTCCAGGATATACATTTAAGTAGCAAATCAGAAGTGATTTGTTTTATACTAGTCTATTGTGCAAAGAGTAGTCTATTGTGTAAAAGGACTAGATTTGACATGAAGTGGGAAATATTCCCTACTCCTGGGATGAGGTTCAAAACTCTGTAGATTGCTACATACTTTGCCACTGTAGCCAGGATCCTAACATCATTGTGGATGCACTTGCCTTTGAAGGTGGAAATCATGGTGATGCAGTGGTCAAGTGCCACAGCTGCTAATCAAAGATCGGCGATTTGAACCCACCAGGAGCTCCTTGGAAACTCTATGGGGCAGTTCTAATCTGTCCTATAGGGTTGCTATAGTCAGAATAGACTAGACAACAGTGGGTTTAGTTTTTTGTCTTGCCTTTCAGGATAGGGAATAATTTGTCCCCTTTTTCATTGTTTGTTTTAAAAACCTTTAGAAAACTAATAAATGAACAAATCTATTAACAATATTAAAAAGTTAATAATAAAATACAACAATCTTCTGTCTTGGCTGCCCATACTTTCTAGAACTGGTCTTCCAGGGCAAGTGACTTCAGTAACAGGCTTGGGGAAGAAAGCTGATGAATTTGACTAAGTGCAAGCATCCAGTAAATTGTTGTATTCAGGTCCAAAGTTAGGAGATGGAATCTTGAATACACATACCAATTTAGAGATTTCCAATATATAGTCTTTGAATCTATGAAAATCAATATCAGATGTTGCTTTAAAAAAATGTGTACAATAGCCTTTTGCAGGAGTGTGATGTAAATGTAGAATGTTCTTAGAGAATAAATTAGATTAAGCGTGTTAATGGGAAATTTAGTAAAGATAAAACTTGGCTGGCTATTGTACATTTTGAATGCAAGTAACCAAGAATGGCAAGACAGAGAGCCATTCTGGGTGAAAAACACGGCTAGAAAACACCAGAAGACAGAAGAAGGAAAACATGAACTGAACCTAACCTGAGGTTTTCTTAAGGGCATCCTGAACTCCCCACCCCGTGGCAGTTCACAAGTTGTGAAGTCTCATTTTAGGGTACAAGTTCATTGTCAAGTTCTGTTGAATGCCCAATTACTCTGAAAACTTTCCAAGGAGATGGACAAGGCCAAAAAAGAGCATTTTCACATTAAAAACAAGTTGGCAGTAAGCTAAATTTTGTTTTGGCTGCTTGAATCCATAAATCGGTTGCTGTTATTATATGGTTTTCCAAAATTCCTTCCAACTCCTCTAGATATCTAATCTGTCATTTCCATAATAATTTATCTGAAATCCCATTGCTATTTGCGAATGCTGAAGCGCTATTGGAACTATCTTTCTGCCAAAATAGCTGTAAAATTGGACGTAATAAAACAACAGTTTCATGTAGTGAGCAATAGGCAGTGAAGAAACTCTGAGATTAGAAAAGCAAAAAAGATGAACCTTAAAATTTCCCCAGTTCAGTGTCAGGGTTATGTTTCTGGGTCACAGTACATTAAGGGAAAATCAAACAGTTCCTTCGGTATTTCTGAGTTGATGAGACAGAGTTAAGAAAAAAAAGAAGAAAGGTAGTTAATTTTGTGGGATAGAATAAAAGGATGTAGCTGACCGCAAGCGTGCGCGTGCACACAGGTGCACATGCGAGCGCGCGCGCACACACACGCACAGTTTTGGAAGTCTGCAGACAGATCTTGAGTTTTTGATTGAGCAGCAATATAGAGAACGTGGAATACAATTTAGAGAAGCTAAGGGGAAAAGGCAACGGAAAGCAGGAAGCCGAAACTTCTTTGAAGCTCGCCTACGGCTAGAAGTTTGCATTTCCACCAGCAGAGTCTGTAAATCGCAATGTAGGCACAGCCTTGTACAGTCCTCGGAAGAGTCATGCGTTAGCAGTGGCTAAACGCATGCTGCTCTAGACTGTCTCTAAAACTTCAGCAAAGAAATGAAAAAAAAAAACTCACCTTGAGAAGATCAAATTAATTCTAGCTAACTTCACGCTACAACAAATTCCAGAATTATTTTAAGTCCCCTCCCCAAAGTCATGAATCAAAATTACACACTTCACAATATCTTGAATCTAAAAAATCTTAGGCACTCAAACTAACAGGAATGTAAGACAGATGACCAGGAGAAGAAAATTATCAGTATAAACAGATCCAGAAATGACAGAGATGATGGCATTATAAGAAAAAAAAAATATCTTCAACAGCTGGTATATACTTTATAAACATATACAGGAATATTAAGAAAACTACTAACATTCTGAGATGGGGAATTAAATCTTTAGAACTTGCAGAGATAAAAAACACTTCAGTGTATGAAATTAAAGTATATTTAATGCAACTAATTGCAGATTAGGCCCTGCAGAAGGAAAATCAGTGTTTTCAACAATAGAAAATATAGTCTTTTTCAACAAATGATGCAAGAATAACTAGACATTTGTATGCAAAATTATAAATAATATTGCTGTTGTTGTTAGGTGCCATCGAGTCAGTTTTGACTCGTAGTGACCTTACTAAGAACAGAACAAAACACTGCCCTGTGGTGTCCACAATCCATTTAATGCTCAAGAGCATCGTTGCGGCCACTGCTGTCTACCCATCTGTTCAAGAGTCTTCGTCTTTCTCACTGACCCTTCATTCTACCAAGCATCATGTCCTTATCTGGAGACCGATCCTTCCTGACAACATGTCCAAAGTATGTAGGATACAGTCTTGCCATCTTTGTTTCCAAGAAGCACTCTGGTTGTATTTCTTCCAGAGCAGATCTGTTTGTTCTTTTGGCTGTCCATGGTACATTCAACATTCTTCTCCAACACCTCAATTCAAAAGCATCAATTCTTCCTGTGTCTTTGTTCACTGTCCAGCTTTCACATGCGGATGATGCTACTGAAAATACTATGGCTTAGGTCAAAACATACATTGAATTTGACTTTTATCACTATCTAAATGTTAGAGCTAAAACTATAAATCTTCTAGCATAAAATATAGACTTGCATAATGATTTTTTTTTGCTGGAATGCTAAAGGCACAAAATGCCATCAAAACTTAGATAAATTAGACACCTCACAAAAACTAAAAAAAGAAAAACCATTATTTTTCAAAAGACCATGTTAAGAAAATGAAAAGGCAAACCACAAACTTTAAGTTTTGTAAACTATTTATGACTTGTATCTATGAAAGACATGTGTTTAGAGTACGTATAGAACTCTTACTTAAGAAGACAAACAACCAAACTAAAAATGAGCAAAAGATTTGGGCAAAATATTTCAGTGCACACTTCGCCAAAAGTGGTATACTCATGACCAGCAAATACACGGGAGGATCATCAACATCTTCAATTACTAGGAAAGTGCAGATAAAAATCACAATGAGATGTTATTTCCCAAACCATTAACATGGAAGAAATTAAAGATCAGCAATATTACGTGCAGATGAAAAGGCAGAGCAATTGGAATTCTTGGGCTTTGCTAGTGGGGATGTAAAACTGTACAGTGACTTCGGAAAACAGTTTGGCAGTTTCTTATAAAGTCAAACATATACTTGCCCTTTGGGTCATGGATTATTCATCAAAAAAATTAAAGCATATGACCACACCAAGACTTGTAGATTTTTTTTATAGCAGTTTTATTTATAATAGCCGAAATCAGGATACATGCCAAATGTTTATCAAAAAGTGAATAGAACATCGACACCTGCATCATAACAGATGACCCATAATCATGCTGAGTGAATGAAGCCACATTGTGTACGATTCTGCTTATGTGAGATTGCAAAGAGGAAAAAGTTAGAGGTACAAAAAGCATTTATTCCAACAGTCAGGGATGGGGATGGGAGTTTTCATCCTATGGCCAGAAGATAACTGGGTTGAGGGAAAGTTCTGTATCTTGATCATACCACTGGTTATGCAATTTTGCTTTTTTTCATATCTCACCAAACTATAAAGTTGGAGTGAGTTCATTTTATTTAAACTATGCCTGAATAGGAAACCCTGGTGTGCACTGGTTAAGAGCTATAGCTGCCAAACAAAAGGTCAGCAGTTCAAATCCACCAGATGCTTCTTGGAAACCCTGTGATGCAGTTCTTCTCTATCCTGCAGAGTCACTATGAGTTGGAATTGACTCAGTGGCAATAGGAGTATATATGTAAATGCATATCTATATAAATATGTATATATATGTATATATACCATAGTAAAACTTAGTATTTAATACTTTTTGCTTGATAGAGGTTCTATTTTCATTTATCTGGTTGAAGAATTATAGGTGTATTAAGAACTAGTAAGAGCTAAATATGTTTGTTTTCTATTGGAAACTTAATAGAAGTTTCGATGGTAGTCATTTTGAAAGCTATGACATAGCTGTCGCAAAAGTATTTGGCAGCAGGATGGACTGTCTAGCATTTGTTTATGTTACCACAGGACTTGCTGAGGAGATCCAGTTCCGGGGGGCAAAAAAAGAAAGAAACCTGGTCTAAATTTAAAATGTCATTTCAGGCAATCATAGGGAGAAAAACCTCAAACAATTACTTGAGGCGGTTCAGCCACCTCTGGATAATTCACTCTAATGAGTACAGTGGCACCAGCATTCCACAACAGCCTCAAGTCATGAGATAATTTCTACTTGGCTTTGTAATGCATCACAGGATTTCCAGTATAATTTATGCAAAAGCTAAATTTTCTGTAATAATATAATGATAGTAATCCTGGGGCAACTATACTTCATAGAACAGAAGGAGATGTTAAAATAATAAGAATTTTCAACATTTTCCATTATAGGGCTCTTGAAGAACACTAGAGGTTAAGAAATAAAATCACCTTAATGCTAGTGATTAACACAGTATCCGAGATATTAATTACTCAATATACTCTGTGGAATAAACGAGACTAAAACCATATAGTTCTGTTGTAAGTTTTGCTGTAAGTGTAATGCTCTAATAAAAAACAAACAGTTACGTAGTCTCGGGAATATTGCAAAGTCAAACATTTCCTTGGAGAAACCACCATGATTGGAATGCTTCTTGTTTATTACAATGTGTATTCTTCTGTTGGAAAGATTTTGCTTCCCCTTCAGTGTTTCTCCCCATCAACCTTGTGTTAAACATTTTGTTAACAGGATTTAGTAAGTGAAAACTCAGCATAAGAATTCTTAACAATTGTCCAATGTTTAAAGAGCATAGCTTATTAAACTGAAATATGAACCCACAACAACCTTTGAAGAGCTGGATGCTTTATACATCTTTGGTAAAAGATGTTTAGGATTGTTGGCACTTGTCTCTTTGAACAGACTACCTTTCCAAGAGAACACATGAAAGAGAAAATTTGCTTCTTGGGAAGCAATGTGTGAGAATAATCTCTCTAGATAAACTTAGCCAGAGTGATGCTGCAGAGAAAGAATTTAGGCCATTATCAGAGTAAGGTGATTGCAACACATTTCCACTGCATCAGCTACCCAAGGGTAGAAGTACAACCCTAAAGCTCTACCGTGCTGATGAATAACTGTGACTATAAAAAATTAGAATACCTCTGACAGAAGCTTTTATCGGAAACTCGATAATGGCTTTTGAGTTCAACCTTCTCTGTCTCAGAATATACCCAGGGACTTGAAGTGATGACTTTTGACCCAAGTAGTTTTCTTCTAAGATGAAAGTGAATTGCACACTGCAGATCACTGAAGAATTTCAGCTACATTCGCTGGTTTAAAAAGTATCCTCAATCCTAGCATTTATTTATCTATTTCCGACTGCTGGTATAGGCAGAGATTAAATTATTTAGACAAGTTTTCAGACTTACTATTTCTCATGGCACGAAAAAGCTTCAGTTTTTCCTTCTGTTCTTATCACCTAGCTATTAAAATGGCCTGGCTTTCCCTTCTAATGGTTTTAGCTTTATTTTATTTGCACATAGTAAGCAGTTTGTAACTTAAAACTATTGATGCAAGAAAAGTTCACTGTGATGCATATTCCATTAACACATACTGATGAACATGATACATTCTCATTATACACTTGTTCTACATGTTCATTGATATGACATATATTCCCTGAAATTAAACTCACTGACTGAATGGGTATACGTAGTATGTATTGGTTTTCTAAAATGTACATCAAGTTCAAAACTAGTCTCAGGCCAAATGGTGGTCTAAATTTCCCCAATACCCACTTGCCTAAAACCTTTCCATCATTTTTATTCCTCATTACTATAAAAAATAAAAACATAGTCAATAAAATGTGAACATGTGGTCTTACTTTATATATATATATGTGAAAAAAAGGCTTCATGGCTTGGTTATCATTCAATAGTGCAAAAATCGCGTTAGTTTGTTTTTCCTACTTAGGGGAGGAGGATGGAACACTAACTGGAAAATCTGAGTAAGAAATGGTCATAGAGCCTGCTGCCTGGATGCTTCTAAGAAGCACATGATGAGCATTCTCACCTAACATTTGACGGGGCTGGACTCTTGTGTGGGAGTCTATAATTATTTACTCTGAATGCAGAGTTTGTCTGGTTCTGAGTTTCAGTATTTGGAAACCCACTGCTGCTATTCACATAAACTACCTGGATTAAAAAAGGAATGTTTGAGCTCCATTTGTCCATCAACATTACTGTCTTTTCATTTGCATAAGCTCAGCTGGGGCAAAGAAAACTATTCTCCCATTCTGTCAAAGTCTACTCACTGTATCTCCCAAAGGAGCCCTGGTGGTACAGTGGTTAAGAGCATGACTGCTGTCCAAAGGATCAGCAGTTCAAATCCACCAGTTTTTCTTTGGAAACCCTATGAGACAGTTCTACTCTGTTCTACAGGGTCGCTATGAGTTGGAACTGACTTGGTGGCCATGGGTTTGAGTTTTTCTTCTGTGGGGATTGCTGTTTGGTGCCCGCCAAGAAAGTGGCATAAAAATAAAGCTATGTCTAATAATACTCACTGTAATTTGCTATGTATGTAAGTGAAGAAAAAAAGGAAAGAAAACACTGCCATTGGGTTGATTCCAACTCCTAGCAATCCCACAGGACAGAGTAGAACTGCTCCATAGGGTTTCCATACCATGCATAAAATCAGATTAGAAGATCAGAAACAAGAAAGCAATTTTTCCACCTCATGGTTCATGTACACCTTCCACTTTTATAATAAGGCATCCATCACTACTTGCTTCTAAAGATTAGGTTTAAACTGGAAAAGAGACACCTTAAAAAGAGGTAAGTTCAGTAATGCAGCTCACGTGAAGAGGGAATAATCAAAAGAGATGTCGCATTATTTCTGTTTTACCTTTAGCCAGTCCATGACTTTACCTCATCTTTCAAATGTCTTCTCTGGCACATTGCCTGTATTTTTATTGTGACATGATAGTGTAGTGGTTAAATGCTGATCAAAAGGGTGGCAGTTCAAATCTACCAGGTATTCCTCGGAAACTTTGTGGGGCAATTCTACTCTGTCCTATGTGGTCACTATGACTTAGAATCGGCTCAGTGGCAGTGGGTTTGATTCGGTTGTTTTGTTTTATCATAGGCATTTTAATGATCAATTTGTGTGCTATCTTGTCGACTGGACTATGAACTCTTCAAAGGTAGGGAAAAATACTCATATTTATCTTTGAATCTGTGGTTCCAAGCATAATCTGATAGCATGGCATACAAAATATGCTATAATTGAAGCTCTTAACCATTTAACACACCTACCAGACTGACCCTCTTCCTTTACTCTATAAAGTATTTTGGCTACAGCTGACAACACATTGAACTTGTTGCCCCACACAATTCTGCTTCCCAAGTAGTAGTAAATGGTACTTGAACTCATTTATTCATCACATACTTTTAGGGCATCTGCTATGTGCCAGGCACTGTTGTACTCAGAATAACAGAGAAAAAAAAGGCAAAAACTCCGGCTTCAAGATACTTATATTCCACTTGTATATGTACATTATTTATAAATAAACCAAAAAAAGTGTGAATGTAGAAAGCATGAGAACTAAAAAAATGACAATATTTTTCTTTAACATAATACAGAGGGATTCCATCATCCTCTTGGGTCGCTAGCATCTGTGAAGTGGACCAATTACTCATATGTTGTTAGGTGCCATCGAGTTGTTTCCAACTCATAGTGACATCATATACAACAGAAAGGAACACTGCTCCGTTCTGCACTGTGCCCACAATCCTCGGTGTGCTTGAGCCCGTTGTTGTAACCACTGCATCTCATTGAGGGTCTTCCTCTTTTTCACTGATCCTTCAGTTTGCCAAGTACTACGCATCCAGGGACTAAGTCCTGATAACATGTCCAAAGTTTGTAAGCAAGCCATCTTTGCTTCTAAGAAACACTGGTTGTACTTCTTCCAAGACAGATCTGTTCGTTCTTTTGGCAGTCCATGGTACATTTAGCATTCTTCTCCAAGACCACAATTCAAAGAAATCAATTCTTCTGTCTTCCTTATTCATTACCTAGCTTTCACATGCATATAGTGCCATTGAAAATACCGTGGCTTGGATAAGATGCACCTTAGGTTTCAGGGTGACGTATTTACTTCTCAATACTTTAAAGAAGTTTTTGCAGCACATTTTCCCAATGCAGTGCACATTGACTGCTGCTTCCATGGGTGTTCAATGTGGATCCAAGTAAAATGAAGCCCGTGACAACCTCAGTCGTTTCTCCACTTCTGATGATTTTGCTTACTGGTCCAGTTGTGAGGATATTTATTTTCTTGATGTTGAAGTGTAATACATACCGAAGGCTGTTGTCTTTGATTTTCATCAATAACTGTTTCAAATCCTCTTCACTTTCGGCAAGGAAGATTGTATCATCTGCATAATTCAGGTTTTTAAAGAGTCTTTATCCAATCCTGATCTTCCATTCTTCTTCATGTAGTTCAACTTCTAGGATTATTTGCTTGGCATCACATTATTATGTAGAGTAAAAGAATAAAACCCTGACCCACTCCTTTCCTGACTTTAAACCATGCAGGGTCTCCTTGTTCTAGTCCTCATTTTGCTGTTCTGGAATTCTCATTCTCTGCAATGTTATCCAAAAATTGGTGTCATTTACACAGTTGAATACCTTTGTATGGTCAATAAAACACACACCCCCACACACATACACCCACAAGCATCTTCCTAGTGTTCTCTACTTTCAGCCAACACCCTTCTGATATCAGCAATTGTATCCCTGATTGCACACCGTCTTCTGAATCTGGCCTGAATTTCTGCCACTTTCCTGCTAATGTATTGCTGCAGGCACTTATGAATGATCTGTAGCAAAATTTTACTTGTATGTGATATTGGTGAATAATTTCAGCACTCAGTTGGTTTACTTTTTTTGAGTGTAGGCATAAATATGGATCTCCACCAGCCAGCTGGCCAGGTAGCTGTCTTCGAAATTTCTTGGCGTAGATGAGTGAGTGCTTGCAGTGCTACATCCATTTGTTGAAATGTCTCAATTGATATTCCATCAGTCCCTGGATCCTTGTTTTTTCCAAATGCCTTCAGTACAGCTTGGATTTCTTTCTTCATTACTATTCATTCCTCATTCTGTGCTGCCTTTTGAAACGGTTGAGTGTACACTAGTTCTTTTTGCTATAATGACTCTGAATTCCTTCCATCTTTTTTTGATGCTCCTGAATTGTTTAATATTAGAATCGTTCACTACTGAGATTTGAGAGCTGAATTTTTTCTTCAATTCTTTCAGGTTGAGAAATGCAAAGTGTGTTCTTTCCTTGAGGTTTTCTATCTCCAGCTCTTCGCACATGTCATTATTAATACTTCACTTTGACTTTTTGAGTCACCCCTTGAAATCCTCTGTTTGGTTGTTTTTCTTCATCATTTCTTTTTCTTTTTTTCTTTTTTTGTTTTAACTAGCTGAAGGTACTCAAGGGCAAATTTCAGAATCTCTTCTAATATCCAATTTGGCTTGTTTTTTCTTTCCCGTCTATTTAATGATCCCTTGCTTTCCTCATGTGTGATGTCCTTGATGTCATTGCATGACTTGTTTGGTCTTAGGTCATTAGTGTTCAATATGTCAAATCTAGTCTGGAAATGTGGTCTCTAAGCTTAGGTGGGATATACTCAAGGTTGTACTTTGCCTCACATGGACTTATTCTTCAGTTTCATTTTGAACTTGCCTGGTCACTATGAGTCAGACATGACTTAATGGCAGTGAGTTTGGTTTTCTGTTATAAGCAATTAATGGTCTTTGCTGCAGTCATCACCTGGTCTTGTTCTGATGGATGATATTGAATTTTCCACGGATGTAGTTCATCTGATTTCCTGTGTATTCCATTTGGTGAGGTCCATGTGTGTATTCACTGTTTATGTTGCTGAAAAAAGGATTTGCAGTGAAAAAGTCACTCATTGTATAGAATTCTGCCACATGATCTTCAGCATCACTTATTTCACTAAGGCCATACTTTCCAACTACTGATCCTTCCAATTTTTGCATTCCAATCACTGTTAACTATTAATGCATCCTGATTGCATATTTGATCAATTTGAGATGGCAGATGCTGGTAAAAATCTTCAGTTTCTTTATGCTTGGCCTTAGAGGTTAATGCATAAATTTGAGTAATAGTCATATTAACTGTTCTTCCTTGCAGGCGTATGGACATTTTCCTGTAATCAATAGCTCTGTATTTTAAGATAGACCTTGAAATGTTCTTTTGACAATGAATGAAAGTCATTCTTCGTCATGTTGTAACTCTTTTCATAGTAGATCACATGACTGTTGGATTCGAAAGAGAATCTGATGGAAACGTAGTAGATGCTGAGGAGACGAAAAGAATAGCTGGATGGGCCGGGGCATATCTGGGAAAATCTGCAGCTTTTTCACCTGGATATTGAATGCCATCACTGTGATGTTTCTGACTCTATCCTTTGTGTTTTTTCCACTTCAGGCAAGTATTTTTCTCTCAGCTTTCTTTGTGCAACAGAAACAGGTCCATGAGCCACTCATGCCATGCCCAAGGCCAGAAAGTAAAAGATCCTCACTTCTGACTCTAAGCCAGAAAATCTTTGGTGAGAACTCTCACTGGTCTTCTAATTCTCACTAGGCTTCAAGATCCCCTTGGGATTCTGCATTCTATTTGTTTTCTCTTCTCCTCTTGACCTTGACTGTTTCTCAGACCTCCATTTTTCTTTCTTTTTTTTTTTAATGACCTTGACAGTTTTGAGGAGTACTGGTCTGATACATTATAGAATGCCCGTCAGCTGGGATTTGTCTAATATTTTCATCACCGTTAGAAGAAAGCATTTTAAAATGGCCATTTAAAAGTTAATTTTCAATATGTTTCAAAATAAAAGTGACAGAAATGAATAGATATGTAAAGATTGAAAATCGAAGAGTATATACAATCATTATTAGTATTTAGATCCTGATGTTACCAAAGTCTTTTTATGGGTAGCAGAGCTGAGCAGTTAGAGAGTACTGATTGAAATCCTTAAGACTTAAAATGAAGAATGGTCAGAAGTCTTTACACAGTGAATGTTGAGTACGTGGGAACAAGGGAAAAAAAACGATGTCTAAATCTTCCTTGCCAATGAACTGTCTTTTAAAGTAGCCATTGTCTGAGCTATTCTGTGTAAGCATTTCTAGAAAGGTAAAGTTTTGAGTCCCTAATGATATTCACACCAAAAGTTAACCTAATAACGCATATGGGTCAAAATTTTCCCAGGAAAAACAAATTTCAGTGTTTTAGAAAGAAAATAAGTGAAACAGTTGTGATGTTGAAATGTCCCTAATCGGTTTTATAACAGGTATAGTGCTAATCGTTGAATATTTTCACTTCTTCTGGGGTTGCTATGACACATATATTTCTGCCTTGAAGCAGTGTGGTACTGTGTTTATGTAAAGCAAATCCACTGAAGTCAAGTCAAGACTTGTAGGGACCCTATAGGACACAGCAGAACTACTCCATAGGGTTTCCAAGGAGCAGCTGGTGGATTTGAACTTCTCACCTTTTGGTTAGCAGCCAGGGTATCATGCTGTAGCGCTTAACTACCGCCCCATAAGGGTTCTGTAAGTACACTTAAAACCCACTGCCGTCTATTTGGGTCCTACTGACAACGACCCTAGCGGTCAGAATAGAACTGCCCCATAGAGTTTCCAAGGAGCACCTGGCAGATTGGAACTGCTGACTTTTTAGTTAGCAGATATAGCACTTAACCCACTGTCATGGTTGGAATTGTGTCCCCCCAAAAATGTGTGCAGCCACGTGGCTGGGATATGGTTCCCAGTATCTTGACTGTCCTCCATTGTGTGGTTTTGCTAACCTGTATGTTAAAGGATTAGGGTGGGGCTGTGAATTCCTGCTGTGGGGGTAGTTTCCCTGGAGTGTGGCTTGCCCCACCCTTAATGCTTTTAGCTTGCAAGGAATAAAAGGAAAAAGAAACAAAGGACAATTTGAGAACCTCGCTACCATCAAGCAAGCAGCAGCGGGAGCAGAGCGGGTCCTTCAGACCAGAGGTTCTTGTGTGAGGACACTCCCTGGACAAAGACTGATACAATACCAGACTTTCCTCCAGAGCCGACAAGGGGAAAGTCTTTCCCTGGAGCGGACACCCTAAATATGGACTTGCAACCTACCAGACTGTGTAAGAATAAATCTTTCTTTGTTAAAGCCATCCACTCTGTGGTATTTCTGTTACAGCAGCCTAGCTGACTAAAACACCCACTATGCCACCAGGATTTCTTATAAGTAAATTAGAAGCACAAACACATGTGCTTTTAGGTAAGACAGAGAGTGGTTCTTAACTGCTTGATTTTTATATGTTTTTCATTACCATTAGGTCTAAAAATATATCCTCAGATTTCAAAATATTCATAAATTTATGAATAATGCTTGGATCTACAATGCATGTACCTTGGCTTAAAGATATCTTTGGGAATGAGTGGCAAAATATCTGTCTATAGAGATGGAGTGATTGGGCCTAATAAAAGAGTATAATCTTCCAGATAAATGAGGAAAACAAGTGGAAAGTTGGTCAAAGAAAAAAAGGAAAGTGATTACCTGGAAAAGTTGGAAAAAATGGTTTTATAGAATTCTTGTTTCACATTGTAATATGACTATTTATTTCATCATTCTTTGAGTCAACCTACTCTCAGAACCCAGTAGAATCAATCACTCACCAAGTAGAATAACTGACGGTTTGGGCAACCCTAACATAGGGCTCCTGTGGCACAATAGTTAAGAGTTTAGTGGCTTAACTGTAAGATTGGTAGTTCTACTCCACCATGTGCTCCTTGGAAATTCTATGAGGAAATTCTGCTTTGTCCTGTAAGGTTGTTGCGAGTCTGAATCACCTCCATGCCGATAGGTTAAATGCGTGATGTGTTCTCAAGGGTTAAGTGCTTAGCTGCTAATCAGAAGGTTGATGGTTCAAAGCCACCAGCTGCTCCATGGGAGAAAGACCTGATGATCTACTCCCATAAGTATTACAAGCTAGAAAGCCTATGGAGGAGTTCCACTCTGTCACATGGGGTTACTATGAGTCAGAACCAACTTGACAGCACCTAAAAATATGCATACACAAATAACTGTATCGGAACACCCCCCCTACTCACCTCACCTGGCCCCCAGTGACTTTTTGCTTTATCCAAAGATAAAGGAAATACTGAAGAGAAGATCTTTGGATGGCATTTGGGACATCAAGACCACAGCTCTGATGGCCATTCCAGAAAGAGTTCCAAAATTGCTTTGAAGGGTGAACTAGGCATTGCCATCAGTGTATGAATTCCCATGAGGAGAACTTAGAAGGTGACTGTAGGGATATTCAGCAATGAGGTATATACACTTTTTCTAGGATGAGTTCATGAAACTAATTGTCAGACCTACTACTTTCATTCCATATAGTGAAGCAAATAATGCAGCTTGCTATCATCAGTGAGCTAGTAACTGGTGATTCTCAGACCCTGAAATTAATAACCTCAGCCAAACTCATGTTCTTTCTACAGGCAAAGTATATTTTTTAAATGATACACTTGAGTTAGGCTGTGAATTCCTAACATCTATGATATGGGGCAGTATACATAGTTTTATCTCTGATGGGAAACCCTGGTAGAACAGTGTTTAAGAGCTATAGCTGCTTATCTAACCATTGACAGTTCAGATCCATCAGGTGCTCCTCGGAAACTCTATGAAACAGTCCTACTTTGTCATCTAGGGCACTCTGACTTAGAATATACTTTTTCATAGGTTTGATCGTCTTGTTTTATCTCTGATGATTTTTTATCTTTTTAAATATAAGAGAGCAGAGAACTTAAATTTAGGGCTGATTGATCTGGTAGTTTAATGATCTACTCAATCTTCCATAACATGATATATCATTCATTTATATTGAATAGATCTTACAGGTGATTATAGGGATTCACCCAGAGCTCCACACTGCACCAAACAGAAGGATTAAAAATTGCAGTGAGACTGAAGGATTAAAAATTACAGTGAGAGTTCACATGGTCACAATAGAAGGGTCTTGTAGCATAAAAGACTCAGTTCACTGAGGTGTGTTCAACATGGCTTTAAGAAATCATCCAGTACAGACATTTATCTCAGGAACACTCATCTAGTTTCGGCAAGGGAGTGTGAGAATAAATTACCATGAATTGAGGACACAGGTTGTTTGGGGCTGATCTTGCAGAATCTTGGTTAAATGGTGTTCCACTGAGTTACCTAGCCTCTTGAATGATTTTCAGCCACACTTTATACATTTATCCCTGATGCAAATCATAACTCCATCAGGAAAAAGAATTTTTGTTGAAACATAAACACGTTTAATTTTGTTTGTATGCAGCGTTATTATTGAAGTATGGCCCAAATCAGGAAGAAGTAAAATTATCTCATAATTTCAAAAGCCAGTAGAGAGACGATTTTTAAAAAACAAAGTGTGTGCATGTGTGTGTGTGTGAGAGAGAGAGAGAGATAGGAACACAGTTACCCTATGCAAGTTCTTATATCACACACACGTATGTGCACGCATGCACACATGCGTGTGCATGCACACACACACACACATACAGAAATTTCTTAGCAATCATTTCTCTAGTGGCTTTTAAAATTTTCAGTTAATTGCATTATCCCTTTAACAACCTGATGAAGATCTACGGTGGTACAAAGCTTTAGTGCTTAGATGATAACTGAAAGATTGCTCCATGGGAGAAAGATCTGGTGATCTGTTTTTGTAAAGATTACAGGGTAGGAAACGCTATGGGGCAATTCTACTGTCACATGCAGTCTCTATGAGTTGAAATCCACTTGACGACATCTAACAACAGCGAAACTAAATAAAACCAAACCTGTTGCTGTCAAGTTGATGCCAGTTCATAGCACATTATAGAACAGAGTCAAACAGCAGCCCAGGTTTCCAGGGAGCAGCTGGTGGACTCAAGCTGCCAGTCTTTTGGTTAGCAGACGAGCTATCAACCACTATGCCACTAGGGATCCACCAGTAACAAGGACTTGATAATGATTTTGATGTCATATGGGGAATTAAGAAGTTTAAGAACGTTATTTATTTGGTAAGAGCCTTGCTTGAACACCTATTTCAAAGTACAATTTTTTGCAGCCCTTCTCACTAGGGAATAAGAAAATTTATTCCAATTGTAATTTGTTCCATGGTTTGTAATTTACGTATCTTTACACTGAACTGAATTGGCAGATTTCATTTGCTACAGAAAGAGCAACACAAAGATCATGTTAGCTGTTCTTACCTGCATCATCACAGTTGACTGAGAATTACTTCAAGTATTTTGTTGGCACATAGAGGGACACACACATAATTGCTTCTGGAAAAAAATTTCATGATTATTTTGGCTTTTCATTCTAACACATTTTTTAAAAAATTGACCTGACTTTAACTTTTCTTTGGAATCCTCTTAAAAAAGATATAACTGTAAATGTTAAAGCAAGAATTGAAACTTAATATATATGGTAATAGGATTCAACAGAAACCAAGCTCAATCTAGAGCAAACTGTTGGAAAATTTTTTGGAAATGCTATATCTTACACAACCTAAGGATATAAAGAAACCATCTTTCACTGAACAGTTCTCAAGAAAAGGTATAGCTTATAAGAAAATGATATGTGTTCCATAGCAGTTGTTTAGCATATGCCTGCCATCTTTATGAGATACATGAGGACTACCAATTAAGTTTGCACACTCATCCTAGAAAAAGTGCCACCTACCTCGCTGCTGAATATCGTTATGGTTACCTTCAAAGTACTCCCTTTGGAAAGCTCTGCACTGATGCCAATGCCTAGTCTACCCATCAAAGCAATTTTGGAATTCTTTTCTAGAATGGCCATCAGAACTGTCGTCATATTAACCTTGATGTCCTGAAGGTCATCAAAATGCCTTCTTTTCAATATTTCCTTTACCTTTGGGTAAAGGAAAACGTCACTGGGGACCAGATCAGATGAGAAGGAAGGGTATTCCAATACAGTTATTTGTTTACTGGCTAAAAACTCCTTCACAGACAACCGTACAATTAAGTTTGAGAACTTGCCACAGTGCACAATAGCCATGCCAGGAAGAGTTCCAAAATTGCTTTGATGGGTGGAGTAGGCACTGGTGTCAGTGCACTACTTTCCAAGGGGAGTACTTTGAAGGTGACCATAGTGATATTCAGCAACGAGGTATGTAGCATTCAGAACAATTGAGTTTGTGGACTTAAGTTGTTGGACGACGTGTACCTGCAGACAAGCTAAGGGTGAATGGTATAACAATACTGGGAGAAGGCCTTCCAGAACTTCATTGGACATTTTTATTGTATTTTTATATAAAAGTCTCTCTTTTGAGTGTCTCACCTTGAGTACAGATCAAACTGTAATTAAATTGCTTTTAAACATGCAGAATCTACAAAAATTACTTTTAAAAAATGCAGCATTATTTCTTCCCTTCATTCCATCTTTTGCATTAGCACCACTCTGTAAAACAAAAGCAAGCTAGCAGAAGACAATCCATGAACAAACCGCCTGATTTGGTGGTATTCAGACTAAGTCATGAACTCTCAAACTTGGCATCACTGGCATTCTCAGAAAAAATTTTAAAAGAGGAGATCCAAGGGTTCTGCTCTTGAGAGTCTGATTTAATTGATATCAAGTGTGTTTTAGATTTTTGAAAGAGGTATTTTTTTTTGTTTTGTTTAATGTTTCACAAACCAAACCAAACCCACTGCCACTGAGTCAATTCCAACTCACAGCAAACCTATAGGACAGAGCAGAATTGCCCCATAGAGTTTCCAAGGAGCTGCTGGTGGATTTGAACTGTCGACCTTCTGGTTAGCAGCTGTAACACTTAACCACTAGGCAACCAGGGTTTCCTTTTATGACTAATTCTAATGAACAGCACAGTGAGAACCACCAACTTAGAGTAGTTCTCAATCTTGCTTGCACATTGGAAACTTGGAGAAATTATAAAAAAAAGTACTGGTGTCAAAGTCCTAAACTCTAATTTGATGTAGTCCTGACTGTCAACATTTTTTCCTACCCCTCCATCTCAGTAAAGACCCAAAATTGAAAGTTACTGATAAGCATTTCTCTTCCTGTCAGATCAGTAGAAAGTCGATATAAACTTCACCAAACTTCTCACATTTAAATTTTGAAGAATAAATATGGAAGCTTTGAGTTTGAAAATAGATGTATTTGAATATACTTGAACCAGTTTAATAAATTCCTGGTGAATATTGCCCAGAAGAAAAATCTTGTCCTCAGTACAAAAGTGTAAGATTCAAGGTTAAAGTTGTTACTATTTGAAAAAAGCAAATTAAAAATATATACATTAAAATCTGGGTAAGTTATTCCCAATGTTGCTATACACAATTTGAAACAAGAAAATCCTTGAGAGACCTCTATTATTTATAAATCAAAAGGAGACAGACATAGGAAAGCGAGCTTTCTGTTAGATTCACCACGTTTAAAGAGCAAGATCAATTCTCAAATAAATGTTTTCAGATGTTTGGAAGTCACCTAGAAATGTTTACTCTACTTAGAATTTTCTTAAAAACACAAGCTCTTGGCAATGAATGTAAACTGTCAATTGCTTACAAGTGGAAGGCAAAAAGGAATGTCTATTTAAAGACTATAGCATACTCTGAAGGAAAGACACAGTACTGAGTTTTTCTTTTAATGAAAGACTTGATAACACATTCAGAGAGAAGCCAGGTATAAACTGTTAAAAAAAAAAACTTTTTTCCACACTCGTGCAATGGGTTTATATAATTCTGTTAGTGCAACTTGCTGAAGTGTTGTATAAACACTGAATAAGTTGTTTCTTATAACTTAATTTATATATGCTAATGCTTAGAAGAATTTTACTCTTCAGAAACAGAACCAGTTACTTACACTAAAAATAATTCAGTGAAAAGGACTATGTTCTCATTCTGCAGTGTCAGCAGGAAGATTCCCCACCCCTCCAGATTAATTTCATTACCACTTGGGTGGGGTACGTATTCTGTATTTGATGATGTGGACATCATTTACTAAGTAGATTATTTTCCGTAGGAACTGTTCCTGCAATCTTACCATTTGCATTTTAGGATATGTGTTTTGTTAGCAGGGAATGTTAACCCCTTGTTTGGGGAACAGTGTCGCCAATCCCAGCAGACTTGGAAGTCAGATTCAAAGCCCAGGGCCCAGGAGACTCCATCCACAATCCAGAGACAACAGCCAATACTCAGAGTCTGGCAGCTAAAGCCATTGCTTAGATGGTCTCAGAGAACATTGTTTTCAAACCTTGAGAGCTAATGTAAATTGTTCTGCTGGGTTTAGGATTTGCTTGGTTCTGGTTATTCCTTCTTTCCTTCCAATTTCTCCCATTTGTGACAGAAATACATACTTTGTGCCTGTTGCACCATGGTATTTTGGGAGCAGATAACCTGTATTCCAGATTTCAAAGGTTTCCAGATGAGGAGACATTTTGCCACAGGATGAAGATGCCTAACGTCCCATCCGTATTGGGTTTAAATGAGATGAGGTTTGGGACTTGGAACTGATTTAAGACTTTTGCGAAGACTGATGTAATGAGTGAGCTTTGCATGTGGCAAGGACATGGATTTCAGGGAACCAAAGTGTTCAGTTATAAATTATGTCCTCTCAAAATACACGTTGTAAATCCTAACCTCTATGTCTGTGGTTATAATCCTGTTTGCAAATGGATTGCCTTTGTTATGTTAATGAGTTAGAATTAGTATAGGGCATATCTTGAGATATAAAGAGAATAAACAGGCTACCAGAGCAGAGACCGTGGAAGGCGCATGCCGAGGCCATGTAAACATCACCAAAATCCAGAAGCTCAAAAGGGACAAGGACTATCTCTGGACCTGACAGAGAAATACAAACTTTCTCCAGAGGCAGTCTCGTAAATTTGGATGTCTGCCCTCCTTAACCGAGAGAAAATAACCTTCTGTTTGTTAAAGCCACCCGCGTGTGGCATTTCTGTTGTAGCATCACTCATTATCTAAGATACTCCTCAATTTCTACTCTTGAGTCTGAATATGCCTACAAAATAATAAAATCAGTGCTTACAGCATGGTGAAATTAAGAGCTTGTTGATTCAGCATTCACTAAAGAGGAAAAGATGTTAGAGTGGAGAATAAGGGTGGAGAAAAAGAAAATTGGCAGGCGAGTGGCCATTTCAATCAATGTTGATGAGAAGGAAAACTATACAAATGCTTTTGTGTGCGCCTGGCGACCCTGGGAGAATTGGTTCTTAAGGGAATTCTCCAGCCCTGGAATCTTTCTTAGTATAATGAATTAAAATGGAACAGAAAAATACAAATTAGAATACCAAGTACAGCCAAGATAATTTAATATATTAATGCAAAAACAACTCCATTCTGTTCGAATTTATAACTTTCATTAAAAATTTACCCTTTTGCCTCGTTAATTATGCCTCATTATGGAGGCCTTGTGGTTGATCTGCCTTTTGATCTACGCCCTGGTATTACCTATTAACTGCGCAAAATGAAAGTACAGTTAAGACCCTCTTTTAAGTTATACAAATATATTTACTACTTACCTAGTCAGTTATTGAATTAGTCCTAAGGAAGTCAACTTTCCACATAATGATGAAAGTTAATATATTGGTGATTCTATCTAAACCATAAATAATGGATTTGTAAATGAAATAACCAGACTATAGAATAATGAATTTCGTTGCCTCTTAAAGACATGCTCAAATGATTGAAAAGCTTCAAAATGTCATGAATGGAACAGATTTTATTTTGTGTTTTTTCTTATTTTTCTTGTAGTCACAGTCACAGTCTCTATGTTAGACTCTAGGAATAAACCGAATAAGATATGAGAGAAATTTCAGAAAGATTCTGCCTCAGCTGAATCAAATCTCTTGCAGACAATCAGAATGCAGAATGAGAAGTTTGGAAATTTACACAAAGCATGTGGGGCCACAGTGGAGAAAAAGTTGCAGACTGGAGATGGTGAGGATATACTCAATGTAGTAGAGAAGGTACTTAAAGGACATGAGGACCAAGTTAAAAAAATGGGTTGATTTGAAAGGTAACAAGAAGGTTTGGCTAAATGGATATTCCAAGCATGTGGCTTAGTGATTAAGTGCTATGGCTGCTAACAAAAAGAGAAGTATTTCAAACCCAAAAGTGCTTCTTGGAAACTCCATGAGACAGTTCTACTCAATCCTACAGGGTTGCTGTGAGTTAGAATCAACTCAATGGCAATAGGTTTGAGTTTGAATTGAGGAGGGTAGGAGATGAGAAATGTCTAGAAAAGATTCCTAGCATATGATCTGAAAACCCTGGTGGAGTAGTACTTCAGTGCTACTGCTGCTAACCAAAAGGTCAGTAGTTCGAATCCATCAGGTGCTTCCTGGAAGCTCCACAAGGCAGTTCTACTCTGTCCTACGGGGTCATTAGGAGTCGGAATCAACTTGCTGGCAAAGGGTTAGAATATAATCTGAACTGACAGTACGTAAATGGAATTGGAACACTGGTTATGAGGATTTCAAAAGCAGAAAAAATTTGAAGAAATAAATGTCAAGTGTACTGTCATGAGAATAGACAAATGAAAACTTACAAAATATTTTAAGCACTTATGAGGGAGATGCTGCTGGTGGTAGTATTGAACAACTCGATCATATATGCTTTAGAATAAAAAGACAACCTCACTGGCAGCAGATTATAGATTGGAGGAAGTGGTTCATTCAATTAAGATGGTTTCAGTATGTAAAATTTCAAGATAGCCTCTGATGGACCTCACCTTTTGTGATTTCCCGCCCATGCATGTAGATGTAATCTGTGGATATGATGAGACGTCACTTACATGTTATCATCCACATGATGATGATATTTTACATGAGAAAGTTATTTTTCAGCAGTAAATAAAATTCCAAATCAACTGACAAATAAGTAACAATGAGAATATCCTAGTTGAGGGGAGATACTTGACTAGGTAAGGTGATAAAAAAGGCTGTTCTCTCCCTAATCAACAACAACAAAAAGACATAAAGTCTGAGAGACAGTCAATGAGAAAGAAATTATCCATGATTACTGGCTTTGAAAATGGAGGGGGCCATGGGGCAAGGAGTGTGGGTGACTTCTTGCTGTTAAGAGCAGCTCTAAGATGATAGTCAGAAGCAACATATGAGCACAAGGAACTGAATCATTCTCCAGTAACACGTGTTTAGAAGAGATCCCAAACTCCAAAAGAGAATGCAGCCCAGCCAGCATCTTGATTTTAGCCTTCTGATTTCTCAGCAGAGAATCCTGCTGTGCTGTGCCCATATTTCTAATCTTTAGAACTTGGAGCTATTAAGTGGGTATTGTTTAAACTGCTATGTTTAGGGTAGTTTCTTAGGATGCAAAACAAACTGAATATATAGCAATTATATACCATTCAATGAAGAAATTTGATTTGTTTATAGCATATCCTAGAATATTTTCTAGTTTTTTAGAACTATCTTGACTAACTGTGTATAAATGATGCAAACATTAGTCCATCATCCATTAAAGACAAAGTACAGCAAAACGTAGTTTTACCTAAACATATTGCTCAATTATTTAGTAGAGTTTTGACTACTTCCAGAATTAAGGAACATCAACATTTTGAATAACAAATTGTGTGCATTTGTCCTTCCATCTCTCAAACTTTCCATCCCTTAAAAATGTGAGTAACAGTATCCAAGTAGTTTTGACCTTTTGTTGAAGGACCTGGGTTACTTATTTTTAAGAAAATAGTAACCTTTGTTTTTCCCAAGTATGAAAATTTTTCTTCACAGAGCTTTATATAGCCTCTTATCATTGCTAAGCTATTTTGAAAGGTAACACTCTTTTTGGACTTCATCTGGTTAACCATTTAAGAGTTCAGGCTGCCAACCAAGGTCAGCAATCTGAATCTACTAGCTGCTCCTTGGAAACCCTGCAAGACAGTTCTACTCTATCCTTTAGGGTTGCAGTGAGTCAGAATCTACTCAACGGCAGTGTTTTTTTTGTTTGTTTTTGACTTAATGATAAATTTAAGTCTTCAGGTTTAGATGGAGATGCTTATTCACTTTCCCGTCTCATCATGCTTGTTCTGCTGGAAATAAGATAAAAACGGACAATAGATACAAATGCTATAGCATTTGACCTCTAGAAAAAACACTACTTTTCCTAGTCTTTGCTTATTTTTATTTGAGTTTATATATGGATAGCATCCAGCAAGTTGCATGGATTGAAAACCAATGTTAAGTATTTCTGCCTTGTATGTAAATATGGTTACTGAAATACTATGAATACTCTATTAAATAATAGCCTCAGAGGAGATAACCCAATATTTAGATTATAGTGGTAGTCTGAGTATAATGTTTATGTTTAGTTGCATCTGTTTTTCTTTGACTATTCTTAAATTAATGCTACCATCCTATACTCAGATAGCAAGAGATTAGAAACAAGGACAACAAAAAACCCAAATTCACTTCCATTGAGTCAATTCAGGCTCATTCCAACCTTGTAGACAGAGTAAAACCACCCCATGGACTTTCCAAGGAGCGCCTGCTAGATTTGAACTGACAACCTTCCGGTTAGCAGTCACTGCACTTAACAACTATGCCATCAGTGTCTCCAGCAACAGATTAAAAAATTAAAAAAGAAAGCTTGTAATAAAACCTTCTTCTCTCTTTGCCACTTGTTATCATCAGTTAATTTCTATTCTTCATCAAATACTTTGTTTGGTGATTGTTAGCAAATGCAGTATTTTTTTAAGTGTGGCACACGCTTTGATTTCCTGCCAAATAATGTTTCATTCTCTGAACGTATTGAATAAACATTTTTATACGTGGTAGGTAAAGTCATTTTTAGAATTTACTGTCTAAAAGGGACATATTAGGCAAAGGATTTGAAACTAAGTAATAAAAAAATGTAGAAAAGCATCTGGAACCACGATATCTTAAATATGTGAATAAATATCACATTTATTATTTATTTTACTTTCAAGAAGAATGTGCCCTTAGTTTGTTCCTTTGGCTGCTCTAACTCATTTTATCAATGAACTGTCACTATATTTAAACATCTGGAATCCATCACACTGAACAATGGCCAATGCTCATAACCAATAAATGAGGATTTATGTAAAGGGTAAACATAAAGAATATGATCTTGGTTTTCTTACACTAATTAAGTGATGGGAAAATATTTGGTCTCAGCCTTGCTATCTGAGAAATTGTTATTGTCTCTCTCTTGGAGTCTTAGGCATTATCCATCACTTTACTGAAAAACTTAATTCGATGAATGTTTCTGAAACTGATGACATTTTTTTGAGCCTGATAATATTTTTCTCACCCTTAAAATTAGAATAATATGGTAACAATATCATAACTTTAAACAGAAATTTTGAGTGAAAAACTCCATACAATTAACTTCTAAAATTTTGGTCTTCATTTAAAAAAAAAAAAAAAAAAAAAACCCTGAAACAAGAGAGGATTTTAACTACTCTCAGCAGAACTCCACTCTGCTTTTGTGTCTGGAGAGGATTGCCCTATAATTCTATCACTTCAGCCAGACTGTTTACACAAGGCTGAGCAGAAATAACATAGATCTTCGCATCAGCATATTTAATATCACAGGATCTTCAATGTAGTGACACGGGGCTGGCAGCATTAATAATATCATCGTCATTACCTTTCCAAAAGATCTGTAACTGAAAAGTCAGACTGAAAAATGTCACCTTATGCTAAGGGAATAAAACTTGCATAAGTCCTTGACAGGGCAAAGGAAAAACTCAGTTTATGGCCTGCCTTGAGACTGTAGGAAATCCTGGTGACATCATGGTTAAGTGTGACTGCTGACTGAAGAGTTGGCAGTTCGAATCTGCCAGGTGCTCCCTGGAAACCCTATGGAGCAGTTCTGCTCTGTCCTGCAAGGTCGCTGTGAGTTGGAATCTATTCAGTGGCAGTGGGTTTGATTTGGTTTGGGTTTTGAGCCCACAGGCACTAAATTTCATTTAGCTTTAGCTTACTCTTTGAAATTTTCATCTCTCATGAAGCCATTTTCCTTAATTTGCAAAAAAACAGTTCAATCTCTATTCTGCCTGTTCCTATAAACTAACCAAGTTAGAAAACTATAAAGACTTACACAGTAGGTTTGAAAGTTAATTTTTTTTTTTTCAGTGTATGAAGATAGCCAAGTATAAACTTCTTTTCTGAATCTGGAAGTTGAAGCAACATTTTATGGATTGGCTTGTTTGTTTTCTGGAAGTAAAATTCTTGGCAGAATTTATATAACTCTGTAGACTGACAAGCTTAAAGAGGATTTGTATATTTCTAAATTAAAAAAAAGTCTTAAAGTAGAAAAACTCCTTTCACATAAAACAATCAGTTCTTACTTCCTTTTCCTCACTGTGTCTGTCCCACATTCCCGTTATGTGCATCTCTCCCTCCCACTGCTGACTTATATATTATGCTTTTAGGGAAATGAAAAAGTCTTTGAAATTTAGAAACTTAGACTGAAACGTCGATGATTCCAAGTTCTTCTTGTAGAGGCCTGTAGGTACTCCCATTTAGAGAGCTTTAAGCCAATGAGTTGCTATTTTGATTCCATCAGAATTGTCGGTGTTGAGTAAGTTCTCAAAATTGAGGTGAATTTATACTGGAATGGGACTGAGTCAGCTCAGCCATCAGCTCTCAGCTCTGCAGCATTTTAAATGAAGGGAGTTAAAACTCTCTATGTCCTGTTCATTTAAGATTAGAAGATATCAATATTGACTTTTTAGAAAGAAATATTTTACTGAGCTTTAAGTAAAAGTTTACAATCGAAATCAATTTGCCATACACAACCCTTAACACACACTGCTATGCAACTTGAACTGCTCTCCCCACCGTGATTCCATGACAGTGCACTCCTCCTTTCCACCCGTACTTCCCCAATCCATTCAAACAACTCCTGTCCCCCTTCAGCCTCTCATCTCCCCTCTAGAGAGCTGCTGCTCAGACAGCCTCATGCATATATTTAAGTCAAGAAGCACACTCTTTGCCAGTGTCACTCCATGTCTTACAGTCCAGTCCTGTCTCAGCTCTCAGCTAACAGAAAGCCCAGGAGCCATGTCCTCGGGAACCTCCAGTCTGACAGACCATCAAGTATAGTCTTTGAATGGAGTGTCGTGCATTCATTTTCCTCTCATTACGTCAGGGAATTCTGTTATGTTCCCTGTTAAGGCAGTCAGTGATGGTGGCTGGGCACCATCTAGTTCTTCTGGTCTCATGTTGATGCAGTTTCTGGATCATATGCTGCCTTCTGTCTGCTGGGCTCATATCTTCTTCAAGTGTTTGATGTCCTTGGTTTCCCTTTGCTCCAGGTGGATTGGGAGCAGTTGATGTTGACTTTTTAAAATCAGATTTCACTACATTTCCCAAGCCGTGCATCTTCTAAGTGTGTGTAAAATCCAGGCATGATGATTTTAATGTGGGTTTAAATATTGTGGATCTTTCCCTGACATCAAATATCCGAGGATTCCCTGCAAGTGAAAATTTAGAGGACATCATCAGAATGTTTAATTTTTATCTAAATTTTGCGTTTAGATAAATTTAATGAACATTTGAATTTAATACTGGAGCCTAATCCTATTGGTACAACTGACAAATAAGGTAAACAAAACCTTTGGACTTGGCCTGGGTCTGAATTGCAGCTCTCCCACTTACTAGTTGTTTGATTTGATTGACTAACCTAGTGTACAGGTGCCTGCTTTTCCTCGTCTAGAAGAGGAAGATATTGCTGATTTTTATATCGTGGGTCTGTTCTGAGGATTCACTAAAAGAATTCATCTAAAATGCCAGTTCTACCCTGGCCCCTAGGGTCACCATGAGTCATCTAAAATAGTGGTTCTCAATTGGGTGATGGCATTTCACTAAGCATTTGGCTGCTAACCAAAAGGACAGCAGTTCAAATCCAGCAGCCACTTTTTGGAAGCCTCATGGGGAAGTTCTACTCTACCCTCTAGGGTCACTATGAGTCAGAATCAACACAATGGCAATAGGTATTTTGGTGAAGAGGATATTTGGAGCCCTGATGGAGCAGGATTTAAGTCTTTCAGTTGCTGTTTTAGTTATCTACTGCTGCTAATCACAGAAATATCAGAAGTAGACGGCTTTAATAAAGAGAAACGTACTGCCTCTCAGTCTAAAGTGCTAAACGACTGAATTCAGGGTGTTAGATTCAGGGAAAAGCTTTCTCTTTCTGCCAGCTCTGGGAGAAGTTCCTTGTTATTAATATTTCTTGGCCCAGGAACTTTTCAGAACAGAGACCCTTGATCCAAAAGGCACACACTCCTCGCTGCACTTTCCGGATGTTATGAGTTTCACCTGTCTCTCTGTTTGCTTCTCCGTTTGTATCTCAAAATGAATTGAGTCAAGATACCATCTAATCTTGTAGGTTCAGTCCTTGCTTATTAACATAACTGCTTCTAATCCTGCCTCATTAGCATCACATAGGGAAGGGAAGTCACATCCCATGAGAAAAGAATAGACAATTATATAATACTGGGAACCATGGCCTAGCAGAGTTGACACATGTTTTTAGGAGACATGGCTCAATCCATGACAGCTCCTAACCAAAAGGTCAACAGTTCAAATCCACCAATAGCTCCTTGGAAATCCTAAGAGTCAGTTCTACCCTGTTTTGCAGGGTCTCTGAGTCAGAATCAACTGGATGGCAACAGGTTTGTTTGGTTGGTTAGTTTTAGAAGGTATTTGTCTATGTCTGGAAGTATGTTTAGTTTATAAAAATTGGGGAGAATGAAATGGCTTCTAGTAGAGAGAGGCCAGGGGGAGATACTATACTTCTGACAAAGCCCAGAACAGCCCGCTACAACAAAGCATTATCCTTCCCAAAACATCAGTTGAGCTGCAGCTGGGAAGCTCTGACCTGAAGCACTTGGCACAATGCCTGATGCAGAGTGGGAGCTAAAATAATGTTAAATAGCACTTAAAATACATTAAAATTTTCCATTGCTTTCCATTTTTCCATTGTTTTTTCACTTTGTATTTTCCTTTGGAAGTTAAATTTGACAATTTCTTGAACAGACTGACTTCAGAACGAAGCAAGTCCAATATTTATAATTTTACCCTAGACAAATGTATTCACAGGACATCAGCTAATGGGTTTAAGCTTAGTAACTGAAATCCTCTGGCTTCTCCCCTGATCCTTTGTACTACGTACGCCTATTGACAATAAAGAAGAGAAGCTGAGCAGATGGCAGACAAATTGAATTTGCACTCTGCTTGCCGACATACCCATTGCCATCAAGTCCATTCTGACTCATAGAGACCTCATAAAACAGAGTAGATCTGCCCCATAGGGTTTCCAAGGAACAGCTGGTACATTCAAACTGCCAGCCTCTTGGTTAGCAGCCAAGCTTTTAACCACTGAGCAACTAGGGCACAGAAATCCAAAAATAAAAACATTGGAAGAGATGAGGAGAGAGTGTAACAATAACAATATGTAATAGATCGACCTGAATTACGTGGAACACATAGCTGAAAAAAATGTATTTTTCGTAAGAAATACTTTACTTTTCAGATCAAATGTTCTGCCATTTAGGCTTCTGGGTTGCAAATAACAGATCCTAGTCAGGGCAAGAGGAATAATTTTGGAAGGACATCTGATAGCATGCACAATAGATAGGAAAGCAAAATAAGTAGTCAAGAACAAAGAAGGAGAAGCAGTATGAAAATAGTCATCTGGTTGAGTTGTACTACTGGTCCTGTAGCCCTGGAAGCAGTTTTCTTGGCACAAGCAAGCTGACAAGTGCTGTATGCTTAACTACAAAGCAAACCCATGGCCAAGTCCTTAAGATTCAAAATCCCAAACGAGGTCAAGTGTTCAAGCTGTAATAATTGTCAGAGACAAGAAGACAGATCTGGGCACTAGTCAAGCCAAGCCAGGTGCCATCGAGTCAGATTCAACTCATGGCGATCTGGACACTAGGTGTGCCAGGTAGGAGAAACCAAACCAAACTTGAGGCTTTCAAGTACATTCCAACTCACAGCAACCCTCTAGTACAAGGCAGTACAGTCCCATAGAGTTTTAAACTGGTGTATTTGAACCTCCAACTTTTTAGCTAGCGGCGAAGCTCTTAACTACTGTGCCACCAGGTAGACCATGTAGAAATGTAATAGATAAATTAGACGTTTGAAGAAAAGTGAGTTTAAACACTTTGAGTTTCAAACTGTAGTTATGGAGTGACTTTGGAGGGTATCATTCATTATCCAGTTATTACCAACTTATTTAAAGTGTTCCTGAGTAAAGGATGACTTTCTCAAAGAGTCTATGAAGGAGTTTGAAATGATTTGAAGCGGTTTGAAATGATTGCATTTTGAAATTAAAGATTTTCCACTTTAGTATTCATTTTGTCATGTTTAAACCAGTTGACATGGGCCAACACGTTTTAAGAAAGGCAGGGGTGGGGGACTTCCAACTTCTTTGTTGAATAGGAATTTAACAGGGGGTAAAAGGTTGGCAGGGGTTAGCTAACCATTCAGAGACATAAGCCTGTACATGTTGCTGACTCAGAAAAGTAAAAGGAAAGAGGCCTAGAAGATAATAAAAAAATGTTATTTTCCTTTTCCATGTAATCTTAGTGTACAAAAGCCTGTATTAAACTTTTTTACCAACTGTAAAGTTAATATACTACATTGCTAACAGATGTAATGGTTAGGCAGACAGTGCACTCATAAACTATTTTTTTAAACATGAAAATGTGTCCCCAGGCACTGGTAACTGTGAGTATAGCCAAGGGTGGACATGTTTATCATTAATCTCATTGGTAACACTAAAATGACCTTTATAAGATTCTTAAATGAATTTGGCAAGAGTAACCAAAGGTTAGCATTTAGATTCCAGTTTCAATGGGCAATTTTCCTGGATAGGTGATTATCAAAGAAAAACAGTAAAGCTTCAATGTTTGATGAGAATGGAGGTGAAAGATTTGTTTTCACCCTACAGTATTTAGTTTATGGAGTATTTTGGTTGAATGTCTTCATTTTTGTTTGTTTTACAATTGACTCATCACAGGAAACATCCTACTATTAGTGTAATATATATAATCTTGATAGCTACTGCTGATTCTCTATAGCTTATCAGACAGTTTTGCAATGATATTTCACTTTGGTCCTTGGTATATGTTTGATTTTTTATTAACAAGAATTCACATTTAATCTTGACTTCTGGGCATTAATTGTATTTCAAATTTTATTTTATACTGAGCTAATAGAATACTTATACAAAATTTAAAAACTGAAAAAGACAATCTAGTGAAAAATATGCTTCTCAACACTGATTGCAAGGAGTCAAGTTCTCATACTAATGTTTCTTTTCCAGATATTTTTTATTGTGTTTTATGCTAAAGTTTCCATAGAAAATTAAGGTCCCATTTAACAATGTTTACACAAATTGTTCCATGGCCTTGGTTACAGTTTTCTTAATGTGTCAACAGTGTCATTATTACCATTGTTTGTTTTGGTTCCCTTGTTCTAGCTTCCCTGCCTCTTCTCGCCTCCTCGTCTTTGCTTCTCGGTAAATGTTGACCACCATCATACAGTTGATTATCTAAGCATAAGAGTTATGTCGCTTATTTATCAGCCACTCTATTGTTTGGCTAAAAGTTACTCCAGGAAGAACTTCAATTCCAAGTTCAAGTGGTAACAGGGCAACAGTTTCTAGAGTTCTTCTAGCCTTCATCAGCCCAGGAAATTTGGCCTTTCTTAGGAATTTGAATTATATTCTACATTTTTCTTGCATCCTCTCTGTAGACTTCTGTTGTATTCCTGGTAAACATGTACAATAGTGGTAGGCCAGCACCAGCTACTTCTTATGATTTCAGGCTGCAAAAGGCCACGTTAATGGGAGTGATTTGGAAATGCTGGTGGAATAGTGGTTAAGTGCAATGCCTACTAAGCAGGAGGTCAGCGTGGTTCTATCCTTTCCTACACTGTCACCCTCAATCAGAGTCAACTTAATGGCAAAGTTTTTCTGTTTATTTGTTTGGTTTTGGTTAGCCCTGTGGACTACTTTCTTCTTTGAATCTTTAGTTGTCTTCATTATCTCCTGATCCAGCAAGTTAAGACCAGTAATTGAATGTTAGATGATTGCACATAAGCTTTTTTTATTTTTCTTTTAAATTTTGTTTATTTATTTATCATTAAGTGGAAGTGTACAGTTCAAAATCAATGTTGTATGCCTGCCTATCAGCAGCTCCATCTGCTCCTGTGGCAGCACACTCCTCCTCTTCACTCCTTCGTTTTCGTATCCTCTTAACAAACACCTGTCCCCCCCTTACCACCCTCTCCTTTCCCATCTGGGAAGAAACCAGTAGTATAGCCTCTTATAAGTGTATAAAACCATAAAGTACACATACCATAGTCTCACACTAGGTTTGTTTTGCTCCTTGAGGTAGTCTCTTGAGATATAAAAAGAAAGGGAGGCAAGCTGAGATTGGGGGACCTCTACCATCAAGAAAGAAAGCAGTGCCAGGAGCTAGGTGCATCCTTTGTAAAGGACTGGGATCCCTATGCTTCCCAAGGGGTGTACATTGAAAGCGACTGTAGTGATTTTCAGCAATTACGTATGTAACACTTAAGTTCTAAGTGGAAAGCTCTGCACTGATGCTAGCACTTAATCCACTGTTCAAGGCAATTTTGGAACTCTTCCTGGAATGGCCATTGTGCGTGGTGGCATAGAGTCAGAACTGATTTGTTGGTACCTGACGACAACATATATATAGTTTCTGGAAGAAGTACAATCAAAGTGCTCCTTCGAAGTAAAGATCGAGAGACTGTGTCTTATATACTTTGGACGTGTTGTCAGGAGGGATCAGTCCCTGGAGAAAGACATGGTATTTGGTAGAGCGGAGGGGCAGCAAAAAGAGGAAGGCCCTCAACAGGATAGACTGACACAGCGGCTGCGACAATAGGCTCAAGGGTAAAGCTGACTGTGGACATGGTGGAAGACTGGACAGTGTTTCATTCTGTTGTGTGTAGGGTCACTATGAGTTGGAACTGACTCAATGGCATCTAACACAACACTCACAGACACACACATATGTATGTGCATGTATGTGTATAGAGTATGTGCTTTTGTATGTGTAATTTGTTTTTTCAGTCTTAGATATGTATACATGGAGATATGTATGTGTATTTTCAGTATCTGAGAGCCTATATTAAAATTCTCACACACATATGTGTGTGTATTTCTGCGGGGAATGTGTGTGTGTGTGTGTGTGTGTGTGCGTGTGTGTGTAAGAGAGAAACATCTGGGTATGTGTTTGCCTTTTTACTTTGTTAATCATGTCTTTTGTTGAACCATAATTCCTAAATTTAATACAGCAAAGCTTATATCAATCTCTACTTTTATACTCAGCATCTTTTCTGTTTAGTTTTCAGCTATATCAATATCATGAAAATATTTATAAATTCGTTGCAACCACAATTTAAATATCTGCAGTTTTTATTGTGGAAAGGAACGTGATTATTTTAAGACTTTTGTGAAAATGTAAACCATCTAGAATACCCAAGACAATACTGAAGAAGAAAAATATTTGCATGGTAAACTCTATCAGAGATGAGGGCTTACCGTGAAGTAGCGGTAGTCAAGAAAGGGTGATGTATGAGTGAGAACATAGCATTCCAAAAGAGAATACAGAGTCCAGAATTTATCCACAAGATAAATATACCACTGAAGTTCAGTGGGGGAAAAGCAAAATCAAACCAAATCAAATCCGCTGCCTTCGAGTCAAGTCAATCCTGACTCATAGTAACTCTACAGGATGAAGTAGAACTGCTTCATAGAGTTTCCAAGGAATGCCTGCTGGATTTGAACTGCTGACCTTTTGGTTAGCAGATGTAGCATTTAACTGCTATGCCACCAAGACAGGAGAGTCTTTTTGCTATACAGAGTTCAATTGTTTAGGTTGCAACATGGGGAAGAAGGAAAAAAGAAAAAAGAAAAGAAAATTGACCTACTAGTTTCATGTTTGTTTTATGGGGGCAGTGTTTATTTTGGACCTAAATGTGAAATGTAGAACAACAAATCTCATTCTATTCAATGACAGCATAATATTCTATTTTAAAATAGTTACCAGTCCTTTTAAAATGAACTTTTAGTTTGTTGTAAACTTCCATCTGTAATGTTCAGTGAGGAATCTGTACATGGATTAAGCTGCAATCATTCAAATAGAACAAGGGGACATGTTTAAAGTCAGGGAAGGTTTTTTCCAGGGTTGTATCTTTTCATCATATCTATTCAATCTGTATGCCAGGCAAATAATCTGAGAAGCTGGACATTATGAGGAATGGGTCACCAGGATTGAAGGAAGATTCATTAACAACTGTCTTATGCAGGTTACACAACCTGACTTGCTGAAAGTGAGGAGAGCTTGAAATACTGATGAAGACAAAAGACCACAGCCTTCAATATGGATTATCCCTCAATATCAAGAAAACAACAATCCTTACAATGGAATCAACAAGCAACATCATGATAAACGAAGAAAAGATTAAGGCTGTCAAGGATTTCATTTTATTTGGGTCCACAATCAACATCAGTCGAGGAATCAACAGATGGATTGCATTGGGAAAATCTGCAGCAAAGGACCTCCTTAAAGTGTTGAAAAGCTAAGACGTCACCTTGAGGACTAGGTGCACCTGACCCAAACCATGGTATTTTTGATCACATCATATGTATTTGAAAGCTGGGCAATGAATAAGGAAGACAGAAGAATTGACACTTTTCAATTGTGGTGTTGGAGAAGAACACTGAATGTCCCACGGAGTGCCAAAGGACCAAACAGATCTGTTCTGGAAGAAGCACAACCAGAATGCTACATAGAAGCAAAAATGGGGAGACAGTGTTTTGCATACTTTGGACATGTTGTCAGGAAGGATCAGTGCCTGGAGAAGAACACCGTGCTTGGTAAAGCAGAGGGTCAGTGACAAAGAGGAAGTCTCTCAACAAGATGCATAGGCACAGCGCCTGCAACAGTGGGTTCAAGCATAAAACCAGCTATGGGCATCATACAGGACCAGGCAGTATTTTGTTCTGTTGTGCACAGGGTTGCTGTGAGTCAGAATCAACTCAGTGTCTCCTAACAACAGCAACAGTGATTTCCGTTTGTCACATGTAAGTATGTTTATCACATAAATTCATAAAAATATAGAACTGCTTAGGCAAAATATAATTTTAAAAAATAATGCCACTTCATAAAGGTTTTACAATTTGAACTTCAAACAGAATTACATGACAGATAGTGAAACACATGAGTGTTTTATCACGCATTCATTTAAGGCAATTGGATCCATGAAAATGTTATTTTGTTGTCGTTTTCAGCAATATCTCTGTTATAAGTAAAACAGAACATCTTGGCAAGTTGTTAAGAGCTTTTATAGAGTTTATCTCAGGTAATTATTTATGATTTTTTTTTATTTCTGTTTTTTAAAATGTCAAATGTATAGGAGGCTTCCAGTGTGACTTTTGTTTGTTTTTATTGTTGTTGTTAATTGACTAGTGTTGGAAACCCTGGTGGTGAAGTGCTCAAGAGCTACAGTGGTCAGCTAAAAGGTGGGCAGTTCAAATCCACCAGGAGCTCCTTAGAAACCCTATAGGGCAGTCTACCCTGTCCTGTAGGGTCGCCAACAGAAGTTGCCATGCCACTTCTTCACAATGCTTTTGCAATTTGTGCTTCAACAGTATGATGTAACAGGTATGTGAAATACATGAGTGCTTTATCATACAAATTCATTTAAGACAGCATTGTTAGGAAACATTAATATAATCTGTATTTTTAAACTCCTATTTGACAATTCACGTACTGAAGAGTTTCACCACTCACTTGCAGCCTATATGCTATCTTTTACTGTATTTTGCTCTCTGTTTTTATGAATCTGCACATTAGTAGTGACTATATTTATTAAGTCAATGTTTACATATTTGTACCAGGTGCCTTTTTTTATGTAATCAATATAGGGTCATTTTATTTCTTCTTGAAGTACATAGACGTTAATTTACTGAAAGTCTTTGGAAGGAAATTATTTCTGTTTTCATTCTCCCAGAATGCATTCATTTTACTCAAATCTCAGACAATACGTTGTTGTATGTATTATTCTATATTGATGACTTATTTTTAGAAAGTCCCTTGAAGATTTGTTTACCATTTCCTCTGTTTCCTTCTGACTTGTTTTATTGATATTTTTGTCCATCCAATTGTAATTCATTTGTAGGCGGTCTGTTTTTTCTCTCTGGTTGCTTTCAAAACCTTCTATTTGTCTTTGATGTTTTGAAATTAAATGTCTTTTGTATATGGATTTCTTTTTATTTCTTCTCTTGTAAAGTGTTATTTTTCTGAATTCTAGAAACCCAATTACACATGTGTGTGTATGTGTGTAAGATATTCTCACTCTGTCTTCCCATCATGTTTTTACCTATCTCCCTGTCTCCTTGCTGCATTGTGAGTATTATTTCAGAGTTAAATTCCAATATGTTAGTGGTCTCCTCAGGCAGTCTAGTCAGCTATTTCAGTGTTCATTTTTTGTTTGTTTTCAATCTTTGGGTCCTTCTTTTTAATGTCTACAATATTTATGTGTGTAGTTTTTCACATATTTTATTCATTTTATAGTCTCTTGATATTTGCCCATTTCCCTTAATCAATTTTATTTCAAATATTTTATACATTTTAGTTCATAATTTGTTGCCTAGCTATTCCAATATTTGATACACCAAATTATGTCTTTATAAATATGTAAGTATATATATGTGTGTGTATGTATATATGTGTGTGTGTGTGCAGTTTCTTTATCATGGTAACTTGTTCCTTGTGTACATGGCATTCTTTAATAATTAAATTCAATTTCTGTCTTTAAACCTTTAAAATTGTACTCTAATGGATTAAGAATTTCTGAAAAAAAATTGAGGTTCTGCTGTTAGTACCAAACAAGGATACTAATAACCTGGCATTTAAATTAGTTTATCAGCTTCAGATGTCCTTTATTTGTTCAGGCTTATGTTTATAATGCTTGAGAAACATTCTGTTTATCCTACCAAGGCCTATAGCAGAGACAGACACGTCTGGTTCCATTTGTCTTCTTAATGAAGACTTTCACTGAGTTCTTAATATCTTAGATTTTCCCAGCTCTGTGCAGGGCTCTCCAGATAGCTGTCCACCTTACGAGCACCCAAAGAGTAGTCACTAAAGTCCTGTAAAAGCAAAGTTTCTGATCATAGTATTTAACATTAGGATAACTGTAGTTCTCCATTACTCAGTAATCTGATTTCAGCTCCTGTGATATGTGTGTGCACGTCCATGTGTGCGTATGTCCTAATAGGGATGTTTCCTGGGTGTTAGAAAGGAAGTCTCCCTCTTTATATTCAGGAAAAAGAGCTAATTTTATATTGGTTTATTATAGCTCCATTAATTTTGATACTTACTCTTCCATGTGTTCATTTTACAAGTACCACATATATCTTGGAAACCCTGGTGGTGTAGTGGTGAAGTGCTAGCCTGCTAACCAAAAGCGCAGCACTTGAAATCTGCCAGCTGCTCCATAAAAACTCTACAGAGGGGTTCTACTCTATTTCTAGGGCAGAAATGAGTCAGAATCAACTCAGCAGCAGTGGGTTTAGTTTTTTGTTTTCTTTCTCTCATCTATTATGAACCTCAAGACATAAACAACGAAACTCATTACCAACGAATCCATTCCAATTCCCCGCGTCCTGTTGGAAAGAAAAGAAAGAACTACCATGTAGAGTTTCCCAGGAACGCTCGGTAGAGACGAACTGCTGACCTTTTGGTTAGCGGCCATAGCTCTTATTCACTATACCACCAGGGTTTCCCGTCATGCACTTAGGCGAATAAAAGTCACCTACTATTAACCTATTCATGGCACTCATTGCAGGTATTGTCTTTAATTTATGCTTCAACACTCTTGATACTGTATCCTTCTGTGCATAGAAAATCATCTGTTAGATGTTCACTAGGGATTCACCCTTTTATACAGTGGTGGTATAATTGTATGTGTTTACATTTTATGTTGTTTAATTCTCAAAATAAGAAAATTTTCATTTTAGTGAGTTCATTCCATACAGATTTTTAAAATTAAAATATGTTTCATCTTATTTCTGTTCCATATACAATTACTCTGTTTTTTTGGCTCTTGAAAAACATTATGTATTTGTTGAGACTTTATTGATCTGTTTTGCATATGAGTTAGTGCGAATCCTTTAATGAATATTTTTATTCACCTTTTTAGATAAAAATATGTTTACTTTTAAGACTATGGGTGGATCCAAGTTTTACAGGCTCTAAAGCTTACACAATTTTGAGGAACTTTGTTTTGAAAACTTTAAATTAGAAAATAACTCATAATTGTAGTAGGAATCTATAAAACAGGAGCCTTAAAGATTAGCTTTCATAAACTTTGCATACATAGAACCACATTTACTGCTTATTTTTTAACTGAGATAAACAATTATTCTGTATCTTCCAAAACACCAAACTCGTTTTCATCAATTTAATTCCACTCACAGTGACTCTACAGGACAGAAGCACCCCATGGGGGTTCCAAGCCTGTAATCCCTCTAGCAGCAGACTGCTATGTCTTTCTCCTGAAAAGCAGGTGGTGGACTCAGATCACATGCCTTTCCGTTAGTGCCAAGCACTTAAGCACTGTGCCGCTGGGGCTCCTAGTCTGTATCTTAACCCAAAAAAACTAACCTGCTGAGTCAATGCCAACTCATTGACATTGGACAGAGTAGATCTCCCTATGGAGTTCAAACAGCTGACCTTTCTTGCTAGCAGCTACAGCTCTTAACCACTGTACCACCAGGTTTTCCATTCTGTATTTTACAAAGAAGAAAACGACAACAAATAAAACCCCAAAAAACTTTGCCATCAAGTCAATTCTGACTCATAGAGACCCTGCAGGGCAGAGTAGAACTGCCCCCATAGGGTTTCCAAAGATCCCCTGGTGGATTCAATTGTCAGCCTTTTGTTCAGCAGCTTAACTCTTAACCATTAAGCCATCAGGGTTTCTTACTGTATCTGGGTCAGTGTTTGCTGACTCTGCCATGAAGCAGTGTTGGAATTAGTACATTTCATTGTCCTTCTTTATCTTCTTCTTTTTAGTGAACTATGTTTAGTTAACTGTATTTATCTTTGAATCTGTAATTCTGTTAAATAATATCTTGATTTTCATTCCTAAAAAATGAAAAAAATTAATATATTGCTTACATTACTTATAACTTAAAGCAACAGCAGTGTAATTTGTTAAAGTTGAAAATACAGTTCATGTTTTGTAATGGTTTCACTAGCAAGGCTTGATCTGACTACACTCAGTGTTGTTCTTATTATTCCTTGGATTTAATGAATGAAATTTTGAGTTTCTTTGCCTCATAAATCTGCTTAACTAATTAAGTTTATGTCTCATTAAAAAAAAATAGCATTACTGTTGAGTCGATTCTGATTCATAGCAACTCTATAGGACAGAATAGAACTGATCCATAGGGTTTTCAAGGAGCAGCTGGTAGATTTGAACTATTAACCTTTTGGTTAGCAGCCTGAGGTCCTAGCCACTTGACCACCCAAGCATTTGTGAATTTTAGAAGCAGCTCTTATCCTGTCTTTTCAACTTAATTCCCTACGGAGAATACTTATTACTATTTTTTATTATTTTTTAATGCTTTCTTTTAGAGATTGGGAAACACTGCTGGTGGAATGCTTAAGTGCTACGGCTGCTAACCAGCAGGTTGGCGGTTCAAATCCACCAGGCGCTCCTTGGAAACTCTATGGAGCAGTTCTACCCTGTCCTATAGGGTTGCTATGAATCGGAATCGACTTGACGGCTCTGGGTTTGTTTTTTTTGGTGGGTTTTGGACATGGAGTTGAACCTTCAATTCTAAGATTTTATTTTTGCTTTGTACTCAGGCTTGCACAAAGACACAGTGGAGAAAATTTATGCTGCATTTAAACTTTATGGTATGCTCAACACGTAATCTAAAATGATTTCCACAGCAATTGAAAGAAAAAATATGGTTTTTATGATGGATAGTTGGTATCATTAGGAATATAACTATTATTATTTTACATTTAATGAAAAGTAGCTTTCTTCTGAAAAGTGAAAGGTGCTTAATAAAGTCATATGTAATTTGCCACCATTATTCAAATAAGACCAGGCTGGGAAAGAAACACTGAAACCACCCACTGGTTGTGGCTGGCCAGACCTCCTGACTCTGCATCTGTTAGTGTTTATGAAAATAAAAATGCCAGTGCTTCCTTTGTTTCTTTCTACTAATTTTAGACACACGTATTGTCAATTAAGGGGCCACAGCAAGGAATGACAGGACAAACTCTTCGCTCTTTGTTGTAGTGCTGGAAAAAGGAGAAACAAAGAAGGAAAAAATTATCTGTGTATTTTCCATACATTTTGATCCAAAAATCCTTATCTTACACAGAAGCTTCCATATTATCCAAAACAGAATTTCATAAATTAACAAAAATATTTGTTAAAAATATTCAAGATACTTTCCTTTATTCATGAATGTTTTGTTTTGGAATAAATTGATATTTACAGAAAAGTTGTGAATATAATACAGAAAAATGCCCTGTATTCCTCAGCCAATTTTTGCTCATTATTAACATGTTAGATTACTACAGTCCTTTTGTCAAAGCAAAAAAACTGACATTTATGCGTTATCGGCACTTGGCTTGGCATTAACCTCTTAGATAACTCCAGACTTTCTCTAGATTTTGCACGTTTTTACATTTCATAATGTCTTCTGTCTGGCCCAGAATCCTGTCTAGGGCATCACACTGTATTTAATTGTCAAAATGTCTGAGAGTCATATGGTTCTTGACTGTTTCTTAGTGGCTTTTTTTTTTTTCTTCTTCTATGAGCTTCACAGTCATGAAAAGTGCTGGCCGGGTATCATGTAGAATGTCCCCAACCTGGTTTATTTGGTGTCTTCATTATGAAGCTGGGCTTATGGGTTTTGAAAAACGTGTCATTGACGTGAAGTACCATTCTTGCCACATCATACCAGAGGTTACATGATATTTGCTGATAATGTTAAATTTCATCACATGGTTAAGGTAGTGTTTGCCAGGTTTCTCCACAGAAGTTGCCATAGTTTCACATTCCCAATTTTTTCTTTGGAAGCAATTACCAGCTTTAAAAGATCCTCATGGGTGAGGAGAGAGGTGCAAAGCAACTCCCATTTCCTGTAGGGTAAGTGCCTATGTAGATCATTTGAAAGTCCTGTGTAAGGAAGGTTTGTCTCCTCTCCTTCTCTTACTCATTTCTGTAAGTACAGGATCTTGTACACTCTTTGGTATTTTGTACTGTGGGTTATAATCCGGTACTGCATTATTTATTTTGTCATTCACCTGTCCCAGCTTTGACCATTGACACTCTTTCAGAATGGCTTTTCTGGGCCATCTATTGGCTTTTTGAGAACTTTCTGGTTCTACATAAGGCTTCAGGCTCACTTTGTATTTTCTCTGCCCCAACCCTAGATTTAGCTACACCTGACATCTTTTAGTGGAGAATAAGAAAAGAAAAAATCTGTTATCAATCTGATTCTGACTTATAGCGACCCTATTAGTTAGGGCAGAACTACCCCACATGGTTTCCAAGCAGCAGCTGGCGGACTTGAACTACTGACCTTTTTCATTAGCAGTCTGAGCTGTTGAACGCTGCACCAAAAAGGCCCTACTTAGTGAAGAATGGTATGTAGAAGCCAAAATCTGGGTCAGGGGTATACTCATTACCTCCATGATATCACTGCTTAATGCCCTCTCAGCATAAAGGTATATAACAACTCATAAACACACACATATGTAATTGTTTCTGTATGTATCTATTTGTACGCATATTAAATTAAACAAGAGTGCAACTCATACCTCCAATTCTAATTCAGTACCCAGGGTTCATGCTAACTCTTCTTTGCTGTTTGCCTGTATTTCTCCTCTTTTACAGTAAGAAACTTGACTTCTTCATCTACCACTGATGGACTTATTTGTTCAGCTCTGACATATATGTGTGCAGTAGCTCAAGATTTTTTAAATAACACCCACTTGAGGGAAAAAAAAAAACACCAGTAGATTATCATGTTTATAGATAGTTCCTTTTGTATATGAATTTCTACTCAACACATTACTTTACAAATGTACTTAAGTCAACTCCTTTTTACTCCTAATCCCCTTCAGTGAAGTTATACAATGTTTTTGTAACACATATTGATTTGACGCAGTCTCCATTCCATCCTAGGATATTCTAACATCCTGCTTGATGTTTTATCTATCAGTCTATCTATCTATCAAACAATCTACCCACTTATCTACATGTGTGTATGTATGTATGTGTGTATTTATTTACTGTTGTTAGTTTGGTCTTATACATGAAAATTCTCTTTGGGGGATGCAAAAAGATTTTGAAAGAATGCATGAGGTAATATGTCCATAAGCCCAGTAATGTATCAACCAAGTTTTCTTCACCTTTAAACTCTCACTGTGCATCTCATTTGTCCTTAACCACCCTCTGCTTCCTCAGTGCCTGACAACCACTGTCTACCTGTTGTACCTGAATTTTTTACCTTTTCTCGAATGTAAACAGAATCATGCAACACATAACATTTTGGATCATGCTTCCGTCACCTAGTAACTGAGGAAATCAATAGTGCATTCTTTTTTGTAAGTTTATAAGAAACTACCAAATTGTCTTCCAAAGTGGCTGAACTATTTTACATTCACACCAGTGGTGAATGAGTTTCTGTTGCTCCATGTCACTGCCAGCATTTGTTGTATTGGTTTTGTTTGGTTGAGATTTTAACCGTTCTGATAAATGTGTAGAAGTATTTTATAATGGGTTTCATTTGCATTTTCCTAATAAAAATGAAACATTTATTTCATGTTTATTTGTCATTTGCATATTTTGGGTTAAATGTTTGTTCAGGTCTTTTGCCTGTATTTTAATCTATGTGTTTTCTTATTTTCTTATTGTTGAGTTTTAACCATACATTCTGGATACCTTTTGCCTTTGAGTCCACTTTGACTCTATAGGACAGAGAAGAACTGCCCATAGGATTTAAAAGGCAAATACCTCCTAAGTTTTCTGGAGTGGGAGAAAAATGTGGCCATAAAATATATTTCCAGAAAACTTAGGGAGCATTTGCCTTATAAATCCTGTGAAGTGAATTCTAGTGGATTGCAGATGCTTGTCCTGTTGTGGAACTTTATACTTTACAGAACTGGATGATGCCTACAACACCCACGTCAGCAGTCAAAAAATCAAAAGATGCATTGCATTAGGGAAATCTGTTGCAAAACCTCTTTAAAGTGTCAAAAAGTAAAGATGTCATCTTGAAGACTAAGGTGTACCTGAGACAAGTCATGGTATTTTCAAATGCATCATACACATGTGAAAGCTGCATGTGAATAAGGACAACAGAAGGACAGTTCATGCCTTTGAATTATGATGTTGCAGAATATTGAACATACCATGGACTGTCAGAAGAACAAACAGATCTGTTCTGGAAGGACAGATGAACAGCCAAGTTGCTACTTGGAAGCAAGGATGAAGAGACTGTGTCTTAAGTAGTTTGGACATGTTCAGAGGGATCAGTTCTGGGAGAAGGACATCATGCTTGGCAGAGTGGAGAGTCAGCAAAAAAGAGGAAGAGCCTCAACAAGACGGATTGAAACAGTGGCTGCAACAGTGGGATTAAGCGTGATTGTGGGCAAGGGGCAGGACCAGGCAGTGTTTTGGTCTGTTGTTCATAGGGTTGCAATGAGTTGGAACCAACTCTATAGAATTAACAAAAACAGATGATGCCTAGGTACCATTACTGACTGTTCTCATCAGAGACTCAATGGGTGGCCCTAGGTAGAATGGGAAAAAATTGTAGAACAAAACTCAAATTCCTAAAGGCCAGATTCAATGGTTCAGTAGAGGTGGAAAGTAGCCCCCAAGACTGTTTCCCTGAGATATTCTTGAAACTTCAAGCTCAAACTACTCCCAGCAGTCACTCTTCAGTCAAATGACAGATTGAGCCACAAAATAAATAATATCACTCGTGAGCACCGTGTGCCCCTCAGGATAATCATCTAGATGAAAGCAAATGGTAAACATTTACCCTAGACCAAAGATGAGAAGGCAAAGGATGGCAAGGAAGCTAGAGTAATGGAAACAGAGCAACCAAAATGGAAATAAAGAGCAGGCTGATATATTGCAAAGAACGTAACCAATGTCACCGGATATGCATAAAAGTTTTGAAATCAAAACCTAATTTCTTGTGTAAACTGTCATCAAAATTACAATAAAATATTTTTGAAAAGGTATGGAGCAGAGAGGAATAGTGTGCTGTCACCAGACAGGGGGAGCAGTGGAAGCTGCATATAGGTGGGCATGTGAATTTATACGGGAATGTACATTTTCACTCAGTCATATCAAATAAAAAAAAAGGAAATGAATTCACCATATTAGTCTTCAGCAGTGAGTTTGCCTGCGTCATTAGATAGCTTTCTCACATCTCAGGTGCATTTCAAATTAATATAGTTATTTTGGTGTGTAAATTTGATCTTCTGCTTTGGTTAATAAGAATGAGTTCCCAGAGTTTCAAGGGTCTGTGAAGCCTTATAGTCCAAGCCATGGGCCTGTAGTGGCCCCTCCACACTTTCCCCCTCCTGTTACCACACTCGATTAACATTTTCTGATGATCTGCTTAATGCAGCTGGCTGTATTCTTCTTGAAATCACAAGATGACACACCCTTTCTGAGGTCACTATAGCAAAAGAGCATTGATCTCGATGGTCTTTAAGGGAGTTCTCAGAGTTAGTTATCTATGATTAACTCTCTGTGAAGCCTTTGCCCAACTGTAAAGCACTCTTTAGTCCTAAAAACATCTTAATTTATTTTAGTCACTTCCGGTTGTGAACAATGAAACACAGTTTATCCTATCTTAAGGAAAAATTTAAAAAATGATGGGAGAACATTTTTAATGAACATAGCTAGGAAGAACAATAAAACAGCTAAAAATAAAGTTGAAAGGCTAAAGTCTAGGCCTTAACAACTGGAATTAAAGAATTAATGCCACCAGCTCTCTCTCAATCCTTCGTTAGGAGGACTACGTCCATGTGGTGGAAACAAAGTCTCCTGTGGCCTCCAGTCTGCACACTTGCATCTTTCCATCCAAAAGAAAACAAGAGCTACCCTCATGTACTTCCTATTTAGAAAATTTTAGGGAAGTTCTGTAGATAGGAGTGTGTCATATGTGTATTTTTTAGGAAAATCATTGTGTTTCAAAGATGCAGGATTACTTTAGACTCTGTCTATATCACTTGGTCAATCTAAAATTTGGGAAAAGAAAGACACCCCTAAAATGACTACAGGGAGAAAGGGAGGGATTCCAAAAGTGGACGGGCTCTGTTAACTCAAAGAGGATGATGGTAAAGCATTCCAGGTAGACTCTATTTGTAAGAACAATTGCTATAATAATACTAGCAAAGCTAACAACGACTTCTATTCTCTGGCTGCTGCTACTACTACTCCTGTTACTGACATGTACATGATGACATGTGCTGGTAGACCGTCGGGTAGATCACAGTGGACTGCAGATACATACCCTGTTGTAGAACTTTATGTTTTCCAAGTACTGTTCTAGGTGTTTTAGGTGAATGAACTCATATTCCTCACAACGGTACTGTAAAGAAGGTACTATTCCCTATTGACAGATAAGGTAGAGAAGTTATTTGTTTAATATCTATGTGTCAAGCCCATCGTGTTCAAGGAGTCTACTCTCTGGAGTTGTATTTGAGAAACTAGGAAAGGGCCACGATCTTCTTGCCTAGACTGGAATCTTGGACAACATAAACACAGACACGTTAACCACCATTGTGTCTGTGAATCAATCAAACACAAGGGAAAGCAAAGCCAGTAGTCAAAGGGAAACTGTGGCATAAGGACGTCATTCAGATCATCATCACACTGGAATTCAAATTCTATGATCTGAATGTATCTTTTTGCTCAAACAATTTCGACCTGGGCTTTGTCACTTAAAATTGAGGACATTTCATGTGATACAGAGAGATCTGTAGGGTCTGTAGGATCATCATCAACTGTTCTGTCTCTAAAATTCCTCTTCCTCCTAGCAGCAAAGACCACTAAGGGTTACATAATTAACGCTCTTCAATGCTGCTGGCAAGGGTGCAGAGTAACTGGTACCCTCATCCGTTGCTGGTGGAAATACAAAATGGTACAGCTGCTTTGAATAACAGCTTGATGGTTTCTCAAGTTAAATATAGAATGCCTCAATAATTCTACTCCTAGTATAATCCCCAAATAATGGAAAGCAGTGACTCAGACAGATACTTGTATTTTGATATTCATAAAGCCATTATTTGCAATAGTTAAAAGATGTAAAAAACCCAAGTGTCCATCAAGTGATGATTTGATAAAATATGGAATGGAATATTATTCAGTCATAAAAAAGAATGAAACTCTGATACTTGCTACAGTGTAAATGAACCTAGTAAACACAATTATAAGTAAAATAATCTACACACAAAAGGACAAATACTATGTGAGTCCATTTACATGACGTATCTACAGAAGACAAGTTCATAGAAATGGAAAGTAGAGTGATAGCTTCTGGGAGCTTGGGGAAAGGAGGAAAAAAGTGCTCCTGCTTAACGAGCGCAGAATTTCTGTTCGGGATGATGAAAGTGTCCCGGGTGTACCTAGTGGGGGTTGTTGCGAAACATTGTGAATACGCTTATTGCCACTGAACTGTGCTCCTAAAAATGGTAAAAGTAACAACGGTATGTTTTACTGTGAGCTTGTACATGCGCACGCGCTCACACACACACACACACACACACACACACACAGAGTGATTTACTGGTTTATATGGCTGGGAAAAGAAGTCAAGTGGTACAAAGAAAGAACAAGGGCTTGGGATAGGACAGTATTTGTCTTTCTTTCCCTCTCTATTTTTCTGTCTCTCGCACCCCTCATTATCCAGTCATCTGTATATATATATATGTCTATAAATCTTTCATCTCGGTTTATTCCCCTTTCTCATTGTTTCCTCCTGCAAATCGAAGTTTTCCATTTGCCCGTAAATGTGGACTCCAGAAAACACAAAAACGAAAACCTATGCCTCCATGACCAGCTCTGGTAATTCTAGTAAGGAATCCGAATTACCTTTGTTTAAGTCACTTAGTCACAACTGGCATCAATCAAGACGTCTGAGAAGATAAAAGAACTATGAGGGTTTCAGCTCAGGTCACGTTATTTGTTCTACAACATAGGAGAGACACTGGGCAACATGTTTGACCTGCTTTCTAGAAACACTTGGAGACGGGAAGGTGCTTCCTAAAACCGAGTAAGGTCTGTTCATGAAATAAATGGATGGAAAGATTTCCCAGCTGATTTAAAAAAAAGGATGGCTTACGTTGTTTTTTACACATTCTTTGTGACTTTTTCAATTGTTTGTCTATCCAGTGTTAACAGCATTTTTGGCAATTGTGAATAATCACCAATTATTTGACAATCATACAGCTTGAAATGCAAAGGCTTTGTTTTTTTCCTCACAAGTCTCTCTCAACATAAATTTCTCTTTCAAAGAAGTCTCACATATTAAGAATATATTCCCAGCAGATACGTGTCATACTTAATTCCCTGATAAAAATGCTCTTTGGCTGAAACATATTCACAGCTGTGAAAATGAACCACAAAAACCCTGACTAGATGACATATGCTAAAATGAAGGAAAGGAGGATTGCTTTTTTGTTTGCTTTAAATTAAAAACATATGCAGAGAAAAGTATGCAATCACCAAAAAAATAATGTAAAAAAAACTCATGTTTATTAACTTTCAGGGTCTCTCTGGTAACATTCCTGTGCTTAAATGTCAGTATAGCAAGGAGCGAAAACTTGCTGAGTGAATCTCACACTACTGGGATATACAAAGCATTTGAATGTGTATAAATTAGGTTCCTATTTTCTTTGACTGATGGTTTTAGAAGAAACGCTCTTATTCCCGCATATGTATAATGTTATTCTCAAATGTACATGCATAAAACGTGGGCTGTGAAGAATAAGATTGTTATGATACATGGTTTATTGATAGCTACTTCTTTAAAAAGAACAAGGAAAATAGAAGAGAAAATCTTTTTTTTGCAGAACAAAGCTCAGGTAATCTCCTAATTTCTAATATAGTAGCCCAGAGGCTGTTAACTTCGAGTCAGATAGTGTCACTCCTATGCTCAAAATCTGGAGTCTTTCCATTACACTCCAGTGTCTGACAAGACCTTACCTCATGTGGTTCCTAAGTAACTCTGTGACCTCTTTCTTGTTATGACTCAAATAAATCAGGCACATTCTTGACTCAGGGCATTTGCCCTTGCTGTTCTCTTTGCCTACAGAAGTATTCTCTAAAATGTCCTTTTTGATGTATCAAATCATTTATGTCATCTTCATTTATGACAAAATGAAAGCCCCAAATGGAAACAATCTAGTATTCCTTAGCCATGCCCTTGGAAGACTTTTAATATCTCTCATTGCATCTGTGTTCCTATCAATTTAAAAAATTGCAGTGATCAGAGATTTGTGTCAGCTCTATTTGCTTCCATATCCCCATCAGCTACCTTTATCTGTCTTGGGAGAAGTACTGCCAGAATGTTCTTCAGAAGCAAGGATGGCATTTTAGTCAGTTAGTGCTGCTCTAACAGAAATACCACACAGTGGATGGCTTTAACAAAGAAAAGTTTATTCTTACACAGTCCAGTAGGCTACAAGTACAGATTCAGGATGTCTTCTCCAGGGGAAGGTTTTCCCTTTGTCAGTTCTGGAGGAAAATCCAGTACTGCAACAGTCTTTGTTCGGGGAGCATCTTGGCCCAGGAACCTCAGGTCTGAAAGACGTGCTCTTCTCCCAGTGCTGCTTTCTTGACGGTGTGAAGTTTCCAATTCGCTGTTTCTTTTCCTTTCCTTTTATCTCTTGTAGGATGAAAACATTACAGTGGTGAAGCCATACTCCAGTGAAACTCCCTGTACAGTGGTGCAAGGAGGTGATAGTATGTAGGGATTTACAGTCCCACCCCAATCCTTTAACATACAACATACAGCATAGGAAAAATGAAAAAATGGAGGACAATCATAAAATATAGGAAATCGTGGCCCAGGCAAATATACTTATTTATGGGGGAACACAATTCAGTCCATGACAGACGGTAAGACTACATCTCATATACTTTGGGCATGTTGTCAGGAGGGACCAGTCCTTGGACATCATGCTTGATAAAGCCAAGGGTTAGCAAAAAAGAGGAAAATCCTCAATAGAAAGGTTGACACCATGGCTGCAACAACAGGCTCAAGCATAACAACGACTGTGAGGATGACACAGGACTGAGCAATGTTTAATTCTGTTGTAGGTAGGGTTGCAATGAGTTGGAACCAACTCAGTGGCACTGTGCTAACAACAACAACCATATGGTGTCCAGCGCCTAGCAAAAGCAAAAACCAAACCCACTGCCATCAGTCAATTCTGACCCTGTAGGCTGGAGCAGAACTGCTCTGTCGAGTTTCCAAGGAACACCTGGCAGATTTGAACTGCCAGCTTCTGGGTTAGCAGCTGTAGCACTTAACCGCTAACTGCACAGTAGGTAACCACCGGCCATCGAGCTGGGTCCAACCCATAGTGACCCTACAGGTCAAAGTGGAATTGCCCCACAGAGTTTCCCAGGCACACCTGGTGGATTTGAACTGCTGATCTTTCGGTTAGCAGACCTGGCACTTAACCACTATGCTACCAGGGTTTCCACATAGTAGCTACTTGATAAATGTTTTTGAAACTTAATTGAATTAATAAAAGAGGCAGTCATATTAAGGATCACAGTGCTGTATGACTTATATTAATATTAAGCTCAGTAGTTCTCCTGACAAATAGAGATCCTTTTAACCACAATGCAGCCGTATCGTCCTAATGTCATCAGAGAAGATTTTTTTGTGTGTCACATAATCAGTGAATTCAGTAGCATAAGCATCTCTGAGAAGAAAAGGAGTGCTTGGGATGTTTTAGGTGATACAAGAGCCAGGAGAAAAAACAAAAAGAATTTGTTGTTGCTTTCCAGTTAAAGAGAAAAGGTACAGAATGAGGGAGTCTGTCACACTGACCAGGGCCACTTCATGCAGGGAGACGTGGTGGGTGTGTCAGATCAGAGGAAGGATGGCAGGTCAGAGCTGGCCTTCTAGCAATCGATAGATTTAGGATGATTAGAAAGGACATGTGCACACTTTTAGAAAGGGGGACTTGGGAAACAAAGGCAGGTCACTTCAAAGGGAATTTTCATTTTCTTCAACTATAGATGCAGAATAAACAGTTATTTATTTTTCACTAATGTTTTTTTCAAGAGCTCATGTAAGGAGCTAACACACAAGCTGACACATTCTCAAGTGAAACATTTGTTTCTCGTAATATGAGAAAGACAGATTTGTCCTTTGTGTCTGTGTATAAAGGGAGGCTGCCAAGTAAACATTACAGCAGAGTTAGCTCATAAATTAATCAAATTTTCAAGAAAGATAGTAAAGACAAAGGTCGTTAAAATTCACCATCAGTTCTCCAGAGAGTACACGGATCTTAAAAATGAGAAAAAACAAATTAATGAAAATGTTTCCTTATAGCAATAGATTTATCTGTCCATCTGACACCTCAGGGAAAAAAACGATAATGGTCCATTAAAAAATGTAGAAATGTACTCCTTAATTTCAAACTAACAAATCATTCACATTTTTAAGAAAGACAGCTTAAAGAAGGTCAGCAAAGTTTGATTTATCATATGCATCTCTCAAGTGGAGCTAATGAAACTTTAATTCCTTAGAGATTCTGCCAGGACAGTAAATCAAGGAACTTCTATAACCTTTAAAATACCTTAACAATTTCATTAATCTACAGTGATGATAATGAAGAGACTTACAAGCTTAGTTGAAATTTTTATATTAACACTTACCTTTGTACAGATATCAGAGTTTCATGAGAAATTCATTTGGAAAAAAAACTTGAATTACAAATACGCCTTCCCAGAATTTTTGAGCAATATGAGAGATGCATAGAGAGCCAGTTTGGAGCATGCTGGATCTTTTGATACTCATTTTTAATCCAAAAATCTCTAGGAAAAGTCCTACTGGATTTGAAAAATATTACAATGACCAGAGATTTTATTTCTGGGCTAAAGAAAGTAATTTCTGAGACGTGATTAGCTGAACAACAACCATCTCTTTTTAAGACAAGATTCGGTAAACTTAGGAACAAAGAGTTTTGGAAGTGAGAATGAACTATGAGCTACAAGCAAATAAGGAATTTTATATTTCCTGTTTTTGTAAGCTGGATAAATTGCTATCAGTCAGCCACTGGAGACTCTAGAATTTCCTAAGCAATTGAATGAGCATTTCAAAATCAAGCTTTCCTTACTTTGATTCTTAATTATATTTTTCTGCATTTTTTTCTTTCTTTTTTTTTAAGTGATACTGAGGGATTCTCATAACATTTATTATAAATTTGGTAACTTTGAAACTGGGATCATCATAGTGATTAAAAGTGAGTCCAGTAGAAAACAATGCAGATGTCAAGAATAAATATCTTATTGAATATGTGATAAGATATGGAAGAGTTTAACCATATTCCATATACTAACATTCCATTAAATGATTTTAAGACACAAGTCTCTCATAATTTCTATCCCTCCCCAAACACCTCATCTCTCTGTCTTTTTCACTCCCAAATTGTTCCCTTTATTATAGTCTCTCACCTTGAGTCAGAACTGTCTGGATGGCAAATAACAACAATTGTGTTTTCTATGGAAACCCTGGTGGTGTAGTAGTTAAGTGCTACAACTGTTAACCAGAAGGTTGGCAGTTCAAATGTGCCAGGGGCTCCTTAGAGACTCTACGGGGCAGTTCTACTCTGTCCTATAAGGTCATTGTAAGTTGGAATCGACTTGATGGAAGTGGGTTTGGATTTTTTTGGTTGGTGTTTTCTATCAACTGAGCAAATACTTGGCTTTCATTTCTCATTCAACAAAGTAAACCACCAGTAGTAATAGAATCCTGTCTGACTCATGGCGTGCCCTCGTTCCTGGGAGTAGATTGGTACTTTTAGAGTTTTCAGTGACTGTATTTTGGAAGTGTATCTCCCGATCTTTCTGTGGAGACAACTCTGGGCAGATCCGAAACGCCAGCCTTCCGGTTACAGCTAAGCGTTTGACCATTTGCCCCACCATCCAGGGACTCCCAGTAAAATGAAGACCCAGTGATCTGGGCCAACTAGTGAGCGCCCTGGATCTCAGCCATGCGCTTGAAAGAGTCTATATCCTCTCAGCCTGAGTTCCTGTCATTCTAAATTACGACGTCACCCTGAGGAGAAACAACATTAAGAGCCATTTTTTTAGCACGTGCCTTTTAATGGTCTAATAGTAGATGCTCTGTGCAGACAGGCACACAAATCTTAATAATATTAAATTCTGTAAGGTGACATGAATCCTTTAAAGATGAATGACCTCAACACAGAGTAGAAATTTAGGAATGTATAAGTGATAAATGACCAGTCATGGGAAAGTCTGGTTGTTATTGTATAGATACTATTATTTGTCGTCCACTTGGTTCTGACTCATGGCAACCCTCCGCACTACAGAACGAGACAATTTCCAGTCCTGCCTCATCATCACAGTCGGTGGAATGCTTGAGGCCCTTCCTACTTTCCCCTGACCCTCTAACTCATCAAGCATGCTGTCCTACTCCAGGGAGCGTCCAAGGTGACACATTACTTTGGAAGTCTCGCCATTCTCTCTTCTACGGAGGATTCTGCCTGTACTTCTTCCAAGACAGATTTGTTCATTATTCTGACCCTCCGTTGTATCGCCAGTGTTCTTCCCTCCAAACCATAATTCCAACTCATATATAAAAAGCCAAGCCAAGTGCCGTCGAGTCGGATCCGACTCATGCATACCAGTTATTTTACAACTACTTTTATTCTACTTTATGTTGCCTTCTGTGGGACTGATTAGGTATTTTTTATTGCTGCTAGGCTCTTTGTTATTCTTTTGGTTAGCTTAGAGATTATAAAACACACTCTTTTCTTATCAAAGTGTAATCTGAAGTCTAAGATACTTCAAGGAAAACGCAATACCTTGAGACTGTAACTCAGTTGATTTCTCCCTAATTATGTACCTTTCTTATCTTATATTTTGATTTTCTAAGTGCTTTATACACAATAATTACAATTATCAACTTATATAGTAAACTTGAAGTTTAATCTACACTTGTATTTTAAACTTGTCATTGACCTTCACTTTTTTCCGTGTGTCAAGCTGCCATTTGGGATCTTTACAATGCTCTGAAAACTCTCGTAAGCGAAGGCTTTGGGTGACTAATTTTCTCAGAATTTGATTCAGAATATTTTTAATTTTAAGAAAAAGTTTTACAAAGTGTAGTGTTTTATTATCAGTTACATTGTTTTAGCATTAAGCCTGTTATTCCCTTACTTCTTCCTCACTGTTTCGGTTAAGAAGCCATTTTTATCATTTTTTTTTTTTTTTTGAAAATTAGTGTGTCTTTTTGTCCTCCTGACTGAGAGATTTCCACTTTGTTTTCGGTTTACAGCAGATATAATATGATGTACTTGACACGATTTCCTTAATGTATATTTTGATTAAAGTTTGTAGTTACTGTTGAATTTGTGTATTACGTCTTTTGTGAGTTGGGAAAATTCTCAGCATGAACTCTACAAAGAGTGTTTCTATGCAATGCTGTCTATGCTCTCCCTGTAGAACTCTAATTACACATACATGAAACTTTTGCACTGTATCCCTTTTGTCAATTATGCTTCTTTGGTATGTTTAATAGCTTTCTGTCACCCTTTGTATACATATGGACATTTTTGCCTTGGCTATATATTCTCGTTTGTTAAATTTCTTTTGGCTCCACCTAAAGTCCTACTAAATTCAACCAATGAATTTTTAATATCAGTAGTTCACTTTTTAGTTCTAGAATTTCAATTTGTTTAATTTTTGTATGATTAGAGATAACTTTGGGAAATACACTTTGCCATATTTTCCAACAGTTTAAATTTTTTCTTTTCAGTGTATTTCAAACACATCCAAGCTAGAATGACATAAAGATTTTCAGTGTGTCCCTCTCTCAAGGTCAACACTTATCCCATTAGGGCTAAAGTCACTTCACCTATATCTACACGTATCCCACCCACCTTATTTATTTGGAAACAAATTCCAGCTATGATTTCATTATGTATTTTATATGTTGCATGCATTTTAATGTGAGTCTCTAATAAATGACAACTCTTTTCAAATTGTTATGAGTAAAAATCATCAATAATCTCTAAATATATTCACATAGCCAGTGAGTGCTAGCAGTTTTGTCTGATAAAGATCTTACCATTAAAGAATGTTTTTGAATCAGAGTCTAAATTATAGCTCTACATTGAAACTGCCAGCTCTGTTTCTCTTTTAAAAATATTTAATTAGAGTATAGTATTTATGCATTTAAATGCATATGTCTTAATTAATTGTTTACAAATATATAAGCAAACCAGTTGCCACTGAGTGAATTCCAATTTATGGGGATCCTGAGTGTATCTCTCATCACATCTTTTCAATCTGTATGCCAAGAAAATAATCAGAGAATCTGGACAATATGAGAAAGAATGAGGCATCAGGATTGTTTTAGTCAGCTAGGGCTGCTCTAACAGAAATACCACAGAGTAGATGGCTTTAACAAAGAAAGATTTATTCTTACACAGTCTGGTAGGTTGCAAGTCCATATTCAGGGTGTCCGCTCCAGGGAAAGACTTTCCCCTTGACGGCTCTGGAGGAAAGTCCAGTATTGCATCAATCATTGTCCAGGGAGTGTCCTAACGCAAGAACCTCTGGTCTGAACGACGCGCTCTGCTCCCAGTGCTGCTTGCTTGATGGTATCGAGGTTCTCAAATTGTCCTTGGTTCTTTTTCCTTTTATTCCTTGCAAGCTAAAAGCATTAAGGGTGGGGCAAGCCATACTCCAGGGAAACTTCCCCCATAGCAGGAATTCACAGCCCCACCCTAATCCTTTAACACACAGTTTAGCAAAACCACACAATGGAGGACAGTCCCAAGATACTGGGAACCATATCCCAGCCACGTGGCTGCACACATTTTTGGGGGGACACAATTCAAACCATGACAAGGATTAGAGGAACACTGATTAGCAGCCTGTGTTACGTAGCTAATACAATCTTGCTTTCTGAAAGTGAAGAGGATTTGAAACATTTACTGATGAAGATTGCAAACCACAGTCCTTATCAAAATTCGTTAGGTTCTGTTTTTTTTTTTTGAATCTTAACCATCCTAGTGGGAGGTGAAACTATATCTCATCATGGTTTCAATTTGCCTCTGTCTGATGGCTAACAACACTGAACATCTTTTGATGTGCTAAGGGGCCATTTGGATGTCCTAGCTGATGAAATATCTAGCCAAGTTCTTTGTTCATTTTGAACTTTGTGGTTATGTATTCTCAAGTGAGTCTTTAATTCAGGCTTTTTTCCCAATATGTCTATCCAAAACAGATAGGCCAGGCAGGTTCACCTGTGTATGTTTTTGTGTGCATTGTGTATGTTTTTGTGTGCGTTGTGTATGTTTTTGTATGTGTTGTGTATGTTTTTGTGTGTGCTGTGTATGTTTTTGTGTGCATTTACATATAGAAGCTGTTGTTAATCCTGGGCTACATGTTGTAGGCATCACTGGTCTGATGTTCTACATTCATCGAGACACACGTTTTGTATCTTTATATGAAGGTGTCCCGTGAAATTCTGACTCCCAACATCCAAATCAAAAAAAAGAAAACCCATTAATAATGAATAGATTCTGAGTCATGGTGACCCATGTGTTACAGAATAGAAGTTCTCTTTATTGTTTTCTTAGTCATAATCTTTATTACAGCTATTACAGAGTAATTACCAAGCCTTTTTTCTGTGGCACTGCTAGGTGGGTTTGAACTGTCCACTTTTAGATTAATAGTTGAATGGAAACTGTTTGCACCACTCAGGGATCTAAGGAGTCTGTAAAAGTCTTTAGGTTCATCTGTAGATCCATATATTTTCTTTGTTTCTGGTCCCAGATTCTTACCTTCAAGACAAACGCATACAAGGACTTACAATTCAGTCTGTGAACCTAATTGTTCTAAGTACTATACATACATCATTGCTGGATATCACTACAATCATCTTCAAAGGACTCCCCTTGGGAAGCTCTGCAACCACACCAGCTCCTACTCTACCTTTCGAAGCAATTTTGGAACACTTTCTTTTTAGCCAGTAAACGAATAACTGTACGGGAACATCCTCCCTACTCACCTGATCTGGCCCCCAGTGACTTTTTTCTTTGCTCAAAGATAAAGCAAATATTGAAAGAAAGACATTTGGGTGACATTCAAGACATCATGGGTAATATGACAACAGCTTTGATGGCCATTCCAGAAAAGGATTCCAAAATTGCTTTGAAGGATGGACTAGGCACTGGCATCAGTGCATAGCTTCACAAAGGGAGTATTTCAAAGGTGATCATAGTGATGTTCAGCAATGAGGTATGCAGCACTTTTTCTAGGATGAGTTCATAAACTTAATTGTCAGACCTAGTATTCATATATATAACAGTGAACCAAGGGTGTGCAGTTATAGAGGCTTCCTAGACACATCCAAACACCTTGAAGGATTGAGTTACTGGAGCTGAGGGTTGGGGACCCTTTGGGGGTGGGCATCTAGGTCAGTTAGCGTCATGTATTTCATAAAGAAGATGTTCTGTGTTCTACTTTGGTGAACAGCATCTGGGGTCTTTTAGGGTTTATAAATGGCCATATAAGACACAACTATTTTTCTCATTCCACTGAGAGCAAAGGAGAATGAAGAGAAGCAAAGACACGAAGACAGTAGTAGAGCAAAGGAGTAATGGACCACAGGAGCCACAGCCTCCATCAGCCTGACCCCTGAAAAACTGGGTGGTGCCTGGCTACCACCACTGACTGCTGTAACAGGGATCACAGTGCAGGGACTTGGAAAGAGCTGGAAAAAAATGTCAAACAAAATTCAAATTCAGTAAAAAGAGTAGACTTACCGATCTGACAGAGACTGGAGGAAGCCTCAGAAATGGGGCTCCCTGACACCCTTCTCTCTCAGAATGTAAACCACTCTCCAAGTTCACCTTTCGCTCAAAGATTAGACAGGCCTATGAAACAAATAACAACACAAGTGATGAATGTATTTCTTAGTTCAATCAAGTCTCCGAAACCAAATGGGAAGCATCTGTTCAAAGACAAAGATGAGAAGGCAGGAATGGATGGAAAAACTTGACAAATGGAAACCAGGAAACTGGGGTAAAAATGGGGACAGTGCTGACGTACTGTAGGGATTGCCACCAATGTTACAAGACAGTTTGTGTGGACATTTTTGAATGAGAAATAAATTTGCTCTGCAGATTCCACCTAAAGCAAATTTTTTTTTTTTTAGAAAGCCTCTTCAAAACATCAGCACATTTAGACTTTCTGTACTTGGAGAGTTTTCTCTAGTCATATGTTATTACATTTCCTGATTATGAAATTTATTAGAATAAACTTTTAACAATTAAGATATATTAAGCTCCCTAAGGAAACACCTTTGTTTCATTCAGAAATTGTGTTGCTAAGTCATTTACTTAGGAAATATTAGTCTTAGCTTTTGCAAAGTAGCAAAACTCAGATGACATTCTAAAATCATAAAGGCAACAGACCGTATTTTAAGAAAAGGAAAACAATAGCCATTTTAAAGATATTTTTACACCCCCTTAAAGAATAAATTAACTACAGTATGATATTTAAGTATATTTCAGAATTTTAACAATCAAGACTTCAAAAGGATCTCTGAGATAGCATTCTATTTCAGCTAATCACTTGACTTACAGATGTCAATATAATTTTGGCATTTGGCTGTTAAACTAGTTGATTTATTATATACAAGCTCTGAAATTTGATTGTAGTAAAATGGAAAATTCAATATTTCCCTGTCTGAGGCAAGTCACTGAAAGGATAGATCATTCTTACAAACATACATATGAGCCACACACATGCAGAAATTTACAAATGTAGATTTTTTTCAGACAAAGAAGGGCTGTCATTTCCTTATTCATTAATCTGTCTTATCATTCACAACACAATGAAGATGCATGCAGAATGTAAGCGTTTGTCCTATTGAAAGCAAACTACAACAGATAACTTATTATAAATAAACTATCTACTTCAAGATCTTCATAGGGTTGTTATGATATTCAAGAGTCATAGAGATAATATATGTGGAAATGCTATAAAAATGTAAGATTTTCTTACTACAATTATCATTATTATCTATAGCACTAGTAGTTGTAGTGTGTTGATTTTACCTTACGACAAGAGCTGTGTCCTTTAATGCCATCTCACAGAGATAAACAAAATTGTTACATACAAAGTATATTTGAGGTAATCCAGTACTGGTTGTTAAACAATAGTATATAGCTATAGTTTTGATTGCAGAAGTATGTAGGTGAATACTTTCCAAAAAACAATGATTTTAAAAAGTAAAAGAGAGAAGAGAAATCATGTGAACATTTTCTTAAGTCGTTTTATATGGCATATATTACTGACTCATAGCGAGCAGAGAGCAGCCACCCCATAGCATTTCCAAGGAGCATTTGGTAGATTCAAACTGCTGACCGTTTGATTAGCAGACCCAGCCCTTAACTACTACACTACAAAGGTTTCCTCTAAGGTTGCTGTGAGTCAAAATGACTACAGTAGGGGGTTTGGTGTTTTCAGTTTTGTGTTATTGAATGTACACAGTTTCAGCACTTAAATATGCATCAGTTTAAAGTTGAATTAGCTTCACAACATTAGGCAGGAGGCCAAGATTAATATCAACAGTGATAAGTCGCATTGCTGGTATGGACCCTTGGTAAGATGCAAGGAGAACGATACTCTACAGTCTTCCTCTCTAAGACTCACAATCTCAGTCTTTAGAAGAACATTAGACAAGTCCTAACTGATAAACATTCCATCAAATACCCGACTGGTAGTGAAAACTGTCAAAGCCACATCCACAACAAAGAAAGTCTGAGAAGCTGTCACAGCTAAGAGGTGCTTAAAGAGACATGACTACTAACTGCAATGTGGGTGTCGTGAATGGGATGTTGAAACAGTAAAAGGACCCCAAATCGGTGCAGAATTGACTATGACTTACAACTACCCTATAGGATAGGGTAGAACTGCCCCCATCATGTTTCCAAGGAGCTGCTGATAGATTAGAACAGCTGACCTTTTGGTTAGCAGCCATAGCTATTAGCCACAGCACCACCAGGGCTCCAGTACAAGCAGAAACCAAAAAACAAACTCACTGCCATCAAGCCTATTCCAATTCACGATGACCCTATAGAGTAATGTATTAAATGTGTTTATTAAATGTGTATTTATATAATATATTTAATAAATGTATTAAATGTATTTAATATACAGTGACCCTATAGAGTAGTGTATTAAATGTATTTAATAGAGTCCCATAGAGCTTCCGAGGAGCACCTGGCAGATTTGAATTCCTACTTTTTGGTTGGCAGATGTATCCCATCAGGGCTTGCAGCAATGTAAAAATTGAGGCAATCTAAATAAAATATAGGTGTCTGGGTGCTGCAAGCAATTTGTGGTCAGCTCCTAACCCAGTGCTTGGCAGATTCAAACTTATCCAGAAGCTCTGTAGAAGAGAGGGCTGGCAAACTGTTTCCATAAATACAACAAGCCAAGACAATCTAATGGAGCAGTTCTGCTCTATAACATGGGGTGTCCACTAATCAGGGATCAACTTGATGGCACATTAACAACCACATCACCACAAATAAATGACAGGCGTCAGTTAAGAAGTCATCAGTATCACTAATGTAAGAGGGGAACTCTGGTGGCATAGTGGTTAAGTGCCATGTCTGCTAACCAAAAGGTCAGTGGTTTGAATCCACCAGGCGCTCCTTGGAAACTCCATGGAGCAGTTCTTGTTCATTCTGTATGGTTGCTATGAGGTTTTTTTTGGTTGTTTTGATGTCAGATAGTAATACATGAAACTGGATGTGGGTTATGTAAGAGGTCTCTGCATTATCTTTCTGCAAATACAAAGCTACTGCTAAATAAAAATTTAAAAACATCTAGTTGTAAGAGCTTTGTTTAGATGCTGCAATGACTGGTTTGGGTGACTTCATTTTTGCTTGAGGGAGAACTTACTGGATAGTTCCCACTTCCTTACCAAGTCTTCACTGAATAATTTAGATGCTTTAATACGTTTTAATAGCTCCTCGTAGTTTTGGATAACCTTGACTAAAGTACTTTACTAAACTCAGCCCCTGGGGAAATGCCATATGTGGGGTGGAGTGGTTTTCCTTTCCCAGATTCAGCATTAAATAGCTTACACTGCTTTCTGGTAGCTCCACATTAAAACCCTTCTGCTGCTGTCATGGGTTGTGTTGTGTCTTTCCAAAATGTGTGATGACTGGTGAAGCCATGATTCCCAGTATTGTGCAGCTTTCCTCCGTTTTGTATTTATCCAATGTGTTGTCAATCTTAACCTCTGTGATGTTAATTTAGAATCGACTCAATGGCAATGGAAATAATTTTAATGAGGCAGATGAGAGCAATGACACTAATGAGACAGGACACAATCTACAGGATTAGGTTGTGTTTTGAGTCAATCTCTTTTGAGATATAAAAGAGAGAAGTCACCAAGAAAAAGAGCCAGGAACACACATATCTTTGGACCTGGGATCCCTGTGCTGTGAATTTCCTAGACCAAGGTAAGATTAATGACAAGAACCTTCCCCCAGGGTTGACAGAAAGAGAAACTTTGCTCTGGAGCTGGCACCCTGAATTTGGTCTTAAGAGAATACAATTCTCTTTGTTAAAGTAATCCATTTGTGATGTTCTTGTTATAACAGCACTAGAGAGGTAAGACAGCTACCAATTTTTTTCTTCTTGTTTTATTACGGTTAAATGAAGGTACACAATCCAAGTCGATTTTTCACACCCACCTCTCTGCAACTCTATCTGCTCTCCTCACACTGGGACAGCATACTCTTCCTTTTCACTCTGCTAATATCCTCTTAACTTGTTCCTCCTCTCCACCGTATCCTCTCCTCTCCAGAAAGAAATCAATAGGACAGCCTCACATAAGTGTGTAAAACCCATGACATGCTCATTCTATGTTCCCTAGTCCAGTCTGTTCGTTGGGTGAAGAGTTGACCTTAGTACTGGTTTCAGGTTTGGGCCAGCAGCTAGGCCAAGGAGCCATGTTCCCAAAAGACCCTCCAGGTTGCTGGACCATCAGTTTGGTCTTTTAGCAGAGATATTGACCGGAACACCTCTTTTTCTCATGCTGTGTCCGGGACTTTCTTTTGTGTCCTCTTTCAAGGTTGTCTTTTGTTGTGGCCAGGCAATATCTTGTAGTTCTAGTCTCATGTGGATGTAATTTCTCAATTATATCAATCCTTCTATCTCCTGGGCTTGGTTTTCCTCGCATCTTTGATGTTTTTGGTCGTCATCTTTTCTATGTGTATTAGTGTGGGCAACATGACCACAGCCGGGGCTGTGGGCAACTTGGCCATGGTTAGGGCAAATATTGAGGCCTGGGTGCAGGGCTTGTGAGCCTGTAAATGAGTGATTGTAAACAGCTGCAAATTGCTGCAACATATGACATCAGACTCTCAGAAACGATGGGTTTGGTCCGCTGAATGTGATCTCGGTACCTGCGCCCAGGTCTAAGTGCTTTACCCCCTGGAGAGGTGAATTCACCTGAGGAAGTGACCTTTGTTAGACAGGAAGACAGTCATTTACTTTGTAGAGAACTATCCACGCCCTATTCAAATTAATGCCTGCTTTACTGCATACCTGTTTTTTTTCACTAAGTAAAAGGGAGCTGCCTGATGCCTAAGAGATGTTGCTGGGGGGTCAGAGATACCAACTTCCCTCCTCACCGCCAATATTTCTTGTGTGGCATTCGTCATCGGCACCGACCAGCCACGGGCAACACAGACCCATGGAACTCAACAGTTAGGACCAGTTGATGTTCCTCAGATGGCAGCTTGCTGGCTTTTAAGACTCCAGATGACTCTCACCAATAAGGGGTGCAGATGACTCTCTTAACAAAAGACTAGTTACGCCAACTGACCTCAGTGTCCCCTGAAAATATAGTCCCCAGATCCCTGTTCCTGCTCCTTTATCCTTTGAAATGTTGGGTTGAATCTGGAAAACTTTTTAGTTTATCGTGTAGTCTAGTTACACTGACCTGCCTTCTACTGCGTGCTGTCACTTCCTTCACTTAACTGAATTCCTATCGACTATCTAATCTATGAATAACCCTTTCTCTCCTTCCCTACCCTTGCAGCCATCAGAGAGACTTTTCTCTTGTCTACAAGTCTTTTTTAAAGCCCTTGTAGTAGTGGTCTCATATGATACTTGTCCTTTTGCAGCTGATTGATTTCACCCAGCATAATGTCTTCTAGTTGATAATAGGTTATGAGATGCTTCCTAAAATCATCACTGTTCTATATCATTGCATAGGGTTACATTGTGTATACATACCATAGTTTGTGGATCCATTCTTCTGTTGGTGAGCACCTAGGTTGATGCCATCTTTTTGTTATTGTGGTAAATGTTTTTGATAGTATGTGCTTTCAGCATTGGAATATATGCTCACTAACTGAGTGTGTTGAAATTTTGGTTGGTAGTAAGGATTTTGAAAAATATTATGTGATAATAACCCCAAATAAAACTTATTGCTGTTGAGTCAACTGCAACTCAGAGTAGAACTGCCCCATACAGTTTCCAGGGAGTGGCTGATAGATTTGAATGGTTGACCTTTTGGTTAGTAGTTGTAGCTCTTAACCACTCTACCATCATGCAAGCCACCCATAATATCAGTGGCATTCTGGCACCACTGATCTGCAGTATAACAATATATCAATAAGAACTAAATAAAGAATGTATTGCAGGTGCCTTTCCATTAAATTACACAAGGAATGTCTGGTTCTCCAAATATGACACGCACAAAAGCAAAACAACCCATCATATTTCCTTAAATATTATGCAAGAAGAGCCATAATTATGCTTACAAATCTTATCTCACAAAATATGGGGTAAAAGGCAAAAATTTACAAAACTAATACATCCAGGAAACATCACCTAATAGTAAATTCAAGCTAGGCAACAGTGAGGCTCTAGCCCCAGTTTTCTGAGCAAAATACATTTCAAAGGGGTCCTACCTTGACCTCAGATGCATTAAAACCAGAATGACATACAACCACTGAAGTCCAGGGTGCCCTGCTGGCAGAATGTTAAGCATTTGGCTGGTAACCAAAAGGTATGCTGTACCAATTTACACAGGCTGCTCCTTGGAAACCTGAGGGGCAGCTCTGTTCTGTCCTATAGGGTCATTATGACTTGGAATCAATTCAATAGCAGTGGTGTTATTTTGTTTTGTTTTGTTTTGTTTTGTTTTTTTAATGCAGTCTACAGATAGAAAAAAGGGCTGATATATCATTAAACCAGTAGTAAGCACAGAGTTAAAACACATCAAAACCAAACAGAACACTTTGGCCTGATTCTGTCAGCCCTGCCTCAACTGCAGCTCAGTGTCTCCTAACAGAAAAGCAGACGATTCACAGGCATTTCTAAGGCCTCACTAAGCTCTCTCCAAGGCTACATTACAAAAACCTTGCTTCTGTTTTATCACGTGTTTTCAACCTTCTCTCTATTGAAGCTCCGATCTCTAGAATTAACCAGATAATTTCTTCTTCAGGTTTTGATGTACTTCCAACCTATCCCATGCACGTACTGGAAATCCTAAGCATTTCTACATTTTATGCTTTTATATCCAGTGTCAGGATTAGAGAAAATAAACTATAAAAGACTCTGGACTCAAAGCAAGCCTTTTTCAAATCACATTCCTAAGGCTACTGCATTCTGAACTTAAAAATATGAGATTTTCTTTTATACCCAGTATTAAATTGAAAAAGCAAAATATTTTCACAAGTGTTCTTTCTGCAAATCACTTGGGAGCATCGTGTTCTGAGGAACATTTTAGTGTGGTGATGACTCTGAAGATTCTTCCAAAAAATGGGTTTATGTTCTGTTGTAACTATTTTCATTAAGGGGAAGACTTTACCAAAACATTAATGCACGATTTCTCTCAATCTGGGCACTACTGACATTTGGGGCTGCACAATGCCATCTTGCTGGTAGATGGCAGTGATGTCTTGTGCACTGTAGAATGTTTATCAGCACCCCTGGCCTTCTTCACCCACCAGTAGCAACCTTTCCCTGCTTATAATCACTAAGAGTGTCTCCAAAGCCAAGAAAATCAAACCCAGTGGTGATGAGTTGATTTTGACTCATAGTGACCCTACAGGATATAATAGAACTGCTTTATACAGAGTTTCCAAGGAGTACCTGGCAGATTCGAACTGCTGACATTTTGGTGAGCAGCCATAGCACTTACCTACTACACCATCAGCGTTTCTAAAAAAAAAAAAAAAAAAAAAAAAAAATGCCTCCAGACATCATCAAATGTCCCTGGGGGCACAAAATCTCCTCTGGTTGAGAATACTGTTCTAGAGTAACTATCAGAACTCAACATTATTTTAAGGTGTTGCAATATTTTAATTAGATTGGCTGTGGGAAATAATATATTCCATCCTTGACTTTCAGGAAAGACACCTAAATCATTCTTTTTGTTAGACAGACTCTGTATTTTCCAGGGCAATACAAGTTGAGAAATTGCTGTGGAGTGGGGCATAGAAGCAGCCATCTAGTTGGAACGGGACCTAAGTAGTCTGCATTGATGATTCTTTGGCACTAACAGCAAGTTTCTCACCAGAGGGCTGTTTATTACTAGTGGCTGCAGGAGTTGGGGAAAACTTGGTGGTGTAGTGGTTAAGTGCTGTGTCTGCTAACTGAAAGGCTGGCCATTCGAATCCATCAGGCACTCCTTGGACACTCTATGGAGCAGTTCTACTCTGTTCTATGGGGTCACTATGATTCAGAATCAACTCCCCAGCAGTGGGGTTAGGGATAGGATTCAAACTTAGCCTGACTCTTTCACGTTCAACATGAGTATCAATCTCTTTGTAAAAAATGACACGAGGCATTGTCTGATTTCCTCTAACTTCACAAGGGAGAAGGAGAATGAAGATTAACAAACCAAGGTTGAGTCCTATGAGGCAGAGTTTACACATGCCCTGTCTCTGCCATCTTTATCAATGCCAGTATCAACCAATCCTCCCACAGCACTCACTACTTCACTGCTGGGTTCCATAATTCATTGCAATGACCGCACTGACAATATTCATTATTATGCAGCTTATTAGGGAAGTCATAGTTACAATTCACATTCAAGAACACTCAGGATACAGTTTTTCCATCAGGACACTTTCTTCTCATCTGTGCCTGTAGGCACGCCTCTCTGTCCCCTCAGCCTCTTTTAGCTGTGCCAATAGGTGACCCAGGTACCTGCTTTACCAGCAAACTTCCTACCCAAAGGCACTCAGCTTTCTCACTTTCTGGGCCAGGAGGCCAACTCGACTGCCTTCTGCTGGTCTCTCCTCCCACTGCTTCTCTGCCACTGCTTCTGGAAATCTTCAGTATCACATATCTCTCTCTCTTTCATCTCCTGGATGCAGGAACTTCTCAGCCCAGGGACCCCAGATCCAGGCATGTGCTCTGCTCCTGGCTCTTCTTCCTTGGTGGTTGGAGGATCCTCTCTTTGCTCTGAATTAGCTCTCTTTTGTAAAGCTGGCGGAATGACAAAACTGACCAGCCCCCTTGGGTGGCCACAATTACCCTAATTGCACAGTCTCATCCTGTCGTTTGGGTGGTGTTTTAGTCAGCTAGTGCTGCTCTAACAGAAGTACCACAAAGTAGATGACTTTAAGAAGGGAACATTTATTTTTACACAGTCCAGTGGGCTACAAGTCCAGATTCAGGATGTCCACTCCAGGGGAAGGCTTTCCCCCTTTCCAGCTCTGGAGGAAAGTCCAGTATTGCATCAGTCTTTGTCCAGGGAGCATCTTTTCTCAGGAACCTCAAGTCTGAAATATGAGCTCTTTTTCCGGTGCTACTTTTGTGATGGTGTGATGTTTCCAACTCTCTGCCTGCTTCTCTTTCCTTTTATCTCTAGTAGGAAGAAAGGATTAAGGATAGGGCAAGCCATACTCCAGGGAAACTCCCTTTACAGTGGAGCAGGGAGGTGCTCCTATGAAGGGATTTACAGCCGCACCCTAATCCAACATACAGCACAGGAAACTCACAGAATGGAGAACAATCACAAAATATTGGGAATCATGGCCCAGCCACATGGCTACATGTATTTTTGGGGGGACACAATTCAATTCATGACAGAAGGTAGTTATGAGACCATGGCAAGAAAGGTCACACAAAGCTACCTATCACATGGCACATCGCAGTTCTCATTCCTCAAAAGTTGTGTTTTGACTTAGTCCTGGTAATTCTTGCTAATGCTTTAGAGCAGAAGTTCCTGATCTGTGGCTTGCAGACTCAGTCCCATCCATAATTTTTTCAAGTATCTATCATTTTGGAAACCCTGGTGACGTAGTGGTTAAGTGCTACAGCTGCTAACCAAACAGTCAGTAGTTTGAATCCACCAGGCACTCCTTGGAAACTCTACAGGACAGTTCTAACTCTATCCTATGGGGTTGCTATGAGTTGGACTCAACTTGATGGCAGTGGGTTTGGGGTTTCATTGCTGCTTTGTAGTTCCTGCATCAGCGGAACAGTTCAGTTCTCTACTACTAACCAAAGGTTGGTGTTTTGAATCCACCCAGAGTCAAATGGGAAGATAAACCTGGAGATCTACTTCCAAGAGTTACAGTCTTGGAAACCCTGTTAAGCACAGTTCTGAGACATGGCGGCTACCTAGGAGTCAAAATTGACTATTGTGTGTTAGTTCGTTTATTTCTGCTTTTCTTCTCCCAAAGGCAAATTTCTTTATTTGCAAAGAAGTTTGACTGGCTTATGGAGCCCCAAATATTTACTTTCTAAGTCTTTGCAGTAACAGATTGACAATCTCTGCTTTACAGCCTGAAACGCACAAGGTATTTAAACTTTCCAACCTAAACTCTTCATCCCATCTTATCAGCTTAGCAGTCATTCACAGCAGCAGCCACTTTTGTAAAAGTAGCTGATTCTCTAAAATTCATGCTGGGGCAGGATTAAGTGAGACACAAGCCATGTCTTCACAGGAATAAGCAGCGTGCCATTTCACATTCAAAGACAGTTTTACACCTTCTCCTAGAGATTCTGCACTCCTGTATGTCCCATGACTCTAATTCCTTTTAACCTCTTCTTAAAATTTTTCTTTCTGAAGCCTTGGAGATCATTTCTGCCATTTGTGAGAGGGAAATAGGAGACTGAGGTCCGTCCATTGTTCCTGGATAGGTTTATTTACCTATTAGGAAGGGCTGGTTAATGGAAAGAGGAAGTTCCATTTGGTGTAACTAAAAAAATTTTTTTCATCTCTAGAAATCATGGCCATTTTCCAACTTTTCTTTATTGCTTTGTTTTGGGCACCCTTGGTGGCACTGTGGTTAAGCGCTACCACAGATCAAATATGCCAAACACTCCTTGGAAATTCCCTGGGGCTGTTCTATTCTGTCCTATAGGGTCGCTGTGAGTCCTTGTGTCCTATAGGAGTCAACTGGACAACAGTGGATTTGGTTTGTTTGGGAACTCTTTTTCTGGGATGGGCATTAGAGCTGTTATCACGTTACTGTCAACATACGGAATGTCATCCAAATGTCTTCCTTTCAGTATTTCCTTTCTCTTCAGGTAAAGAGAAAAGTCATCTGGGGCCATGTCAGGGTGGGTATTCCAACACAGTTCCAAAGGGCAGGTATTTCAACACAGTTATTTGTTTAATGACTAAAAACTCCCTCACAGACCGCTATACAAGTAAGTTCGCTAACTTGCCAATGTGCCATCATTGGTAAAGGCCATTCCAGAAAGAGTTCCAAAATTGCTTTGAAGGGTGGACGAGGCACTGTCATCAGTGCATAGCTTCCCAACGGGAAAACTTTGAAGGTGACTGTAGTGATATTCAGAAATGAGGTAGAACTTAAAACAAAATTGCGGACTTGGCAGATCTCGTATAACTTGGCAGATCTCATATAACTTGGCTCTACTCAAAGGAAAGGTCATCACTCTTTAAAGCAAAACAAGCATTCCTATCTTTTCCACTGCAAAATTCACAAATTTAGCATCCAAGCAAAATCACTGGACGTGTGACTAAACAAGAAAACAAGACTCTTAACTAGGAGAAGGGAAAAAGCCAATAAAAGCAGGAAAAAAAAAAAAAACATTGATGTGACAGAATTAGATGACAAGAGTATTAAAATAGCTGTGGCACCAATGAATCACGCTCACCTGTTAACCTCAAGGTTGGTGGTGTGAGCCCATTCATTGATAGCTCCCGGGATAGGCCTGATGATCTGATCCACTTCTGTTAAGGTTATAGCCAAGACAACCCTACAGAGCAGTTCTACTCTGGAACACATGCAGATGTTGTGAGGTGGAACCAACTCAGTGACAGCTGACAACAACAATGATAGCTTTATTCAATTATTTAAAGAAAAACAAAATGCCTAGAAGGAAACAAGGCATTAAAAAGGAACAAAGCGATATAAAATATTTGACTCAAAAAATTGTTCAGCAAGATTAATAGCCAGTTAGACACTGTATAAGAAAAGATTAATGAGCTTTTAATGAATAGTAGCATAAATACCCAAAATGAAACACAGAGAGGAAAAACAAGAGTGAACAGAAAAAAAAAAAAAAAATGACCATGACCTGTGCAGAAACAGACATGGCCTTTACCTGGGGGACAACTTCAAACCGGTATAACTGCAGCCCCAGAAAGGGATGTTGCTAGAGTAAATATCTGAAGATTAAATATTTACTAATCTATTGAAGTAAACTTGAAAAATCAAATGTTTACTAATATCTTGAAGCTCAAAGGCAAAATTTTTCTGAATTAAAAACAAACTGATCTTTACAAGATGCTCAGTGAACACTAAACAGGACAAATATAAAGAAAAAGAGGTGAAGATGCAACATCTGAGAACCAGAAATTAAAGGGAAGAAAACCTTAAAACCAGCCAGAGGGGAAAAGACAGATTTTATACTGAGGGACACACATAAGAGCGACAGCAAATACCTCATCAAAAACTACAAATCTGGGTATCTTTATGGAGTCAAAAGAAACTCAGAACTCTATACTGAATGAAAAATAACTTCCAGAAATTAAGGCAAAATTAAAACTTTTTTTTCCCCTGACAAGAAACAGCTGAAAGACTTTGTCTCCAATATACTTGCACCATAAAAAATGTTTCAGGATGTTATGAATGATTCCAGAAACATACTCGAATCTACATAAATGAGTACTGAGTCAATTAAACATGTCTTGAGTATCAGACATGTACCAGGTCATGTGCTAAAGTTACCAAGTAGAAGAACACCGAGAGTCTTCCGTTAGGAAGCTCACTGGATACAAAACCTAGGCGTGTGAATACATAATTACGTTGAACTACGATACAGAAAATCATACTGTAGTAAGGCATGGCCCAAAGGAGAAGACAGCACTGTGGGGGAACGCATCACTGCTGGGAGAAGGTTACAGAGAAAACTCCAAAGGCATGAAGTACAAGTTGGGTGAGTCAAAGTCATGACCGGTTCTCACATTTGTTGATTTTCCATTTAGCAATTTTCCCATGATGTAAAAGTAACAATAAAAAAATAACAACGACAAATACACTTTTAGTAATGCTCATAGAGCCTATTTATGGAACGTTTATCATCTAAAGCATTAGTCTGAAGCTTAATAAATCACTGAAAGTACTGCTTTGGTTCACGCTAAATGCACAATTTTAACTTCACAGTTTGTTTTAAGTTTCATAAATATAGAACACTTCACAATATGCTTGTGCCTGCTGAAAAACAAATAAAATAGCTAGTAATTCAAGGAATTGCTGTTCAGAAAATATGCTAGACATTTTCATGATGAGCTTAGAAATGCTTCAATTCTTATTTGTTTTCTGTACTAAATGTTTATAAATTTGAGAATGTTTTACTGTTGCTAGTTGCTGTCAAGGTGATCACGACTCAGTGTGACTCCACGTGTGCAGAGATAAACTGCGCTATAGGGTTTTCAAAGCTATGATCTATCAGAAGAAGATGACCAGGCCTGTCTTCCAAGGCACTTCTGGGTGGTGGCTTCAAACAGACAGTGTTCTGGTCGATATCTCAGTACTTAACCATTTCCTGCACCCAAGCCAAAAGCCACTGCCAATGAATTGACAATTTGAGGACAAGAGAGATGACATATTTTTCAAATTAACTTTACCATACAACAATTAACTAAGCTATAAAGATGTCTGGCATTGTTGTTGAGCCTTGTGATAATTAGGTTACACAATCCTGAAGGCATATGAACCCATCTCTGGTTTTGTTTTGAATTCAATAGTAGACCTAAATGAAGGTGAACTAGAAGTTTCTCTTCTCTCATGACTCACTGTTTTCATCATAATCTTTTCACTCAAGTGTCCTTCCACAAAACTCATTCCCACGATGAGTAGAAAAATATGTAACGTTTATAAAGGGTGTCTTAGTCTGGGTTCTCTGTATGAGCAAAATCAATAAAACGTATACGTAAATACATAGACTGAGATTTACTTCAAGAAAATAGCTCATACCATTTGTGGGCGCTGGCACATCCCAAATCTTTGGGTCCAGCAACAGACTAAAGACCTCTGCTGCAGGAGATGGCAAACCCAAAATCTACAGGCCAGACAGTAGGCTGGAAACCCCTGCTGAATCACAGGCTTGGGGGCTGGTGAATTCCCAATTGGCAGCTGAGGTGGCAGGCTAGAGACCTCGGAAGTTTTTCTTCTCAAGAACTGGGGTTCAGGCTACGAGAAGAATACAGAGCGGACAGCAAGAGAGCTCTGCAAGAACATCCATTTTTACCCTGGAGGCCAGCCACAGTCCAAAAGAACTCCTCTTTCAACAGACTGGCTGCTCACATCAGATCCCATCACGAAGGGTCATTGATATTATTACATGATGCTATGCTACAATATTACTCTACTGTTCTACACTGTACTGTACCGCACCACACACCACACCACACCGCACCGCACATCATGGAAACACTAGTGGCATAGTGGTGAAGTGATTTGTCTGCTCACCGAAACGGCAGCAGTTGCAGTCCTCCAGGGCCTTCTTAGAAACGCTACAGGGCAGTTCTCCTCCGACCTGCTGGGTCACTATGAGTTGGAATTGACTCAACGGCCGTGGGTGATGGTGGTGATATCATATTATGTTACATTAAGTTACTTATGCTTGCATTACACTACACTACACTATATGATATTAGTGCCCATTCCAGCGTCTGCCTGACCACTGAGAATTATAACCTAGCTAAGCTGAAACACAACACTAACCTTCACAAAGTGTCAAAAAGGGTTTCAAATATTCGATTTCTTAAATTCTCACAAGGTCTGTGTAAGTTCAAGTAAGACGTTTTATGTGGGTAGAGTGACGCTGTTGTAGTTAGGTGCCCTTGAGTCAGTTCCAACTCATATTGACCCCGTGTACCATAGAAGGAAAGATAGCCCGTTCACGTGCCGTAGTCAAAAGCATAACAATGTTTCAGTCAAATGTTGCAGCCACTGTGTCAAATCATCACACTGAGGGTCTTCCTCTTTTTCTGTGACCCTCTACTTGAAAGATCATAATATCCTTCTACAGGGGCTGGTCCCTCCTGATGCCAAGTCAAGTGCCAACTCATGGTCCCTCCTGATAACATACCCAAATTCTGTAAGACTAGGTCTCACTATCTTCCATTGTAAGATGTGTTCTGGCTGTAGTTCTTCCAAGAGGAGATACATTCCTTCTTCTGGAGGTCTGCATCATAATTCAAATGAATCAAGTCTTCTTCAGTCTTCTTTATTCGTTGTCCATGTTTCGTACACATATGAGGTGATTGAAAATACTATGGCTTGGGTCAGGTGCTCCTTAGCTCTCCAGGTAACATTTTTACTTTTTAACACTTTAAGACATCATTTGATATCTGAATTGCTATTTCTATGGGCACTCATCGTGGATCCAAGTCAAATGAAATCAATAACACAATCAATATTTTCTCCATTGGTCATGATGTTGCATATTGGTTCAGTTGTGAGGATTTTTGCTTTCTCTATGTTGAGGTGAAATACATACTGTTCACTGCAGTGTTTGTTTAACAAGTGTTTCAGATCCTTTTCACTTTCAGCAAGCAAGATTTTATCCTCTGATATCATAGATTGCTAATGAGCCTTGCTCCAATCCTGATCTCGCGTTCTTCCCATAGTCCAGCATCTCAGATTATTTGCTCAGCATACAGATGGAATACCTATGGTGGAAGGATACAACCCTGACACACACACATTTCCTGACTTAGAACCCCTCAGTATCCCCTTGTTCTATTAGAACAATTGCCACCTGGTCTGTGTGCAGGTTCCTCATGAGCACAATTAAGTGTTCTGGAATTCCCATGCTTCACAATGTTATACGTAATTTGTTATGATCCACACAATCAAATGTCTTTGCATAGTCAATGAAACACAGGTAAATAACTTTCTGGAATACACCCCTTTCAGTCCAGATTCATCTGACATCAGCAATGAAATTTCTCATGCCACTTTCCCTTCTCAATTCAATTTGAATTTTGGCAGTTCCCTGTGAATGTACTGCTGCAGCCATTTTTAAATGACCTTCAGCACAATTTTACTTGCCTTTGATATTGATGATATTGTTTGATGTTTCCTGGATTCCCTTGCTCACCTTTGGAATGTATCTCTTCCAGCATTTGGAGAGGTAGCTGTCTTCCACATTTCTTGAGATAGGTTAAGTGAGCATGTCCAATATTTCACCATTTGTTGAAACATTTCAGTTTGTATTCTGTCAGTTCCTAGCTGGTTTTTCACCAATGCCTTCAGTGCAGCTTTGACTTCTTCCTTCACTACCATCAGTTCTTGATCATACGCTGCCTTCTAAGATAGTTGAACATCGATCAATTCTCCTTGGTAGAGTGACTGTATTTTTTCCATCTTATATTGATGCTTGCTGCATCATTCAACATTTTGCCCACAGAAGTCTTCAATATTGCAATTTTAGGCTTAGATTTTTCTTCACTTCTTTCTGCTTGAGAGTTCCTGAGTGTGTTCTCCTTTCGAGTTTTTTAACTGCATTTCTTTGCCCATTTCATTATGACTTTACTTTGTCTTCTAGAGTCACCCTTTGAAATCTTGTGTTCAAGCTTTGTACTTCATCACGTCTTCTGTTCACTTTACCCTTTCTACATTCAAGAGCAAGTTTCAGAGTCTTTTCTCACATCCATTACGGGCTTTTCTTTCTTTCTTCTGATTTTAATGTCCTTTTGTCTTCTTTATACATGATGCCTTCAATGTCATCATGTGACTCATCTATCTAGTCTTCAGTTACTAGTGTTCAGTGCATCAAATCCATTCTTAAGATGATCTCTAAATTCAGGGGGAATATAGTCAAGGTCATACTTCGGCTCCTATGGACTTGTTTTAATTTTCCTCAACTTCAACTTGAAATTGTATGGGAACAATTGATGGTCTCTTCTGCAGTCAACCTATGGCCTTGCTCTGAGTGATGACATTGAGATTCTCAATTATTTATTTCCACAGATGTAGTTGATTTGATTACTGTGTATTCTACCAGGTGAAGTTCAAGTGTGTAGCTGCTGTTTATGTCATTGAAAAAGATATTTCCCAGTAAATAAGTCAGTGGTCTTGCAAAATTCTGTCATGCAATTTCTGGTATTGTTTCTAGCACCAAGGCCATATTTTCTAACTGCTGGTCCTTCTTTGTTTCCAACTTTCAGATTCCGGTTACCAGTAACTATCAATGCATTTTGATTGAATGTCTGATCAAATTCAGACTGCCAGAGTTAGTAAAAATCTTCAATTCCTTATCTTTAACATCTGTGGTTGGTACAAAAATTGTCCATGTGTTTGTCATATTGTGGTGGCCTTATGTGTTGCTGTGATGTTGGAAGCTGTGTCAGTAGTATTTCAAATACCAGCAAGTTCACCCAGGGTGGACAGGTGAAGCCTCCAAACTAACACACATTAGAAGGAAGGATCTAGTGATTTACTTTTGAAAAAATTAGCCACTGGAGGCCATACTGATAGCAGTAGAACATTGTTTGAACTAGTTCTGGAAGATAAAGCTCTCAGGTTGGAAGGTACTCAAAATAAAATTGCATCAGAGCTGTCTCCTAAAAAAGTAGAGCTGACCTTGATTATGTGGCTGGAGTACAGCTTTGGGGGCCTTCGTTGGCTGATGTAGGACAGCTCAAAAGAAGCAGCTACAAACATCTGTTAGTAATCAGAACATGGAATGCATGAATCTAGGAAAACTAGAAGTTGTCAAAATGAAATGGAGTGCTTAAAGATCAATATCTTAGACATTAGTGAGCTGAAATGGAAGGGCAATGGCCATTTTGAATTGGTCATAGGGTCTAATGAGCACGTCTTTGTGTCTGAAAAACAACTGTTAGAACAAGCTTTTCAAATCAGTTGGTTTGGTTAGAACCCCTGTTAAGAATTTGCTTAGTGTGACACTTCATTTCTTAATTTATTTATTCCTTGTTCTACCATTTCCCCTTATACCTCAAGTGTTTTTATTTTGTTTGTTGGCTTTTTAATTTTTTTGTCTATTTTGTTTTCTACATTTTGTTCTTGGGTGGGGGGGTGTTTGTTTCTTTTCTTTTCTTTTTTTTTTTCTACTGTGATTAAGTGAAAGTAAACAATCCAAATCAGTTTTGAATGCCCGCCTATCTACAGCTCCTCTGCTCTCCCTGTCCCACTCTTCCTTTTCATGTTACACTTGTTGTATCCTCTGAACAAGCTCCTGCCCCCTCCTTTCTACTCTTTTCTCTTCCATCTAGAGAGAGACCAGCAGGACAGCATCCTATAAACGCATAGAACCATAAAGTACACCCACCATATGATCACACTGTGTCCCCAAGTCTAGTCCATTTTGTCTGAAGAGTTGACCTCAGTAGCATTTGCTAGACAGCGGCAGCAGCAGGTCTAGAGCCCATGCTCCCTGGGGATTCCCTGGCCATCAGACCATCAATTGTGGTCTTTTAGTAACCCCTCTTTTTCTCATGTTGCCACATGGATTCAACATTGTGTGCACCATCACGGCTGTCTTTGGTGGTGGCTGGGCACCATCTCGTTCTTCTGGTCACATGCTGATACAGTCTCCCATTTACATGGGTCCTTCTGTCTCCTGGGCTCTTCTTTCCTCGTGTCTTTGGTGTTCTTGGTGATCATCTGTTCCGGATGAGTGGGGACCATTTGGTGTTTGTTTCCCTCTTTACCTATACTTGGCTCTTTTCCTTGAGAAATTTTCCACCTCATTAGTTCTGCAGCAATTCATAACTCTTTCAGGCTCATTCTTTGTTTTTGTTTATATGACTATGATCTGATCATACGTGTGTTCTCTCTGTTTCCACATTTTCTTCATTTTCCTGGTGTCACTATCCATGTCCTCCCTTTTCCTCAATTAGTTTAACTTCTTTTGTACTTGTGTAATGCTCTTGCCTACATATCTAGCAAGGGCCCTAACAAGTCCCTAGGTGACACTGATGGTGCTCATTAGGATCAATTCTAGGAACCACTATTACCATAATAGTTTCCCAAATTCATTATACTTAAGAATCACTCAGGGATCTTGTTAAAATGTAGATTCTGATTCAGTTTATCTGGGGTAGAAATAGGATTCTTATCTATAATGAATTTTGGGAACTATTGTCATAACAGTGATTCTCAGAATTGATCCTTAAGGAGTAGTATCAGCATCTTCTGGGAACTTTTTAGAAATGCAAATTCTCGGTAGGGGTCTGAACGTAAATGAACCAGTTGGAAGCCCTGTGCAGAAAAGGCCTAAATGAAGGCTTTTCCTTTATAGTTATGCTAGTCATTACTCAAACATTTTCCCTTAAAAAAAAAATCAACCTAAAGATAGTGTAGACTCTGTACTTCACAATTTTCTGTTATGATTCCTGCGGGGAATACACTCTCCAGGATCCAATTTTCTATTTAGCTATGGTGCAATAGTTTAGTTAGTTTTAAGGACATGGATTTAACTAAAGCTCAGAAAGGAGCTTGTGGTGCCCCCCAGGCTTGCAGGAGCCTCGGCAGGGCATGCCATGCACTAGTTTGGGGCAAGTCTGGCAACAGTCCAGTGAGAAAATATTGCATGCCAAGTTCACACTCAGTTATCTACAGTTTTAAAAAAATCTTTCTGGGAGGAAAAAAAAAAAAAGGCTAGAAAAGAACTCGTAAAAAGGTAACCAACATGGTACGAAGGAGAAATTCTATCTTTTATTGCTTCATTGTGGAATCACACAAAGATGATTTTCAAAGCCAAGATTTAGAGTGAGACATACAGTTCAGGGTCTTCAACATAATCTGACAAGATTTCACACACTGTCAGAAAGGTTCTTTTCTCTTCCCCACGTCCCCTGCAGTGGGAGAGGAGACAGAGCCAAGGCCCCAACCTCCCTGCACTTCAGGAGCCACTTTGACCCAATTCCAGAAGCCTGAGGGCTGTCCTTAATTAGCATTGTAATTTATATTGCACAATTATGCAAATGGGGCATATAAACAAAATTATCCTTTCAATTTGGCTTTGCTGCTGGAGAAACGCAGGGCCAGCATAGATAAAAATAAAGAAAACAGAATACATTTGCTTAGCATGAAACACCGTTTCTTAATTTACTTATTCTTTGTCTTACTCCTTCCGCTTATACCTCGAGTGTTTGTTTGCCTTTTAATTTTTTTCCTCCTATTTAGTTTTTCTACATTTTATGCCTTTTTTTCTTTTTTCTTTTTTTGGTTCGTTTGTTTCTTTATGTATACTTGGCTCTTTTTCTTGAGAAATTTTCCATCTCATTAATTCTGCAGCGATTCATAACTCATCCAGGCTTGTTCTTTGCTTTTGTTTTTGTTTATGTGACTACTATCTGATCATGTATAGTTTCCCTTTTCTCCTTTTTCCTGGTGTCATTATCCATGTCCTGCCTTTTCCCCAGTTAGCTTAACTTCTTTTGTAGCTGTGCAATGCTTCTTGCCAGATATCTAGCAAATGCCCTCAGACTCAATGATTTATTTTTTACTAAGAAAACCAAAAATAAGCATGACAAACAACAGGGATTGAACAATGAAAATTTAAAATATGAAGTCCAATGAAATGCTAAACTGTAATTCAGAACCTAGAGAAAATAGACCATACTCAAATCAGCACTAGCTGCCAGGTAATCAATCAACAAATCAGCAGAACAGATAATTTTCCCACCCTGGATTTCATTCCAGTTGAATGGCTGCTTCAAATGGCCTTAAAATTGTTTGGAAGATCAGAAAATTTGGAACATTGAAAAGGAGGGAAAGATACAACCTTTTAAATAAAGCAGGCTTTGCCTAAACAGTAGCTGCTGGTGCCTGACACTGTGTGGGGACTATCAAGGGGTTTCTAACAGGTACGGAAAAGGATTGTGGCGTGCAGTGCGTTGCTTAATCTGCCCAGAACAAAGGCTCCCACCGGGAAAAGCTCCCCTTCTGTCCTTGGCAGTGGCAACAACAGCCAAGTAAAATGCAACCCAAGAGCTACTTAGCCCAGCTTGGCCAAATCACACCACCCTCCCTTCGGCTGTAATTTTTTTTTTTTTCATTTTTCATTTTGAATGATACCCGAATGTCTCCCAGGGCCCTTCATATATTTCGTCAGCTTCGTCTGCCACTCTCCCTCTAACTCATCTCCTACATTCCCCATTTGCTCACATTTTCCAGCCACCCTAGCCAGTTAATATTCTCAGCTCATTGCCTTTGGAATTATTTTCCCCTTTGTCTAGAACAGTATTTTTTGATTTTCTGATAGTTGATCTCATTTTGTCATTTGAGTCTCTATTCAACTGTCATCTTAGAGCAACCACATTCTCTTCCATCTTTTTCTGATGTTCTTCTCCATCTGTCAGCCTGCATTGCTCTTTAGACATTACCTTGTTTTAACTTCTTCATAGCATTATTTGAAATTCTTACACATGTACTTGTATCTCAGAAATTTATCATCTACTTTGACTCCTTTGTTCCCTGTGTTCTCCCTCTTGAACATAAGATCATGTTTGTCTGGTTTACTTCTGCATCGTTCCCAGTACCCAAGATAGTTTCAGACTCACGGAGGATGCTCAAAATAGTTTTAAGTTTGTGAGTGGTGGTGTGGTAGTTAGGAGTCTGGTTGCTAACCAAAAGATCAGCAGTTCAAATCCACCAGTCAATCCTTGGAAACCCTATGGGGCAGCTCTGCTTTGTCCTATAGTGTCGCCATGAGTTGGAATGGACTCAATAGCGACAGTTTTTTGTTGCTGTTGTTTGGTGTAAAATGGACAGTGGCTTATAAGTGGCCAAAGGTTTCTGTCTTCAGCATCTACAGGCTTTTTGATAAAAAAAATGAGTCAAGTTTTTGGATGTTGGGTGTTGGAATTAGATGACGTAAAGCTTTTAGTGACTGTACTTTCCACTATGTGAACTGGAGTGAACAAGCCAGTGGAACAGGAGTGAGGGAGGTGGTGGAGGAGACACAATAGCAGTGAGCTGGAAGGCGTGAGGAAGTAGAAGCAAGAGTGAAAATCTAGGACTAACAGTGTTTATTCCCTGCTTCTGACGCTCCCAAGTCTACCTTGCTGTCTCGTTTCTATGAGACCCTTCGGAGTTTTTCCTATGAATTTCTCTTTTTACTTTAATGTGAATAGGGGTCCATCCTTTTGCAACCAAGAAAAGCAACATAGAACAACATTACAACATGATGCTTAAGAACTTAAAATTGACAGTAACGTTAAGGTTTGAACCAACACTCACTATCATCTGTATATAGAGGACCAATTTCTTAATTTCTCCAAACTTTAGATTTCTTATGAAAAGTAAAATAATAGAAGCCATCTGATAGGGATATTTAAAATATTAAATATTATTATATATGCAAAGATTTTTTTCAGGCACAATGCCTGATACATAATAAGATCCTAATTAAGAAAATTTACTGTCAAGATCCTGGCTCAGGAGTGAAAGTCTGCTTTGAATTAGTATTTAAAACCTATTCTCATTGATGTAGCCTACTTTCTGTGGCACATTTTGCATTCAGATTTACTTTAGTATATTTTTAAAATGCCTTTTATAATTAACATATATTTACAGCTTGACTTCTTTACCTCTATGGAAATTTGTACTCATCTCATCTCTGATGTATCAATTTCTGTTAGATGTTGGTGAAGGGGCATATGTGAATAAACTATTCAGCATTAAGAAATTGAGACTGTGATAAAGACTGACACTCTTCGAGTGCAAGTTGGCAAGGGCCAGGTAACCCAGTTTACGAAGAGAATCCAATATTTTCTAGGGATAAGAAAGGTCCTGGTTTACATTATAGAACACACGTGATATTGGTAAGGTTACCAAGGGAACCTGATCTGCTACATATCCACAGTTCTCCCTGGCACTTTGTGATGCAAATATGAGTTCTTCCTGGCAATTGCCACGCAAATAAAACAGTTCCTCCTGGCAGTGGTCAAGTGGCTACAGGAGCCTCAAACCCAGTCAAAAACCAAGTTACCTACCTCCCCCTCCCATCTGTGACATCACCCCCTGCGTTTGCCAATAAAAAGCACTACCCAAATCTATGCTGGGTCTTTTTCCACTCATGGACACTGACGCTCGCTTTGGAACGTACCTACCTTTAATAAACTTTTCCATCATTTGCTATCCAAAAGGTTGCATCCCGGTGTGATTGGGGGGAGGGGAAGCCCAGTTTGTCCGCCGTCTGGAGACCAAAGCTGCTAGCTCTATTTCCGGAACTGAATCAGGTCACTCTGGGTCCACTCAGTTCCAAGACTTCGACAAAGTTTCCAGGGACAAACAGCCAAAGCTCACCCAACTTAGTGCTCTTCGTAATGCATCACTATGAGTCATAATCAACTCTACAACACTGGTTTTGGTTTTGATTTATTAAAGACTGCAGCCAAGAAAACCCTATAGGACACGTTTCCTCTGTCATCTGAGCTCTTGGTAATACTCTCAACTGCCTATGATAGGTTGTGGGTTGTCAACAAAAGAAGAACCATAGATGAGAATGAAATTCAGTGAGAAGGGCTCCTACTACTTTAATCTTTGTGGATGAGGCTTGAGATAAAACTTTGCCTCCCCCATGGCAGAAGACTGTGAGTGGCACAAGGCGTTAAGTGCTCCACCACTACTAGTCATAGGGTTGGAAGTTTTAATACATCTAGCGATCTCTCAGATGGAAAGCTAGTGATCTGCTTCCAGAAGGTTACAGACTTGAAAACTCTGCACATACGAGGCAGCCTTGAGTCAGAATAGACATGATGGAAACTTTTTATTTTGATATGCTTTGTTTTTCCCTCTCATGGAGTAGGACTCTATCCTAAGCATCTTCAAAGATCCTGCAGTCAGGCCAGCCCCCACTACCTGAATAAACTGGGTGAGCTTCAGCAACTAGAGATGAGAATATAACGGCAAACCTGGTCTCTGCTTTGTGTGGCCCTCACCACAAAGCCAGCTGTACAGACAGGGAGGGACTGTACTTTATTTAGATGGCTGGCCATCTCAGAAGATGGTAGGGGAGTGCCCTAAAAACCATCTTGACACCTCATCTCAAGCCAGAGGATTTTATAGGAAAGAGGTCAAAGGGTTAGTCACAAGGTGGGCCACAAAGTAAGCCAGACTCGTAGGGGTTTGTTAGTAAGATGAGTGATGTCATCTGGGCAGTATTTTAACATCTCATCTTAAGCTGGAGGGCTCAGGGGTCTCAAGGTGAACCAGAGCCACAAAGTGGGTCACAGGGTAAGCCAGAGTCCCAAGGTGGGTCACAGGGTAAGACATATTTCTTCTAGGAACTGTGATGCTATCTTGATGTGGGCAGTGGTCCATAGCTTTCCAGTGAGTGGTTGAGAATAGTCTCAGGCCCTGTGCAAGGTCTCCAGATTAGTCACTGTAATTTTTCTAGTCAGCTGGAGAGATTAAGCTAAGATTTTAACCAACATTTTTACAATCACCAGCCCTCTCAGGAAGGTGAGGGAAAAGCATGTTTCAAGACCAAACCCAAACCAAACCCACTGCCATCTAGTCTGTGACGACTCAGAGTGACTCTACAGGACAGGGCAGAACTGTACCACAGAGTTCCAAGGAGTAACTGGTGAATTCGAACTGCCAACCTTTTGGTTACCATCTGTAGCACTTAACCACTATGTACCAGGGTTTCTGTTTGAAGATCGGTAATCCTAAAAGCCAACAAATGACGACAAAAGAAACAAAGGAAGCATATGGAATATCACATAGGTCTCTTGTGAAAGTAGATGTATTTCTTAATGTATTATTTCTGAAAAAAATGATACATTTATCAAATGAAGACATAAAATATATAAATAAAAAGTAAAAACTGACACACAATTTAACAATAAATACTGGTAAAAAATGCTGATATTTTCAAATACATTCCCTTACCTGGGATAAAATTTAAGTTCAGATCCCACGTAGTGGCAGAATTGATCCTCAGGTGTGTTTGTAGTTCCTAGGTACCATTTAGCAAGAGGTGAAGGTTTAGGAAGTGATGAGGGGAAGAGGAAGGTACGTGAGAATGAAAGATGAGCATTTTCTAGCACGGCAAATCAGAATAAGTGTATAACAGACCGGACGTTTCATCTGCTTATCTGTCAAATTCTGTGTGTGGATTTAAGAGAAAGATCAGCTTATGAATATTATCTTTTCTGTTTACTTCCAAGTTGCAGCTTACATTGAATTTGGAGCCCTTTTAATTCAGCAATAAACAAAACCAAATCCATTGCTGCGGAGTTGGTTCCAACTCAGTGACCTTATATGACAAAGTAGAACTGCCCCATAGAGCTTCCAAAGCTATTGATCTTTACAAGCGCAAACTGTCACATTTTTCTCCCATGGAGCAGCTGGTGGATTCAAATTGCCAAACTTTTGGCAAGCAGCTGAGAGCTCTAACCACTGTACCACCATGGCTCCTCTAATTCAGCAATGCCCAGGGAAAACAATGTAATGGAACAATACTATAACATTGTAATAAATGTATTTATATTTATAGACAATAAGAACATATCAACATATGGGGAGACATAGAACATTATTGTATGACAGTCAAATGTTATTAATTGGTTATTTGAATAATCTATGCATTCACCTAACAGTGACAACATATTCTTGAGATAAGTGGAAGAGCTGGTATTAATATTAGTATTTAATACACTATAGAAATTATATTTGCTTATTATTTCACTTTGAAATTTGCGATTCACTTCCTCAAAATTAGGTTGCCCTAATGTGTTGCTGTTTTAATTTCCTCTGTTAGTTATATTCTCTCTTTCATTTCTGATTAGCTTTTTTTCTCCTCGTTGGAAATTAGTATATATAGCCAGCCAAGCCAAGTGCTGTCGAGTCGGATCCAACTCATGCCAACAACTTAGAGAAAGATCACAAAATCAACACGTGAATCACAGAATTAATTTTTAAAAGATATATTTATATATATACACATATATAGTATATCTTTTAAAATATATCTTTTAAAAATTAATTCTGTGATTCACTTGTTGATTTTCTGATTTCTCTCTAAGTCAGTTGAAACTGGGGGGTTTCTGTCCCTATATTTGCATGTTTTATAGTGCATTAGTTAAGTTCTTTAGTTCAAGACTTGATTTGTTTTTAATTATTTTTAAAGCAGTAAGTGCTAAAGCTTATAAATTTGTCTCTGAGACATGTTTAGTAATATAATAGTGGTGAAATATGGTGTTCTAATGTTAGTAACTTTCTAAATAGTGTGTAACTGTGGTTTGAATTTTCTGTCTGTCCAAGAGTTATTTAAGTGAATGGATTGCTTGCTGCAGTGTTGCTTTTGTTTTATTATTTACTTTAAATCTGAAGCAGCCTGAGTATTTTTGCTTCAGAAAAATTTATATATATATTTAGCACTATTGAATTGTAGCCATATGTGAATTCTACAGTTTATCATTTACTTGCTCTTGACCAATATTGATTTACTTTGATAACTAAGCTATAGATACTTGAAAACTCTGTAGCACACAGATATTTATAGATATCAATAAATTCTACAATACTGTTTATAACAAATTAATTTTATTTGATGAATCAAAGTATACTGAATATAATTATCTTTACATCAAATTCTCTGTATGTGATTTTTTGTTTTCTGTTTTACTGGTAATGTTTCTGATTATTGAAACCCCACCATAGGATACAGCGTTAAGCAATGTAGTAGAATACTCTGACCCCTATGGCCTTGAATCTCACATTTGATGGTAATAATATTCCTGCTGCTTGGCTGTGATTTGATCTGATATTTATTCAATGCATATTAACATACATGTCATTTTTTTTGTTCTAGTACTCTTTTGTCTATTTTAATATATATATTTAAACATCATAATAAAATGAATGTAGGCTTATTATCTAGTGGATGTGTCTGACTTTATGAGAGTGATCTTATTTTATACATACTGATTGGCTTTGCCATTTATTTCCTGATTTAGTTACTTAAATTATACGATTTTTCTGATTTTGTAAGCATTCAACATGCTTATACTTTATATTTATTTTACATTTCCTTCTGTAATGTCCACATAGTTTGACACTATCGAAGCCAAGGATGAAGCAATGCATTTGGCTGGTGGTGTAGCAGTTAAGTGCTGTAGCTGCTAACCAGAAAGTTGGTAGTTCAAATCTACCAGGTGCTCCTTGGAAACTCGGTGGAGTAGTTTTACTCTGTCCCATAGGGTTGCTATGAGTTGGAATTGACTTGATGATACTGGGTTTAGTTTTGGTTTACTAAAGATTACAGCGAAGCTATGGGACACTTCTACTCTATCACCTGTGGTCACTGTCGCATAAAAACTGACAAAACCCAACAACAAAGACTTAAAATGAAAAATTTAGGGCACCTTTCCTTTTATTCTCCTCGTACTTTTCCTCCATATGCCGTTTCTCCATCCACTTTCTAAATTCTGTTAATATAATGTATATTGAAGACTCAGTAGTCAGCAGTTCAAATCCATCAGCTGCTCCTTAGAAACTCCATAGTCTTTTAATGTAGAACTTTATTATTATTACTTTATCATTTTCAAAAACATTTCATGCCCTGTATTTCACTAACCGTTTTTAAAATTGCATTCAATTTTATAACAGTGCCAAGGATTTTATAAGAATTTCGTTGTGTCTGTTCATCACTGTGTCCGTATTCCTTGCCTATTGCCTGCCACATCGTGTGCTCTGGGGATTCTGGCTAGAAAACTATTGCAACGTCACAAGAGAGTGAAGATAAAGATCTGACCCATATGAAATTTAGACTTCCATAATGAGTATTGCTTCTTTCAGAACACATTACTATCAAACATGCTATAGCCATGATTATGACAAATCTATACTGTGGATTTCACCGTGGTAGTCTTACCTTTGCCATGATCAAAAATGTAGACATACACACAATCCCACACTAAGGGAAATGAAAACATTTGTTTACTTGGATTCACAATCAGCATCCCTGAAAACAGCAGTCCAGAGATAAAATGACACCCAGCCTTGGGTAACTCTGCTGCAAAAGACCTCTTTAAGGCATTAAAAAATGAAAGATATCGCTTTGAAAACTAAGGTATACCTGACCCAAGCCCTTGTATTTACAGTTGTCTCATATGCATACGAAAGGGGAGGAATGAATAAAGAAGACCAAAGAAGAATTGATGCATTACGATGTTGGCAAACAGCATTGACTATACCTTGGACTGGTGGAAGAATACACACATCTGTGTTGGAAGAAGTACAGTAGAATGCTATGTAAAAGCAAAGATGGTGAAACTGTGTCTCATTTATCTCGGACGTGTTATCAGGAGGCACCCATCACTGGAGAAGGACATCGTGATTGGTAAGTGAGAGGGTCAGTGAAAAAGAAGACCCTCAACAAGATGAACTGACACAGCGGCCGAAACAATAGGCCCCAGAAAGGGACGGAATTTTTCATTTTGTTGTACATAGGGGTTCTTTATGAGTTGGAACCACGTTGATGGCACTTAACAACAAGAATATTCTTGGGAATCTTACATTTGAGATGATCATAGTAACTTTATTGTGATTAGTTCTTTTAATGAATTCACCTGCAAATAACTGTAAACATTAGTCTTAAATTCAGAATCATACGGGAATATTTTTACAAAATTCATGAGGATCCATACTATCACCAGACCAGTTAATTCTAAGTGTCTCAGGTGGAGACCCAGACATCAGTGTTTTCTAAATCTCTTCCATGCCTCCAGAACCACAGCTGATTAAGAATTTCTGAGCATAGCACGGTTAGTAGAGTGCCAGCCCTCAGACAAATGATGCATCAGCTACAACTCAATACGAGGAAGAACTTTTTTAAGCATTTAAAAAGCATGTCTGTAAAACAGAGCTTTCTTTTGGGAACAGGATAACGATATCAAGACGAACATCACCAAATGCCACCATCTGATGAAGTGTTGTAGGATAACCACATCAAGATAAACATCACCAAATACAACTCTTTGATGAAGTATTCTGAATTACATAATTTAATAAGCAATCCCATTGTTGGCTATTAAAAGTGAGGTCATAGATATTCTCTATCTTAGTCAGCTTTTCTACTAAAAATTGTATATATAAAATCCTGGTGGCATAGTGGTTAAGTGTAGAAGGTCAGCAGTTCAAATCTGCCAGAGCTCCTTGGAAACTCTATGGGGCAGCTCTATTCTGTCTATAGGTTCACTATGAATTAGAATTGATTTGACAGTAGTGAGTTTGGTTTTGTATATATACATATATATGTGTGCATGTGTGTGTGTGTGTATACACATAGGTCCATTTGTGGTGAAAAAATGCTTAAATTGAAATTGAGCCTAAAGCACTGAAATCATTGTACTAACCATGCCATCATTTCTAACATGTAGGTGGATGGAGTGTCCAGCTCTCTGTGAGGTTTCTCATCCAGAGTGTATCTCATAGTTGGGTCAGATAGCTCAGTGAAAAATCAACACAAAGAGAGAATAACCCAATTCTAAAAAAATTAAGAAATTTCACTGCTTTGTAGGTTGGGCTTGGGTTTCTCTTCCACAAGAAAACTTGATATTTTAGCCCTAATATCTGCATCCTACTATCTTTTCCTCCACTTTTAGTTATGTTTCCCACAAATTACATCTTATGCCAGTAACATGTGCCTTCCATTTAAGTTTGTTTGTGAACTGTGCCCTTCCCAATAAGGTATTCTCCTAAGCATACTATGCTAATTTTCTATAGCAACATGTACAAAAATTAGCACAGTCACATTTATGAAAATATCTCATGGGAGGAGGGTGCAGCTGACAAACAAACCTAGAAGCTGTGTGTTATCTGCATAAAAATACAGTAAATGTTCCCTGATCTGCATGGGATCTGAGACATCTGAGTTCAGAATATGAACGAAATAATCCAATTTTGGAGGTTACATGAACTGAGCCAAGCACACTCTTCTCTTTGTAAGTGCACATTAAACAGCAATTATTAGTATAATAATACAAATGCTTGGTTTGGGATGAATAACAGTTAAAGACAAAACAAAACAAAACATGCCAAATAACCACAACAAACATCACACGCATGTTTTGGGTTCTGTTTTATTACAAGCTCATTATTAAGTTATAAGGAACTCTGGTGGCTTAGTGGCTAAGAGCAATGGCTGCTAACCAAAGAGTCAGCCATCCAAATCCACCAGCTACCCCTTGGAAACCATATGGGGTAGTTCTACTCTGTCTAACAAGGTTAGCTATGAATAAGAATCAACTCAACTGCAATGGCTGTTAGGTTAAAAGGTGAATAAAACCATTTAAGCTATGGTTAAAGTACCTTTAAAATGAAGGGAACCCACCAGGCAGATGTTCTGGATATGATAGCAAACAATCTTGATCCATTGCTACTTTTTTTTAAAAAGATTAACTTAACAAAAATCAATTACTTTAATAGGTAACACTAGAGACTTCTAAGGCGGAGATAATGTCTACAGATGACACTGTGCTCAATTAGTTTCTGCGAGTGGAAACCTCTAATTATGGCTAGCATCTTCCCTCTTAGGTGTATCATGAAATTAGTAACATCTATTCATTTTCTGTCTCTTGTGGTTTATAAACATGTTGTCGTAAGGATGCCCAATGCACTTTTCAAGCAAATAACCTTCATTGTATTTTAAGAGTAGTTTTCTTTGTATTAGCATCAAGATTTTCAGAGAAATACAACTTTATTGAAAATATACCAAGCAGAATACAAATTCTGAAACTTTGTCTCACAGAAAAAATAATCAAGAAGGTAATACAATTTATTATCTTCTATAGTGGTCATCACATGGTCCTCTAGTTCTTAAAGAGTGATTCTACTGCTCGCTAAAGTTTCAAAATCTCCAACATAGTAAAAATGTCAACAACGAAAAAGGTAATTGAATACACACACAAGAAGAACACACGTAAGACAGGAAGACATATGACTCTTCTACCACCTTTTTGCTTTGCTTTGCTCAGCTTAGAAAACACTTTCCCTATATGAAAAACCAACAGTTGCTCAGGAAGTTCATGTTCATCTCTAGCACAATTAATCAGCATAGCCACCGTATTATTTTTTTTCATGACGCGTCAAATATTCATTACTGGCTTACAACACCTTTCAGCGTACACTTCAAGTCATCACTAATTTCTCACATTTGCCTTCAAAACTCCTTTCAAGCAGCAGATTACAAGATTTCATGTGTACTTTACTTCCTTCACTAGAATAATGCTACTGTAATGATCTCACTTATATGTTGCATAATTAGATCTAATATCTCTCTAATGAGATACCCCATGGTATTTGGAACCAGCTGCTCTATCATGGAGAGCAAAGGACACTCTGCTACATTTTCCAAGACACTCAAGAATATATGTCACCTAATGCAAAGCATGTTTTTATCTCTGTTCCTTAAGAACTTTATTCTTTCTGGATTAATGTTCACAGCAACTCAAAGGACAAAGGGAGCCAGCTGGCTTTGGCAGGTACAATGGTACATGACAATTGTCATTCTCGGAGAATGGTGATTCTCACTCAGGTATTAAGCAAAAGGGAGAGAGAGAGAGAGAGAGAACGCAAATGATGAATAAAGAACAGTTTGCTCCAACATCCTTGTGTTTGTGCATTTAGAGTCCAGGTAAAATATTTATACTATAAATAAAGAAAGCATCTTTTTTCATATCAAGAATGTATTTTTTATTAAGGAGGATCTGCATGTAACCTTAAGAATTTGGAAGTTATTTTGTCATTACTTGCTTATATATATTCAGTAATGTGAGCTAGAAATCAGTAGAGATATGTATGTATGGGGCTTGCTTCATTGACTATTCACACAAAAAAATACCTATGTGTACGTGTAACACGGACGAATGAATACACAATAGACATATGTAGCTCCACAAAGCAAACTACACGGAGGCAGAGTGCCTAGTTTACATTCAATAATACTCTCTGTCTCTTTGAATGTTAATACATTGCTATTTATCGAAACTGTATGTGCTTGTTAATGACACCAGGGCACGCAGCATTTTATGAAAGTGCAGTGAATTAATGGATGAGATTACCTCACCTCCCTAGAGACTTCTGAGTCACTACAGAAGAGGAAATTAAGGGAGACAAACTGAACTGTGGTGCTTGGGGACTCCCTTGATTCAGCCTGTCACTGTTTTAAGCCAGCTCAAGGCCTCAGGGGAGTCTGGAGGCTGTAGCCTTCCTCAACCAGCCAGACGGTAACGGCCCACTGCTTTTATTCATTACCCTGAACGCAACGCACTAAATTTAACAAGTAACACACTCAGCGGGAATTTATTGGCCTTTTGCAGTGTGATTGCAAGGTAGGATATGGATATGGATTCCAATTACTGTTGACACCCAGATAAGAAGAACAAAGCCTGTATATAATTATTAATCAAAGTTGATATTTTAGGGAAAATAAATAAATATCTCTATGCTATTTGGAGCAAATGCTCTCAGGTTGACAGAACTCTCCCTGGTTACACAGTGATAGCATTCCAATTAAATGTAGTGATAATAGCAACACGCTGAGACGCAGTGACATTAGAAAGCAATGATTTTCATGTAAAAATAGCTAGATGGAACAGATGTACAGTAGAGAGAAAGGTAACAAATCCCCAACAGAAGCTAATCTGTAATACGTAAATAGATGGCCAAATAAAATGCTTGTTTTTAATAAGAATTGTTAATTAGGAAAAATAACTCATATTACATTGTGATTCCAGAAATAATTACAGATTTATTGTAACATGGTGGCACTTTTTCTATCTAGGACACCAAAATCACATGATCATGAAAATCAACTATTGTTGGCATACAGATATTTATGATGAAATTCAATAAGAGGTTGCAATAAGAAAACGGAAGGAAGTAAAATTATTAACTCACTTCCAGCAAGGGTCCACTGGTGTTGTTTGTTTTATTACTAAAGTATGTGTTGCTCTTGTTTCTAGTTTCTGGCTAGCTGATTTCCACTCCTGCTGACATGTGCACACAAGTAAAAGTGTTCTGTGGAATTTCCAAGGCTGTGACTTTTAGGAAGAACTTTTCCAGGGCTGCCTTCCAAGGCTCCTCTCGCAGCTAGCAGTCAGTCGATTAGCCATTTGGATCACTCTGGAATTCCTACAAAAGCCACACTGGTGTTGTTGGATGCCACTGAGTCCATTTTCAATGCACAGTGACTTCATGTAACACAGTAGAACTTTCCCGGAGGATTTTCTTCACTGTCATCTTTAGAGAAGCAGATCATCAGGTCTTATTCTCTGGAGTCACTCAGAGGTCTTGAACTGCCAACCTTCTGGCTGACAGCTGAAATGCTTAATGGTATACCATCAGGGCTCCTAAGAAGGTCATAAGAACGCAATAAATGTAAATGCACAGGAGAAAAAAAACGATTTCACTTTACCCCACTGTACATGAATTAAAAAAAATGAAGAATATAAATCACGTGAAAACAAAGAGAAAAATCACCTTCTCTGTGGTTAACCTAGGTGGCTCATTTAAATTATTGAAATAAGACACAGGTTGCATCAACAGAAAGGTCTGAACCGTCACATTACACAGACTCATATTCTGGTTATAATAATTACTAGCTCTCTGATCTTAAGCCATTAACTTGATCTCTCTTATCCTGTTCCCTCAAGTTTAAAATAAGGACAATTATGGTCATTACTCATGCTGTTATATTAAGATAAATAATCCAGGAAAATTATTTAATATAATGCCAGGTGCATGGTAAACTCTTAATGACCATTAGCAATTGTTAGTTTTACTTGCTCAGCATTCAAAATCATTAAACCAGAAAGCAAAAACTATCATAATCTTTTCCTCTACATTTGAATATGCTTCAGTACAAATTTAAGCTTAAGTGTTATATTGGAGAAAAGAAATAATTTATTCCCCCACTGACTAGTGTGCCCTTGAAAGTCATAATTTTAGGGCATGATCTTGCCACGTAACTGTGTGAAGTGAAATAACATACGTTTATGGTAGTTGGTATGTTAATACTGGTCTAATAATACATGTGAAGGCCCTGATGGCATAGTGGTTAAGTGCTACATACGTCCCTAATCAAGAGGCTGGGAGTTTGAATCTGCCAGGTACCCCTTGGAAACGCTATGGAGCAATTCTATAGGGTTGTTGAGTCAGAATCAACTTGACAGCACTGGGTTTGGTTTGGGTTTGGTAACGATACCTGCAGGGACTGCACCTCAATACAAAGAAAACAAAACCTCTGTGACTGGACCAATAACCAACGTGATGATAAACTGAGAAAGTACTGAAGTTGTCAAGGCTTGCCTTGATTTGGATCCACCGCCAACACCGACGGAAGAAACAGTCAAGCAATCAATAAAGCGCTACAAAAGACCTCTTTCAAATCTTGAAAGCAAAAGAGTGTCATGCTGAAGGTGCTTCTGACCCAGACCAGGCTATCTGCAACAGTCTCACATGCTTGTGAAAGCTGGACAGCGAAAAAAGAAACCTAAAGAAGAATTGATGCGCTTGGATTATGACGTTCGAGAAGGATATTGAATGGATTGCCAGAAGATCACATGAATCTATCTTGGAGGAAATACAGCTGGAAAGCTCCTTAGAGGCAAGGGTGGCAGCATGTCATTTGGCTTACTTAGGAAATGTCCTGAAAAAGACATCATGTTTGGTAGAGCAGAGGGTCAGCACTATGGGTACGTAACATGTTAATGCTGGCAGAAACCCGGTAAAGGGCGTGTGAGATCTCTCTGTGTAATTTCTGACAACTGCGTGCTAACCTAAAATGACCTCAAAATAAAAAGTATATTAAAAAACAAGCAAAACTTGTTTTATTTAATTTAATATACCTAAAATATCACCATTTTGGCATATTAAACAATACAGCAATTATCGAGTTATTTGTTCCACAAATAACAAAAACCAGTAAACATCTACACAGCCAAAACAAAACCAAACTTGTTGCCATCAAGTCAATTCTGACTCGTAATGACCCTATAAGATAGAATAAAACTTCTCCATAGTTTCCAAAGAGAGCCTGGTGGGTTTGAACTGCCAACCTTTGGGTTAGCAGCTGTTAGCACTTAACCACTACACCTCTAGAGTTGCTATTTACATGACAGCACATCTCAATTCAAACTAACCACATCATTCAAGTGCTTAATAGCCACATGTGATTAGAGGCTGCCACAGTGGTCAGCACAGACGTGGAAAAATGGAAAATCAAGAGGTGAAGGCAAAGGCTTAAGAGGCTGGCAAGGAGCAGGTTACAGAGGTAGTACTCAGAACAAAGCAATCCTATAGGGGACCCTGGTGGTAGAGTGCTTAAGTGTTACAGCTGCTAACCAAAAGGTCAGTAGTTTGAATCCACTACATTCCCCTTGGAAACTAGGAGGGAAGACCCTGTTCTATAGGGTCATTATGAGTCAAATTTGACTCAGTGTAGGTAGTGGGTAAGCATTTGACTACTCACTTGAAAGGTCAGCAACTGGAATTCACCAGTCACTCCTTGGAAACCCCACAGGGCAGTTCTCCTCTGTTCCTGTTGGACTGCTATGAGTCAGAAGTGAGTTTAAGGTAACTGGCTTTTTGGGGTGTTCTTCTGATCTACATTAATACTGCCTTACTAACGTAACAAAGGAAACCCATTCCAAATGAGATTATAATCACAGGTATTGCTGTGTGCCCTCAAGGAGATTCCAACTCACAGTCAACTCTAGAGAACAGGGTAGACCTGCCTAATAGAATTTCATAGACTGTAACCTTTACAGGAGCAGATTGTTAAGTGTGTTCTCCCACAGAGCAGCTGGTGGGTTCCAATCTGCTATCCTTCAATCAACAGCCAAGCACTTAGCCACTGAACCACTAGAACTCCTCATCACAGGTATAAAACAAAACCTGCTGCCATCAAGTTGATTCTGACTCATAGCAACCACTTAGTGTTTCTAAGGCTGTAAATCTTCATGGAAGCAGACTGCCATGTCTTTCTCCAGTGGAGCTGCTGGTGGTTTTGAACAGCTGACCTTTTAGTTAGCAGCACCACTGCGCAAGCAGGACATCTTAGTGTAGGTATAGTGGGTTAGGATATATAACGTATTTAGGGGAAATACAGGTTATCTGGGTATCAAAAACAGTTAATCCACCCAGAGTCACCTCATAAGATAGGCCTGGAGAAAAGCTTCCAAAATGTCACAGTCCTGAAAACCTTATGGAAGGCAATTCTACTCTGCACACAGAGTTGTCATGAGTAAGAATCAACTGGATGGAAAAACTAACAACAAAGACAATAAAACAAAAAACAAAAACCCATTGCTGTCAAGTAGACTCTGATTGATTGTGATCATATAGGACAGAGTAGAACTGTCCCTTAGGATTTCCAAAGAGTGGCTTCTGGATTCAAATAGCCAGTCTCTGGTTAGCAGCTGAGCGCTTAACCACTGTACTACTAGGACTATAACGACAATACAAACCCACTGCCGTCAAGTCAGTTCCAACTCTTAGCGACCCCACAGGACAGAGTAGAACTGCCTCATAGAGTTTCCAAGGAACACCTCGTAGATTCAAACAGTCAGCCTTTTTGGTTAGCAGATGTAGCACTTAACTACTATGCCACTAGCGTTTCCACCATGGAAAAACAGGGGTTGTGTAGTGTTAAAGAGGTGTAGAGATTGTCAAGAGAAATTTAGCCAAAATACGCTGAGCTTGTAAAACTATTATTTTATGCAAGATTAAACTCTTGAGAATATTTTAGCCAACAAAATGATTTAAAAAAAACAAACAAACAGACCCACTGCTGTCGAGTCGGGTCTGATTCACAGCGACCTTAGAGGTCAGAGTAGAGCTGCCCCATAGAGTTTCAAAGGGGTGACTGGTGGATTTGAACTGCTGACCTTTGGTTAGCAGACATAGCACTCAACCCTCTATACCATAGGATTTCCAAGAAAATGATAGATAATGTGAAATAAGGAATTTGGCCTCACCCAAATAAAGGACTGCTCTTTGCACGTGGCTCTAAACCCTGAAATTTCCTGCGTGACGGGGCCACGTGGTTACTCATGATGTCTCTCTCCCATCACGTTTGATATTTTTCACCAACGAAATGACTTACGGGGGATCCTTCAGATCACATAGTAATACTCTGCATTTTGTAGCAAATCAGTAAGAAGTTAAGTAAGGAGTTACGTGCTTAGCTGCCAACCAAAAGGTCAGCAGTTCCAACCCATGGATGACTGCAGGCGAACAGTGTGGCTGTCTGCTTCCCTAAAGATTTACACTCTTGGACACCCTCTGGGGCAGTTCCACTCTGTCCTACAGGTCACCACGAGTTGAAATCACCTTATGGCTGCAACAGGAAATGCATGCTGAGGACCCATCGCAGATTCTTGATCAGTGTGTTTCTTGACTTAGTCGATTTGCTGAATCCTTTCCTTGTAATAGAAATCCCAGCAGCGTAATGCTTAAGTGCTACATCTACTAACTGAAAGGTCAGCAGTTCAAATCTTCCAGGTGCTCCTTGGAAGCTCTATGGAGTATCTCCACTATGTCCTGTAGGGTCATTATGAGGTGGAATCTACTCGACAGCAGTGAGTTTTCATTTCAATAAATATAATTGTGAGTATGATAGCTTTCAGTGATCTCAGTCTTTCTAATACATTATGAAAACGGGGAATGGTATTGGGATACTCAAATTAAAGATGGTATCAGAAGTGAGGGTAATCTTTTGTGGACTTTTTCCTTTAAAACTGCAGTTGGACTCTTACTCCTTGCAGGCGAGATCAAAAGTCTTAGGCTGACTTAGCAGTCTGGAAATTGTAGCCTCAACTTCAACTTTTAGCTCACTTCTGTGTAGATAAACAATGATAGAATAATTTCAGAGATCATTGAAAATGTGTTAATCACATATCACAGTTTGTGGGGGACTGTCCTCCTTGTGAGGGAAAACTGTCCTCCAATATCCAAAGTACTGTTGAGCAGACAGAGTTGATATTGTGCTAGAGACAAAAATGTGGCTTAATATGAGGAAGAACTTTCTAAAATTAAGGCTACGCAAAGTTAGCATCAGCTGCCTATGCAAGTAATACACTCTCCACTTGGAAAATGTGGATTCCTGGAGTGTATTGTTATAAGCCAGATATACTGTTCAGGAATTCCAGCATCAGGGGAGAGGGTGGATGAGTTTTAAGACATCTTTCAGCTCTAAGAGTTTGCTATTTTATAGCCCTCATTTCTATTTCTTTAAAATTGCAACTAACAATGCAAAGCTTTGATGTGTAATTGGTCAAGTTATTAGATTTGGCTCTTACAATTATCTGTTGATTTTTTTTTTCCCTGAAAACACCAGCTCATTCCTAACACAAACCTATCACTTGGCTCAAGTTCAAGTTAACAGTAATGCTTAAAAAAGGAGTGATCTAGAAGAGAATATTTAAAATGTATAGTGCTGGTATACATCTCTCCATGTAAGTTGTTATCATTTATTTTTCCCCCCACCACTGCCAGGGTAAAATGGAGAATGCTTATTTTCAAATGTTAATGAAAGGTATACTGTTATCTTAAAAAAAATATTCTACCACAAATAAAAAAAATTAATGATGTACAATGAGAATTGTATGCTATCTATGTGTCAAACAACTATAACATTTTTCAAGTGAATTATAAATGAATCTAAACAAAATGCTGTTACACAAATACAGAAACTACATACACACTTAACAACCACTGAATTTAAAGCATAATATTATTTCACCTCATGTTCAAGAGAAATTTACTCCATCATGTTTTTCATGTTATAATATACTACTACTAAATATTATAACATCAATATTTGCTAAAATATACCTTTTGAAGCTTCCTGAGTAATTGCTATTTTTTACAGCTTAAGTGAATTTTAGTTTCCTGAGTACAATCCTTACAATGTGAGTTCTATAGATCCAATAAAAAATGACTCATTCTGTAGCATAAGCTGCATTCCATATATTTCTTTTCATATTCTAACCAGGAAAAAAGAACTGTTAGAACAAACAATACAACATCACTTTACTTAAGAGAATCACTTTCCTGGACCTGCTATATTACGAAATGAGAAATAAAATCATATGTATCCCACAAAATGAGAAGTGTAATAACACACTGGCCCAACTTCACCTAGCCTACCTCATTGCTGATACTCTGTCTGAATTTTGAGATGGGACTGGTGTCACAATTCCCTCATCATTTAGCTCTAAAGGTTTGACCTGCTCTAGATCCCTAACTGTAGCAAGTTATATGATATGAAAGAAAATTTTACAAAATTGTATATCATTAAGAGCTTTTCAAAAACATAGGAAATGCCTTTTCAATGGTAATGATATGTTATAACTCAAAGCAATATGTTCATATAGTTCACATTTGAGGCAGAAACAGGAGATTAGAAGAAGTGGGTCATATATTCCCACATCTAATTTTTGTGGATTTATGTAACTCTGAGAAAAGCAAACAAACAAACAACTCTCTAACTCTTGGGCAGGAATTAAAATAGATCTAGGAAAGCTCAGAACTTGAAGAGAACTCATTAACCCAATATAGCTGTCAGACTCAAAGTAGCATACACTATAACAGTTTCAAAAAAGAATATAGGTCTAATTTTAGCACTGTATTGTTGAATAACTAGAGGATCCTGTACATGATACTACAACTCTGAACTAAAAACTTATATACAAATAGAACACCAACTAAAATTTAACTTAGAAACCAAACCAAGCCTACTGCTGTCAAGTTGATTCCAACTCATAGAGACCCCAAGGACAGAGTCAAACTGCCCCATAGAGTTTCCAAAGAGTGCCTGTTGGATTTGAACTATCCATCTTTGGTTTAGCAGTTGTAGCATTTAACCATTACGCCAACAGCGAAAAACCACATCTTTGTTATGCTTTCGAGGTGATGTGTGATTAGAGATGTCATAATGAGCTATAATAAAAATAATCTTAAAAATTATTGTTTTCATAAGAGGACTAAAAAAGGCAATCATAGAGGTGGCATGTAGTAAAACACTAACTTTCTGAGAAGCCATAAACAATCACATAATTTATTTTTCTAGTCACAAGAATATACACATATTTCTATTTTTCAAAGATAGCCGACATTTCACATCATCTCTTCAGACTTATGAGTTGGCGTATCGACTTGATGGCAGTGTTTTTTTTCTTCTTCATACTTTCACCTCAACTCTGCCTTCTAGGATAGGGACAAGGATGCCCTACCTTCTCTAAGTGGACTGGAATGGTTTATTGTAATCCACCACAGCACAATTCTGATACTTTGTATGTAGTCCATGGTGGTCTTTTCACAGGATTCAAATTAGAAAATTAAGTTACCGCAGCAGTCAGATTCTAATACATTATCCCTCTGATGTTTTCTGAGAATGACCTAGGATTATCTTAAACTGGAGAGGATCTAAATGTGTACCTTGTGTATGCCAGGACCACTAGCCATAGAATCTCTCCAGTATTTCATCCATTTGCAGATACATGAGTAGAATAATTCATAGGGCAATAATGCTCAAACTTCTCAGGTTTTTGAATCACTGAAGATCACGGTGCTTTTCTTTTTTAAAAAATATAGTGTAATAATGACATGATAACATATGATCTTGAATTATTTGATTCTTACATAATGAAAACATAATACACACATTAAACCACAAACACCCTCATGGTGGGTTTTCTATGCGTTTCCTGTTGAAATGTATACAATACCAATTATAGATGAATCTCAAAAGAGAGAGAGAGAGAAGCTGAATATGATGAAACATTTCAGTCTAGCTCTCAGCTTCCAGGAAATACAGAGGACAGAAGAATATGGCAAAAGACAATATAGGAATGCAGTCCATAAAATCTAAAAGGAGAAAACTGAAGGACAAATGACAGCTTCATCAACAAATAAATTTCAAAAGAACTAAAAGAAAAGGAAACCTATAGATTAAAAGAGGCTTAAAAAATATGTCAATTAAAGAATTTGAACTCTAGTAAAAAGACCAGACTTGATGGTTTGACAGATGTGAGGGTCCTCAGAAGACATGGCCCTGGATTCTCTGCTAGCCCAGAACTGAAACCTTTCTGGAAGAGAAAAAGATTGAACTGGTCAACGAGACATAAAATAACACAGGTAAAGAGCATGTGTCTTGGCTTGGAGACTTATACAAGAGACTGCCTGGGCAGCTCCAATCCAGAGGTGAGATGAGAAGGCAGAGAGGGACAGGAGCTGGCTGAGTGGGCAGGGGAATCGTGGGTTAGAGGGGAGGAGTGTGCTGCTGCCACAGTGTGGGAAGAGCAGCTAGGGGCACGTGGCAAAGTGTACGTCAATTTTTGTATAAGAAGATGACAGGAATTGTAAATGTTCACTTAAAGCACAATGAAAGAATTAAAATTTAAAAAAGTCAGCTAACTGCCATATATAGCCTTTGTTTCAGAACTCATACAAATTAACTGTAAAAAATATACAACTTGGAAATTTTTTACACTTAAGGAACACTTCATTATATTAAAGAATTATTGTAAATCTAAGTATAATAATTCCATTGTAGTTAAAAAAATCGGTACTTATCTTTTAGCTACATATACTGATGTATTTATGCATTCATGAATATTATATGATGCATGGATTTACCTCAAAATAATCCAGAAGTTCAGATAGGAGTGAGTAGGGGGCACAGATGAAACCAGATTGATCATAATTTAATAATAGTTTAAACTGGGAACTCCACAGAAACACGTAACAGTTTATTATACTTCTCTCCATTTTTCTATACATTTGGAATTTTCCTTAATAGGATCTGTTTTTAAAGACAGTTGTCAATATAAAATTACAATTGTTTACATTAATTCATCAATATATGTTTTCATTAACATGAGTATGAACATAAAAAGCAGAAAAAATGTAGCAAAAACACAGGACAATTCATTAAAACAGAGAAAACTCAGTAAGTAATATTTGGGGTTGGAGGACAACATGTGAACAGGGCTTCAGTTGAAGTGTTTCCACCAACAAAACATCCCCCACCAGAAGATCCATGAGAAGCAGATGTGGATAACCACTGCAATACCAACACATCTGCATCATGGGTCAACAGCAGCATGGAGGAAGAGATTAAGGTTATACAGAAGGTAGAAGGAAACACTCTCCTTAACTTATTTCACAGATAAATGCTAAATCATTCACTTCATAGAAGTATAGAAAGCTAAACTGCTGGCTGAAGGAGATGGGCAGAAGACATTAGCTGGTAACAGCTCAAAAAGTACATTCATCACAGTATATTTTAGCCCTTTCTCCCAAAGACTGAGCAATAAAGCAAAACTGTATTCATCTCTTTCAAGGTCTATGTATATATTTTCTATGATTCCTTTCATAGAGATGTTCAATACGAAAGTTGATTATGCAAAAGCAGTGTTAAGATTTTGAAATGTTATTTCACCAGTTTTGTCCAACTAGAGCCAAACTTTATTATTTATAGCTAAACAATGTGAGATATCTAGGTTAGTAATTTGATCTGAGTGTTTGCCTGGGCAGTTGAGAAAAAACTTTGCCCTTTCAGACCATTCGTGGTCTTGAACTCACTGAAGTGTATTTGTCTGGATTACAGTCAAACTGAACCCACCATTCAATCAATAATTGAGCCGTGCTTCTAAGATGCATTATGTTTAACTCTGAAGGAAAATCACACAGCTTGACCCATGTGAAGTGGTATGAAGAGCTGCAGTCAAGTGACGACTTCTTTTATTCTGGTTGGAGTATTTTGTTGCTATCTTAACCTTGAGCTGGGCGGAATCGTGAACAGCTATATAAAACTGCTTTATCTTTGTTGCATTAATGTTAAGAGGCCTTATTAACACAAAGGCATAAAAACTGGATTGAGTCTGTAGCTAAACATTTAGCTTCTAATGCTTATAATAATTTAAACTAAGAAGGTAATAGCTGCCATTTGCTGAGCATATAATTTAACCAAAGACCGAATTCAGTGCTTTACATCCAACATTACACATAGATATGTTTTCATTATTTATTGACATTCCAAGATATCATCAGCTGGTCACTCTTGTCAAGTCTACCACTCTTCGCTTCCGACTTTGCAATGACAGGCAGAGTTCTGCAGCTGGACATGTGTACCTGCTTGTAGGATGGAACTGGCTCATACTGGCTCAGGAGACGATTCGGTGAACTTTTTTCCAACTCTATGCTCAGTAGCATCACATAGGTGTTTGAAAATAACAGAACAGCAGAATTAACATGAATCAGTAACATGTCTCCCCACCCTCAAAAAAGCCAGTGGTTAAACATTTACAAATATTTCACTCTGTGTATCCCTCCTTCCTTCTTCAAGGAGAAATTCTGTCACTGGGAGGATTTCATGGCTGGCCCAGTAACTGCTAATGCAGGGACAGTTTAAAAGTTAGGGACTGGTTAAAAGGGAGTTCCTGCACAGAGTGAGCATGTGGTGTGTGTACTTTATGGTTTTATACATTTATAGAAGGTTGCCCTAAGAGTTTGTTTCTAGAGGGGAGGAGGAGGTTTCTTTCTAAGCGGAGAAGGGGGGACAGGTGCTCATTGAGAGGATACTGGAAGAGTGAAAAGGAGGAATTTGCTGTCACAGTGTGAGGAGCGCAGATAGAGTTGCAGAGAGGTGGGTGTGCAAAATTAACTTGGATTGTATACTTTCACTTACTCATAATAAAAAAATTTAAAAGAAAAGGGGAGTAGTCCTTGGTGGTTCAAAGGATTATATGGCTGGTTACTAAATTACTAAATGAAAAGTCAAAAGTCTGAGTTCACCCCGAGATTCCTTGGAAGAAAGCCCTGTTGATCTGCTTCAGAAAAATCAGCTACTGAAAGCCTTGTGGAACACAGTGGGGTCAACTTGATAACAACAGTCAACTGTGGCTTTCATTTTTTTTTTTTCCCTAGAAGAAAAAAAAAAAAGACATCAACTGCTGTGGTGTTGCCACTCACATGCTCCACCCAAAAGATTTCCTCCAGTTTGTTTCATTTCCTGCACCTCTTGCAAAGAACTACATAAAGGAGCTATACGCTTTGTATCTGCCCTCAGTATCTTGGTGAGTGTGTGGGAAGGGATTTAGGGAGACATTTGTGACATCGGGTATCAGCAAACCACAGCCTCTGGGCTAAATAGGTAGGCTTCCTGCTTTTATAAATAACGGTTTATTGAAACACAGCCAACTGCTGCGTTGGCTTATATACTGTCTCTGCCTCCTTTCAAGCTTCACAAGAAGTTAAGCAGTCAGTAGTTCTGATACAGACTGTATGTAGTCTCCTAAGTCAAACAGATTCACTCTTACCTGTTAGAGAAAAACTGTGGGCCTCTGCTCTACATGACAGTTTCAATGAACAGCAGAGGTTATGGCATGTTTTGACTGATGGCTGATGCAGAGTGAGGTGGGGATAAATTTCATTTCCCTTGTTTTACTTCATCTTGATGAAAGGAGTCACAGAAATGCAACTATGAGGTCAGGCAATTAAGTTCATGAACTTAATTGTTCTAAACGCTACATCCCTCATTGCTGAACATCACTATGGTCACCTCTGAAATATTCCCCTTGGGAAGCTATGCACTGATGTCAGAACCTAGCCCACCCTTCAAAGCAATTTTGGAATTCTTCCTAGAATGGCCATTGCCATCGCCATTTGTATGTCCCTGAATTTTTATCATGTTTACTTATGCAATTTCATCACGTACAGAAAGATTTTATACATTATGTCAGCAACAAACACTTTCTGGTCTCGCACAGGGTGGGACACCATGGATATTATCTGAATCTCTTCATTCATTCATTTATCTATTAAACAAATATTTTTTAAAGGGTCTTAGGTTTCAGCCTACCAATTTCTAGGCACTAGAGAGATACAAGAGAGTAACAAAGTCCCTTGTCCATGTGGAGAGTATATTTAAATGGGAAAGATGTATACTTGTTTGCTTATTGTCTGATATCATACCAAGAAGTGATAAGCACTTGTTAAATGATTTTAAAAAATTACAGCAGGCAAAGTGTTAGAGAACAATGGGAGTGCTGTTTAAGATGTTCAGGGATAAACATCTCTAAAGAGGTGACATTTGAGCAGAGACCCATGGGAAGCACTCAGTTGGCCTGGAGAAAGTCAAGGTGGAGTGTGAGAACTAAAGAGGGGTGGAAGATGACATCACAAAGGCAGGTAGCAGGCAAAGCATGTAGGGCATTGTAAGCCTGGCAAGAATTTTGTATGTCATTCTAGTCCACAAGAAACCACTGAAAGTCTTGAGGAAGAGGCTGACTTAATCTGCATTTTAGATTAGAATACTGTCCCCAGTGTCTACTGAAGCCTGAAGTGAGTTCCCAGAAGGAAAGAGACTGGTTGAGAGGCTGTTCCAACAAAGCAGATAGGAGCTGTCTTGCTTTTGTGGTTATGGGGAGCTACAAGACAAAAGAATTTTAGATAAAAAATATTTGTTGACTTATACAGAAGTTTATAATTGGATGCCAACTTACATGGACTAGAGAAAAACAAAACCAAGCCCACAGTCACTGAGTTGATTCCTACTCATAGCAACCCTATAAGACAGAGTAGAACTTACCAATAGGGTTTCTAGAGAGTGCTTGGTGGATTAGAACTGCCAACGTTTTGGATAGCAGCTGTAGCATTTAACCGCTATGCCACAAGGGTGTCCAGATGGATTAGCAAATCAGGAAGAATTCCTGATTCCTTCAGCTAGAGGTGGATTAACCCCAGTAAACACAATATGCCCACTTCACAGTAAGAAAGGCAGGCATGGAAGTGTGCTTACTTCCTACAATCTGTCGTGCAGTTTCACCCAGTTCTCTACATGTTGTGGTTAAAACAGGTGAAACTATGCTCTACGGGTGAGTAAGTAAACATGATTCAGCTCATGACTACTTTGCTTACTGGTTAATCCATTCATGCCTTCAACAAATCCTAGCTGATACTAATAAGGTAACAACAAGTGCTATGTTCTGGAGATGGGAAGTTAAAAGAAGCTTGGTTCAGAGGAGAAGGGGGCAGTTACTAGCTGAGTTGCTCATGTACTGGCACTTTCTCTGAAACTTGACACAAACTCCTCTCCTGGCCCTGATCTTATCCCTGGTTACTAACTTCTCAGAGTGCACAGGACATCTCTGGATCCATGGCGGCTGTCCTTTGGACACCTCAGGCTGCTGCCATTCATGACATTCTTGTCATCTAGAGTTTGGATTAAAGGAATACATTAAAACGGGAGACAGTCCACACAGGACAGACACACACACAGAGACACAAATCCTGCTTCCAGTAATAACCTTCACTCTTCCAATCTTCCGTTTAACAACTTTTATCTATCACTAATTAACGTATAGTTATGGGATTCTCCAGCCCCATAAGTTAGAGAATTTCTTTAGTTCATGATCCTGTTTCCCTTTCTTACGTTTTCATGCTGAGATTTTAGATGATACGCAGTAAAATCTTTAAACGGATTGCCTTGAAGTTCTTTCCCATTGTTTAATATGCCAAAATATACCCTTCCTTGTTAACCTAATAGATACTACGGATATTATGAATTCCATACATGCTCAAAAAGTTGTCTGTTTTTCTTTGTTTCAAAGGTAGATCTTTGAACTGATTGAAATCTTTCACAATCTGCAAAAGTAGTTGGTCTTCTAAAACAGCAATACTCAAGCCCTAAGTGAATATCAAAATATTATTTTATATTTTATTGGGGTTACAGTGTTGTTTGCGGTAATGCAGAGCTTCCTATGACTCCAAAGGAGTCTTTCGGTGTCAGCTAAAATTTAGGGTACAAAAAAGAGAGAGAGGGGCATGAGTCAACTGACAGACAGTCCTCTAAGCTGAGAATAAAAGCTAATATTCCCAAGAATAAGATTTTTAAAATAGAAATACTATAGATTCTTAATTTACAAAAGACTTAATGTGACTCCAAAATGAAATATAGAGTCAGGGGAATGATACAGACCATAAAATTTTATATATTATAGTAAAATATGATGTATATTTATACATACAGATGATATTGCTGGGAAACTCTGCTGGCAGAACCAAAAAGCCAAACCAGACCTACTGCTGTTGAGTCGGGTCTGACTCACAGAGACCCTACGGGTCAGACTAAAACTGCCCCATAGAATTTCCAAGGAGCACCTGGAGGATTTGAACTGCTGACCCTTTGGTTAGCAGACTTAACCCACTATGCCACCAGGGTTTCCTGATATGCCACCAAGTTTTCCCTGGTGGCAAGTGGTTAAGAATTCAGCTGTTAGTCACAAGGTCAGCAGGTCAAATCCACCAAGTGCTCCCTAGAAATCCTACGGAGCAGTTCTACTCTGTCCTATAGGGTTGCCAGCAACTCAACAGCAACGGTTAGTTGGTTTTAGTGTTACATTGTTGATAGTGGATTTTTCTGTTTTGAAAATGTTCTCTGTCTATAACCTTGGCCATATTTTCTTTGGTGTTGTAACGACGATTAAAAAAACAGTTAAATGAGGATTTGGCAACTGTTCCCGAGGTGTGAGTGATCTGAGCTGAACATCAACCTCACAAGCAGAGACCGGGAGAGTGCCTGCGAAGCTTGGGAAGGGTTAAAGTTTTGTCTGTGACACTGAAATTGAGGCCAGCTGTAGGTCATATTCACGTCCCAGTCACAGGAAAATGAACCTGTGAGACAGAACCTAATTATCTGCTAAACCAAAAGCCAGTCTCAGTTCAATAACTTACGACAGAGCTAGCAGCCAGATATAGTGTTACCATGGCAACGCTGGTAAAAGCTCCACTGCGGTTGAGACTAAGGAGAAAGGGAAGGAGATTGTAACCCTAAATGTGCTGTAGCCGTTTGATCTTGGACAAGTGGATCTGTCTAGAAAACCAGGTTATTCTATACATGACTGTCACTGTCTATTCACTTTAATATCCGCTACAATTACTGAAAAGGAGAACACAATTACCGGCCCTCTGGGCTTAAAAATAATCCACTAGCAAATGGCTAACTGGGAATTAATTTTAGAAAGCAAAATATAAGCTTCCTCTTTCTTTTCCAGCATGCCATCGCCTAATACAAATAAAGCCGAACACAAAGCGTTGAGAATCTTGAATACCTTGTCATCATAACGAATGAGATCGGTCTTCAGGAAATTGACAGTCACTCTGTTTTCTTCCTCTTTCCAAAGGCTAAGAGATTTTTGAGGGAAAACTTTTGGAAACTGAAGCAACAGCATCTGCATTTCTAAAGGGTCAGGGTGGAAACAGAGGCCACCCTTGAGTCGATTCTGCTGCACTGGACAGGAAAGCAGGGGAGACAAGATTTTTCTTCATGAACTCAGCCTCGAGCCTCAAGCGAAATAATTTCCTGGGATCTTGAGTTAAGAAGAATCAACATTAGGAGGAGAGAATTCCTGCCAAGTTGGTCATTTTCCTTCTTGTCCATTTATCTTTGTTATTTCTTTTTAGAACAGCATTCGGTTTATGAATTTAGGAGATGGTATGACTGTACGAACACCATAAAAAAGAGAACTTCAGAAGCCACTTACCATGAATATTGTGAAAAGAAGATCTCACTGAAAATATTATCAGAAAACTAGAGCTTATCATATGCACTTAGAGTAAGAACTCAGAAGTATACTCACTTTTCTTTCTTTCTTTCCTTTTTTTTCTTTTTTTAATCATTCCCAATGGAAACAGATCATGCTAAAGCCTGTCAGTTACAATTATTGGATTTCAACATATCTGACAATTCTGATATGTCATTAATGATGTAATAAGACACATCTAACACATCATATTATCACTTAGGTTTAATATTCAGCTGCTAAATTTGAATCCCCTAGACATACATGGATTGATATATGGATAAGAAAGCATGTTTCTTTATGTATGACTTATAAATGCATTGGGTTTGGAATATGGCAAAGAATATGCAGATGAATAATATCTTTTTCCTATGCATGAATAACTTTACAGTCATGCAAATGAAAACATGGAATGGAAAATTATGACTAAGAATATAGCCTGAAATTTGCCAATAAATTAGAGTCACTTACAAATGTCTGTAAATTTTAAGCTGTCACATCTTTTAAAAACTCTTTGCCCTGCTGTATAATATTATATACTCAGTATATAATTATGTAAATATGGAAATCCACAACGATGCATTCCTTTATACCACCAGGATGCAGGAAAAGGATGGTTATAAGAAATAAAATTAAAGAGGGTGGGGAGAGAAGAGCAGAAAAGCAACATCAAAGGACAAAATGATATTCTGATTAATCTTCTAGGTAGAGTTGACCTAACCTCTGCTCTTGACCCTTGCTTATTTCCTTTTAAAGTAAATGGACACCAGAAATTATGCCTCCTTGTAAAACAGATGTCTGAAATGTGATGATTCAGAGAGTCTTACCATTTGCAAAGATGTCAGGTAAAAACGATGAAGCCCATCAGACCCTGTTTGGATCCTGTTACTCCTAATACAAGTAAGTTTTTCTCTTAATCTTTCCACTTACACAAATTAATTAGTCAGAAAAGAAAATGAAGCAATTTTATCAGAGAAGCATCTGAAAGAGCTATTGATTCAAATGCTTTTACATTTTAGCTTTATCACACTTGATTAGCTTGCAGATATGAGCTTCATAATGATGGAAGGCACCAGATTTTACCGGTTTACGTTCCACTTGAACTCCCAGCAAAGATATTGGAAGCCCTTGCAAAGAAACAATACTGTTCCCCACCCCCCACAATGTTCCTTTGGTCAAAGATTTTGAAGAGATGTGCCATGATTTTACATGGCACAGTCTCTTTAAACTATGCCATTGCACATTTTTTTAGTCCCATAAATCCTTTTTCTCTCTCTCTATATTTGTGTGGGGAGGGGAGAGAGAGAGAGAGAGAGAGAATTTTTATAAAGGTTATGCTTCACCCAGGATGAAAGCATTGATACATTCAACTGAAATTCAACAAATACAATAAACTTGTAAATTTGTAAATACAAATATATACGTGTGTGTATATATCTATATAAATACATAGATATGACAATCCTTAAAAAGTACAACTTAAAATAACCTGCTTGACATACAGAAGACACTCAGTGTGTGTGCTGACTGAGTGAATAAATGGGCCTATCTGTTACAGTTGCTTGGAAACCCTGGTGGTATAGTGAGTTAAGTGCTACAACTGCTGACCAAAAGGCAGCAGTTCAAATCCACCAAGTGCTCCTTGGAAACTCAATGGGGCAGTTCTCTTCTGACCTCTAGGGAAGCTATGAGTCCGCCACTGCTTAACAGCAGTGGGTTTGGTTGGGTTTGGTTTTGGTTACGGTTGCTATGAGTCGGAATCAACTCAATGACAGTGAGTTTGGTTTTTCTCGTTATCTGCTGGGGACCAACAACTTGATTATCTGCATAAAGAGAACAAGTACTGTCTAGATAAAAAAAAGTAAACCTGATGCTACTCTCAGATAATTATTTTACAAGAGAAAAGTTTCCAAAGATTCTCAATGTACTCACTAAGCAGAAAAAGAAAAATGAAATCTAAAAATATACAGTTATTGCTATTGAGTCTACTGTTTTAAAACAGATAAAATATTCTATATGACAATTTACCCCCAAACTCCCATGATAACTTTGCCTATAGCCAAGCCAAGTGCCATCTAGTCAGATCCGACTCATGGCTTTACCTATAATAAGAATATAATACATTTCAAATGCCTGCTCTCTACTCTGTCCTCATTAAGGCTGCTCACTGTTTTCAGGTCTCTGACAACCTCTGTTGACATGTGTCTTGGGTGTTGGTCTTCCACTCTTGGAGAACTCTTTATGAAACTGTCTCCACAGCAGTAAAACTTGACGAAGGTTTTCAGGGCGTGCAGACTACTGGCTGTTGCTGGTGTCTGGATCTTTCAAAGCAGCACAGAATTCTCCACCTGTCAGATGTCTCCTTGCTCCCTCTTGAAGACAAGGGAAATATTTGTAGACCCTCCAGTGCTCTTCTGAAGGACAACCTTGGGAGGAGGTGATAGGTTGGGGGTTAGAAGGAAAGGAGGCCAGTCCAGACCTTCCCTATGTTTCGCTCCTGCCATTTTTGCAGGCATACGCAATGGTGTCTATCCCTAAGCTTCCAGTGGGTAAGAGATTGTAACTCAGATTGTCAGATTCTTCTAAAAGTATCTATTGCCCTCTTTCCTCCCTCACAGTTTGCTACACTGGGAATGAAGCAGGGAAAGACACTCGTCTACATCCAATTCCCTCCTCTCCATCTCATGCTCTACCAGCCCCTTGGCAGTCCCAGCCTAGAAAGCACCACGCTGTCCAATGTGAGGGCAACTACCTCTCTAGCTCAGATTCGTCTCTACTTTGGCTTCTTTTTCTATAAATTCTATCATCCCAGGTCTCTAGGATAAGGCTAATATTTCTGTTCACCCTCCTGGAAAACAGAATAAGACTATTTCTCTCTTAAGACCAAATAAGAACCATTTATTTGGAGCTTTTTTGGACTTGATGTAATATTAAAAAAAAAAATCTATTAGACACTTTAAATCTTCTGTTGACTCTGTTTTTCGTTGTGGTTGCCTTTCCACTAAAGCAAAAAATACTATCAGTCAAATGAGAAAAAGAAAGCAACGAGCATAATAAAAGTAGTAAGTTTGGTTTAAATTTCCAGGATGCCATTACACTGTACATTGAACCATTACCCAAAACAACCAAGCTCACTGCCGTCAAATCGATTCTGATTCACGGATACCCTATATATAGACAGAGTACAACTGCCCCCATAGAGTTTCTAAGGAGCACCTGGTGGATTTGAACTGCCAACCTTCTGGTTAGCAGCTGCAGCACCTAACTACTATACCACCACAGTTTTCACATTTAATTATCAGACTCTGTCAACTCTACTGTCTAAATCTCTCTCATGTTCCTCCTGTCTCTCCTGTTCTACCACCATCACCTCTATTCAGCCCACTATCATCTGTTCCAATTGATATCCCAAGGTAATTATTATGTATAATTATGGCGAGATTTATTTATCAACAGAATCCTGCTTATGCTAGCAAAAAACAAAAAGGATGCAAATCAACTCTTGACATCCATGAATGGACCGGTTAAATAAATTACTTGATAGTCAAACAATAACATAATGAGCCAATGCTAAAAATGATAATATGGCATAAAGTGCTCACTTAGTGGTTAAAAATGAAGAAGAAGTTACCAAAGATTATGAACATATTGAGTGTATGTGTGTGTGTGAATGAGAGAGAAAGAACATATGAGTATATACTATATGATAACAAGTATTATTCTCTGAATGGAATTAAGAAGCACATCCATATTTTCTATTTGAAATTTTCTAAAATAACATCTGTTATCATTATGAAGTAAAAGTTTAATATATTTTGTAAATATACTAGTTAGCTTTAGAATACTGTGAAAGCATCTTGAGTTAGATAGCTTGAGATTGGTCAGCTTAATTACATTTGACTAGGAAGTTTAACTGCATTTGAAATCAAAAAAAGCTATTTTTCCAGCTTGCACATGGAAGGATTCCAGTCTTTTCAGGATATGAAGCACTTGAATACAACAGGAGCATTATGGATTAAATCATGTCCCCCCAAAAATATGTGTAGCAATTTGGCTGGGTCATGATCCCTATTGTTTGATATCCTCTATTTTAGGATTTTCCTATGCTGTAAATCCTAATCTCTGCCTGTGGTTAAATGGGTAGGATTATGTTAGAAGAGGATTAGAGTGAGACTGAAGCACCCTTACTAAGGGAGTTTCCTGGGAGTGTGGCTTGCACCATCTTTTACTATATAAGAGGTGAAAGGAAAGGGAAGCAAGCAGAGAATTAGGAACCTTGTATCATCAAGCAAGCAGCGCTAGAAGTAGAGTGCATCCTTTGGACCCCAGGTTCCTATGCCAAGATGCTCTCAGACCAAAGACTGATGCAACACAAGGATGTTCCTCCAGCACCAACAAAGAGGGAAAGTCTTCACCTGGAGAGGACAGCCAGAATTTGGACTTCTAGCCTACTGGACTGTGTGAGGATAAATTTTCTTTATTAAAGCCATGCACTCATGGTATTTCTGTTAAAGCAGCCTGAACTGACGAAAACAGGGAGTATGACATGAAATATAAAATGTTATAAAGAAACTTGTACGTATTTCTAATCACAATCTATGGCTTAGGCTGAAGGTTAAGATAGACTGTCTCTGTCTCTGTATTATGGCTCCATTTCATTTGCTATTGAATGCATCACAATTATTCATGTTCACTTTGTCAGACATTGCTACTTTTATATCAACGTCTATTCTCCTCTGTTTCAGCTGGGTTAATAAACACTTTAATAATGTTTGCATTCCCAAATCTCCTCTTCCCTAAACTTTGGTATACATGGCAACTAGGTTGTAAGTAAAAACATAGTGGATCATGTTTATAAAAATTCCAGAATATTTCTTTGAAAGGAAAGGCAATGCTTTATTCCCCTCTTTTTATTTCCCCTAGCTGAAAGAGGCCAATAAGGTGTTGCATCAATGTCCTTCTTGACATTGTCTTGGAAAGTCATTCAAGGAGAGTAACAAGATGGAGAAGCCTGGGTCACTGACTTCAAAACATTATGAAAACAATTTCCATTTTTCCATTATTTGTTTGACATCTGTGTCTTGACATTACACTCACAGCCCCAATCCTATATGCCTAATATCAAAGTTCCATCAACTGAAACAGGAGGCCAAAGGGAATCAAATGCTGGTTCACAGATGAAATAGGATGACTATCAGAAGAACTCCTTGGGCATTCTAGGTCCTCTACAATCAGACCACAGCTTATTTTTCAATAGGCATCTTATAAAAAAAAAATCACCTAATATTCCAACAAAATACCAGATGACAAATACAGCCCATCTGTCACATTCTGAGTGACGGCATGTGCCACATCCCTTCCTGAATGCCCAGCCTTTCCATACCTCCATTTAGAGGTCCTCCCTGTCTGTCAGTGATCAGCTGCATGCAGCCTCTTCCAGGGAATTTTCTTTGACTCTTAGTGACTAAAGTGAGTGCCTCCACTCAAACTCCAAAATAATCACATTGATGTCTCCTTTCTGGATTTGCCACAGTCTGATCTGATAAACCCATTGCCACTGAGTGGATCCTGACTCATAACAATCCCGGAGGACAGAACAGAACTGCCCCATAGAGGTTCCAGGGAGTGCCTGTTGGATTAAAACTACCGACTTTTTGGTTAGCAGCTGTAGCACTTAACCATTATGCCAGCAGGGTTTCTTCTGACCTCAGAGTATACGTAAACAGTTTGTTTTACTTATTTCTTCATCAGAATGTCATATTCTGTGAAGAAGACATTCTAACTCATTTTGTGTTCATCACACACCTATGTTCTAGCATAGAATCATGTTTTGCAGAAACTACAAAAGGATAAATGGGTGGGTGACAGGATGGATAAAGAGATTCTAGGATTAAGAGTTCTGTTCATAACTGTCTATAATTCCATTTGCTTATGGGATACTGCAAACTAACAAATTTAGCAATCAACAAATATTCCTGTTTAGAAGAGTGATTTGAGACAAAGTTGAAGATTACTACTAATGAACATTATGAAGAGAAATCATTACCAGGAATTGTGGCAATCTTTCCCTATTTGTGTTTAGAAGACATACAGCCTTTGCTAAGCTTAAATATCATATAGAGTCACTATGAGTCAGAATTGACTCGACAGCAATGAGTTTCTTTTTTTAAGCTTAAATCAGTCCTGGAGATAGGTCAAGTAGAAAACACTAAGAAAGAACTTTATTCCCTTCTACAGTTTCAAAAAAATCACAGGGTTCTCCTAAGGAAGGAAGAGCCAATGGAGTAAATAAAATTTCTGAAACATTAAATGCCAAGCTTCTAAGAGATTCTAAGAACTTCTTTTCATGCTAAAGTGTGGAGTTATTTCATTTTTCTGGTTTTAAAAAAAAAAAACTGAGCAGCGTTTAATGCTTCAATCTATGTGACACAAATACTTTCTTGCTATTCCTCTGTGGCTCTAGAATGCTTAAAATCTTCTTTTAAAGTTCAAGAATATAAAAATTAAAAAGAATTTTAAGTAGGCTGGAGACCTGCTTGAATGAAACTCAGAATCACTCCATAAATGAAATTATTTACAATTAATCAAAGGCTAATGTGAATATACGTGTGCACAGATTTTATTTTTAAACCACAGGATATTTTAAGAGTTTTGCAAAACTGAATAGGGTTCCTGTTATTGCCATCATTTAAGTCGTCAGTGGATCATAGTTAAAATAACATCTGGCTTATTGGGGATTTTTTTTTTCTACCTATGTTTTTAAAAATCAGTTTTCTAATATTGACAATAAAAAAGGAAGTAAGAATATGGTTTCCCAACTACGGGAAATCAGGATATTATGCTCAAATGACCCTCTAATGATAAAAAAAAAAATCCCAAATAAGTCTTAAGAAGATACAAGAAAAGGCTTGGAATGGTAACTCAAGATTTGTGAAATGAAATTGATTTCCATTCAAATCAGGTCTTTTACTGTTCTTGAGAATGTCAAGGTGTCAGCCTTGGCCATTACAGGACTGTGATTTATAGTTGAGACAAAGCGATAGTACCAGCTGACTGTCTGGAGCCAGGCTACAGTGTCTGGAAAGGCAGCCAATGGCAGGCACCTTTTTCTCAGCCAATCAGCCAGGCTTATCTAAGACCTGAGTCTTTTTTTCCTCCGTCCTGATAACAAAATGATAAAATGCAATCGGGAAGATTAACTTTGTGGGAAATAGGCAATGAGAAGGCAAGCAGGTATCATTGCTCCACGGCATAAATTACTAACATTATTTATGGCAATCTATATTTCAGTTCTTTAGAAATGCACATCCATAATGAAAGCATAAACAGCTGTTCCAAATAGGAGAATTTATTTTAATATACTGGAAACCACAGCATAATTTTGTAATTTGATTAATTAGCAAGAAGAATTGTGGATGTTAAAATCAATTTTCAAACTCTCTAAATTCTATTTACAGCTTTGCTCATCTGCATCACAAAAAAAAATTCCAAAATGTTTTGCATTAGAATCATTATTCACAACAAATTAATCCTTTTCACATTGGGGAAAATCCTTAAATAGTATTTCTTTATGATAAATTGTTAAAAACTATGCATTTCATACTTTCTCACTAAAAAGTAAAGGATAAATATCTAACATCTTATTAATACACTGTAAACTTTTAAATATATAGAAATACATATATATACTGCCTAGGTTTAGGTTAGGTTTATATGTGTATATATATACATATATATGTATACACGAACCCTGGAGGTGTAGTATTTAATAACTTGGCTGCTAACCAAAAGGTAGGCAGTCTGAATCCAGTAGCCACTTCTTGAACATACTATGGCGCAGCTCTGCTCTGTTCTATGAGTTGATTTGACGCAATGGCAATGGATTTGTATGTACAGGAGACAGCAAAGAGGAAGAAATCAATTTGTAACCTGAAGATTTCTAAGGACCAAGCGTGTAAAACCCATCACCATCAAGTTGACTCCAACTCATAGCAAACTTATAGGACAGAGTAGAACTGCCCCACAGAGTTTCCAAGGAGCACCTAGCAGATATAAACTGTTGACCTTCTAGTTAGCAGCTGTGGCACTTGACCACTATGCCAGCAAGGAGCTCCTTGATATTGAAGGAGAAGTCCCTGAGTGATACAAATTATTAATGCAATGAGGTGTTAGCTGAAAGGTCAGAGGTTAGAGTCAACCCAATGACACCTCACCTCTGAAGAAAGGCTTGATGCTCTACTTCTGGGAAATCAGCCACTGAAAACCAAATGAAACACAGTTATACTCTTGACTCTATTTCATGGTAACTGGCCTTTTTAGTGGTTTAACATTTGAGGCCCAAGTGTACAATGTAGAACTCCTGCTGTAACAAAACGGCCTAAACAGGGGGTGGCTGAGGCTAGATTGGAAACCCCAGTGGCATAGTGCTACGTCTGCTAATCCAAAAGGTCAGCAGTTCAAATCCCCCGGTGCTCCTTGGAAACTCTATGGGGCAGTTCTACTGTCTTCTAGAGTTGCTATGTGCTGAAATGGACTTGATGGCAGTGAATTTTTTTTTTTTTTTTGGTTTGGAGGCTAGATAACAGACAACCGAATAAAATCACAACCTCTTCTTTATCAAACCCCTATTTCTAATTATTACAATCATTTTTAAAATGTCAAATTCCCAAACGAGACCAAATTCTGACTTTTCTGATACATGCCCATAATCACAGAAAATGTTAAGACAACACAATTAATCTCCTTGAGATTCAGGGTAATATTTGCTGTTATAGACTTGTTATAGATACCATGCTGAACAGAGCATATTTGGGCCAAATAACCTAAAATATTAGGTTATTGGTTAGTTATTGGTTATTGTTAGTTATTGGGTTAGTTATTAGGTTATTGTTAGTTAGTTATTAGGTTATTGTTAGTTATTGGTTAGTCTCTATATTGATTTTTCCTCCACCACTGAAAAAATTTCAACTCATAGTGGCCCTTGAGGTCAGAGAAGAACTGCCCCATAGGATTTCCAAGGAGCTTCTGGTGGATATGAACTGCTGACCTTAATTCACCACGACAAGCATATTAAACTGAATCCTATAAAGTATCACTAAACAACTTATAAATATGTAGTGGTTGTTATGAGTCCTGTTATATTTTTGCCTGCAACTGAATTTCTTTCATCTTCTGCCATTGACAGATACTCTCCTTTTCCATATGGCGTTGCTGAAATAGCACTGTTGCCCTGTCCCCTCTACATGGGCTGGCCAATCAGGGTAACCTAGACAGGGGCACAGAAGTGACTAAAACAGAGCCAACTGAAATTAATGTAAGGATAAAGAAAACCTTTCCTTTTGTTTTTCTCCTGGACTCATAAGCTGTAGAAAGCTTCGAGTTGTCATTGGCGGTCTTTGCAATACACATGCAGAAAGTCTACTTGAGAATGACACCAACATGGGTAAGGAGGAAGAGGAGAGAGACAAGGAAGGGTGGGGGAGAGGGAAGAAAGAGTGAGAGAAGGAGGTGGAGGAGAAAGAAGAGGAGGAAGTGATATACATCCAGTTTCCCTTCTTAAATCATCTACAACTATCAGAGCCTAACTAATGTATTAATTTATAAGTCCTACCCCTCACAGTGGAAACCCTGGTGGCGTAGTGGTTGAGTGCGACAGCTGCCAACCAAAACGTCAGCAGTTCAACCTGCCAGGCGCTCTTTGGAAACTCTGTGGAGCAGTTCTGCTCTGCTCTACAGAGTCACTGTGAGTCAGAAATGACTCGGCAGCAGTGGGTTTGGTTTTCTGGGGGACCCTGCACACATGAAGTCACCATGAGTCAGAGTCTCCCGACTGACAACTAACAAGGACCATCACAATTCTTTCCTACTCTTTTGATTCAACTCCTCCCAAGAAGGAATAAAAAATATCCAGTTATCTCATGATGTTATAATTTTTTACCTGCAAGTCACTTTAAAATCATCTTCCTCCTTACTTTCATTTTATAAATTGAGAGTTATAGACAAGGAAAGCGAAAAGCAGAGAGGTGAAGTTTCACAACATAATTAATGGTGCTAGAGTTCAGGTTTTCTGCCTTTTATTTTCCTATCAAGTTCACTGGTGGCATTTATGGTAGAGAAGCACAAAAACTCAACATCACTTTGGATATTTTGTTAAGTCCCAGAGAATAGACCAATTAGAATGTTTTGATCTTTTACCTAATTAATATAATTGATGCTTTACAAAACTCTGCGTGATCAATATTGTTATACTTAGGTTACTTTTCTTTGTAAAAAAAAATTATATGATGGCTTATTTATTTATTTATTGGGAATGATTGAAGCCATATACAAATATTACATTTTGGTTCAATTATTCTGGGAATAATGATTTTTATGAACCATAATTATTAACATTTTCATGGTCTATTAGTGTTTTTCTCTTTTTTAAAAAATCTTTGCATACTGAAGGAAATAACACGACCAGAACCTAGGTACGGCATAATAGTAACAATTCCCTGTATCTTGTTCATGGTATTGCAAAACATATAGATGGGCTGTCTTACCGACAGTTAGAACATAGGACAAGACACGGAGAATGCTTATCTATGAAACATAAAAAATAAGAAAACTGCCATTTAATGGGATTCATAAAATGCTAAACCAGTTTCCATGGACTTGATTACAATTGATGGTGACTCCACGTGTATCACAGTAGAAGTGGGTTCCACAGGGTTTCAATGGCTGGTTTTTCAGTGGTAGATAGCCAAGTTTTATTTCTGAGACACCCAAGGGGAACTCACACTTGAACAATTCTGCTATCACCCAGGTATGTTAAATGTTGACACCATGCACGGATGCATGAAAAATGTAAGGCATAAAAAATAGGACAAAAACGGGTGGACAAGTGAAAGACGTCTTTTGGAGAATATAAGGTATTTGAAAGCAGCAGTTTCCTTTAGCTTTCTCAGAGCTGACGTTTAGAAAACATTTGCTAAAGACGTTTTTAGTAAACAATTTTAGCATGTCCCTGAAGCTGGGAAGGTTTTTTAATAGTGTCTACCTCGCAGCCTCTGGAGCCATGTATACACAGTAAATTTTGGTGATAAAAAAATGGTCTGTTTGGCAAAAACAAATATTAAGATTCAAACTGGAAGAAGTGAGCTAATATTGACTGACTGCTTACTAGGTGCCAGGGCCTGGGCTAAGAAATGTACTTGGGTTATTAAACTGCTTTAACTCAGTCATTTAAGTATACTGAACTCCTTGATATTAAAATATAATTAAAACTTAAACAAATGGAAATCAGCCCAGTTGTTAGGTGTATGATGACTAAATTACTTCTATATGCATAAAACCAAACCAAACCCATTGTCTTCAAGTTGCTTCTGACTCATGAGCAACCCTCTCGACAGAGTAGAACTGCCCCATAGAGTTTCCAAAGAGCACGTGGTGGATTTAAACTGCCGACCTTTTGGTTAGCAGCCCTAGGACTTAACTACTACGCCATGCATAGAGGACAATAACTGCTCTTTGTCTATTAATGCTCTTTGTCTATGACTAATGCTCATATGTCTGTCATTATTTTGAAGTCAATCAAAGTTTGTTAAATAGTAGAGTCCTAATTGGCCATATATATCCTGGATCTCTTGTGTTGTTCCAGCCTTAATTCAATACAGTCTGTTTTTTTTAATGAAATATATACGTTAGTGGAACCTTGGTGGCAAAGTGGTTAAGTGCTATGGCCACAACCAAAAGCTCAGCAGTTTGTATCCACCACCAGCTCCTTGGAAATCCTATGAGGACAGTTCTCCTATAGGGCTGTTATAGGTTGTTATGGTTGAAAATGACTTGATGGCAATGAGTTATTACACATCAGTCAGTAAATGTACTAATAAACAAACAGCTTATTTTGAGTTGACAAATTATGTTTACAAATTTGTGGTTTCTACATGGGCTTCGTTTTCACAGTCTCACCATAAGGGTCACAAAAATGGCTACTGATGAGTCCAAGCTTCCCTCCTTTCAGTAATTTATTTTCCCAGAACACAGAAAATGACGGTAGTTTCCCTCAAATCCATGTTAAATACAACGAGACATTAGGAAAATCTTGCCATAATTTTTATTGCTGAGTCAAGACCATACTAGTCATGAATAATTTTATACGTTCCTTCTTTTCTCAACATTTGGACTAATAAAATATATACATATATATTCTTATGGATTTAGCTACTCTTTATAGATGAGGAAGCCAGGTGGCGTAGTGGTTAAGAATTCAGCTACTAACCCCAGAGTTTGACAGTTCACATCCACTAGGCATTTCTTGGAAACGTTATTGGGCAGTTCTACTCTGTCCTATAGTGTTGCTATGAGTTACAATTGACTGAATGGCAATGAGTGTTTTCCTGTAGATGCACACATTTCATAGTTAAATAAACTAAGAGTTGAAATAAGAGTCATTTTATCTTTCAGATTTGGTATCACAGAGTCTCATTATTCATCATCCATTGGCTCTTTCAGAGTTACTTCATTCATTCAAAATATTTCAAATCAAACAGTGAATGCAAGGAAATAGAACTCGAAAGAACTCACAAGTTGAATATTTTCTTCCCAAGAAGGAAGAGTGTTCCTGTTTCATTGTGTCTGTTAGTGATTAATTAATTAATAAATAATACTAATGAATGTATTATCTCACTGTCCCATGTATATATTTGGTTGTTTGCACTCAGTATACTAGGTGGCCCTCACTGGACCAAATACTACGGAAAGAAAACATATTTTTTTAAACATCCAATGCAAGTCCTTTGATATCCTGTTAATCATTTTTTCTCTCTAATTGAAAAAGCCATCACATAAATTAGAGTACAAATTTCATTATTCTAGCAAGAATCTTCAAAGTTGACATTTCTTTGAACAATTATTTGAGAAATCCTTTTTTTTTCAAGTACATTTTCATTTTCTGGCATGGCTTGAATTGAATTCTAAACTTTCTGCTGCTTGTCCTCTAAGCCCCCCTGGTGAATTTAAATAGGCCTCCCTATATATTTAGGACATTCAAGAATTCTTTGTCGCTGTGCCCACCCTGCTTTATTATTAGAGTGCTGCTTCGGAAGTCCAGCAGCCAGTTTGTTTTCTACCATTAATAAAGAGTCTACTTTTTTTTTTCCCCCTCTTTGAAGAAGTTGAAAAGGCTCCATGTTGGGTGGAGGGGGGCCAGGAAGAGAGAGAGAGAGAAGCGGAGGAAACAGACTGTGGTGTAATCCCCCAACAAAAAAAAAAATCTTGTCTCACGTAGAAGCCTCCCCAAGACTTACAAATGCACTGGCTGGGCTTTTAGTGTGATGAATAATAACCAGACTGGATGTTACTGTTCCTTCTGTCCTCCAAAGATGAGGAGGTCTACTATGAGAAATATATTACATCTCAAAAGTTCCACAGGACCAAATTTTTCAGTGGGCTGGCATTGAAATATCACTCAGACTTCTTCCTGGAGATGTTTTGAAGTTGGGAGTGTAGAGGAATCACAAAGTAAACAGATAATTTCACCTCAAACCCACTAAAACCCACTGCCATCGAGTCAACTGCAACTCATAGCAACCTGATAGGACAGAGTAGAATAGCTCCAAGGTGTTACCAGGGAGCAGATTTAAGCTGCTGGCCATTTCGTTAGCAGACGTAGAACTTAACCACTATGCCACCAGGGTTTCCTTATTTCTTGAAAACTACATAGAAGGATTTAAGAAAGACATACCTATTTGAATGTATGAAATACTGATGCTGACTCCTGGCCCAGGAAAAGGGAATTCAAAGTCAAGAAAAGATGAGTCTCAGCATAGTTACTTAGTGTTCACACATCCTTAGCCACCTACCGACAGAAAGAAAAATGTTGAAAAATCTTAGAAAACGTTGACAGATTAAATATACCCATCCAATCCAAAACAACTCAACACACTGCCTTCCCCAGCCCTCTCTCCAAATAAAAGAAAAACAACAAAACTGATTAGCTCAAGAAGTAATGTAAGAGCTATTTTTACTTAGCCAAGCTAATAGAAACAGTCCACGACTGTGTGACTAAGCTTGTTTAGATTGCTCAGGAATTAATTATCATGATAACACAAAAATCACACAACTTATACCAACAATGAAAACTTCATTTCACTTTATCAGAATTTTTCATTTTTAAATTGGCTACAAATATACATGGAATTAGCTGAATGATTATGTAAAATTATTTAATCATAAATTCACTTAATCTGAGTTACATTGTAAATTTCACCTGCTTTCAAACTTTCAGAGGTAACTATTTCATCTGGTAAAGCTGCACCTAGTATGTCTTACCTTACCTGTTACTGCTGAGTTGGTTCTGACTCATACTGACCCTATCGGACAGAGTAGAACTGCCTCACAGGGTTTCCAAGGAACATCTGGTGGATTTGAACTGCTGACCTTTCGGTTAGCAGCCACAGCTCTTAACCACTATGCCACTGGGGCTTCCCACCTGAGAAAATGACAATGTTCAATGAAGATGGAGGCCAGCTCATTGAGAAATGGTGTGACCAATTTTATGAAGATGTCGATTTTTATATGGCTTTGACTATGAAATTTTAAAAATGAAGACAAATGGAGAAAAAATATATTAATGCCTCAGTGTGTTTCTGGTTGCTGTTATACAGGAAAACAAACCACCCATAAATAATGACACATAGGTAACAAGAATACCTAACTTTCTGCATATTAAATATGTATTCACAGTGGTACACTAAAAAAGTCTATATTTCAAATGTATGCAAGTGCCCAGGATTCTTTAAAAACTCCTCCAGATTAAGAACTCTGTTTTCCTTCTCCAAGTGCAGTCACTAAGTGATCAGTGGGTTCTGAGTGCTAAGTTAAATGTCTAGTTACAAATTAAACAAAAGAATTCAAGCAATCAAAATGATGCCTGCCTCTGCTGCCTGCAGAAACGTAGGCTGTGTAAATGGCAGGAAGATTTGGGCATTAGCTAACCCTTTATATACTGCTTTTCTCAAACTCATCCAAACATCACAGCTTGTGAAACCATCTCCATATTTACCAGGTGAATTAAATGGAGTCTAGGCACATGCACCAGCTTGCCCATTTGTAGAGGAGTTTAAGGTAGCTTATGCCTTTTCTAATTTCATTAGTAATTAATTTGTAACCTCATTCCCCTGAGATACTTGTCCTCTTCTAGACATTATTAATGTATCCTAAATGATTTAGGAATATTTTTATATTTCTTCTGGAGCTTCAGCGGAGTACTAGAGTGTTAAGGACTTTTATACTGAGAAAGATATTGATCCCATGAACCCTGGAATGAAATATAATCATATTTAGATTTGGCAAAAATCCAGAAGTGCCTTGCTTGGTGGATTCTAAAAGGATTTAGAAAAAAAAAAGCCATTTGGAAGAATTGCCGTTTTCCTTACAGAGATTTAAAGTTAAAAGCACGAGCATTACAACATTAACAAGAGTAACAGAAAAGAGACAAGAGAAAAACTAATACTTCCTCGGTCTTTGGTAGATGTTTAAGTTGAGTGATAATATGAGAAAAAAACTTGAAGTTGACACTATTTTAGCAAACAACGTGAGAGGGAGAAAGAATCACACAGGGGTTAATACATTTATGTAAAACAGTGATTTGGTATTTCAAAATTAAAATGTACAAATAAGCTGGTGTCAGAGATGAGGTGATTCCTCATTTCTACTGCATTGAACAAGCTCACATTGGCAGCAGACAGCCCTTAATATATGCGTCTGGCTCAGGCTGGTCTCCCAACCAGGAAGCCATAGAATTGTTAATATCACTGCTTTTTTCGTATGCAACACACATCATTTTCTCGCTCTTTGTTGTAGATCGTTTCTTTAACTTTAAGCTTAACATGATCTGATTTTCCAAATCGTATTAGATAGCCCCTCAATAATTTCATCCAGTGATGGCTAAGAATAGAAATGCAGAAAAAGTGACATCTATATAGCATAAAGTAGTGGCTATAAATGAACTCACCCACTTGTATGTCTGTATAGCTTTCCAAGACTAAAGGTCTATCAGTAATGTGTGCGCGCGTGTGTGTGTGTGCATATACACAGACAGACAGACACACACACATGCACACACACATAGGTTCATTTCTAGGGTGTTTGGGTTCAAAGAGTATAAAGAAGGTATTTTATATATATTTATGGGGGAATACACAAACAACTGCATTCTAAACTCAGCTTCAGTATTTTTGTTATGAGGTAGAAGTTAATATATAATGTAGTTCATCCATGTGAAAAGAAAATTTTGCTTTTGGGGTATTAGATAGCACTGTAGCCAGTAAACATATATCCCTTTTATTACTTCAGAACCAAATGGAAGAAAAAAATCTTATGCATATTCTTTATAATTCTGTTAAAGCAGATGTCTGTAAACATATATCTATGTATGATACGGTTTTATGTAAGAGGTAGCTTCTGATTCATGTGTCAACTTTGTTATTAAGTATAATCAAATTTCTGCATGCATGCAGATACACATAAAGAGGGCTTTGTATTGAGACATTTAACTTTTAAAAATCTTCAGTTACCATAAGAATGAGGTTAAAAGAAGTAAAAATGAATGCTACTCAAAATTCTAAATGTTTATAGTATCTCCTTTCATTTGGAGTCTTAAATATATATATATACCCACACTTAGTTTCAGATCTAGATAAACAATGTAGGTGACAGAAATAATGGTAATAGTGTAAATAACACACTCTACATGTCTTGTATAGACGAGAAATATGTTTATGATATTATTATCTCAAATTTTTAAAGGAAATATAACCTATGAAGTGTTTGTGTTAAATTCTGTGATATTTAAAACATATGTAATTGCATCAAATTAAAAAATATGGGAGTTAAGCCTTCACACAGTATTCTAAAATATTCATAAATTTACTTGAACAATGCACATAGTTTATGGTACCCACATAAAGCAAAAGAGTAAAAGAAGAAAGTCACTGATTTTTCTATTATGGAAAGCCTCTTATCTCTGTTTCAAATCTAGATATCTGTACCATTACTGTAAATTTTTAGATGGATTTAATATACTGATTCTATTGCAAAAAATACATATTAGATGTCGCAACGGCTAATATTGTTCAAACATGTCACACTGAACTTGGAATAGCTCTTTCCTATAAAAACCGAAATTCATATAAAATGAAAACCATGCAGTGAAGACTCAGTTGACAGAAGAACTAAGAACAGTTTAATTTCATAGGTGGCATTTACTGTTTTATCAGACAAAGTTCCATAGCACATACAAAGTCAAATGTAAAATCTAAATGCACTGTGTTTTCCCAAATCATTGATGGCAACTGTCTTGGACAATTACAACAGGTGAATTGTTAAGATACACGAAGTGTTTCGTTTGGTTAAAAGACTAAGGAAACTCCAGTAATAAGCACCAATTCTAAAACAGTAAATAAGATTGTAAATCATTTTCTTTCTAGGCCTCAAGCATGATTACAGCTATGTATGACATATCCTGAGCCATAGTTACATGGAAACATAGAATTTATTTAAGTAGCTAATATACATATTTCTATGTAGACAAAAAAAGTTATAAATAAAAACAGCTATTCATCATTAACTAAGGAAATAGTCTCTTATCTTAATCACTTAAAAATAAATACAAAAAGAGTATTTTTAAAGTACTTGTGTTTTCATTTGACTTCTTATACAAACAGGTTGTACTGCTTTCATGTGGTTAAAATATAATACAAATGCTATTTCGGTACAACTATGTAATCTCTTGAGAGAGAGTACAGTTTCTGATAATAGTATTTTGGGAGAGTGTCATGGTGAAAACATTGTTGCTTATAAAGAAAATTACTGTTCTGTTCTCCTAGGCAGAATCTGTGTATGTTCTTTTGTTCTGATGGTAACTGCAGACAATCAATAAGGTCCAAAGCTGCTGGTTCCCCTCCGCCTAGGTCCCAAGAACCTGACTTGTGATGTTACTGAAATACCTCACAAGTTAGGGTCTCAGGGACTAGGAAAAGTCTGGTTTGAGGCTGCAGAATTCTTCTTCCAGTAATAAGGATAGCTTAGAAATCACAGTTGGGTTCAGTTAAACTTTTTTCCTCTAAATATGAATTCAAATACAAGAGTAGAAATATCTAGGACATATAAAACTAGAATGAGCTGAATAATCACGATATCCATTAAAAGACGAATTCCAGACCTTAAAATAATGAAGAGTATGAGAAACAATGCAAACAATGAACAGTTAAGAGACACTCCATTAGCTCCAAAGAAAGAGACTGAAAATGGGTTAAAATCTGTTTCTAGCACATTTGTACAGCAACACCATAGCCTCTATTACATTAAAGAAGGATTATATGCCAGTTAATGGGACCCTAATTGAAATTTTGCTTCCCATTACACTTCTATACAGTACAACTGTTAAGGTGGGCCCCAGGATATACAACAGTTTAAATCTGATTTAAATATATACCTTTGCAGTTAAGAATAAAATACAAAAACTTTTTTTGCATGTCATAATTTTATACCTCGGAAGCTTGGTTTTTCTCTTTGATTCTCCAAACTATTCAGACAGCAAATATTTCCACGCAAGCTCTGCAGCTATTTGAGCAATGCCACTTAATAAACACGTAACTTAAAATGCTGGCAATATGAAAAGAAAAATAATAAAAGGATTCTATTTCTTGAATAATTGCATTATAAAGCTCAACACTTTTGATAGCACACAATCCCAAGCCTGTATATTCAGTGAATTTCCTCCGATCTTTTAGCCTTGTTTGTGGTTCGAGAACAGAATTGGTACTTTAGAAATGATCCAAGGTTTAGTAGCATAGAACGCAGGCTAACACAATCGGACCAGCCATAACATAAGAGTCTTGGCCACCGAAGTGGAATCTGGTTCTTCAGAAGTGGTTGATCTTAAAAGGGAAAAGAGGAGGAAAAAAAAAAAAAAAAAAAGAAGAAGAAGAAGAACGGAAAGAATTAGAATGTTTTCCTGGAGAATACGTGAATCATCCATTTCCAAGCTGCAAGGAAAGCTATGCTGAACAAAATATTTGCTAACTGCATCCCCCTCCTCCATCCAAGTACCACACCCCTTTTCAACCACGGCCCCCCACCCCCTGTCCAGATCTTTACTTTGACTTAAAAGACTTTAAATATTCTGCTCCATGATGTAATGTATCATTATATAAGAGCTCTTTCTGTTTATCATTTGATTTTTTTCATACTGAATCAGTTATAGCTTAAAATAGTAAATAGTTAAAAAAAAAAGCAACACTCACGAAAAAAAAAAAAAGCAAAAAAATAAATAAATAAAACAGTCCTTAGCTATAAGTCCATGCTTTTCCTTAAAACTGAATATATGGCTTTACGATTTTTGACCATAGCATTCAACCAATTATTAGAATGAAAAATCTCACCCCTCCATAAATATGACATTAACATAATTATACCACCCCCATCACGGAGACCCATCCTCCTTAGGGAATACATCTGATGCTCCAAAGATGGAAATCAGTCAGATTTTAGCTGCTCTCCAACGTACCTTTGCTTCTCACTGACTGACTGGCTTTTACCCTCCACGCACTCACACGCCACCCCCTCCCCTCGGCTAGACACGGATGCCCGAGCGAGCACGCGCGCGCACAGGCACACAGACACACAGCAAGACGCGAGGCGAAAGCATCTGATGCTGACTCAGAGCGCTTCTGTGTGCAGGGGGTGGCGGCGCCTGGTATTTTCACTGCACTCATCATTAACATTAACTCCCAGGCTAGCATCCACCCTCTCCCAGACCTGCTGGACTGCAGCGTTTGCATGACGCTGTCATTCTAGCCCTTGCAGGTCAAATGATAGGAAGGAGAAGAAAAAGAAGACCAAAAAAAAAAAAAAAGAGGGAAGAGGAAAAGCCCCCAAGGCTCTCCTGAGAAATGCCTTCATTTCTTCCAGCCTCTCCTTATGTTTCCACGTTTCTACTTCCTCTGTGGCAGTGTCTCGGTTGTTGGACATCTTTTCCGGAAGAAAATGGCTTGTGCTTCAGGGAGCCAGTAGTCAGTTGGTCCTCCCCTCACCTCACCCTCTGATTCCCACCCCTTTTCCCCCCTAATCAATAAGACAGATCTCCAAATGCAGTTGTGCCAACAGGCTCTGACACAGTCTCATCCTGGATCCACAGTCTCAGGAAGCAGGCATCCAGGCACACACGTGACACAGGCAGAAATAATGCCAGCAATTCTTTCATCGTCCTAGACTTTATTCTGCGCTTTCATTTCTTTTCCCCATTGGCTGAAGAAAGAGCAAAGGACTCTTTCCACTTCCCTGTGAAGCCCCAGACAGCCCCAGAGACACATGCGTGAGGCGGTTCTCTGCAGATCAACGGTTTCCGTTTAGTAATGAAAAAAGAAAACAAAAAATGGTAATTTTAATAAAAATAATTGTTTAATATTTTTGTTAGTTGTACTCTCATTCCGTAGGAATTATAAGAAAGTGCCAGGGTATGAATCATCAACATGATTTAGATCCTAGTGTTGAAATCCTAGCTGCTGGATTACAATCAACCACCAGGATATTAATGTATTATTTCATTTTTTAAAAAGAACTTTCTTCTGCAATAATATATAGTGTGTGGTGGTGAACACATTGCAAGTCTTTGAGGGGAAGACAAAGTTTACATGCTGTCAATATTCAAGATTGAATATATGTGCTCACGTAAAATATGGATGTGTGTACACACACAAAATTAATGAACTGTATGCATTATGACAAAAGGAAGTAAAATATTTAGCTGAATACAGTCGTGTTTGTGCCACAGTGTTTCACAACACAAAAGGCAGTATTATAGGTATTTATCTGGTTCCTTTGTTCTTCGATTGTTCCCTTTAATGACAGAGTCTGGTAAACTGCCTACCTTTCCTTTCTGCGTGAGCAATGTTTCTGTATTACTTGCCAGACAGAGCTAGCCATCGTGACTCTGCAGACTACAACAAATGCGTACAAAGGGAAGCACAGTACGGCAGTCCTCCAGGCAACCGAAGGCTGTCTGGTGCCGGGGGGATGTCAGTGTGCCCACCCAGACAGATCCCAGCATGCAGCGCAGCACTGCAGGACCAACTAAGGTGGCAGTTTGGCAATCAAACCGTAGCAGCAAACGTGAAAGGCATCTATTCGCAGAGCCTCCAAAAAAACAACATTACAAAGCCCATCAAGAGAAAGAAGCATCTGAAGCAGGACATGTCTCACTAAAATCAGCTCCTACGGGCTCCTGCTTTGAAAGGAAAGACAATCACAAAAACAAAGGCACTAGGATAAAAAAGAAATGGGTACCAGAAGGAAATAGGGAGTTAAGTAGATAATTTCATAACACACACACACACACACACACACACACGGAGGAAAGGGGAAGAATCAGAGGAGGGAGGCAGAAGGCGAAACTTAGCCAGGCAAACAGAGAAGGGAAGAAAGAAAAGAAAGAGTAAAAGGAGCAGACAGCAAAGAATCATTAAGCACCCACGAACCAAATAACACATGAAATTCGATCTGAGAAAATAAAGATACAGGGTTAGTGTTTGAGGTGGAATTCAATGTGAAATCAAAATAAAAATGAACACAGGCATAGCACAGCTTAAAATACTAATCGCCAGCAACAGTAAGATGCCTGCCGACTTTTTCCTGCTCTATGTGTCGTCAATTCATCATCTTTCAGTCCCTCTCTGCTCACACCCATTTTTTGTTCCTCTCCAGCATCTGTGTCCTTCACGCTTTTTTTTTTTCTAGACAGTTGCCGACAATCCTCTGGATAAATTAATGTCATGACCTCACTATGGTTATCAGACATCAAAACTCGACTATTTTAATAACTGAACACGTGCTTACAGCAAACTGCCTACTGATAGCTCTGTTCACTGTCTGCACAGGCAATTCACTCCTGGCTCTGTGAATCAGATACAACAGACACAAATACAACTTTTTTGTCCCCTGAATCCAAGTCAACTCTTTTGATTACAGAGAGGGATACATATAAACACACAGACCCTTTAACTTTACAGAAAAACATAAACACATTAACCAAAGAATTTAGAAAATTAGGGGGAAAAAAAGATTTAAAGAACAGTAGTGATTACAATTGAATAGACACACATTGAAAATATTTATATCCAGACAGGAACCAGCCAGTTTCAAGGGCCAAGGTTTCTGTCAGGACCCCCTTTAGGGCCAATGAGAACATGAGATTGATCAAATCAATATTTGTTTGAAAGAAGATGCTGTAATCAATCAGTTCAATTACTAGCGTCCTAGACATGGGTCTAAAGTCTCTTCTGATTCTTAACTTTTAATCATCAGCACTTACAAAGACCAAACCCAGAGCTGTTGAGTCTATTCTGACTTACAGCAACACTACAGGTCAGAGTAGAACTATCCCATAGAGTTTCCAAGGAGCGCCCGGTGGATCTGAATGGACAACCTTTTGGTTAGGAGCTATAGTGTTTATCCACTACACCACCAGTTTCCTTAGTATTTACAGGCAACCCTAAATGAGAGTTTACGCTTTGGCTATGGCTAAGGGTTTTACCAAGTTTAATTTTTGATTCTGTTTTTACATTCAACTGGAAACCTTGGTGGCATATTGGTTAAGTGCTATACCCGCTAACCAAAAGGTCAGCAGTTCAAAACCACCAGGCACTCTTTGAAAACTCTACAGGGCAGTTCTACCCTGCCCTATAGGGTCGCCCATGAGTTGGAATCAACTCGACAGCAGTGGGTATTATATTGAATTAAAACAGTACAGTGCATGGATAGTCTTGATAGACCAATTATTTTTAGATGCTGAGACTGTTCTGCTAACGTACAAAAATATAATCAAGATAGATTCGAATATTTACCAGCGATAATGTTAAGCTTAAGAAGGCATTATCATTAACTACTCTAAGTACCTTAATACAACCTGTCTTTTATCTTAGTAGTAACACAGGGACCTCTTATTTCTTATGATGGTAATTTGAAATTAGTATTATGGGAATCATACTTAAAGTAGTTGGTGAGGTTAAGTGTAAGGGGGACGAAGGGTTGCACAAAATGTTGTTTTCATTACTTGTGTAATATTTTCTTTTGTTTAACCTGTGCTCTCCTGTAAAGTGCTACCAACTCCATGCAGCTACTTCATCTAAAATGAAGCAAAGTTAAAAGGCCAGTTCCCAGTTGTCCTAGACACTTCGCTCAAGTTCAGGAGCCCGGTGTCTGATGGCTACCATTTGGACAATGTGGCCATTAAACAACCCTACCCAAAGTTCTGTTGGACACTATCTACTTAAACTTGCCTCTGAGGAGCTTTCTATCATAACTGATGACTGTAATTCAGTATTTCATTACAGTCTCTTCAGGGTGGCAAAATCAGAAAATGGCAAAACATCTGAATGAAGTGGTATTGATTTATTTGTAAATCTAAAAGAAAGAGGATTTCTTCTCACTGAAGGGCACCTAGTGCTTTCATTTGCTACCAGCTCTGAAACAACGCCAGATGACTTAGGGGCGAGGGTTATACAGAAACTAACCTGACGGTAGTTGATAATAAAGTCACCAGACGACAAAAAACAATACTCGCGCCAACAGTCTGGATAAATTTGAGATGCTTGTGTGTCTACCCTTCCCAGAAGTGACAGTCCTGCCCTTTCTCCTGGCATCTACCACCCATTCCCGTTCTCAACAGTGAACGCCTGTGACAGTTGTGTGGGTAGGGAAAATCCAGAGAAAAAAGTCCTTTAAAAAAAATAATAATACTGCTCACAGAGGGTGAGGACTCCATATCCTCTAGATGAATGAAGCAGTTAGGGGCAGAATAGCAAGGACTACAGTTAAACTTTTTTTTTTCTTTTTTCTATAAGGGAAAAAAAGAATAACAGTTGGAGGGTTAGAAGAACAAGAATCAGATGTCAATGGGCTGGGATGATAGGGCTGGAAATTTTCTATCGAATGAAGCACTAAGAAAAATAGAAAGCGTGTGTGTGTAGTTCTTGATAAGACAATTTGGGATTATAAACCAGCTTTCACTTTTCTAAGCAATCTGAAAATACATTATAAATGCATATGAGTTATTATTCAAAAAGAAAAAAAAACAAAACAATTACATGGTGAAAGATAACCAGGAATTGAAAACAAATAACAACAAAAACAAGTTCTTTTAGAACTTCAGCATTTGGACTAGAGAATATAATTAACTCACACAACTTTTCTGAGTAAGAGTCAAAAGTTTGTCCCCTTAAAATCATGACCTCCTCCTTTTGAGATAAAAGTGCAGGGAATCGCACTATTATGGAAAAATAATAATAACACAGAATTTTCTTCCTTTTAAGAATGATTCTTTAGATGATAGCATGTGAAACTGAATGTTCATTCTTGTCTTTTTGAATTGGGATGTGGTTGTACCACTGTACTAATCACTGCCTGCCCTTTTCCCTTCTTCTCTCTCTTCTTTTCTGTCTCTGTTTTCCCCATGTCTGCAACTCACTTTACAATACAGACTGTCATCAAGATCCATCTGGGGACCACATTCAGTCACATCACAGAGATGAGACTTGAGAAGAGCGAATCTGAGACAGGAGAACAAAAGCAAAGCCATGACCTTGAGGGAAGTCATGAGAGAAAAGTGCTAGTAGCCATGTTGTACATGACTAAATGGGTCTTGAGGATGTTTATGGTGTGTTTCTCTTCTAGGAAGAAGGCGGAGAATGATAATTAGAGACATTTTGAGGCTCACAAAAAAAGATACAATGTATCTCCCTCACAATAGATAAAAAAGCCAAACTCACTACTGACCTTATAGGTCAGAGTAGAACTAACTGCCCTATAGAATTTCCAAGGAGTGCCTGGCAGATCTGACCTGCTGACCTTTTAGTTATCAGAGGTAGCACTTCACCCATTATGACACCAGGGTTTTCATAGACAGGGGGAAAAAACAAACAAACAAACAAACAAAAAAAAAACCAAACCTACTATTGACCCTATAGGACAGAGTAGAACTGCCCCATAGAGTTTCCAAGGAGCACCTGGAGGATCTGAACTGCTGACCTTCAGGTTATCAGAGGTAGTGCTTAACCCATTATGCCACCAGAGTTTCCATAGACAAGGAAAACAAAAAAACAAAAAACCCCAAACCCACTGCCATTGTGTCTATTCTGACTCATAGAAATCCCCCACAGAACAGTAAGTAGAACTGCCCCATAGAGTTTTTAAGGAGCACCTGGTGGATACGAACTGCCAACCTTTTGGTTTGCAGATGTAGCACTTAACTACTACACCACACAGGGTTTCCTGCATTGTAACAGTAGAGTTTAAAAACACAAGCAAACCTGAATTAATTCGGATTCAGAGCTATGCTAAAGAACAGAGTAGCACTGTCCCACAGGGTTTCCAAGGAGCGGCTGGTGGATTTGAATTGTGGATCTTTTTGGTTAGAAGCCTGAAGTCCTAACCACTACACCACGTATTAATAATAGACAAACATCTCTGCTCCACTGATGGGTTTCCTGACAGGTTAGAAGGAAAACTATTAATCTTGGCTTTCTAAGACAGGACATAGGTGGAAGGTTTTGCATGATATCAAATGATTCAGAATTACTATTCTAAGTGAAGTCTGATAGGAAGGCATGGGGTGAATAACAATTTACGTTTCAAGTAGCATAACCATAGAGAAACACTATTTGGCTTACAGCATTCCACACAACTTCTTATTTAAAAAAAATGTGAAAGTGACAACAGAAGTGATCTGAGAGTCAGGACAATGGGTTCCAGGGTCACTTCAGTAATTATTATCTTGAATGAATCACTTAACTGTCAGAATTTTAGTTCAAAGTAGTCTTTAAAATTGGGGGTAACCCTGGTGGCTTGGTGCTCCTTGGAAACCTCATGTGGCAGTTCTACTCTATCCTGCAGGGTCACTGTGAGTCAGAATGAACAGGAAGGCAGTGGGTTTGGTTTAGTTTTGGTTTAAAATTGGGAGGGAGTCTAGGTTATCACTCAAGCCTCAATCAGCTCTAAAATGCCATGCACTACAAGGGGAGTCAACCTGGAAAAACATGTTGCTCTTGACCAGCTACTGTTTAGATGTTTGCACAGATTAGTATCTCATTTAATAATCATGACACTGTCCCATAGCATTTATACCCAGGAAGACTAAAAGTATAGGTGCTTCTGAGGTTCTTGTGATACCTTGCACTATAAGTCTCAAGAATGTCTCATCTCATTTTAGCCGCAGGATACAGCAATGCCAGTATGTTTCGTATTTCACGTGTTACCCTACTTACGTTTAATTTTTTTCTTTGTTTGAAATGACACTGCAACTAATTTCATTTTAGAAGTAAAAGTAGTATTGATTTCTGCAGGCAGTGGCACCTCCATGGTAGAAATCTGAACACCCCATGGGAGGCCTGAGCAGCTTGTGCCGAGTCAGGCCATCTGTAAGCGGAGGCTTTGTGTCGCTTTGACACCACACAAGTTTTAGCAGAGCTTCCAGACTAAGACAGACTAGGAAGAAAGGCCTGGAAATCTACTTCTAATAATCAACCAATGAAAACTGTGTGGATCACAAGGTAGGGGTTGCTTGGGGTCCACTACAAGCTGGGGTCCAGCTCTAGGGTAGCAAGCAACAGCAGTATCAGCAACGACAATTTTCTAAAACTTAAAATACATATATACAATGAGGGTACACCCAGAGACGAGGAATTAATAATTTTCTTGAATAATGGTTTGTAAAAATGAACCTTGAGGGATTAAGAAAAACAAACAAAACGAAAAACATTAGAATTAATTGGATGGATAACATATATTAGCTTCAATAATGCATTTAAACATTTTAGGATAAAATCTGTCAGTTTATAAAACCTTAAGTGGATTTTAGAAATTTAGAATAAAAAACAAAATCAGGGATTAGATGAATCAGGTTAAAAATGCCTATCAACTATGAAGAACTTTAAAAAACATTATCTTTTACGGGTTTGAAAAGATACTCATTTTGAAATGCTGTTTAATCGAGGTAGAATAAAGCTATTAGTGACTAATATTGAAGTTTTGCATGATCATTTTCATTGTAGATTTTTAGAATTTTCTTCAGTACAAAGAAATGTGCTAATTTTCTAGTTTTTTTTCCATAACATAGAGAAAAAAAATAGTTTTATCTGATCACAACAGAGAGGAAGAGTGCACAAAAGATACAGTAAATGATGTGAAATTTAAAATCCTCTTTACAGATAGCTTTAGCTTTTATCCACGTTAAAATAATTTTTGAAATAATAGCATAAGTTTTCCTTCCAATACAAAATTTCACTTTCCTATCTCTATGTCTGGAAACCCTGGTGGAATAGTGGTTAAGCTCTAGGGCTGGTAACCAAAAGGTCGGTAGTTCAAATCTGCCAGGTGCTCCTTAGAAACTCTATGGGGTAGTTCTATTCTGACTCATATGGTCACTATGAGTTGGAATTGACTCGATGGCAGTGGGTTTGGTTTGGGTATCTCTTTGGTATCTCTGCTTGGTGCTAGAAATCACTGTTCTCAGATTAATATACTTTTAGAAGTATAAACACAACAGGACAAGTTTTTTCAAAACATTATTTTATGGAGAATGGCACTCTCACAGAAGCTCCAGCTATTACATAGGTTTCTCAACTAAGGTGAACGAGTTGCCATCACACAAGGGTGAAGGAAAAGATGGTGTGATCTGCACCTGAGCATCACAAACATAACTTACACATTTCTGAACACTGAAGGTTCAAGTGTATCCTGTGTTCTCATGCTTTGTTCTGCCCTTTTTTAATCAATCATATTGATTTTGTTTAGGGTCAGAGGGTATACTTTCATGGATCAAGGAAATAGCCTGACACAGCAAAACTGCCAATTTAAGACAGATCAATTGTACCTTTGTCTTCTTTGGGCTACATTATGGTTATTTATTTTGCATCACCTAAATTCCATAATAAATATCTCAATTTAAGAAACGAAATGGAGTGAAAAAAAAAAAAACCCACTGTTTTTAGAGAATCTGGTATATGTCTGGGTATTCCCATTCCATGCTGAACTGCTTTTGAACTTGGTGGATACAATGATATCTTATCAAGGGCTTGGCAGCATTTTCAAACTCACTGGAGAATCAGGCCCCTTTTTAGGACTGAACAAAGCATAAAAGAAAACACTTTCAAAAAGTATTGAATCCATGTAGAAAATCAGTGTCAGTTTTGGAAAGGAACAGTGAAAACATCATTGCAGTAACGTTTTTCATAGCACCTATATGTTCATTTTTTTAATGCCTCAATGGAATTGGTTGCACCATAAACAATCCATTGGTCTAGACAGCCTTGTAACTGCAATGAAACTGAATTATCAACTTAAACACCATTAGCCAAACAATGCCAAAAAAGAAAACACTCACACAACATTCTATCATTCCTCTTGGGAGACTATTTTGTAAAACACTATATTCTAAACCTCCAAGAAGTATTAGGATCTTGACTGGCACTACTCTGAAAAGTTACATGCTGTTTAAAACTCTACCCACCCTCTCTACAAACTTTACTTAAGTAACAAAGAAAATAGTCATGAAATCAAAACCTTCATAGCCTAAGTGGCTCACAGATGTGTCTCTTACCTCCCAGTAATGCCTGCCTTTATTTCTTTATTTGGTGCTTCAATTAATTTACTTTCCCTTATGTGTCCTGAGCCATAACTCACGTAGGAGAAAGCTTAAATAACAAATTATGCTCAGATGCTTTGCTATCATAAAGCTTTGAGTTTCAGAGCAAATGGATTTCCATTCCTGTGCCTGACAAAGAGAAGGTTTTAATATACACAACGTTAAGCAAAAAGAAAACTGCTTTTCAGTGACTAAAAACAGTGCTCTCAGTAGGACAGAAAACTTACGGCTTCTCTTAAGTGCCTGACTTTTAACATATTTGCTGGATGGAAGCATGATAAAAAATACAGTTTCCTTAGGAAAGAATTAAAGCTGAATATGCAGCATTTCTTAGGAGTATTGAATAAGTCTATTTGTCCAGCTTACTTTGCAAAGACTGTGCAGAAAACAGCACCATAAACACTTTCAGTCCCCACACAAGGGCTAAACAAAGAGTCCTCTTTCTAGCCATCTAATCGGGTAATTTATTTTTTCAACCATCACATAAATCGAAACACAGCTGTAACCAATGACTTGCAGATCCAGTCCCCAGCCAGCTGGAATCAGTTCTGCTGAAACAGCAAGATTTTTACATTGTTCACTTCTGTACATCTGGAGAAATCATTGAGGTTCAAAGGTGAACAGAAAAGCTCTTTAAATAAATCCAACCAACGTGAAGATTTGCCTAAGGAGCTACAAACCCCACGTTCACTTCAGCAAAATGTTCATTTCATGAAATTAATGCTTATAGAGGCTCTTTGCATCTTCATCAACACAGACTTCAGGACTTGCTAATTGAATTAAGTGCTTAAATGCCTGGCTGAAATAAGTTGCTGAAGTTTCTTCAAAACTTTGTGCTCAAGTTGTCACTATTTCAAGACAGTTGCATAAAAACCCTCGTTATATGTAGAAGCACAGACCATAAGCACTGAACATGCAATCAAACCAGAAATGTACCTACTCATATCTGAAGTTTAATCATGTTTAGCACATATAATCCTTTCTTTAGATAAAATGAATGAGAAATACTATCCAAAAGAAAGCAGAGTTGGAGTACTTCCATCCAGCTAGGCAGACAAATCCCCAAGGAGCCAGAGTCCTGGGAGAAAGCAACATGGATTAGGAATGTTCCACGTGCAGACTTGCAGAGAGGTGGCTGCATGGATTAGGAATGTCCCACGTGCAGACTTGCAGGGAGGTGGCTGCAGCCCAGAAAGAAGAGAAACCCAAGGAGCCACAGCCACTTTTGCTCTCTTAGAAAAATGCAATTGCACACAGAACAAAAAGCTAGGACTCCCAAGAAACAAAAGCTGAAGCCATCAATCTTGAATGCGAGAATGGCTTCCATAAAAGTTGTATAAACTTAAAGCAAAAAAAAAAAAAACCTCAGAAGAGTAAATAACAGAAGTATTCTTGGCATTTTGCTTGGCACTTGAGTTATGCTATGTACAATATCTTAATTCAAGTTCATCATGTTCTTCCCAACAACCATCAAAAAGATATTCCTTTTTGGAAAATAAATAGATATGACTGGCAAATTTTTCAATCCAGTTTTTGTCGGGTTAAAACATATAGACCAACAACATGCTTTATTTCTGCTCCTTTCGCTAAATCAATTTAAATAGGCATGCAACAAGGTATTTTTACCATCTTATTCAAATGTGTGGCTGTTTCCGTTTTCTAGACCAGTAATCAGTGACTTCTTTAGTGATGGTACCTCTGACTAAAGAGAGTAAACAATACATGTAGCCATCAAGTCTGTTTTTCAGGTTATGCGCAGTGACAAGGGTGATCCCGCTGTGAGCAGCAATTCCACAAACTGGACCCATTGCCTTCAAGTTGATTATGACTCATAGCGACCCTACAGGACAGAGTAGAACTGCCTCCATATGGTTTCCAAGGAGCAGCTGGTGGATCTGAACTGCTGATCTTTTGGTTAGCAGCCAAACCCCTCTTAATCACACCACCACCAGCAGACCTCAAAGTCATGTGAAGGTGTTTAAGTTCATTCACTTGTTAAACATGCCCCTGATTCTCATATGACAGTCACTGTGTACCTAGCCTACAAATACATAGTCTGGAGCCATCAGAAATGAGATTTCATAAATAATGAAGTATTTAGCAGAAGCTTGCTTTCTGACTGTGATGCTGAATGGAATTCAGGGAAGATTCTGGACTGAGACAGCAGCAAGAGAGGCCTGGCAAACTACTTCTGAAAATCAGTCAATGAACACCCAGTGGATCACAACAGTGATACACACAGCCCACTGTGGAAATGGCACAGGTGTGGCAGCGTTTGGTGTTATCGAACATTTCTTACTAGAAAATACCTTTGGTCTCTCAGAAAAATGCAACTGCACACAGGACAAAAAGCTAGGACTCCCAAGAAACAAAAGCTTTCCCAGAACGTATCTTGAGTTTGGGACTGACTAAAGGACAGCTAACAATAACAGTGACAATTCAGTGGGGTGAGAATTGTTTTTTAAAAATTTGACTTATGGAAAACTGCACTAATAAAAAGGCAAGAGATGAGCACTCCTGTCCTCATCCGCTGAACTGGCTGTGGGATCTGGCAGAAGATACATAACTTCTCAGAGTCTGTTTTCTTACCTGTAAAATAAGAACTGTCATCTGTGTAATTTCTAATGTCTGGTTTAATTGTCAACATTTTTGTAAATAACTTGCATAAATCTGATTATACATGTGCCTACACTACTGCTCCTGAAATGCAAAAACACCGAATCCTCTCTCTTCTAAAACATTTCATCGCTTTGAGGGTGAACACCTTTAAAAAAAAAAAACACAGAAAACTTACCCCTTTTAACATCTAAATCAATCAGTCCAGAAATAATCAAAATCTACCAGATAATGTTCTTGAAAGGAGGTAAAATTCTTGAGGGGAGCTAGCTTAATTTTATGAATATATCATTTAAAATTAAACTACCAGTTACATTTCTTATTGTTTTAAAATGAGACCAAATGAGGCAACACCCACACTTTGTTCTTCACTATAATATTAGTTGTCGTAATTACATTCACATGAATAACATTTTCAGTGCTATGTTTACACATTTTAAGTACTTTAATCTGCATGTAATTCAGAATCCTGTGATGTCTACATATTCGTAAATCAGTAATATTAAAAAAGAAACTGCAACATCGAAATATTTATGTTTCACACGTCTACACACATTTATGTAAATAAATGCTCACTATATTTGTATAAACAAAAATATCTATGAATTTTCATAATCCATAGTAGAAAATCATTTGTAAAATAAAATTAGAAACTGTGTCTCATGTATTTGGTCATAAGACAAAAAAGACTTCCCATGTCAATTTTTGTTGAGAGAAAAAAATGACTTTCTTATTAGAAAATACCATGTCATACACACTTTGTCAGCATAAACTTGGCAACACGCCCAACTAAAGATCATAAGTTAAAGACTTCACTTAGTATTACTAAATTTTGAGTTTTCATTTACCACTTTACTCATTTCTTTGTACTTTCATATAGAAAATAAACATGTTTTCAAATAACTATTTTGAACCTTTACATAGAAAATAAACATTTACTGTGGAATCCATGCAATATAAGCTGTGAAAAGTTTAGAAATATCAAGCCAACAAGTATACCTCTATTTCAGCATAAACTTGCTAAACTAAAAATGCGTGCCAGTCCTCATGCCTCTTCATTAACTAAAAATTGGGTTTCATATCTAGAAGACCAGGGGAAAATGGTATAAAACAGATAAGCATTTCAAGTCTAATTGTGAACATAGTTTGCTCTTATTATGCTCAAGTATTTAATTAATATTAGCTTGACATTTTTTGAGTACTGCTATCATTTCATCAACCTTTTAAAGCTTTAAGTTCAAGGTCACATATTTTGTTGATAATAACAGTCATTATAATGATAATAAATACAACAGTTTTAACTCCTTGGGGCTAGAAGATAGAGAAGACATAAACAAACAAAAAAATGTATTTCAGTATAATTATCATTACAATGCAGTAGTCGTAAAAGGGTGATGCTCTTAGCTGCTCACCAAAAGATTTCAGCTTCAAATCCACCCAGCGGCACTATAGAAGAAGAGCCTCGAGATAACCGTGTGGGACCCCGTTATCATGTGGTACCGGTGGGGTCACCGTGAATCAAAATCAACTGGGCTGAAACTGCAGTTACGATGGTAAACCATTAAACTGCCTTAAATAATCATAGTGCGTTATCCAGAGAATAACGAAACAACAGCAGCCAGAATCCACCAACCTGGCCGCCACTGAGTAAACTGCCACTCACAGCGGCCCTAGAGAACAGGGCAGAACTGCCCCTGCTGAGTTCCCAAGGAGCACCGGAGGGAGTTGACCTGAGCGTAATCAGGAAAAACTGATTCTGAAAGTCTACTTTGACCTTAACAGCTAAAAAATTTAGTGGGTTTTCTTTGCCCAAAGACTGCCAAGTCCAATCACTTCTCCAAGTGAAGTTGGATCCTGGTTGGATTCTTTTATATAATAAATGTAAATATTTATTAAATACAGAAAAGCTAGTGAAAGCAATCAGAACATTTAAAAACGTAAGATTAAGTTCAGACATTCTGATTGTTTGGGTGGATTATCAGATGCACTGGCTCCTTGAAAGAAGTTGGACATCATTTACCACGTTAGTACTAGCGCTGTTTTCAAGAGTCTATCCAACTGTCTGTGTCAAGAAAGGACAAACCGTTAAACTGGGTATAAATTCCTTAAGAAAGAAATCATACAAATACATACAATTCTGCAATTTAATTGACCTTTGCAGTCACCCGTAGAATTATTTTGTAAAAAAAAATCAGGAATACATGAACAATTTTCCTTGTTCTCAGACGCCTCATTTACACTCTTATCTCTTATTAGGGGGCAAAGTTATAGACCAGACTGTTCAAAAAAGATTTTTTTTTTTTTTCAAAGAGATCAAACTTAGGAACCCTTTCAAGATCAGCTGAAGTTCAGTTCAGGGTCAAATTCTGGCCTTTTCCCTTCTCAAGCTCACCACCTCCCCAAAATTTCAGGTCAAAAATTTCTCCCTTTTCTAATAAAGAATGATAAAACATTGTGTTTAAAACCTCTTGATTCTTTTTCCAAGAGATCCATAACTTTTTCAAATCCATCATGCCAATCAATGCATTTATCTTTCAGTATCTTGAAGTATCACATATCTTCCAGTTTTTTAAACTAGCTAGAGACAGAGCTGGTGAATTCCATAATGGAGTAGGTCCATGAACTAACCTGGTAAGAAAGAAAATTATACCCATACGGTATCTGACAATTAAGTCTGCAAATTTAATTGTTCTAAGTGCTACATAACTCATTGCTGAATATCACCCGTTTCCTTTCAAGCACTCCCCCTGGGAAGCTATGCACCAATGCCAGTACCTAGTCCACCCTTCAAGGCAATTTTAGGACTCTTTCTGGAATGACCATTGCACACAGTGGCATGGTGGCAAGTTCACAAACTTAATTGTCTAGCTGGCTGTTAGGCGGTTTTTAGCCAGTAAACAAATAACTGTATTGGAACACCCTCACTACTGACCTGATCTGGCCTCCAGTGACTGTTTTATTTACCAAAAGATAAAGGAAATATCGAAAGGAGGACATTTTGATGGCATTCAGGACATCAAGGGTACTCCGACGACAGCTCTGATGGCCATTCCAGCAAAAGAGCTCCAAAAGTCGTTTGAAGAGTGGACTAGACGCTGGTATCAGTGCATAGTTTCCCAAGGGGAGTACTTCGAAGGTGAGTATAGTGACATTTGGTAGGGAAGTATGCAGCACTTTTTCTAGGATGAGTTCATGAACTTAACCGGCAGTCCTTGCATAACTGTATGCACATGCATTCTATGTAATTCAATTCATTAAGATAAAAGAGAGAGAAAAGTGGTTTGGCGTGTAATGTCCCTATACTTTTTACCTTTTCAGAGCCAGCATCATGTAAATAAAAACATCATGTGGAAAAATGAAAAAAATCGCACTCATGTGGGTACTTGAAATGGCACACACGTATCAAGAATTACACAAGGTTATTTCTAGAGCCTTCTGTCAATTCCAAGTGCAAATGGACATGCATTTTATGACACCACACACTTGAACTTTTCCAATAGCTAGAGGCAGGCCGTGTTATGTCAGTGGGACCCCACAAACAACCTCTAAGAGGGCAAAGGGATTCTAGGCATTCTTTGTGCTGTGAATAGGTTGGAAGCGACAGAAAATTCAAATCTAGGTTTGTCTCATCCCAGAGCCTATGTTCTTTCCAGCATTAATTTACAAAAACAAAAATAAAAACTCACAGTTGTCAAGTCAGTTTCAACTCATAGCAACCCTACAGGACAGAGTAGAACTACCCCCTAGAGTTTCTAAGGAGTGCCTGGCAGATCTGAACTGCCAATCATTTGGTTAACAGACACAGCACTTAACCATGACACCATCAGCCAAGCCAAGTGCCGTCGAGTCGGGTCCGCCATGAGTCGGCCAGGGTGTTTTCTTATTTTGAATAGGTATAAAAAAGAAAAAAATCATCCTAGGTATGCTCCACAGTTTTCTTAACTATTTCCCTACTATTTTGGATTTCTAGGGGTTCAAACTGGGGGTTATTACAGTACTGAAACGAATACTTCTGTCCATGTATTATGTTCTTGCATTTGGGTTTGCTCTTCTGGGTGACAACTCAAAGTGAAAAGGTTATCATGATTTAAATAGTTGAATAACTTCAGTGTGACCAAATAATTAATAGTCTAGAGATACGTGCTCTTTATTTGAGTTTTATATTATGTCACATGTAGAGTGATACTTAATGACTTCATTAAAGAGTTTGCTTATAAGGTTCTTTCATACATTCATTTTCTTATTTGTTCATTATTCACCCATTTGTTCTCCATCTATTTCTGATCTGACTGTACATTATGCTACTAAAAGATTAGACTTTACCTTGTAGAACTGTGACCAGAAAAAAAAAAAGGAAACACCAAACCTACTGCCACTGAGTCCATTCTGACTCATAGCGACCCTATAGGACAGAGCAGAACTGCTCCCCAGAGTTTTCAAAGAATGCCTGGCTGATCTGAACTGCCAACCTTTTGATTAGCAGATGTAGCACTTAACCACTCTGCCATTTGGGACCCGTGACAGTAATACTTTAAGGTTTAAAGAACAAATTGACAATATATTCTATTCTCTCTCATGTGACGGTCTACAGTTACACGATAAAACAGAACATTAGCAGTTTGCCACTACTCCAGAGACATATTCCACATCTGTTCTGTTTCAGCACATCAAAGACTGGACCAAAAATCCTATAAAGATGTTATCAAAATGAGAAATCTATCAGTTCAGAAGAATAAATTTGCATTCTTATTTCATTTATATTTCTCTTTTTTAAAAAAAACTTTTTGAAAATAAGCATTAAATCACAGCAAAGGATGCATAAGTGTACATAAACAAGTTTTTTCAGCAGTTTAAATTAAATTTTGGAGCTGTGGTAGTACCGTGCTTGAGACGGGCTGCTAATCAAAAGGCTAGCAGTTTCCATCTACCAGCTGCTCCTTGGAAACCCTACGGGGCAGTGCTGCTCTGTCCTATACGGTCACTATGAGTTGGAACCAACTTGATCCAAACAGATTTTTAAATTAAAATTTGAAAGCACACAACACTTCACTCTGAGAATTTAACATGTAAGAGGGAAGCAGATGAAGAAAGCTCTGAAACTCAGAAAACCTAAGTTCAAATCTTGTCTCTAGCATGTTCAGCATGCAAATACAGATAGACTGCTTAAGAGTCTGGGGATCAGTCTCCTTGTCTGAAAAAGTACTAAGCTGCCACACTGGTAGGTAACGTCAGTTTTGCAATGTTGTACCCAATGAATACAAAAAATGCCATATGAATGTAAGACAGTATTTCTACGGACTGGAGTGATACTGTGTTATTTTATCTGCTACTTTTTAAGCAAGTTTGTTGAGTGGGACAAAGATCCCAATTCATTTCTTCTTCCCCCCCTTTAAAGAAAAAAAATACTTAGCTTTATGCACCTGGAATGAGGTGACAGAATTACAAAGTTGTGAAGTTTTGAAGAAGAGCAAAAGATAAAGGATGAAATCTGAATTTTTTCCACTGATTCAGGTGCATAAATTCTTAAAAAATAACAAGCCCACTGCCACCAGCTCACAGTGACCCTATAGCACAGAAGGGAACTGCTCCATACAGTTTCCAAGGAGCACATGGTGGGCTTGAACTGCCAGCATTTAACCACACAAGGTCTAGTGAGGTTGAAAGGACATAGAGATGGCTAGGAAACTCTGAAGGAATAGCAGTTAAATGCACTCCGTGGACACTTTATGGGGCAGCTCTCCTTTGCCCTGTAGGGTCGCTATGAGTCAGCATCAACTCAGAGACACTAGATTTGGTTTGGTTTGATTTTGCTGAATTTTTAAGATCTGACAGTACCACCCCTTTGAGCTCAAAATTTTCCAAAGTCTAACAACACCATCCTAACCTCCATGTACTTTCTAACAGTTTTAGATTTGCATATCAATGAAAAATATGAAAGGAATTTTTTACTCCTTTGAAAAGACAACCTTACAACAAATTTTAAAATAATGACTTGTCCATGGATGCTAAAAACTTAACAGTAGAAGACAAACAAAAAACTGCCTAGAGAAGGAGGAGGAGGTGAGTTAAGTAAACCAGAAAAACATAATATTTACACCTCCCCCATTTATTGGTGTCTTCTGTGCATCCTTTCTTTCATGCCAGGGAGCTTCAGCCACGGAGGACTTCCTCTCTGGGACAGGAAGGGATCTGTCTGGTACATTTTCAAATGAAGGGGCTAGACTTGGGATACAACAATTAATGCAAATCTCAGATAAATCAATTTTACAATGATAGAAAGAACAGCACATGTCCATATTATCTTAGATAGCTTTTATATCTTCATTGTGCTTTTATCCATTACTTAGAAAATGTTCAGTAAATAGTGCGGAGGAAAGAGAAGGTATATAGAAAATACGGAACTGAAGCCGGCTACCCTTCAGCCCTTAGTCAGGTGGCTTTAAGGGTATTTAGAAGCCATGGTGGCCCAGTTGTTATAACGCTTGGCTGCTAACCAAAAGGTTGGCCGTTCGAGCCCACCAGCTGATCCAAGAGAAAAAAGATGAGGCCATTTGCTTCCATAAACATTTATAGCTTTGGAAACCCTTTGGGGGTCATTCTACTCTGTCCTGCAGGGTTGCTAGGAGTCAGAATCTACTCCATGAGCAAATGAGTTTAGTGTTTGAGTTGTGAGGTGTTTGGAAAGATATTTACGAATATTCTAGACAACACCTCAAAACAGACTTCTGTCAACTAAAAGAAAACATCAAATTATACATGTAACGTTGTTTACAAGTGAAAATAATAATCTGCAAATAATATTTGACTAAGGGTTATTGCTTAAAGAGAAAGAAAATATGTTGGGCATGGCATGAATTGGAAGCATACATTACAACAACAAAGGAACAACAGTCACTGAACAAAGCCAAGCTTGTTTAATAAGAAATGCTTACTCATTTGCTCATTCACTCTTTACAGCCAAAATGCTTTTCACAAAAGGGCTATCTTGAACAAATCACACACAAGGGGAATTTCTAAACAAAGAGGCTGTTTTCAACCTTCTTAATTTTCAGGACAGTTACCTAAGCTGTGTCTACAATTTAGGGGAGAAGTTCAAGTACTTTAGTGTTTCTACATAACCTCAACTATGTCAGGAATCTCTGTGCCTTTATCAGAATGGTTCACTTTACCTTCAAAAACAGGGAGTTAAGAATTTAAAGAAACTGCGCAAATTTTCTTTGAGATTAAGTACAAAACGTGTTAGATACTATTTTTCAAAAAAATATGAAGATGGTGAAGAGAAGTGACAAAACAGTCTGAAAACAATCTGTTCTCAAGAAATAACAATGGTATATAATAATAATAACTGAAGAAATTACTAAAGATGTCAAGATTTAGCAACTCATGAGATTTAAAAGATGTTTCTATCCCACTTCCTTTTTCTCCCACTTCACCAGTTTATAATTTATTTCACATGGAGTACAGCTGACAACCTCTGTATCACCCACTACTCATCTATGGAGCAGATGCTTTTAACCAGATTTCTAAATGGTTCACTCATTAGACCTGATTTTGTGACTGCCTCTTTTCCTTTCAAAACTTTAGTGCTTATTTCATTTCTTAATTTGACCCAGTTATTTGGAGCTAGGTAGTTAAGAGTTTAGCTTCTATTTTGCTAACAAATGTTGATTCAGTTTGCTACAATAATTAAAAAGGCATGCTGGATCACATTTTCAAACAACACTTTTTCTCCGCTTCTTTCAATTTATACCTGCAAAATACTGCCTGGTCCTGGGCTATCCTAACAGCTGACTGTGTATCTGGCAGTTATGGTACACAGGATTTTCCTTGGCTAATTTTGAGAACCATCGCTGCTGAATCATTCTGACTCATAGCAACCCTGTAGGGCAGAGTAGAACAGCCAGAGAATTTCCAAGGAGCACCTGGTGGATTCAAACTGCCAATGTTTTGGTTAGTAGGCATAGAACCTAACCACTGTACCACGAGAGTTTCTGAGATGCTCGGTGGAACCCCGGTGGCACAGTGGTTAAGTGCTACAGCTGCTAACCAAAAGGTCAGCAGTACAAATCCATCAGGTACTCCTTTGAAACTCTGTGGGGCAGTTCTACTCCTTCAGGGTCACTATGAGTCAGCATTGACTCAGTGGCAATAGGCTTTTTTTTTTTTTTTTAATTGTCAGAAGTAGATCACAAAGCCTTCCTAGTCAGTGTTTGTTTGGAAACTCATTGGGTGGGAATCAAACCCATGCCTCCTACATGGATGGCTCCACATGGGACCCACTGCTCCCTTCATTCTTGGAACATTAGCCTTGATAAATTCCTCCTCCACAGATGAACATCCTATTCCATCATATGAAGTAAATCCACTCAAAACAAAAAGTAAAACCAATGCACCCTACTCTAATAATATTTCTGAAAACCTTTTTAACTCTAGGAAAGACTAATAGGTAAGGAGCCCTAGGGGCACAGTGGTTAAGCTCTTGGCTGCCCACCAAAAGGTCTGCAGTTCAAACCCACTGGCAGCTCCATGGGGGAAAGACGCAGCAGTCTGCTTCCGTAAGGTTTACAGCCTTAGAAACCCTATGCGGCAGTTCTACTTTGTCCTAAAAGGTTGCTATGTGTTGGAATCAACTCAGCAGCAATGAGCTTTTAAAGCTAGTATGTAGTGGTCTCTCGGTTAGGAACTCTCAACTAAAATTTAAGTCATGTTGTTGGATAGCCTGATCTCAATATATGAGATTTTTTAAAATCAGAAACACGGTGAATGTGCCTTAAGCCCCAAAACTGTTCCTACGTTTTGCATGGAGTCAACAAGAGCTGGAGCTGGTATGAGGCCAGTCTCTTCTCCAGTGAGCTAATAAGTGGAAAAGACCATGCTGGTAATGACAAAAAAGGTTACAGATGCTTCCAGGGGCAGGCCAGCTACCCATCAGTCACACAGCAGACCCTAACTGCGATGGAACAAGCAGGGCACTCCGCAAGGGTCTAAGGGTCATGGCATGATACGGATTCACTGAGGGGTTTACCTGGTCAATCCATCTCTGTTTCTCCGGTGAGAGGCTGGACGACCACTGCCACCATCACCTAAGAGGAGGCTTAGACGGGGCGGGATGACCCCCAGTGAGAACAAACCCTCTAGGTCGTACTAAGCAAAGCTAAAGTCTCAGCCCTGAGGAATCATTGAACTCAGAGAACATCAGCCTTGGAAACGTGACTGTGAATCTAAGGTAAGCAAAAAGAGATCACTGAAGTCAGACACTGGAAAAGGAAAAGCAGCTTAGGAAACACCAGTCAAATCTGCAAACGCCAGAACCTGGTTAAGGCAGAAATCCGTCAGAGCAGTATTTTCCACTCAAATGAGTGACAGAAAAGTGGTGAGATGGTATCCTATCAAAGGTGGACAATTAGAGAGACTTGGACAAACAAGGCAGTCCTGTTCCAGCTTTCACAGGTTTTACTGTAGTTATTAACAAACGTGAAGGAACTGTGTGCTTCTACTAACGGAAAACGTTCTTGCATTTTGAGGTTTGCAAAGTAGTGAATGAATGGCTTCTCGTTGCCTCATAAAGCATGAATATTCTTGGGCAAGTGGACCAGATCAGACCTGTTGCCACCAAGTCAGTTCAGACTCTCATAGGATCCTACGGGACAGAGCAGAATTGCACCACAGAATCTCCACAGAGCACCTGGTGGATTTGAACCAACCTTTTGACTAGCAGCCAAAGGCTTAACCATAGTGCCTCTGGGGCTCCTGAGCACATTAATAAAAAAAAAAAAAAGAAAAACCCACTGCCATCCAACTGATTCTGACTCACAGCGACCCTACGGGACAGAGTGCAACTGCTTCATCTCGTTTCCAAGGAGTCCCTGGTCAATTTAAACTGTAAACCTTTTGGTTAGCAGATGTACCAATTAACAGCTATGCCATCAGGGTTTCCTGAGCAAATAGGGGCAAAATAATTCAAGCCACACTAAGAGTCATATTTCTTTTTTGTTCAGAATATATATAAATACATGAAAAATAAAAAGAACAGAATGACTTACAACAATGGAACATTAAATGTTTTTGAAGAATTACATAGAAACCTATTCAAAGTGATTCAGAAATGGGATGGACTGTTCTATTTAGGTAAACAGAAATAACTGAAAGGAATATGCATCCTTTCAATAAAAAGGCAAGAGTAGTACAAAGCAAATAAACAACAGGAGAACACATCTTCCACAAGCAAAAGGGACGAATGGATAACAGTCTATTTCATTTTGAAAACCTGTCACTTTTCTGCAAATAGGAAATGAATGTCCAGATGCCTATTCAAGACCTCACAATACAATATGATGTTAAATTTCCCCCTAAAAGATATGCCTAAAACCATCCCAGATAGAAAATTTTCATATGAGGGTAATGTAACTATGGAATTCAAAATAAGTACAACGTGTTCAAACGCTCTGAACTGCTTATGCCAGTAGGTTCCTGGTAGCCCTCTAACCGCTGATTACCCCAAACTTGTTGCCTCTGACCTGTTTCTGACTCATAGCAACCCTATAGCTTTCCCAAAGAGTGCCTGGTGGATTTGAACTGCTGGTCTTTTGGTTAGTAGCCGCAGCACACAACCACTACACCACTAAGGATTCTAATCTCTAGTTACACAAATGCTTACTTTGCTATATGGTCTTCTTTCTTGAATTCATTTCGCTTTACTTAGCTTATTAGAATGTGTCAAGAGAAAATATGTCGGTGATCTGATGATTCTCACAGTACCTCGTCTCTTCATCCCAAACCCTCCAGAAGGAGATGCCACAGAGGCAACAGTTTTTGAGGCATTAGAAGTAGCAGTCTCAGGATGAGTAAACAGAGACGAGGAAAGTTCACACTACATATTGTGAAGTGTTAATTGAAGAATGTTTGTTTGGCACAAAAGTCACCTCTTTTCTGTACATTCTATATAAGTGGGTGGTGTCATGTTTACATGGCTTTGCCACCGTGTGGTAACATATTCTTTAAATCAGTCTCTCAGGGCTTTTAATTACCTTTCTTTTGATACGGAAGGCATACACTAATTACACCTATGCTTCAGAACTCTGGCAGCTATTTGCTAGTGCTGACAATATACTATCAAATGGATTAGATACCTTATAGAATATTTAAATCAAGCCTCACGTACAGGCAGACTTCACTAAGAAGGTTGGCATGCCTGTCCACATGTGGGTAAACTACACAAAGGAAATGCCCCAAACAAAATAAATTCTACTGCCATCAAGTTGATTCCAACTCACAGCGATCCTACAGAACACAGTAGAACTGCCCCACAGAGTTTCCATGGAGTGCCTGGTAGATTTGAACTGCCAGGTAGCAGACACAGCACTTAACCACTACCCCCCACACAGGAAATGAGCAGGGTCAAATCTAACAAATGTTTTCTTATGGGCCACGCTTGCTTTTTTCTTGGCTTGTCATAAATACAAAATGTGGACAGTCCTTTAATTTAGCAGAACAAGAAATCTGGGCAAGATTATTCTAGCCCAAACAGGGAGGCCAGAGAGCCGCCGGGAAATACACATGGGGAGGATTCATCTTCCTAGGGAAAACTTAGTCAGCAAAGTTGAGGGTGTTACACTTTCTCATTTTAAGTAAGACTTCCTGGTATTGATGCATGGCATCGGTGGTATTAACAGGCAGTGAGAAAATAAGAAAATAAGGAAAACCAGAAACATTAAGGCTTGGGTAAAAAGTGGTCTTCTCATAAACCCCTTAAAGCTCTCAAGATGAGGTAATCTGAACACTATGGGAGTCTTTCATTAATTTTAATAACTCACAGTAAAGCTTGATTTTTTTAAGCATAAATTTGATTTAAAAAAATGTGGAAGTTATTGAGTTCCTAAACACACACAGAGTTTTTCTTTTAAATGACCATTTTGCAGTACAACTCCATAATTTTTCATTTCCTCAATCCTAAAATTCACTTTTACAGTTGAACCTGTCTTGAGGAAAGGTAGGGAATTGACTTTTGGGGAAGTGCCATAAGCAGATAGTCTTGGACATGAACAAAAACCTCAGAATCCTCTCAAACACCCTAGATCCTTGTTCAATTGCAGTCCCACATAATGACGATTTTTAAGCAATCTTGGTGGCATGGTAGTCAAGGACTCTACCGTTAACTAAAAGGGTGAGGGATATGAAGTTGCCAGCAGTTTCACAGGACAAAGGCTTGGCCATCTGCTTCCATGAAGATGACAGCCCATAAAATTCTGTGGAGCAGTTCTAGTCTGTCACATGGTTTTATTAGGGGTCAACAGTCAACTCAATGGCATCTAAAAACAATAACAAACAATGCAATGCCTTTAAAAATGTATATATATGTATATATATATATGGTGACTGCAAAGAACGTAACACAAAGAATTAGTTGAATCCACAATCTAATTAAGAATGTTCTGTTTGACAAAATTTACCAGGAGTTTTAAAATATCCTCTCGACGGCATTTGGCTTTTGGCTCTTAAAAGTTTAGATTACAAAATGTTTAACCACAGGTGTTGTCTCACAGTGTAGGATAAAGTTTACCATCAATGAAATTCTTTCCTGTCTCCTTATATTTAATATTCTCTGCATGTTTCAATGGCCATGGTTTCAAGTTGAAACATCTATAATTAATTAAAAGTTCATGGTCACTCTCTCAGCGTTCAATTTTAAACCTATACAATAACTAGACTGAAGTTTAAATTATAGTATTTAGGATATTTAAGATAGGTTTATTCTTCTATGTGCTAATCTTTTTATTTCCTGTATCTATATTATTTGTTCAAAAAACTATCATGTTCTACTCTCTCCCCAGGAAGGATTCAGGTTTGAAATCCATGCAAAAATGGGAAAACAAGATTGTAGGGATGACTGGTAAAGAATCCACCCTAACCACTGCTTATTAGTCTAATCACTATTATTAGACTAATAGGCCACATAATATTTACTAAAATATTAGTCAGGAATTTACAGAGAAATTCTCTCCTAACTCATTGGTGCTCCTCTAACAATCCATGAAATTTCTATTTGAGGGTTGGTACTGCAATGTACTGTATATCTTCTGTAGCCAGTAAAGGCAAGCCACTTGAGAGTTCATTTATTCTAGAATGACGAGAATAAAAAATGCCCAGATTTTGAAGTATATTAAACAAAACAGAATTATGCAGCTTCAGAATTAGGAAAACACCACCAAGACAATATCCAGAGATGGATTTTCTAACTGGCAGAATGGTATACAGAACCACAGCTATTTGGGGAAAGTTTACTTCTAGCTTTTCATCCACAAACATAACCTGCCTTATCAATCATCTCTTGGATCATGGATGAATTACAATGTAATGTCTTCAAGATCTGAGTAAACAGCATTTGTATGAAATTTACTTTCTACAGAAAGTGACATAACAGTGTCAGAAGGCTTTTATTTTAAAACATTTTATAAATATCTACATAAATTTTGATTTTCAAAGCAAGATCAAAACACATCTAGGGTTTGTTGCAAGGTACACAAAAACTTCCCTATGTTCTACATCCACCATTTAGAAAAGTAAAGAATATTAATACCAGGATTGTGACCTCAGGTTAATCTATGGTCCTAAAGAAAGGTAAATGTTAAACCAGGTACCCCTCATCCAAAGCCAAGATCATATGCATTTGAAAGCTGGACAATGATAAAAGAAGACAGGAAAATCGATACATTTGAACTGTGGTATTGGTGAGCAAGGCTGAATATAACATCAACTGCCAGAAGAATGAATAGATGAAACACAACCAGAATATTCCTTAGAGGCAAGGATGGCAAGACTTGTCTCATTTACTTTGGCCAGGTCATCAGGAGGGACAGTCACAAGAGAAGGACACGAGGATCGGTAAAGTAGAGGGTGAGAGACAAGGAGGAAAATTGTCAATAAGATGCTTTGACACAATAGCCACAATCAGCTCAAAAATACCAACAAGCATGAAGATGACAACAGACTGGGGAATGCTTCCTTTTGTTCTACATGAAGTGGCATGAGTCAGACCTAGGGTGACGGTGACTAACAACAACAGAATACCAAGCTGGAATATGAGATTTTTTTTTTCCCCAAAGAAGATTGAAACTTGGTGTCTTTTTTCGTGAAAAATGGATCAAGTTTATTTTACAAGAGGTAAATAAGAAGAGTAAAACCGAAACCAAACCTATTGCCATCAGGTGGATTCTGACTCCTAGCAACCCTAGAGACAGAGTAGAACTGACCCATAGAGTTTCTAAGGAGTTCCTGGTGGATACGAACTGTTAGTCTTTTGGTTAGCAGCTGTAGCACTTAACCACCACACCACCAGGGCAAGTAAATCACACCAAATACCAATAATTACCAGACTATGTTCTATAGCAACGGATTTTTCTTTTTTACAATAAAATAGAGATGTTAGTTCTGCATGGCTCATTTTTTAATTTTAGAATACTTGCTAAACTTATATGACATGCTTGCTAAGAAAATACATAGTTGATACCTATAAAAAGTAAAGGAAATAGGAAAAAGTCATCCACACACATAGGAAGTTTTAGAACCCCTTGCAAGGTATAGGCATCCACCCAGTGGTATGAATTTGTGATGTATCCTAATAGCCCACTTCACCGATTTACTGCCTCTGGTCATTATAATAAGGGAAGAAAAGGTTTCTTACGTAGTTGATTTGTAAGTAGCAAACCAGATGGTTTGTGAATACTGGAACATCTGCCAACTTCCTATTACCAAGTCACAGCTAACACTGCTATTGAGGTGATTGTGACTCATAGTGACTCTACAGGATGAAGAGAACCGGCCCAGAGCGTTTTTAAGGAGCAGCTGGTGGATTTGAACTGCTGACCTTTTGTTTAGCAGCCAAATGCTTAACCACAGAGCCAACAGGGCACCAAAACCACAGGTGAGGGTCATTCTTAAGTTAAACATCCCCTCTCCTCAGGAAAATTAAAAAAAATCAAACCCATTGGAGCTAATAGTGACGGGTATAGACAGAGTATAACTGCCCCACAGAGTTTCCAAGGAGCGTATAGGAGGATTTGAACTGCTCACCTTCTGGTTAGCAGACACAGCACCTAACCACTGAGCCATCAGGGTTTCCCCCAGGAAACCTATAGGACTGGTCAATTGGGAAAAGGTGAGATGAGGATTTAATCAAAGAATTGATAGTGACCAGAAGAGAGTATCTAGAAAATTCTGTTTGTTTTCCAATGTGGGTGACTGCATCTATTCCTGTTGACCTTTCCACCTCCTTTGTCAGCAGTGTTTGGCACATGCTTTACCCCACTTTAACAATGGGCTCTGGTTTCCTTTCTTCTAATTACAAGGGGAAGGTTAACAGCATGGAGCAACTGGGCAAATCCAGAAAAGCACCTCTCTTTCTCTCTCTCCTTTTTTTTTTTTAAAAAATAAATTTCTACACAGGGCAGCTTGAGTTGTATGCCCATCACACTGAAGAAAGACATGAGCAGGGAGGTGCTCCTGGAATGTGTTGAATGTGCATTCCTCAGATACCGGAAAAGAGTGCCTCTCCCTTCTTGGCTTCTGCTCATTCTCTCTGCTTTGACTGCTTCAGCAGGATGCCACCGCAACCACCAGATGCCATCCAGTTGACTCTGATCTAGGCGACCCCATGTGCCCTAAGTGGTTTTCAGTGGCTGTTTCTGGGGAAACGGATCACCAGGACTTTCATCCCAAGGCTCATCTGGGTCAGCTCAAACCTCTAAACTTCTCGTTAGCAGCTGAGCGTGTTATCCCTCTGTACCACACAGCAGGAAGCTGATAGTTTAAAATGCTTGGTGGGTTGCCAAGTACAAAATCCACTGGCTACTAGCTGCTCTTAACGCACTGCCTTCAAGTGGGTTCTGACCCTACAGGACATAGCAGAACTGCCCTACGAGACTTCCAAGGCTGTACATCTTGACTGAGGAAAACTGCTGTTCTCTTTCTCACTAGGAGTGTGTGGTGAGCTTGAACTGCATCCCTTTGGGGTTGGTAGCCAGTGCTGAATCACTGCACCACCAGGGTGTCTGTACTAGTTGCTCTTGGGATTCTGGAACTGGATTTTTAGATTTTCAAAGGCTTGTTTCACGTTATCCATATGTGGTTCATTGTTGCATGGCATAGAGCTGCTTCTGACTCATAGCGGCCACGCAGGAGACAGTAGAACTGGCCCCCAAGAGTTCCTAGGTTGAAATCATTAAGAGGGAAGACTACCAGGCTTTTTTTTCTCTTGTGAAGCTGCTGTTGGGTTCAAACTGCTGACCCTTTGGTTAGTAGTTGAGTGCTTAACTACTGCACCACCAGGACTCCTTATATTTAGTTTAAACTACAAAAAAAAAAAAGAAGAAGAAAAAAAAAGCCCTGTTTCCTTCTAGATGATTCCAACTTATAGTTAGCTACCCTACACGGCAAAGAAGAAGTACATCACAGCATATCCAAGGAGCAGCTGGCGGATTTGAACTGCCAACCTTCCTTCAGTTCTTTTTTCTCTATTTTAAATTTCAGGAGTGAAACCCTGAGCTGGGAGAGCCCAGGCCCTCCAACTGCTCCAATCATGAGGCACCATGGTGAATACTGCAGATACACAGATGAAGAAGCTAGGTGCCTGCCCTCAAAGAACCAGCCAGTGGTTAGTTTCCTGATACGTCCACAACTAGTTCCTCACAGTATTTTCATTGCTTTGGAATTTGAATGACTTTATGATCACCAAATCATGCCAATAGGCTCACATTATTTCTGAACATTTACCCAGTTTTATTCACTCAGTAAACTGTTTGATGAACCCTTATCATTAAAGGGCATTATTTTCCATGGCCAATTCCTTCTCTGGGAAGAAGAGCTTAAAAACTATGGCGAGTGAAATGATGCCTTTTTCTTTTCCCCAGAATGAACTTCGTCAGAGCTCAGCACACAGCTGCTTTCTAGAACAGTCTGGTGAGTTCCTGATTCACCCTAAACTTTCCTCTCGCCATATTGTACTCCTACCCTAGTTCTACTCATCTCTGCTTGTAATGCGCTTACGATAATTCTCTCTTGAGAATTATCTTAGGATTCAAAGTTACATAAATGACAGTGATAATGATTCTTCTAAGCAAGCCATTAAAAAGTACCATGGATTAAGCTTTACACAGACTTTCTTTTGATATTTAAATTAGTGTATAACACAAACAATAACGAAAACTAATTAGTTTAGGAGCAGTATTGCATTACTTAAACTTTCATTAACTAACATAGTCCTCTGCCTACCTTTTCCTGAATTAGGGTGGTTATATACTAAATGTTAAGACACAGAAGGGTATTAAAAAGATATTACAAAATAAAGTAAAATAGGGCAACTTAATATGCAGAGTCATTTATTTCTTCTGTGGAAATCCCACAGCACAGAGTGCACTGATCTGTCAAAGCTCTTATCACATTGTATTATGACTGCTGTTTACAGTCTGTCTCCCCGACGAGGCAGACAGTTTCAGGAGATCATGCCCTATTTATCATTGGATCCCCAGCTCTGACACACTGTCTGGCACACAGAGGATGCTAAGCATAAATCTGTTGAATAAAATAAGTTAGGAAAGCGTGTTTCTCTCTCTGCCATTTATGCTACATGGCCACTTAGCCTGCCTCAGCTCCAGCTTCCTCATGAAAGACATGGGTGAAATACAAGTTGTAAAGAGCTTTCTAAGAGGTACTGCTTGTGTAAGCTTAAAAAGAGTCAAGCCAAACTGCTGCCACTGAGTAAGTTCTGACTCCCAGTGCCAGGCCTTTCTTCCTATGCACCTCTGGGTGGATTGAAACAATCAACTTTTCAATTAGTAGCCAAGCATTTAACCATTGGTGTCACCCAGGCTCCTACAAAGAGCTACACAGGTCCCAGTTAAGCTGAGTACCACTTCTCTCAGCCAGCTTTGATCACTTATTATATGTCAAACACTGAGTTAAGTCAGGGAACCTTTAGTTCTTATCCTCTTGGAATTGAGAATCCAGTGGGAGATAAGGACAGATAATTAGGTGATTTTAATAAGGTCTTATAATCACGTTGAGGAAAGGTTGGGCAAAGCACAGGATGCTAAGTAGCCCACGGGAGAGCTTCTGATGCAGAACTGTGGAGACTCGGAAGGATTTTTAGAAAGTGTGGAATCTGGGGAAGAGTTTTAGCGAACATGACATCTAAGACACCATAGAAACCAAGTAAATTCTGCAGGAGCTAGAAAAGAAGAGGTAAAGACCAGGAGAGGGAGAGAAGAAAGGAGCAGACAGAGCAAAGTATGTAATGAGTGCTTCTTAAATCTCTCATGTCTTAGCCTTATTCCAAAGATCTTACATCAATACTTTTGTAATCTTTTTTTTTTTTTTAAAATGGTTAATCTACTTCCAAATGAAAACATTTGAATTATTGATTTCCTTCCCACTATTTAGGATTTTTTTTTTCTGTTTTGAATTGTCATTGTTAGCTGCTGGTATGTTCCAACTCATAACAATCATATGCATGACAGAACAAAGCATTGCCTGGTCCTGCGCCACCTTCATGATTGTTCGTATGTTTGAGCTCATTTTAGGGGCTGTTATGTCAATATATCTCATTGACTTGAACATTTCCCTCTTTTTGCTAGCTGTCTATCAAACATGATCTCCTTTTTAGCAAACAGTCTTTTCTGATGACACGTCCAAAGTCTGCAAGGCAAACTTTGGTCAACCCAGCTTCAAGAAGTATTCTGATTGTATTTGTCAGTCCATTGTATATGTATTCCAGATTCCTCCCCAAAAATTGAATGCATCAATTTTTCTTCCATTTTCCTTTCTCACAATCCTCTTTAGCATGCATATAAGGCAATTGCAAAGATTGTGGTTTGGGTCAGGTGCACCTTAAGTCATCAAAGTCACATCTGTGCTTTTCCGAACTTTAAAGAGGTCTTCCGCAGCAGGTCTGTCCAACACAGTGTCATCTGATTTCTCGACTGTTGCTTCCACAGACATGGCTGACCCAAGTGGAATGAAACCATCAATTTCTCCTTCATTTATTATGATGTTATTTCTCTGTCTGGTTATGAAAATTCTTCTTTCATACAGGCAACAACACATTTGGAACTGCATTTCCACAACTAACAGCAATATTTCCCCCAAATCTTCTAACTTATTTATCACTCGTGGGTTTTTACAAATGCTCTTTTGTAAACAGCAGAATCCTGTCATTGTGATAAAAACAAACAGTTGTTAATGATGTTCCTGAATGTATTGCATATTCTTAAATTAGTTTTAAAAATCTGAAAGTATTTTCTCACTCTGTGTGGCTTTTCCTATCACCGGTTGTTGTTAGCTGCCATTGAGCCAATTCTGACTTGTAGCAACCTTTCATATAACCCAACAAAACTCTGCCTCACCCAGTGCCATTCTCACCACTACTGGTACCTCTGAGCCCCTGTTGCAGCACTGTGTCAGTGCATCCCACAGATGGGGTTCCCATATTTTTGCAGATTTCTTTACTAAACGTGATGTCCTTTTCCAGAAAATGGTCTCTCCTGGTGATGTGTCCAAAGTCAGCAAGACAGATGAAGCCTCTCCATCCTCATTTCTAAAGACCTTTCAGGCTGTACTTCTTCCAACACACATTTGTTCATTCTTCTGGCGGTTCGTGGTACATTTCGTATTCTTTGCCAACATTATGATTCAAAGGCATTAATTCTTTTTTGTCTTCCTTATTCAATATCTAGTTTTTGCATGCATATGAGGCAACTGGAAATAACATGGTGTGGATCAAGTGTACTTCAGATACTTTAAACTAAAAAGAAACGCCATAGAAACACTTATTTTGGCCTAATAACAGTTTAATATATTAATATATCTGTCATATTATACTGACATTTAGGGTTAAGTATCACATATTATTTTGTATTAATATACAATCTCTGCTGATAAGCAGAGATACTGAACCATGAACGGAGCGCAGTTTTCTTAAAACAATGTTTTTTTTTGAAAGGAGTAGCAAAAAGAATGTGGAAAAACCAGAAAATCTAGGTTTCATTCTTGGCATAACCATGAACTAGCTCGATGTCTTCAAGCGGGTCATTTCATCTCAATTTTACTTAATAATTATCTTTTTATCCTACTTATTTACACTTTAAACAACAAGCAAACAGTGTTTGAAAGATCTTTCTGTGGAGATTAGTTATAAAATAAATACTTCAAGTTTTTTCTTTAAGTATGGCTGAGTCCTGGAAGTAAAAAGGAAAATAAATCTCCACAACAATATTTTTACCTCATATTTCAGGGCATAGAATCTAGACTGAGAAGTGATTCACCTTGAGCCTATTTACAACACAAATGTAAAGTTTGTTTTACTGAATCTTTGTTTTCATCAGGACTATCTTCAGTTATCAATGTTAGAAATAGATTGTAGCAAAATCAACAGACGACCCAAAAAGCAAAAACCAAACACACTGTGGCTGAGTTGATTCTAACTCATCGTGACCCTACAGGTCAGAATAGAACTGTCCCATAGAGTTTCCAAGGAGCACCTCACAGATTTGAACTGCCATCCTCTTGGTTAGCAGATGTAGCACTTAACCACTATGCCACTAGGGTGTCTTTAATATCATTTTAATTCTTCTGTCCGATTTTTATTACACACTTGGCTAGCTGAGTCCATTCAAGTTATTTTAAAAATATCAGTGGGTGAAGACATTTTTGAATAACTTTAAAGGACTCAGCCAACATATGTAATAAAAACAAGACAAAAGAATTAAAGATGATATTATAAGATTAAACACACTGCCGTCCAGTTGAGTCTGACTCACTGTGACCCTAGAGGTCCGAGTAGAACCACCCCACAGTGTTTCCAAGGAGTGCCTAGAGGATTTGAACTGCCAATCTTTTGGTTAGCAGATGCAGCACTTAACCCACTACACCACCAGGGTTTCTAATTAGATCTCTAAAATTTCTAAATTGCAATATATGTTTTAAAAAAAATAACTCTTTGGGTTTAGGGGAAGAAATAAGGTGTGAGATAATTCCTATAATTCTCAAATATTCAAAGTTGCCATAACTGAGCTTAGCCCAGTGACATACCCATTATTGTTTACAAAAAAAGAGTCTTGTAGACACAATAATTAAGTGCCCTGCAGTTAACTGAAGGGTTGGAGGTTCAAATCCACCAGCTACTCCATGGGGAAAAGATGTGGCACTCTGCTTCTGTAAAGATGACAGCTTGGAAAACCCTATAAAAAATACAAAAAACTCAGTGTCGTCGAGTTGATGCTGACTCATAGCAATCCTGTAGGACACTCATAATGACCCACATAGGGTCATTATGAGTTGATATCAACTCAATGGCATTGTATTTTTATTCTCGGTGACAAAGAGCATGTCATCGAAAAACCTATTGCCTTCTTGGTTCCTGAGTTGCCAGTTATCTTGGAGAATAAATGTGGCTTCTGCCCCTACATTTATTGCATAAACAATTACTTTTCCATCCCCAAGTTTCTTAATGATAAGCAGCAGCCTATTTTAATCAAGATGGTTCCCCTCATGATCTTTAAGAACAAGAGATGCCACCTGGCCCTGGGGATAATGAAGCCATGGGACAGAAATCTGAATTTTAGGCTGCAGTCGAGGCAGTGTTTTATTAAAAATAAGTGGCTATTTAAATGCTACTGTATCTTGTTTTGCAAATCTATCCTCACACAGCCAGTAATTGTTTTTGGTACAAAAGTTAGTCATAAACTTCTCCATTTGTAGTTGGTAATGGACCATAATATTACATGTTTATGAAAAGTGCCTTTGGAAAATGAAATGCTGGACATGACAGCCATATAAGAAATATTAATATTCACACAACATATGCTCTTAGAGACAGATTTCCTTTTTCCTTTTCAGTGGTTATTGCTTGGACAGAGTATTGTTCTTTTTTTTTTAAGAAAGTTACCTCTGAGGCTCTAATAGATATAAGTTCAGGACTTAAAAGAATTTGATCACTTGGAGCATTCCATTAACACTGTTGGAAACCCTGGAAGCACAGTGGTTAAGAGCTATGACTGCTAACCAAAACCCTATGGGGCAGTTCTACTCTGTCCTATAGGGTTGCTATGAGTTGGAACTGACTCAGTGACAACAGGTTATTAACACTCTGATCTATAATGTCCAGGGTGCTTCCTTCTAGTCACTGGGTTATGCAAACAGCTACTTGCTGGACTATTAACTGAAAGTTGGGCATTCAAATCCATCCAGAGGCACCTTAGGAAACAGACCTGGTGATCAACCGCAGAAAACCTTCTAGAACACAGATAGACTCTGACACATACAGGGTCAGCATTAGTCGGAGTTGACTTGATGGCAAACGGGTTGTTGGTCCTGGAGGTTTTTCATCTGTGTGTTTATTTGTTAGCTTTACTACTAGGGAAATGGGAATGATTGATAATCGTTACTTTTACAATGGGAGTGTATTAAAATCAATCAGAACACAGTCTTGGGATGTTAAATATTTTATAGGCAAACAATATTATCTAAAGCCAAAAAGCCAAACTGGTGGCCCATGAGTTGATAACAGCTCATGGCAATCCCATACGAACTGCCCTCTAGAGAGTTCCCAGTGGTTGTCATCTTTTGGGATTACACTGCCAGGGATTTCTTCGACTTCTGTAGATTTTAGCCACCAACCTTTTGGTTAGCAGCTAAGTGCTTAATTGTCTCTCCCAATCAGAAGGCTAAAACAATATTAACCCATGTCTAAATCAAACCAAAATGATTGCAGCAAATTTGTACTCATCATTATTAATACATAATCCTGATGGGATGAATCCCAAGCAAGATGCAAGGCAGAACCTAGCACATAAAGCTATATACATTCCCAATGTGACAAAATTGCCAGAGCAGATGTGTTCAGCTTCCAACATGAGCAAACTAATAAAGAAGCTTTGGCTAAAAATATAATGAACTGAAATTACTCAGTTATGTTGTTGTTAGTTGCTGTCAAGTGGATTTCAACTCATGATGATTCCACATGTACACAGTAGGCTGTTGCATATGGTTTTCAAGGCTGTGACATTTTGCTCTGTCTTCTGAGGTGTCTCTGCACGAGCTCGAATTACCAACCTTTGGCTGGTAGTTGCGTGCTTAACCATTTGTGCCACGCAACCATCTTTCTCTATATGAATGGAAAAATTAATTTCCATCTCCTTTATTTCTTATTATAAAAGAAATTTGTTTTTATCTATACAAAGAAAATACGTGTGTCTTCCAACCCAGATCAAATGAAATTGTCCCTTTTAAAATCCACAGTAATTAATAATAATAACAATCATCAGTGGTTAATATTTATTGAGCCCTCATTATACTCAACAGTGTAGAAGTGGGCTAGGCACTGTTTGATTCCATTTATTATGTCATTAACTTTTTTCCAAGAACCTTTCAGGGTGACACCTCTAAGCATCTGAGGCACAGAGAAGTGAAACATCTTGCTCAAGACCATAAATCTAATAAGTGATTCACATTCTGACAGTCTCAACTGGAGCACACTCTTCTTTCCTAAGCAGGAAAAGAAAGGAGTCATTGAGAGTTACTGCTCAATTTCAGTGTTAATCGCTGAATGTAGACCTTGTATCCCTAAACTACAATCTGAACTAGCCAGCTGTTTAGTTTAAGGACCTGAAGGGGCCTTTTGCCTGAGGGCTCAGTGGTGCACTAACCCCTGACTGTTCTAGCAACATGGTAGAAATTACTTGGGTGAAGATGAACTATTTCACTAGTGTCGACTAGCACACCCACAGGTCAAATGCAGCAACATTCACGCAAAGGGAAGGAAGCAAAACACTACCGTGCAAGAAAATCACGATGGGAGAGAGGGAATCTGAATTCAGATCAGGTCTTAGTTTCTCATCTATAAAACACAGAATCAAATAGTTTGTCTACTTCTCTCTGGAAATTATGAAGCCGTAACAAGCATGGCAGCATTCTGTAGAGAGTCAAGACTGACAAAATACAGGCACTGTTACAAAGTCAAAGTTTGAACAATAGATTGCTAGACAAACGAAAAAGAAAATAAAAGAACAACGGAAGTGATGTCAAGATAAAATCTACATGTTTAGATCAACTTCTCTCAAAAAAAAATCACTGCTGTCTCAGATTCAGTTTCCATTTGGCCTGCCTCTAGGAATATGCATTACTTAGCTTTCCAATGCCAGTTAGTGACGGCATTCTAGAACTGGAAGAGTTCGAAGATCTTATCAATATCAACTTTATAAGGTCTGCTCCAGGATGTCCCAAAACTATTGCTGTAGGATAAAATAAGGCTGAGTGAAACAGAACACACATAGTACAGATAACTGTAACCTAGAATTAAGAAGTCTGTTCATGCAACATTCATTCATTCTAGAAACATGCATCAGGAGTCTACTTTGCGCCAATTGATGTACTTAAGTGTTAGCGACACTAAGCCAATGAAGTGACAGAGAAAACCAACAAATGAATGAACAAAATAACCAAATGTTTCTACTTTCTGAGACCACAGACTACCACATTATACAAAAATCACAGAAAGTGTTATTAGTGAGAGTGAACCTCAATTTTCCTAGTTATTAAATGAGCCTATTTGGAGTGATTGCCAAAGTACCTTTATGCTTATTACCAAAGATTACTTTTTCAGAAGTGACAACCTAAAGAATAGTCAGAACAAAAAATGATTGTTTTAGTCATCTAGTGCTGCTGTAACAGAAATAGCACAAAGTAGATGCGGACACAATTCAATCCATGAGTACCAAAAGTGGCATTTGCAAAGCATGAACCTTTAGGATCATTTATTACATATTCATAATCAACACAGCAGATAAGCAGATCTTTTTCAAAGCCTTTGGGACCAAAGATACAAAATAAATAAGGCTATCATGTTCATCTTTATTATCATATTATAATAGCTTCTACTTTTTCTCTTTCATGTATCAAGCACCTTATAAAACCAGTGCTGTTGAGTGGATTCTGACTCACAGTCACCCTGTAGGTCAGAGTAGAACCACCCCATATAGTTTCCAAGGAGCACCTGGTGGATTTGAACTGCCACCAAGGTTTCTAACCAACTTACATGCAATTTAAATTACATTATCTCTCGGAGCCCTGGTGGTGCAGTGGTTAAGAGCTTGGCTGCTAACCAAAAGGCTGGCAGTTTGAATCCAGGACCTATTCTTTGGAAATACAGTGGGGCAGTTCTACTGTGCTCTATGGCGTTGCCATGAGTCAGAATTACCTCAAAGGCATTAAGTTTTAGTTATCTCATACAACCGCACAAGACCACTATGCTGCATTATTACCTTAAGACAGAAACCCTGGTAGTGTAGTGGTTCAGTGCCACATCTGCTAACCAAAAGGTCAGCAGTTCAAATCCACCAGGCACTCCTTGGAAACTCTATGGGGCAGTTCTACTCTGACCTATAGGGTCACTATGAATTGGAATCAACTTGACAGCAGTGCCTTTTTTTTTTTTTTTTGGTATAATTAAGACAACTGAGGCTTCTCAAGACTGTCCCTCACTATTACAAAATAAAACATACATGTTTGGCTGTGTTGTTCCAAAGCCTGTGCTGATGTATGTTACTGTGTTCTCTTATGCTACACTTCATGAGCTAGTTGAGCCTGCAGTTCCAGTGTGACTGAAATACAGGGTTATGGAGTATACATGTGGGCTGAGAAAGAATGGAAGTCAGGATATGGAGGAGTAGTCTTGTATGAGTTTATTCTAATAGAATAGAAAGCAGACAGGCTGTAAATTCACTTGAACTTCATGCAGAGAATTTGAAACTTTACTGTGTAGATGAGATTATAAAATGTTTACAAAATATACACTAACTAGGGAAATAGAGAGGAAAGAAGGAATGTAAGGGGATTAAAGAAAGAAACTTAAAAAAAGAAGCATTGAAGTGAAAAATACTGTGCAACTACATAAAAATCTAACTTCAGTCAAAGGAACAATATATTTTTCAACCCAATTACTTTAAAATATTTCCTGTTTTAGTTTAAGGTATCCACAGAAATAATACAATAACTATATTACTTTCAAATGTGTCATTAAACAGTTGGAAAACTCCAATAACCTGGGCACTAACATTTATTCATCTGAAAATACTTATAGCATTATCATAATGCCTATTAATGAGTCAAATCAACCAGAGGAAGATTATAGTATCATATAGTTATAGAACGTTATTGTATGAAAAAGAATTATGCCCAGGAAAAGTTAAATAAATGTATCAGAGTCAAAAAGCAAGGCAGCGATCTGATAAACAAATGGACTGTTTAGCCCCAAGTGATTTAGCTAAAAAATTAACAAATTGTCTATCACACACCCACTTCACATTAGTGGAAAGAGAGGGTTGCAAGAGCCACAGGCAGAATAAGCATTTTTTGAAAGCCCAGAATAAGTAAGCAGTTCAGGTGGGTGCTTTATGTTTTTATGAAAACATGACTCTATGACTACACCAGACCAGTTACCATCCAGGCATCTCTGACTCATGGTGACCCCATATATGCCAGAACAGAACTGTGCTCCATTGGATTTTCAATGGCTGACTTTTCTAAAGTAGACCCACAGGCTGTGTTTCCAAGCTGTCTCTAGTTGGGCTTGAACCTCCAACCTTACGGTTACCAGAAAAGTGCATTCACCATTTTCACCACACAAGCACTCTTATGTGACCAAAAGTTCCCATATCATAGAAGAAAAACTTGAGTCTCTGAAAAGATTGACTTAATAATGGATCTAGAATCTAAGGAAACCCTGGCAGCATAGTGCTTAAAGTACTACAGCTGCCAACAAAAAGCTCAGCAGTTCAAATCCACCAGGTGCTCCTTGGAAACTCTGTGGGGCAGTTCTATTCTGTCCTATAGGGTCACTCTGTGTTGGAATTGACTTGATGGCAGTGACTTTGGTCTTTTGGTCCATGTTATAACCTGGATTTATATGATGGATTAAATCATGTCCCTCAAAAAAGTTATGCTGAAGTCCTAACCCTTGATGCCAGTGATCATAATCTTGTTTTGAAGTAGAGTCTTGGATGATGGTATCAGGCAAGTAACCTGAGGTTACACTAAGTAGGGGAGGTCCTAATCCTGAGTGCTGTCCGTAAAAGAGGAGAACATACAGAAGAGGACATAAAAGAGAACACACCGAAAGAGGACACATGACTGTGCAACTGAAAGAAAGAAGCCATAAGAAACGAGGAGAAAGCCATAGATCAGATTCTCCCCCTCAAAGCCTCAAAAGGAATTAGCACAGCTGACACTCTGATCTCAACCTTGTAGCCTCCGGGACTGTGAGCCAGCACATTTCTGTTGTTTAAAGCTGTCTGCTTTGTGCTATTTTGTTACAGCAACAGTAGGGAACTTATAAAAACTTGTTAATAGTGTTTTAGATTGATTTTGTATTCTGCATAACATATGCTGAAGTACTAATTCATGGGAAGTCACTAACCCAAAGACCTATGAATGTGACCTATTTGGGAATGTGGCCTTTGCAGATGTAACTGGTCCATGTGAGGTCATACTATAGCGTCAGTCCTAAAGCAGTGTGAATTGGGTTCTTATAAAATAAATAGAAGAGACACAAAGACGCACAGGAAAGACAGCCAGATGATGGAGGCAGAGATTAGGATGCTGGTGCTACAGAAGATAAAGGGAGTCAGGGTGCGCTTTCAGAGAAAGCATGCCCCTGCCTTCCAACCACCATAGCTGGATGTCGAGCCTCCACCACTGTCACAGAATAAGTTTCTGTTGTTTTCAGCCAGTTTGTGGTCCTTTGTCATAGCAGCCCTAGGAGCCTAATACAGTGAAAACATGACTTTGTAAACAATCTTACAATATTTATGTGCTTCTGTTCTTGTACATGGATCCCTGGTGGTGCAATGGTTGAGAGCTTAGCCGCTAACTAAAAGGTCAGCACTCTGAATCGACCAGCTGTTTCTTAGAAACCCTATGGTGCATTTCTACTCTGTCCCATGCATTGGAATTGAGGCAAAAGTAACAAGTTATAGTATGTAAAATAAATGTGAGTAAAAGAGGTGAAATGAGGTCCTGTTTGCACAGCACGTTTTCCTTCTCAAACAAAAAGATCCATTGTGTGTGAACATCTGGGCAAATAACGTACGTGACTTGATAAGTGACAGTTTGAAAGTTTCCAGATCTGTAATTCTCTGAGAAGGCTGCAGAACTGGAGGGAATGTGGACCTGATGAGTGTGGGGAGAAGACGGGGCTGGGAAGCCTAGCTCTGATGAGGATCTGAGCAAGGCTGGAACGTATGTGAGCCATTGCGCTAGCGTGGCTGGGAGGGCCAGAAAGGAAGAGATCAGGTTGTAAGAAAGAGTGGAACCATGACATGTGTGAGAGAGTAGGTAATACAGATTTATGGCATCATATAAAATACTCAAACAACTCTGAAGCTGACACAGACACAGCAAATGTTCATGTATAAGATTTATCTTGTTATGTCAGTTGGTATTTAAAAAGCTGGTAGAAGTCTACAGTGATGGCTAACAACAGACCATGCTTTCCATAAACTGTGAGGTGAAATTTGTTTAACCACAATGCTCATTTTCTGCAAAACATTCCCTCCTGAACACTTCAAAAAAGAAAGAAAAGAAAAACCTAGTGTAACCGATGCAAAGACTATCCAGAATGTCACAGAACCCACCAGGACACCAGGAGGTATGTTCTCCCAAACGTGTGTATCAGTTTGGTAGAGCCTCCACTCTTACTCTTGTATGGTTTCCTCCATCGGAGAACGAAGGTAGGATTGTAACAGCTTTACCCAAGTCATAGCCCTGATCCAAAGTAAGGGGCATCTCCCTGGGGTGTGGTTGGCACCATGTTTTCTCTCTCGTGAGGTGAAAGGGAAGGAAGTAGAGAGTTGGGGACCTCATACCACCAGGAAAGAAGTACCAGGAGCCTAGGGCATCCTCTGGTTTCAGGGTCCCTGCACCTGAGAAGCTCCCTGCCCAGGAGGAGATTGATGAGAAGGACCTTCCTTCAGAGCCTACAGAGAGAGAAGGCCTCCTCTAGGGCTCCTTGAATTTGGACTTTTAGCCTCCTTTACTGGGAGGAAATAAATTTCTTTTTGTTAAAGCCACTCACTTGGAGTATTTCTGTTATAGCAGCACTAGATGACTAAGACACCTGGTAATATGGCAATGACTCTATAATAAATTTTTATTCTATTATATGCTGATGTTATTCACTGGCTTCTATTTATTAAACATCATTTGCTAAACTACTCTGGACAATCACACAAAGAAACACAGCATAATATTAATTTTACATGATTTGTCACTTAGAAAAGTTTCTGTCAAATTTTCTATTTTAATAAATTAATTTTAATAAATAATAGTTTTATTTAAAACCAAATTTAAATAAATTCATGCTTTAGAATGAAACTATGTAAGCAAAGAAAGGTAGATCTTCCCCACTCTTGATAATCACACATCAAATCTGAAAAGACACTCTCTGAAGACCATACTATTATCATAAAAGCTACCAAACTCATTGCCATTGAGTCAATTTGACCCTACAGAACACAGGTACGCTGTCCCATAGGGTTTCTAAAGAGGGACTGGTGTATTAGAACTGCTGATCTTTTGGTTAGCAGCATGAGCTATTAACCACTGAACCACCTGGACTCATAGCCATCATCAGTAAAAGATTCAGCTCTTGAAAATAGACAAGGTTCTTAATATCGCTTCTGATATGTGTTATAACACAACAAAAGGTACAAATGCTTAGAGATACAGCAAGTAAAGAAGGTTTTACTCTAGAGCAGCATTTAGGCCACCACTCAGGACCCGGAGAGGGAGCATAGTCTTTTGGTCTTTTTTTTTATTGGAATTCAGTGAAAATAGTATAAAATCCAAGTCAAATTTGCATGCCCGTCTATGTGCAGTTCCCCTTGGTCCCCTTGCCTGGTGACCGTACACTCACTCTTCTCTTCCATTCTACACATGTCGTATCCTGCAAACAATCTCTTAACCCCTCCTGTGCACCCTCCTCTCTGGGTTTTGTAGCATAGGAACAGTGCAGTGCTAAATGGGTATTGAGCCCCAAATGCATCCTGCCGCTGAAGTTTATATCCCTGTTGCTTGCTATCTGGAAGTTATTCTGCCTGGGAAACAGCAAAATACCATGATACAGAAATTGTACTCAGCCTGAGGTCAAGAGCAAAGACAACCATATTCAAAACCTCACAAACTTGACCAGAGTTAATAAACCTCCATGCTGTAGGTAGAAAGTAATATTGATTACAATAAAATTACCAAATAGGCTTTCACTGGGCTAGCAGAACAATGGGGACAGGAGCTGGTTGAATGGACATGGGAAATACTGGGAGGGTCACAGTGTGGGGAAAGCAACTAGGGTCACATAACAATGATTTGTCAGTTTTTGTATGACAAATTGGCTTGAATTGTAAACTTCCACTTACTACATATTAAAAAACAATAATTAAAAAAATTAAAATGAAACATAAAGCAGAGACTCATACAGTCTTTTGTGAGAAAATTTCAATGTTATCAACTTTACCAAGTAGGAAAATTGTGCATGCCTTGCTCACACTGAAATAATTGCCTTTCCCAGAGGGGCAAGCCATTAGGGGAACATTACATGAATGACCTACCAAAATGATGATCAAGATTGGCAAACTACTGATTATTAGTTACCTTGTAGCCAATACCCTCCAGTTTCATAGGAACTGAAAAACGAATTTCTATAAGCTACTCTTAGTAATCAATTTGACTGATTCAATCATTCATTTCTTTATGTACAAACCATGATGTCATCCCTTTTGGCATTTGGTGCCTCTGAAAAAGGAACTTAACACAGAATGATGGAAACAGATGTTAGGGAACAAGTTAAGCGATAGAAGTCTAAGCAGGATCTAGGAGCACAGGTGAGAAAGAGCGAGAAAAACTATGAGGGCGAGAGGAGACTTAGTCTCCCTGGGGAACGGACAAGTAAAGTATGCTTCACAACTTCCTTCCTGAAAAGTCAGTTTACATGACTTCCTCCATTTCCACTAGATAGAGTTAACATATGCATTTGGGAGAATGGCTGATCCTCTCTTTTACATTATATATTTTGAGCTTCTCAATATTCTGGAGAAGTGTAAAGGAAAGTGATCATCTTTATTTTACAGATGAGAAAACTAAGGCACTTCAGAAATCTGTCATTTCACTTTATATACCAAAAAAAAAATCCATTGACATCAAGTTGATTCTGACTCATAGCGACCCTGTAGACAGACTAGAACTGCGCCACAGAGTTTCCAAGGAGCACCTGGTGGATTTATACTGCAGACCTTCTGATCAACAGCCACAGCAGTTAACCACTAGGCCACCAAGGTTTCTGCGGGAGTATTTACATTTTATTCAACTTCTATTATTGACTAGGCATATTAGTGTGAGTATGTGTGTGTGTGTATATATACATATATCTATGTATACGTGGAAATCCCAGTAGTATAGTGTTTAAGTGCTACGGCTGCTAACCAAAAAGTGGGCAGTTCAAATATACCAGGTGCTCCTTGGAAGCTCTATGGGGCAGTTCTATTTTGTTCTATAGGCTTGCTATGGGTCAGAATTAACTTGATGGCAATGTTTTTGGGTTTTGGGTTTATATATATATGTATACATATATATATACTTAGGTACATGGGTGTGCATTTGAGTGCATGCATATGTATGAATATGTATCTTGCATACCACACACATAATTTTTAATCCTCATAAACATCTTGCAATACTTTAAAGATAATCACCAAGTACTGATGAAAAGCTTAGCTTCTGTAGCAGCAGTTGGCTAAGCCTTGTTAGGAATTCAGGCATGCTGAACTCCAGGACCTGAGTTCAACTCTGTTATCACTGGGAAGTGGGAATGAGGAACTGTGCTCTGAGATAAATGTGCAATGAAAGGTCAAGCTATTTTGGGTAGGGGTCACCTTCCTGAGGCCTCTGATACCTTATCACAAACTGGATGCCCATTGGAACGGCAATAATCTTAACAGGACCAAGCATTTTTTCAAACTCCACCCACTTCTGCCGAACATTTCCTAACCCTTTCAGGTCCTCCAGCGATAAAGCTGAGAACCAAAACCTGAAGAGCTCCTGAAAACCAGAGTAAGAAAGGGAGCGAGCCAGTATCAAGGGAGGGACAAGGAAGTCATCTGTGAGTCCCTCCACTATTCAATGAATGATGCTAAATGCTTCACAAATATAAGCTCAGTGAATCATCGCAGATACCCGAGGAGGAGAGTTTTTAGCCCAGTGCCACATTTCCTCCTCCTCCACAGCATGTTTTGAAACACTTAAGACTTTAAAAGCAGGAGTAATCATTCCTCAAAAAGACAGAGGCTGCACCAAGTTTCTCTTTATCAGGAGATAAACATTTTACCACACAGATGATAAATTCCAGTGAGAAGGAAATGAATTTACTTTTTGAAGGTAGGTTTTGCAGAGTTACAGTACTACATTTATAAAAACTCAGAAACAGAAAACAGCCCCTTGGACTTTTGTTGTGGAGACTTCCAGATAGAAAGAAATAATCACGTAGAAAAGCTCTCTGGAAGCCGGAGAGCTTGGCCAGCTCGCTGTACTTGGATTCTGGTGGAGCACAGCCAAGCTGGCTTTGAATCTTTCACTGTGGGGCCTTGCCATTTTCAAATTGCCGAGCTCCTGTCATGGGATGTATGATAACCAAACCGAAAAACAAACCCAGTGCCGTCGAGTTGATTCCGACTCACAGTGACCCATGGAAACCCTGGTGGCATAACGGTTAAGGGTCATGTCTGCTCACCAAAAGGTCGGCAGCTCAAATCCACCAGGTGCTCCTTGGAAACTCTGTGGGGGCAGTTCTACTCTGTCCTACAGTGTCGCTGTCAACATTATAACAAGGCAGTTGAAATAAAATCCTTTGGGGCAAGACACATCAGTTTCTGTCCTAGGATGCTCCGTATATGTTTGTGGGGAATTACACAACCTTCTCAGTGTGGTTTTCTCACTTTGAAAAGAAGGTGAAAATTATGGCAGCCGAAGTCATCATACCTTACGTGTTTGAGATCTGAAGTTGATGGATTAAAGGAAAACACTAGTTAGAAAGGAAAATGAAAAACAAGATGATCTATTAAAAGAATATCGTATCTTAAAACATGTACAGATGCAATTTGCAAACTTTTCCCTGGTATTTTCACACAAGACAGGTCCTTTCACTGAGTATGGGACTGGTCAATGACTTTTTATGTTTCATAAACTACACCCATAACACACCACTTGACTTAATCTATTCATTCGTAAGCAAGAATGTAAAGGTACTTACATGGAAAAAAGAGAGATGACTCAATTTCTGTTTTTACGATTTTCTTCCCAATAATTTACAGTTGAATGTTTGCATCTAATGACAGTGATTATAGATATTCCATTTTATTTAATCCAAAGAATTACCATATGCTATCCTTTTTCGTCTCAATTGTATTCCACAGGTTTAGCTAATTAAAATATACATTATTTCATTGAATTACATATAAAAGATATATTCTGTACTATTTGGATTTTTACATTATGTTATTTAATTACATATTTGACATACATAAAGGTATCACCTGAAATATATACTACTATATTTGTTAGAAAAGGTGTTTAAAAAGATCGAAGTTTACTGTAGAATTAATTTCTGGCTCCTCAGAAAGTATTAAAACAATAAACCATCAAATTTATTCTCAACTTTTTTCAGGAGCTCATGGGATCCTATGAAAATTTAACAGAGCTGGGACTTTTTCCTTAAAAGCTGAACACCTCCACATAATGTTTTATAAAAGTTTTTCAAAGGGCCCAGAGACTCAGCAAGTTCAACCTGCGACACCTATGGATATATGACTTGATTTGTTTGGCCAATGTGAGAAACACAAATGTTACTATAATTTTGGTTTGTGCTAAATTAAATGTTAACATAGAGTTAAAAACTTTTATAGTTTGTAATGATTTTTCTTACCGACTAATTTGAATAAAGTACTAAAACTTCCCCAAACAATAATCATATTTAAATACAAGCAAAGCAAACCAACCGAACAACCAACAACAAAAAAAATGCTTTCCAAATCCATTCTGAACTTTCAAAACTACTTTCCCCATAGATGGCATAGATAATCTTCATTTAACCACAGAGGAAATATTCTTAACTATCCACCATTTTATAGATTATCTGACATTCTCCACTGATGTTTCTAGCATGCTAAAATGCAAGCAGACTATTTTCCAGAACTGTACCATCCAATATACTAGACACATGTAGTTATTTAAGTGTAAATCAACTAAATTTAACTAAAATGAAAAATTTAGTTCTTTAATCATACTAGCCAACCTTCCAGTACCCAGCAGCCACATGGAGCTACAGAATACTGTTTTGGACAGTCCAGAGAATATTTCTGTCACTGTAGAAAGTTCTAGAACATTCTATTTCTGTTTATATCAAGTGATTTATTTCCAAACCAGATGACTGCCCATTGGGCTTATGTGAAATTGCAAAAATTACTGAGATATTGCATAAAACAACTGAAATCTGAGAATGAAAAGAATGTTTCTATGTGCCTCTAACTTGAATATTTTGGAAGAACTCAATAAAAACCAATCATTTAAAAAAATGTTACAGAATTAGACATAGGTAAGAAAAAAAACTGGGAAAAACAGAAAATACTGGTTTCTGCTCTGAGACTTATTTACACTGGATTTGTACCTGGTGACATCAACAACCAAAAACTATAAATCACAGATGATGCATTATGGGATTTACAGAAAGAAAAGATGACTCAGATATTTAATCAACAAATCTCAAGTTAAAAATAGCTGTTGGCTTTATCAAAATATTAGCAAATAAATGTGTAATCAATGTTTAAAATTTAACAAACTGTGTGCTGCATATGTGCATTAATTATTAAGGTCTCTTTCTTTAAAAACCTTTATGGATTAACTAATCAGCTATTCTTACATTAAATAAAGATTCTACTTACCACATGTAGTAAAACTACAAACTGGTGTCTTTTCTATAACTACAAACTCAGTGTTTTATTAATGGATTGTGTCATTTCTATTTACCAAATTTAAGTTCATTTGATTGAATTAAACTGAAAAACATGGACAGGAACCTGATCTGATTCTTTACTTATGCCTAACTTAAAAAAAAAAAAATTATAACACAACACAACGTAATTAACAACAATACCAATATGACTTTACTCTTGAACTCTTCTCCAGTTGCCAGAGTGTCAGAATTAGGTGAAGATTACAACACTTGAACTTTAACTGTGTTCTTTCTTTTATATATCTCTATTTAAACTTTATTTTTTCTAACTTGAAAATGTTACTTATCTGTCTGTTACCATCACCAATTACTTCAGAAATAAGAATTACAAGAATGTTATCTTACTAGGAAGTGCTACCAATATTAATTTTACCAATTAGTTGAAACATAAGAATTATATCAATTTCACTATTGTTTTGTACATTGAGATTCAGATGCAAAAGGAAATCTGAAACTACTTGCTATTACTAGAAATCCTATTACTACTACATTTGTGTCATTAAAATAACATCAAAATAATGCTGTAATATTTTACCAAATAATTGCTACTTGTTTCACCAATGAATATTTTTCAGTAGTCAATTAAACACAAAGAAATATTTAGACTGCCATAAACCACAGGCATGTATTTGAAATAATGGCATCAGCACATTAGTGCTTAAGAAGTAACCTTTTTAATGAACCTTAAAATTACAGGACAACACCGTAAAGTCTCATAGATTATACGTCAACCATTCAAGTCAGCTAGTTCAACTACTGAGCAGACGTCAGGTTCATTTAAAAGAACTGATTAATCACAATTTTGTTTTACCATACAATGCCTTAATCTCAGAGACGGAAAACTTGCTGCCCTTGGTGTTCAATTTTAGATTGTTTAAGTCATTTTTAAACAAAATAAACAATGACTATATATGTGGAGCTCATCAGATGAAATACACAGGAATCAAATCAACCACATCTGTGGAAAGAGACAATGGAGAAGCTCAATATCATCAGTTAGAACCAGGTCAGGAGTCAAATGTGGAACAGATCATCAACTGCTCATATATAAGTTCAAGTTGAAGATGAAGAAAATTAAAACAAGTCCAAGAGGGCCAAAGTGTGAATTTGAGTATATCCCACATGAACGCTGAGGCCATCTGAAGAACAGATTTGACACACTGAACACTAACGACTAAGGACCAGACAAGTTGTGAGATGATGTCAAGGCAACCATACATGAAGAAACCAAAAGGTTATTAAAATAACAAGAAAGGAGGAAAAGACCAAAATAGATGTCAAGAGAGACTCTGAAACTTGCTTTTGAGTAAGGAGCTAAAGAGAACAGAAGGAATAATAAAGTAAGAGCACCGAATGAAAAATTTCAAAAGGAAGCTCTAGAAGACAAAGCAAAGCATTATAATGAAATATGTGAAGACCTAAAGTTAGACAATCAAAAGGGAACTGCACGTTCAGTATTTCTCAAGTTACAAGAACTTAGGAAAAAATTCAATCTTCAAGTTGCAATACTGAAGGATTCTATGGGCAAAACATTCAATCACACAGTAAACATCAAAAGAAGATGGAAAAAATATACAGAGTCACTGTATCAAACAGAACTAGTTGATGTCCAACTATTTCAGTACAATCAAGAACTGGTGATACTGAAAGAGGAAGTTCAATCTGCACTGAAGGCATTGATGAAAAAACAAGGTTCCAGGAATCTGTGTAACATCAACTGAGATGCTTCAACAAACAGATGCAACACCGGAAGTGCTTACTCATTTATGCTAAGAAATTTGGAAGACAGCTACCTGGTCAGTTGACTATTGTGAGATTCAAAAGAAAGGTGGTTCAACAGAATGTGGAAATTACAGAACAATATCATTAATGTTACACAGAAGTAAAATTCTACTGAAAATAATTCAAAAATGGTTGTAGCAGTAGATACACAGGACACTGCCAGAAATTCAAGCCCGACTCAGAAAAGGACATACAATGAAGGCTATCATAGCTGATGTCTGATTCATCTTGGCTGAAAGCAGAGAATGCCAAAAAGATGTTTACTTGAGTTTTACTATGTGAAGACATTCAGCCATATGGATCACAACAAATTATGCATAACATTGTAAATAATGGGAACTCCAGAACATTTAATTGTGCTCATGTAGAATCTGTACACAGACCAAGAAAGAGTCATTCAAATAAGAAGATACAGTGTGGCTTAAAATCAGAAACTGTATGTGTCAGGGCTATATCCTTTACCATATTTATTTGATTTCTGTGCTAAGCAAATAATCCTAGAAATGGAGTACGTAAGGAAGAATTCAGCATTAGGATAGAAAGCACCTCTTTAACCACCTGTAATATGCCAATAACACAATGCTGCTTGCTGAAAATGAGGACTTAGAGCATTTACTGATGAAGATCAAAGACTAGTTGAGATTATACCTAAACATAAAACAAAAATCCTAACAACCGGACCAATAAGCAACATTATGATTAATGGAGAAAAAATTGAAATCATCAAAGATTTCATTTTACTTGGATCCATAATCAATGTCCACGGAAGCAGCAGTCAAAAAAAAAATGTAAAAACATACTGCGTTGGGCAAATCTGCTGCAAAAGATCTTTCTGAAGTTTAAAAAACAAACATGTCACCTTGATGACTAAGGTGTTCCTGACCCAATTCATGCTCTTTTCAATTGCCTAGCATTCCTATAAAAACCGTACAAAGAAGGTTCGATATATCTGAATTACGGTGTTGGTGAAGAATGTTGAATAGACTACGGACTTCTAGAAGAATGAACAATGCTGTATTGGAATTAGGACAGCCAGAATGTTCTTGGAAGAGGATGGCAATGTTTCCTCTCACATACTTCGGACATGTTATCAGGAAAATCCAGTCCCTAGAGAAGGATATTATGATTGATAAAGTAGAGTGTCAGTGAAAAAGAGGAAGTCTTTCAGTGAAATTGATTGATGCAGTGGGTGCAACAACAGGCTTAAACACAGCAACAACTGTGCCATTGGTATAGAAGCAGGCAGTGTTTCACTCCGCTGTGCATAGGCTCAGTATGAGTTGCAACCCACTCGATGGCACTTAACAAGAACAACAAAGTCATTTTAGACTGCTATGAAGGAATATGCCTTCTTTGGTTCACCATGATCTCTTATACCATAAAATATGGCTGACTATGATGCCTGAATCCTGAAGTTATTTAAGTTTATGATTCTGCTAAGGCATCTTTCATAATTATATCTTGTATATCTCATTTGGAACATGGGTACTCGAATCCTGAAGCTGGAGTCAGTATGGTTACCATTTCACGCTAACTTTCATTCTCCCAAGCAACACAGCACCAAGCAAACACAACACAACACAAACACACACATAGCTTTTGTCTTTCTATTTAAGATATATTATCAACTTCTAGTCTAGCCTTGTCTTCTCCGAAGAAGTGTTCTGGAAGAAGGAAATATATTAGGGTGGAACAAGAGGTTAGTAACCTCCTCCATATGGCCAGTAGAAGATTTTATTGTTGTTAGTTGTCACTGAGTTGGTTCCGACTCACAGTGACCATATACACAAGAGAACAAAACACTGCGCAGTCTTGCCCCCTGTCCACAATCATTTTTATGCTTAAGCCCATTGTTGTGGCCACTGTGTCAATTCATCTCACCGAGGATCTTTCTCTTTTCTGCTGACCATCCACTCTACTGAGCATGAGTAGATCACTAGGATACTTACATTAGGAAATAGAGAATGGAATAGACAAGGAGTTCCTTTTAAATATTTTTTATTATGAATCTAGCATAGTGAATCTAATTTACTGTGTTATCTGTGGACTTCTGGAAAGAAAAAAAAAATGCTCTAATTTCAACCAGTTAATTTACTAAAATGTGCTTAATGATACTTTAAAATTGAGAATTCTCAAAAAATCTGTCAACAGCAAACATAACACATTTCCTCTTGCATAAATCATTTAGTACAGATCTGGGAGTTTTCCATAACTAGTGGATTGACTTGAGCAAAATCGTTAAACTCTCCAGTCATTAATTTTATCATTTGGAAAATAGGTCAGCTGATCTGTGAAATTCTTAGTATCTATGACTATTTTATTTTTAATCTTCAATTGAATGTTATTTATTAAGTGCCTATTAAGTAAGAACATATATAAATTATAGTAACTGCACTCTAAATTTACTATATACAACAAAAATATACAAAAGTTACAGAAAATGCAAGGCTTTACATAATTGGAGCCAAATGAGTTCTCTGAAAGTCCAGAGTGGGCAGAAGGAGAACTTGGATTTAAGAAGGATCAGACGTAGAAGAGAAACATGGCTCGTTGTTTATTCAAGTCATACCTTCCACATAGAGTCATTTTAAAAGTGAAGACACACAAGGCGATGCCAAACGAGATGATGCCAACTTAAAAAAAATTAAAAGAAACCATCAGACTTCCCCAAAGTTACAAGTGAGATTCCTCTTTTCTCTTAAAACAGCTGAAAAAATTAAATGCAGAACTGCTCGTTATATCACACGCTTGTATTTCTTTTATGTTGTGGTGTTTGGTCATTAATCAGAGTCCCTGAATCCGTCCTGTAAGACGAACATGATGGGAGGAATGACACGTTTCATTCAAAAAATGCTATTTCTGTGTGCAAGAAGCTTAGATTTATTGTAAATAAAGGAAACTAGCTAGTATCATAAATAACTTTCAAACCATGCATCACAAGCTTAGTGAAGATTGGCCTGTAGACTTGTCAAGACAGTGTTAAGAAAATCTGAAGACCTGAATACAATTTTCTTAAGAGTATAGAACTGTCTCAGATGAGACAAGACTTTATTCCTGAAGTAAAGTTTAATAATATAAAGTACATAGAGGTTCTCACCATTCTGCATAAGTGATTGACAGTACAATTTGATCCCAAAAGCATTCCTTTAAGATCTATAGAGTTCTTATATATATATAAACACACACATATATGTATGTATATATATATGAACACTGCAAGAGATACAAAGATAAACATAAGCTCCTTTGAGCACCTGCAATTACCACTAAAAAGTCAGAACTGTGGGAACAAAAATTGCAAGGGCCATGAGGATTCAAAAAGAAGAAACTGTCTCTCAGGGAATCAGGAAAGGCTTCGTGGATGAAGACGCTGCATATATGATCTTGAAGAAGATGATTTCAGTAGGTGCTAACTTTGCTTTTAACTGATGGTGGGTGACAGAAATTAAAGCGCTAAATCTTATTCTGGTACATCTAACCCTTCTAATGATTATTCACAGGAGACTTACCTAAAGGGTCTTTTTTAGGGGCCAGGTATAAAGACCGTTGTTGTTGTTAGGGGTGCTGGCAAGTCATCTGACTCAGGGTGATGCCATGTGACATAGTGGAAGTGTCCCATAGGAATGTCTTGGCTATACCTGAAAATCCTGAGTGCTACAACTTCTCACCAAAAGGTCAACAGTATGAATCCACCAGGTGCTCCTTGGAAAGTCTATGGTGGAGTTCTAATCCACCCTACAGGGTCACTATGAGTCAGAGTTTAGTCAGCAACAGTGGGTTTGGGGGGTCCTCTTTAAGGAAGCAGAAGCTGCTAAATGGGTTCCAACCACTAACCTTACCTTGCTATTGGTAGCTACCAGGGCTCCTTGGCACAAGGACAGAGATAGGGCTATAGGGACAAAAATAGAGACAGTGAGTGGGACAGGGATATACCTAGTATGCGTATGGTCAAGAGCAATGACCACAGAGCCATTCCTGTATTCTGTAGCACAAGAACCGGGAAGAGGGTGTGAAATACGGCTCCGAGGGAAAGAATCCTCTATCATATTATTTGGAGAATCTTGACGAATCACCTACAATCATGAGTCAGTGCTTGATAATAGGGAATAAAAGAAACAAAATGATTATTTACAGAAAATGACTCATTTATTCTAATAACAGAGTTTATGTACTTCTGGACTGCTTTCAAGAAGACTCAGTCCAATTGCTGAGTAATTTTCTGATAGTTACTTTGGCCAATTTGATTCATAATATTTTGAACGAAATTGAACTTGTCTGGTGAGGCCCAATCAACCACTTGGAAGCTGTTTCTTTCTTTCTCTCCTTCCTCCTTCTCTTCTTTTATTCCTTCTTTTCTTTCCACTCTCACACCTCCCTGCTTGTTCCACAAAGCATTCAAGGTAGATCAGACATTACGAAGGCAGAGATATACCTGATTTTGCACCACAAAATGTACAAAGAATTACCGGTCAAGAAAAGTATGAGTCACTGATACTTAGTTGTTTCTGGAATTTTCTTACTTCCTCTTCATTAGCAGTGGAAAGCTTGTTAGTAAACAAACTCTGGTGGCATATAGTTAAGTGCTATGGCTGCTAACCAAAACGTTGGCAGTTCAAATCCACCAGGTGCTCCTTGGAAAAGCTATGGGGCAGTTCTACTCTGCCTATAGGGTTGTTATGAGTCACCATCGACTCAATGGCACTGGGCGTGGTTTGGTTTCAGTTAGTGGTCCGTTGGTGCTGCAAACAGTTAATGCTCTCACTGCCAGCTAAGAGGTTGGGGGTTTGAGTCAATTCAGATGGACTGCAGAAGAAAGGCTTGGAGATCTACTTCTGAAGAAGCCGTTTTTGAAAATGGTACCAAGTGTAGTTCTTCTCTAACATCCACAGGTCGCCGTGAGTCAGCACTGACTTGCTGGCAACTGATTTACTGGTTTAGTATACAGCAAACTTGACCACTTAAAAGCTCTGTGGGAATGATTCAACCTAGACAGTGATTCCCCCATAACTGAATACTAATCTTTTAGATGTACATCTCCCCCTCATTTCTTGGACTTTATTGAACTATTTTTTTAGGTATTGAGATCAGCAGTGGTCCTAGACCTTGGTTTACTTATTTATTTAAATCTTGCTATAAATTTGAACATTTCTCATTTGCATTTTCTCATAAGCATTTAGTAAATTCATCAGGCTTCATAACTGGAGTAAGAAAATTTATCATGAATCAAAGGCAAAAGCATAATTCTTTCACATAGTATTCTCACTCTCCAGAGAAATAAACTGTTTTCCTTTGTTGATTCTAACTGTATCCTCTGGCTTTCAGAATTCTGATTTCCACTGACTGATATAATGGATCAGAGAGACATATCTGCCACTTCTCAGCTCTTCTTCTACGATATCAACTCACTTTGCACAGGGGATCTAAAAGAGATAGCCATTCTACAGATCCATCATAGTGTTGTTTTTTGTTTTAATAAGATTACACCTAAACGGTATATCATGGTTGATTTCTGTGATACACTTAACTCTACTGAACTACCTGGTAACAGGCATCTGCTGGCAATAGCATTCTATTTGTCCCATTCACGTGTACATGACTTGGTCTCCAAAGCTATTCATACTGTACTGAAGTACACATAAACCCAAACAACCAAACCCACTGTCATTCAGTTCATTCTGACTTAGATCAACCCTATAGGACAGAGAAGAATTTCCCTAACTGAGTTTTGAAGGCGTGCCTGGTGGATTTGTACTGACAGCCTTTTGGTTAGCAGCAAAGTTTCCAAAATACACATACCAACTCACACAGGTATACACACACATGAGAAAGGGATCCTCGGTGCTTATATGCTAAACTAATTAGAAAGAGGTAACTGTTTACAACTCTGTCTCTTTGTGTGGCACTGCCACCACGAGACAGAGCGTCGGTCCTCCTTGCATCATTTTTCACCGCTTGCTTTTTTGTTTGTTTTGGTGTCTGTTTCCTGCCTCTTGTTCATTGTTTCTTGATAAGCCCTGGCTAATTTTGTCAGGCAAGATCAATCCTTAGGAAAGACATCATGCTTGGTAGAGTGGAGGGTCAGCGAAAAAGAGGAAGACCCTTGACGAGATGGATTGACACAGTGGCCCACAACAATGGGCTTAAGCATAAAATCACTTGTGGACACGGTACAAGACCGGGCAGTGTTTCCTTCTGTTGTTCATAGGATCGCTGTAAGTTGGACTCAACTTGACACCACCTAACAACTAACACCAATCTTCTTTCTTAGAGACTATTAGTTTTTACTTCTGCTACCAATCACACTGAAATCATTCATATTCAAAATTCTAAGACTTACTCATTTTTCCTGTTGAGGGCTTTAAACCTGCTTCTTCACCACCACTGTTGATAAGTTATTTATTCTAAGATATTCGGTACACCTCAGCGTTACAGAAAGTTCATTACCCGACGGCCATAACTTAGAGTTACTAATATTTATTTGGATCTAAACGTATCTTCTTCTTTATGCAATGTTTCGTGTTTGGAATTTTAAATTATAGTTCAAAGATTGGTAAGTATTTAATTGTATGACTGAATAATGACCTATGTAAACCAGTTTTCTATACAAGTTATACCAACCACCACTACTAAAGGCAACAGCAAGCTAATAGATTCCAAAGAGATCCCTGTGCTTTGTGACATAAGAAATGTTGTCAGGTAACTTGTCATTAAACAAATACATGTCCCAGTCATCAGATTATACTTCATAGTTCTTATCTATGACTAATTTCTTGATGTGTTACTGGCTTATTTTTTTCTGGCTTATTGTACAGATACAACTTTTGAAAGACAAGGGTACAACAAAAAGAAGGGAGGTACAAGAAACACAAAAATCTGATTTTTTAAAAATCATAATATTAAATGAGACTTAAAATCTGTAGCTGAAATTGATAGTAAAATAAAACAATTCATTGGGAACAAAAACCAAAATGAAATTCAGTGCTGTCTAGTTGATTCAAACCACGATGACTCTATAGACAGAGCAGAACTGCTCCAGAGAGTTTCTAAGGAGCACCTGGTGGATTTGAACTGCTGATCTTTTGGTTAGCAGCCATAGCAACTAACTCCTATGCCACCAGAGTTTCCACTGGGAACAAGGGTGCTTAATGTTTAAAAATACAATAGCAGTAAACACTATCTAAATTTAGAAATATAAATTGCCATGAACTTATTAATAAAAATGAATTTGCTCTATTCTCCTTATTCTAGAGGAAAACTATTCGTAAATTTTAAATTTTATGTTTTGGATGAGTCAAAAATCAAATCACACATATAACTCATAAAGGGCTGTTCAGGAAAGAAAGTTACACAAATTTTAAATCAATAAGCAAAAGTCAGATGTGTGAGCCCTGCGGTAATCCACTTAAATTTTTAGTAGAAACTCATCATAGACTTGACACTGTACTCTATTCATTCATCCCATAAATATTCAAGGTTCATTATGTGTAAGACATTGCAAGAGATACAATGTAAAATAAGATTTGGACTTGGCCCTCAAGGGGCTTACAGTCTAGTAGGGAAAAAAAATGACAAGCATATAAGCAGCCACAATATAAGGTAGAAAGTGATGTGTCATAAGTAAAGCTCAATCAATGTGTTATGAAAATCATTAATACTAGTAGACACTTTCTATTATAGTGTCTAATTAACCAAAAAATAAAATAAAATAAAATTGAGAGAGCAATGATCAGCTTGCAAAATTAAGTTCCCAATTTGAATCTCTGGACAAAAAAGCTTCAACTACCCACCTGTTCATTAAAATGTTTGATTGTAGAGTAATAACCCATTAGAAATATCATTTTACCATTGTTCATAAGTAGATGCAAATGAAATACTAGTTGTCAGCACTGACACAATCATTTTAATGTAATAAACGATCAAATTAATCTTCTAAAATACTCATGACACATTACCTTCTTGCACAGAAACTTGGCTCAATCAAATTAAAGTGATGAAGAATTCCTCGATGGCTCAAGTGTGCTCCAAGGAAAGCTAGAAGGTTGTACAGTTAACTCCCAGGGTGTAACTCTAAACCATACAACCTACTACCTCAACCTGGATGCACACAGCTTCCAATGTGGCTTCAAACTCCTTATCATATCTTCATTCAGCTCCTTCAAATATGGCGGCCATAAACCTAAGGACTTGGCAAGGATATAGATGTAATATTCTAGCATTTTACAAATAAGTCTAAAGTACGACTAGAAGAACTAGCCTAACGTCTTGGGTTTCTATCATAGATCATATATAGTGTCTTCTGACATCTCTCTTGCCATAGTTTTACTAGCAATTAGTGCTATTAAGAGGCAATGGTACTCAGCCTCATTTTTATGTATTCTTTTTAAGAGACATAGGGTCATTAATAACATGTAGATCCAGCCTTTAATTTTCTTTTTGAAGTTGATAAAGTACACTAGCTATAGCTGTGTGAACTGAATTTTCTGCCCAGGATCTACTGAGATCTTGGTTCAAGTTCCATTACAAAAAAAATTCAGCTTTCTTAAACAATTCACTACACTTGGATTCAACTTTGCATGGCTGTGCTCTCAACGTTTTGAAGTGGTAGACAATTGAAACCTGCCTTATAAGATAGATGAAGATTATTAGACACATGCTACACAAAGGAAAATGTAATTATTTTTAAAATATGTAGTCAACTGGAGTTTAACCGGAATTCTACTGGAATATCATTGACCAACATTGTGCACAGTGCTCTGTCCAATCACCGCACTCACACAGACCCATAGAAGCGAGCTTGTGCCATCCACTTTACCACAAGATCGGATCTACGGGTTTATGCCAGTGGGCAACGTCTCACATGGTTCCCTACTGATGGAGAATTTATGGCAAACAGCTGATGAAAGTAAGAGACAAAAGTCATAATACTGATCCCTGAGTAGAAATATTTTAGTTGGTAAACTATTCTGAGGACGCATATCCCAGGTTAGACGTCTTCATAAAAAATCCTAAGCTAAAATACACGTTTATATACATAAGAATTTAAAAAAAAAAAAAAAAAGTGAATCAACAGTTTTCTCATAGGTTACATTGGTTTTCATTTTGATAGCAAATATGTTGGAGTTAAACTATTTTAACTAATAGTGAGTTTTAAGAGAGCAAGAGAAGAAAAGAATCCATACATGCATGTGTGAATTATGCAATTATGAGGCATGAATGTGGTATTATGGGCCTGTAATGAAAACCAAATTAACTATTAGGCTAACTGTATAAGATTTAGATTGTCTTGTTTTAATTCTCATACAATTTCAGTTAGTTAGCGGTTTTAAGGAATTGGTAAGGTTATAACTTTCCCATAAAAGACATAAGATCTGTTGATTAAGCAGAGAACACAGGAAGTTACTTAAAAGCCCTAAATATATAGCTGTGTCTAGACTTGAACCAGTATTAAAATTTATAATGTTTAGATAAATTAACATCAGAAAACTGAACTTAATGGGACATCAATAGCATCACTGCTAATACTATGCATAAACATTTATACTCCAAGTCCCTTGCATGAAAGAAGCCTTGTCTTGAAAACAAAATAAATTTAAATTCATTTTTCTAAAAAGATACAGTAAAACATAATACATGCTACATATAACTTTGATCCGATCAATGGGCTTAGCAAAAGGCAACTGTGATTTAAAAAAACTGTTAAACCACTGGGCAATGTGCAGTCACACAGCAGGTTAGACATAAAGCCAGCCACTTAGATTTTTAAAGATTCTAAAAGGCAACAAAATTATTATAATTTGTACAATCACAATCATTTCAATCATATTTACTATGATTTAACACTTTTAATCATATCTTCATTGTGAAAATAGTAAGATTACATACAAATCATTTAGAGTTTTTGCATGTTTTCAAAGAAATATAATAATACGTGTTTTATGTACTTCATATAGCTCAAATTGGGTTGCGTAATTTTCCACAATTATTTGTTTTCAAATAATTCTTACACTTAGGAGAGACTATATCAAATAATAAACATGCATTCAACTGTAGTAAAATATTTCAGCATGTTTTATTAACCTAGACTTAAAATAAAAGGCAATATTTGTTTTAGGTTTTATCATAACTAAAAGAATGTGTATATGTATTGGCTTCTCTTATTAGCTCGTTCTTTTTCAAAAAAAGCATGATCTTATTTTCTCTTTCAGATTTTTACTTTCTTTTATGTAGAAAGATAACTGCAGAAATATTTTTCCTTTTTCTAAACAACTCTATTGAATCATTTTGCATATATATCACATGTATGAGTATAAAGATTTGTATTCCAAGGAACATAAACCGTACATTGATCACAAGCTCGTGCAAAAGATTTTTCACGAAGGCAGATCATAACATTTAAAATTCTCCAGAAAACCCTCAATGAAAATTCCAACAACTAGATTCCAAAAGAATATGAAATGACTTCTTATAACTGCACGCAATCACCATGATTTTGGTTTTTCTTTAGATACGTTAAATATGATTTGGTCTTTTGCTGGATATTTTTTACCTGAAATGATTTTCTCTTAGGATGTCTTTCTTCACTTTTCATATCCATGTTAAGTTTTGCCCTAAAACAACCACAAAAGGAGAAATATCAGAGACCTGCTCCCTGAGAGGTGAAGCTGAGTGGTTGATGGGAACGGACGTAGAGAATCATGAAGAAAACACAACATCAAAATGGGCAAAACCTTTTAAAGTATTAAAAAAAAAATAAACAAGGAGTAGGCCAGGAAGACTCATAGGGCCCCACCCAAAACTACTCATATGACATATAACGTGATTTCATAGTTTGCATTTATGGGTTCATTTTGATCAGTGTTGTTTTAGCAACAGTTTTCAAAGTGAGAGGCGGCATGGCTGTTAAAGACTCGCCTCGGTTTTGCACAATGAAGTAGTGAAAGCTGAAAAGAGATTTAGATTTGGCATGGACCTTAATAAGATAATTAAGAGTGTAGAGATTAATGGCTCCTAAAAATAACATTTAAAATAATGTTTTTTTTTTTTTTTTTCCAGCTAAAGGATCTTTAAACATGAAAACAGGTTTGTAAATGTTAATTAAGCCTGTGCAAGTTGATGTTCTATTAGCTGAGGTGGCATGGAGGGACAACAGCTATTTTTTAAATCACTAATGCATAATAACCAGTAAACCTAATAAAACATTTCATTTAGATATTATCAGTATACGGGGTTTTTGTAATGTCCTATAACTCTTCATAGAATAACAGAAAAAGAAAGCAGAATCCATCAGTTCTAAAACATTTCTCATTGTTTATACTACTCATTTTCAATATAACAAAATTTGATTGTGAAAGTACAAGTTAGATTTAACTTTTTTTTTCCTGGCATATAATACAGCATGATTTCTTAATATTATCATTATAGACTTGATAGATGCTGTATATTTCAAAAGCATTTTATTCTGAACAAGTTTCAGATATTTATAAACATTTTTATTTAAATAAAAATATGTGAACTCCATCTGCTAATCCTTAAATATTGAACCGTAAATGAATAAAATGCTTAGCAATTTACTTCCACAAACAGACAAAGTAATTAGAATGCAATGCAATTATCTGTTGAGCCAATATACTGCTTTAAACTTAAAATAGGTTTGTTTGTACTTAATACAGCAAAATACTTAATGGACAAGTCAAATATTCTTTCCAGCTACTCTAGGAAGAAGACTTCTCCTAAAATATATTTTCAGAGTATTTCTGCGGCAGGAACTTCTCTGCCACTTACTGACTGCATCTCCTTGATCCCTATTTCGGTTATACTGAAATCCGATTAACAATTTAAGTATAACTTTGCCAAAACTCATTTGATTAATCAGCGGCTTAATGCATATTTTAATATGATCTTTTTTTTAAAGAAGTTCAAAAAGTTTCTTCTTTCACATTTCAATTATGAATCACAGCACTCGACAGATTTACTTTCCTCACCAACCGACTGGGTCTAAACACTTCGTGGACAGCAAAAAAAGACTACCGAAGAACGACAAAACCCAGATTATACATTAATGTCTTCGGAAAGCATCTATGTATAACAAATAACAACACATATTGCCTTTTTCCTACAGATTTTTCTACTTTTACTTTAGTTTCTATACTAAACAGGATTAGAGAAAGACAGCAAGAGGAAAAGTTATTAAGAGGACAGTGCGTGATGAGCCAAAGAAGAGAAAATTGGAAAAGTTCAAGGTTTCCTTTTTTATAACAGAAGGCTTAAAAAGAAACAACAAAAAAGTTAATACCTGATTATGAAAGGTGCGATTTCACCAAGTGCATATACTGCTAGTTATGCCATTGTTTTCAAAATTAAAAAGAAAAAAAAAAGGCTTATTTGGTTATGTTGCCTTAAAAAACTGCTTTGCAAAGCCAGATGTCTCTGGAGTTATACAAGTCAATGTTTGCTTTTTTTTTTTTTTTGGTTTGTTTTGGTTTGGATTTTTGTTTGTTTGTTTTTTGTTTTGGAGCAGGAGCGTCTCCCTTTTCAGCACTCTTGCATGGAGTAGGACAAACTCAGAGTTTTTTTTCCTTCTTCAAGGCTCCTGTTATTTCCTGGAGAAAAGGACTAGGGTGCTTGTCTTCTTGACATCCTTCTCGGTATTCCAGGCACAAAGCACTGCGCAGAAGCTGCACCAATCCTTGCCGTCACTGGCAGCAGAATGGTAGGTGGCAGCGACCAGGAATCCTTCCAGCCTGTGCTGACTTTAGAAACGAGGATTGCACAGGTTTGTCTCTCGAAGCAAAGGGGCGAGGAGGCTGAGTGCCAGTTTGCTCCTCTGCTGAAATGATCTCATGTTCTCTGCTGCTGTCCCCCTGTTTGCCCAGTTCAAATGCCTGTTCATTAAAAACCAAAAGGAGAAAAAAAAAAAAAAAGAAAGAAAGAAAAAAAGCTACTTGGATTCTAGAAAGGGTGTTATCATTACAAAAAATAAATCAGCAGTGAAAAAAGGCACAAATGGAAAAGCACATACAAGTTTAGGATTCACTTGTTATGCCTCTATATTCTGTTTATATTTTCCTCTTTTTTTTTTTTTTTTTTCTATTTAGAGATAAGCAGCAGGATTTATCAGGCGTGAAAGGGACAGCCTCCTGGTGGCCTGCCAAAAACCCAGAATAAAGGCGAAGTTGTGCTTCAAAGCTCAATCGCTTGCTGAGTCTGGCTAAAGTCAAGTATTACGATCCACCATTTTCTGAGCCACGCTAGAAAAGAAGAAAAAAGTCAGGACGGTTGCTGCTTTCCAAGTCCCCGCTGGCACCATCACAAAATCTCAGTCGTAAGGTCACATGATTCTCTGCCAAATGTAGAGTGCATTCCCATCAACCGTTCTGCTGATACTGCGAAGGAAGCTATTGTCTCGTTTAGACCCAAAGTTCAGCCCACTCTTCATTGAATTAGCTGAAAAACGCATCACCTTTGGGGGCTGGGAGTCATGGAAACGTCTACCTGGCAAGCTGCCCACTTTTTCTGCCCATCAACCAGAGATGGAATTGTGCTGCCTAATGCAGTGATGACTTGGAATGTGAAGAGTCGTCCAACGTGAATCTGATTCTTGCAATGCCTGTTTCGTCTGCACAGAGAACTCTGGCTTCTTGTAGTTAAGAGGAGGGGGAAAAAAATCTTTGCTACTAAATGTAGCGAATAAAGGTCTGAACATGCCTACTCTGCAACTTTATTTCACAACACACCCAAGTGGTTTTCAAATGAACAGATAGAGCAAGCTGCAAGCTTTTTATTTTTTTAAATGAGTGAAAGGCATCCCTTCCTCGGACTCCTCCTTTTTCTCGCCAGTGAATGCAACAAGCCAGGACATTTGTTAGAATCTCCGAGATCTCTTCTTGCTTTTTATTACTTTCTGATTTCATCTGGCCCTGATTTCGTTCTGCATGGCCACAAGGTCCACTCGCCACAGTAAGGATGCATGACTGCTGCAGTCTTCGTCAAAGTGATCCCCTGAGACGGTTGTCTCTTCAACCACACAAAACGCTGCCACTGGCTGCTGTGGTAATCCTCCATCAGCACCTAGCACAGCTGCTGCCCAAGTTTCCCGAGACAGACACATGTGAGAAGTGCTCTTTCTGTTCCTTTCCTGGCTACAGTTTGCCTGTGTGGCATGAAAGATGCCTTTGAAATTTGCAGGGAATACAGCAACAGCTCGTAGGCAATAAAATGAAATCGTTCCCCCTCCCCAATGAATTTCCATTCCAGCAGGCAAGAGTTCCCATGTACAAACATTGCCATACTTTCTAACAAAAGTACAGTGAATTCAATCTTTCACAATTTCCTTCAGCGGAATCAAAAGCCAAGCAAGAAAGCAAGTGTTATTAGTATTTAAATGAAACACAGTGAGTAGTGCTAAGAAGGATCATTTTATCCTAACTCCATTAAAAATTAATTAAGCTTCTAAGTAACTTAAAATTGTACCAAAATGATGGATTAACATTACCACTCCCCAAAGCATGCACACACATACACTGAAAGGCAGAAGACAAAAGTTTAGAAAGAAAACCAACTTATGACTACCTAATGAAAGAGATTCACTTGAAAAAAGAAAAAAAGATGGTGGGACTTAGGAAACCTCTCCTCAAAATGGTTTTGCAGTCTTTATCATGTCACATGTTACAAGCCACTTTCTTTAGGAGCTGTAAGAGTGAATGTGTGCACAGGCGTGCACACACACGGATGTGCACATACACATACTGAATCATTATTGTGTCCTCCCCATTTGTAACTCAGAATACAAACAATTATAAACCACAGACAAAAAGCTTACACCTATAATTAAATGAAAGCTCCATTTTGTAAAATTTTAGACAAATTTTCCTAGTGTCCTAAGCATGTGCTCAGAGTGCCTGTTGGGATATGAAGTCTAGCAGACACATGCATCCCATGTACAGCTCAGGAAGAAGAAAGTTGACAGGAAAAGTTAAGTAATGCCCAGTTTCCATTCACTTACTCAGAAGGCACTGATTCAGTAGCAGTACACGGCAGACCTTGTAGTAGGTTCAAAGAGAACAGCAGTGAACTAAATGGACAAAAGTCTTACTTTCAAAGAGTTTATCATGTCATGCAGGAGACATTCAAAAAGTACACACAAGTAAGACAAACTAAACCAAAAACCAAACCCACTTCCACTGAGTCAGTTGCAACTCACAGTGACCTCACAGGGCAGAGTGAAGTTGCCCCATTGGGTTTCCAAGGAGCACGTGCTGGACTTGAACTGTTAACTTTTTCTTTAGCAGCTGTGGCACCTACCCACTCTGCCAGCAAGTTTTACAGCACTCTGGAAAACAGAAGTGTCCCACATTCTAAAGGCACAATTGATGGAGACAAATCGACCAAGTAACCAACAGGTAGAAAATGGAACACAGAAGTGAAGTGAATATGAAAAAGAGATCACAAATAGAGATGCCTTCTGTAGTTTAAGAGAAAATCTGCTTAAGCAATCAATTTCTCATAGTTCTGTTTCAATTCCTTAGATAACCTCATGTGAAAATTTTATGTTTCCCTTCTAATTAAAAAGAAAGGAATTAAAGGAATGCAACGGGGGACTTGAGCGTCCAGACAGATGGAGTAGATGTAGCTTGTCTCACTGCTCCTTCTAAGGCACAATTGAAAACCTTCGCATTATCTACATAACAAATGTAAGGAGACAGCGAAAGACGGGATGAACAAAACAGGTTGGGTAGGGACTTGAGACCCAAGAACAACATGGAAGTGAGTCTTCTGGATTTCCTTTTCACCTTAAAACTCAAACCTACTGCTGCAGATTCTATGCTGACTCACAGCAATGCTCTAGGACAGACTAGAGCTGCCCCACAGAGTTTCCAAGCAGCACCTGGTGTATTTGAACTTGTGGTTAGCAGCCATATCACTTAACCAGTATGCCACCAGGATTTCACTTTATATATCCTCAACTTGGAGCTAAAGATGTCCTCAACTTGGAAATGCCACTGAAGCAGACCAAAAGAATCCAGCAAAAACCTGTTCCCTCCAGCCAAAGGACCAGAAAAGGGCCAGACTAGAAAGACAGAAATCTTTGTGACACTACCACTTTACTTTAGTCAAACAGTACAAAACAAAACTGTATACAGAAGATACCTGTGGTCCCATCTACAACCAGACCAGCAGAAGTTGCGTGGGGAGCTTAGATGTCTGTCCTTGCATGGCACTACAACTTCTCCCCTCCCTCCTTCAGGGCAGTATAAGAGAAATTCAAGTAGGGAACTCAGACTTTCATTCTTGCTTGGAGACAACAAGGTTTCTTACCATAATACGGTGTCAGTAGAAATGACATGGGGAGCCTGAACTTCCACCCCCAACGGAACAGTAATGAGATGACCTTCTCACTCACAGCTGGTGTCAGATAAGCCTGGTGAAGAATCAGAACACTGGAAACAGCCCAGGAGTACCAAGGTCACCCTGCTATCCCTACACCCCTGAAGTGCCAGAGGAGACTAGCAGGGCACCAATAGCAAGCCGTTCTTGTCCCTCTTAGCCTGGAAACTATCAGAGGCAGTCTACTAGGGAATAGCAACTGTCAATCTCCATCCAGTAATTATGAAGAGCTGTAGGGGAGCCTGGACTGCTACCCACAAATGGCACTAAAAAATGGCACCACTGCCCCTTTCCCTGTTGGAGTGGCATCAGAAGAAGCCAGCTAAGAAAGAATGATTAAATAAGATCCAGAGTCTGAGAACATGGTTATCCCAAATGTCCAACATTCAATAGAAAATCATTCTTATAAAAGAAATGGGAAGATTTCAAACTAAATTAAAAAAAAAAAAAAGACACAAAGGATATATGTGTACACTGATATAATTAAAATGATCTCACAGAGACCTTGAAAGGTGCAGTGGATAAGTGACTGGTTGCTAATCGAAGACAGCCAAAGCAAACCTAGCAGCTGCTCTGTGAAAGAATGACATGGCAGTCTGCTTCTGTGAAGGTTTAACCCTTGGAAACCATAGGAGGCAGTTCTACTCTGTCCTATAGGGTTGTAAGGAGTTGCAACTGACTCAGCAGCAATGGGTTTGCTTTTGGTTTTTAGGCATTACAGATATAATGCAGTTATGATGACTGCCAATTAAGTTCATGAACTCACCCTACAAAAAGTGCCACATACCTCATTGCTGAATATCATCACAGTCACCTTCAAAGTACTCCCCTTGGTAAGCTATGCACTGATACACTGGCGCCTAGTCCACACTTCAAAGCAATTTTGGGACTCTTTTTCTGGAATGGCCATCAAAGCTGTTGTCATATTACTCTTTATATCCTCAATGTCATGAAAATGTCTTCCTTGTGACATTTCTTTTATTGTGGAGTAAATAAAAACTCATTGGGGGCCAGCCAGATCAGATGAGTAGGGAGAGTGTCCCAACATAATCTTTCATTTACTGGCTAAAAACTCCCTCATGGACAGCTATACAATTAAGTTGGTGAACTCGCCACCATACCACTGTGTGCAGTGGCCACTCCAGAAAGAGTTCCAAAATTGCTTTAAAGGGTACGTTAGGCACTAGCATCAGTGTATAGCTTCCCAAGGGGAGTACTTTGAAGATGACTGTAGTGATACTCAGCAATGAGGTATGTGTAGCACTTAGAACAATTATGTTCATGGACTTAATTGTCAGACACTCACACGAATGTGGTTGAAACAGATAATGAAATTTCAGCAAAGAAATAGAACATATAAAGGAAAATCAAATAGAAATTTTAGAACTGAAAAATATAATAGCTTAAAAGACTCAATGGATGAACTCACAGTTGGATGGAGAGGACAGAGGAAAGAATCATTGATCTGGAAGGCATAACAGTAGCAATCACCCAGTGTAAACAACAGAGAGAAAACAGATGAGAAAAATATGAACATAGACTCACGGAATTGTGGGACTATAACTAAAGATCTAACATCTGTATCACTGGAGTCCCAGAAAGAAGAAAAAGGATAAGCTTGAAAACATACTCAAGAGACACAGTGGCTGGCAACTTCCGAATTTAGCAAAAGACATAAGCCTATAGATTCAAAACACTGAGCCAATTCACAAACAAGTTAAATCCAAAGAAATTCACATTACAGTCAAACTTCTGAAGATGAAAATGAAAGGAAAAAGCAATCATGATACCACTGAGAGGGAAATATAACCTTACCTGTAGCGGAAAAACATGACAGCAGGATCTCATCAGAACCATTGTAGGCTACAGGAAGGAGCACTACATTTTCAATTGCTGAAAGAAAAGAACTGTCAGTCTAGAATTCTATATCTACTGAAAATATCCCTCAGGAGTGAGGAAAATCAGGATAGTCTTGGATGAGTGAAAAATGAGAGAATATGTCACTTTAAATGAACGGCAAAAGAAAGTTCACTAAACTGAAGGGAAATGATAGAAGAAAGAACAGTGGAACATCAGAAAGGAAAAAAGAAAATAGTCAACAAAAATACATGTAAGTACAGTGGGCTTTTTTCCCCTGGAGTTGTTTAAATCATGTTTGATGGTGTAAGCAAGAATTGTACACTCTCTGATGAGATTCTAAATGTGTGTGGAAGAAATATCTAAGGCAGTTATATTACAAATGGGGAAGGGTAAAGATACATAAGGGAGGAAAAATTTCTACACTTCCTTGCACTGTTAAATGTCAAAATCAGTAGACTAATTTAAAAAAAGTTGCTGTTGAGTTCACTCAAACTGTGACAAGTTACGCATATGTAATGTACTGTGTAGAACAACTGCTAAAAAACTATACAGAGGGATACACTCAGATACATTAAATAAGTCAAAATCTTGAAGTTTCTAAAAAGAAAAAACAAAAAACAAAAAGACAAACAGTTCAAGTAAGCCATAGGAAGCCAGTAAACAGAACAATGAAGAGAAAAAAATAGAAAACAAAAAATAAAATGACAGGCTTAATTATCATTAATTAAATTATGTGTAACTTCTCTAACCATTCTATTAAAAGAGATTTGCAAAATGAATTTGAAAACATAGTATAAGTATGTGCAGACTGTAGGAAATTCACCTAAAATATAAGGATACATGCAGGTGGAAAGTAAAAATATTTCAAAACACACATCATGCAACCCTTTAAACAAAAGCAGAAGTGTCTATATAAAATAGGCTTAAACAAAGAAATCACCAAGGACAGAGGACAATACCGTAAAATAAAAAAGGGTTGGTCCAGTATGAAGACCCTAAATGTGTATGCCACAAACAAAAGAGCTGTGAAATTATGTAGAACAAAAGTTGATAAAACAGGAAAGAGAAACAATTAAAGCCACAGTTATAGGTGTCTACACATCTCTCTCAGCATCTGACAGAACAACTAAATGAAATTAGCAAGGAAACAAAAGAATTTGATCATGCCATCAACTAATGTAACTGACATTTATAGGAAATGCCACACAACAAAACCAGGATAAACATTCTTTTCAGGTTTCAATGGACATATTCCAAAATGGGTCCTATCCTGGCCCATAAAAAAGGCTTAACAAATTTAGACTATTTGAAATCATACACTATTTTCTGATCACACTATAATCAAACTAGAGATCAGTAATTGAAAGCTAATATGAAAATCTGCAAACTCTTGGAAAACAATAATTTCTAACTAGTTTATATAGCAACAAGGAAATGTTGATAGCAATTTTTAAAAGGGCATTAAAACAGATAAAAACAAAATACATTAAAATTTGTGAGACACAGATAAAATAGTGTTGAGAGGGAAATCAACAGCACTAAAGGTATACATGTAATCAATGTCCAAAGAAGCCACAAAAAAAAACAAAAACAAAAAAACTTGATACCATCCACTGGTTCATAACTCATAAGCTTTACAGAACTCATAACTTTACAGAATACAGTAGGACTGGCCCCTGCAGTTTCCAAGGAGAAGCTGGTAGATGCCAACTGCTGACCTTCTCATCAGCAGCCAAACTCTTACCTACCAGGTCTCCAGTGACGCAGCAGTCAAGAATTCAAATGGAGCATTACATTGGGCAAATGTGTTGTAGAAAACTTCATTAAAGTATTAAAGGGTAAAGAATTCATTCTGAGGACTAAGATGCACTGTATCTAAGCCATGGTGCCTTCAGTTGCCTCATGTGCCTAGGACAGCTGGTCAAACAATAAAGAAGACCCAACAAGAACTTATACATTTGAATTATGATGTTGGTGAAGAATGCTGAAGAGACGACGGAGTACCAGAAGGAACAAATCTGTCTTGGAAGAAGCACAGCCAGAATGCTCTTTAGAGCCAAGGATGACAAGAGTACATTTCACATATTTTGGACATATTATCAGGAGGTACCCGTCCTTGGAGAAGGACATCATCCTTGGTAAAGTGGCCAAACCCAAACCTTTTGTCATTGAGTCAGTTCCAATTTGTGGTGACCTTGTAGGACAGTGTAGAACTTCTCCAAAGGGTTTCTAAGGAGTGGCTGGTGGGTTCAAGCTCTTAAAAACCACGCCACCAGGGTCAAGTAGAAGATCAGCAAAAAGAGGAAGACTCTCACCAAGATGGAGTGATAAAGTGGTTGCCGCAGTAAGTTCAAGCATAGCAACAACTGTGAGGATGGCATGGGACTGGGCAGCATTTGGTACTGTCATACATCTGGTTGCTAGAAATCGGAACTGAGTCAACGATGCCTGACAACAAAATGTATACACTAGAAAAATGAAAAGTCTCACACCACTCACCAAATTCTTACCTCTAGGACTAAGATAAAAGGAGAGCGGAGTCAATCTAAGTAAAAACATGAGCATAAATCAATCGAATTGACAAGAAAAAAAATAGAGAAATTCAATAAAACAAAGAGTTGGTTCCTCGGGCAGGGACGGGGTCTTCAGCAAAACTGGCAAACTTCCAACAAGACTGATAAAGGAATAAAAGTGAAGACACAAGGGATCAATTTTAGGAATGAAACACTGGACAGAGGATACACACATCAAGAAATTATGAGAAAACTACAACACCACCACACGTAAACTAGGCAAATTAGACTGAATGGACAGATTCCTTACAAAGCACAAATTATTACCCAATGCAAAACAGATAATCTGAATAGTCCTATTGGTACAAAATATTAAGGGTCTTGGCCGTTAACCAAAAGGTTGGAGGTTTGAGGAAATGCAGAGGCACCACAGAAGAAAGGACTGGTGATCAACTTCTGAAAAATCAACCATTGAAAGCCCTGTGGAACATAGCTTTTCTCTGACTTGCATGGGTCCCCATGAGTCAGAGTCACTTTGATGACAACCAATTGTTTTCCTAATTAAGAAAACTGTAATTTTAAAGTTTTCCTCAAAAATTCTCAAAGCTTAAGTGATTTTTGTGAATAATCCTAATGAACATTTAAATATTTAGGACTAATTCTAAGGAATTTTTTTTTAAAAGGTCATTCATTTTATGAAGCTGATTTTACTCATACTGAAAAGCATACAACAAACACAGCTTTCCACCAAAAGCAAGATAAGAAAAATTACCAACTAATATCCCTGTAGTCAAGAAAACCTTCAGCAAACTATTAGCAAACAGAATTTAACAATTTGTCTCTCCATACCTGTAGGTTCCACATCCATGGATTCAACCAACTGTGGATCAAAAATATTCATAAAAAAAGAAATTTCCAGAAAGCAAAACTTGAATTTGTGGTGCGTAGATAACCCCTGCGGTAGCCTCCCCCATCCTGAGATCTTCAGTTTCTCTCTTGCATTCATTATCTGACTAGTATTGTAACAACTATTTACATAGCATTTCCATTACATTAAGTATTACAAGTAATCTAGAGATGATTTCAAGTATACAGGAAGGTGTGTGCAGGTTATATGCAAATACTATGCCACTTTACGTAAGTGACTTGAATGTCTGAAGATTTTGGTATCTGAGGGGTTCAGGAAAAAGTTTCCTGTAGACATTGAGAGATGACTGTATATGAAAAGAATTATAAACTCTATGGTCACATGGCCTCGTTCCAGGAATGCTTGTCTTTTTCAGTATTCAAAAATCAATCGATGCAATCCTTATCAACAGGCTAAAGAAGAAAAATCGTTATGCAGAATAAAACATTTGACAGAATTCAAACACCATTCATGATAAAAACTCTCAGGCAGCCTAGAATAGAGGGAAATAAGAACCTGACAAAGATTTACAAGAAGCCTATAAACCCACAGCCATTGAGCTAATTCCAACTCATAGCGACCCTATAGAGCAGAGTAGAACTAATATATAGAGTTTCCTGTGAGAGCCTGGTGGATCTGAACTCCTGAACTTTTGTTTAGCAGACACAGTACTTAACCACTGTACCACCAGGTTTTCCAAGAAGCATACAGCGAATATATTTAATGGTGAAAGACGGAATCTGTTTCTCTTATGTTCAGGAAGAAGGCATGGCTGTCCACCTTTATTCAACACAGCATTGTGAGCTACAGATATAAAAGTCTTTCTTGGCTTGCAGACTATAGAAGAACAGGTACAGGGTCTGGTTCACAGGCTGTGTGGTAGTTTACTGATCCTCTGGGATCTTTGAAATTTTCTGTTCAGTTCTTTTAATTAAGCATTTCTTCCTCTTGCTTTAGCTACTCAACATTCAAGACCAAGATGCAGTCTCTTCTGACATCCATTCTGATCTTTTCTTTCTTTTCTGTCTTTTTAATGACCTCTTGCTTTCTTCATGTACGGCTTGAAAAGGCACCATAAGGTATTATAATGGCATGGTGTAAAGGCCTGGCAATAGAAAACCAAAAAAGGAGAACACAGTTGGCATTCTCAAGCTGAAAGAAATGAAACAATTCAAGCTTTGAGTTGCAATATTGAAGGATTCTATGGAGAAAATATTAAATGACACAGGAAATATCCAAAAAAGACAGAAGGAAAACACCGAGTCGCTGTGCTAAAAAGAACCAGTCAACGTTCAAATCATTTCAAGAGGTAGCCTATGATCAAGGTACTGAAGGAAGAAGTTGAAGCTGCTCTGAAGGTATTGGCAAAAAACCAAGCCAGGAATTGATGGAATATCAATTGAGATGTTTAAACAAATGGACACAGCACTGTAAATGCTCACTCATCTGTGGCAAAAAGATTAGAAGATAGGGACCTAGCCACCTGACTGGAAGAGATCCATATTGATGTCTAGTCCCACAGAAGGTGAGTCAACTGAATGCCAAACTTATTGAACAGCATCATGAATGTCACACCCAAGTAAAATTTCACTGAAGGTCATTCAAAAGTGGATGCAGCAGCATCTAGCCAGAGAACTGCCAGAAATTCAGGTCAGATTCAGAAGAAGACATGGAACTGGAGATACCATTCTTGATGTCAGGCGGATCTTCGCTCAAAGAAGGGAATACCAGAAAGGTGTTTACTTGTGTTCTATTGACTATGCGAAGGCATTTGACTGTGTGGATCATAAATTATGGGTAACACTGTAGACAACGTGAATTCCAGAACACTTAGTTGTGCTCATAGCGAATCCGTACATGGATCAAGAGACAGCAGTTCAAACAGAAAAAGGGAACAACACATGGTTTAAAGTCAGGAAAGGTGTGTGTCAGGGTTGTAGCCTTTCACTACATCTATTCAATCTATATGCCAGAAAATAATCAGAGATGCTGGACTACAGGAAGAAGCAAGGAAAATCAGGATTGGAGGGAGACTCATAAACAACCTGCAGTATGCAGATAACACAACATTGATTGCTGAAAGTGAAGAAGACTTGAAATACTGATCAAGATCAAAGACTACAGCTTTCAGAATATATGTAAATTACCACTAAACCCTGGTGGCATAATGGTTAAGTGCTATGGCTACTAACCAAAAGGTCAGCTGACCAAGTCCACCAGATGCTACTGGAAACCCCATGGGGGCAATTCTACTGTGTCCTACAGGGTTGCTATGATTTGGAATTGACTCAATGCCAAAGAAAGAAAGAAAGAAAAAATTCTCAAAGTAGACCAATAAGCAGCATCATGATAAACAGAGAAAAGACAAAGGTTGCTAAGGATTTCATTTTACATGGCTCCACAGTCAATGCCCACAGAAACAGCCACAAAGAAATAAAGAAAAAACACATTGCATTGGACAAATCTTCTGCAAAAGATATTTTTAAAGCATTGAAAAGCAAAGATGTCACCTTGAAGACTTAGGTACACTTGACCAACGCTATGGATGCCTTTAAATTGTGGTGTTGGAGAAGAATACTGAATATACCACGGCCTGCCAAAAGAGTGAACAAATCTAATTTCGATGAAGCACAACCAGGGTGCTCCTCATAAGCAAGGATGGTGAGACTATATCTTACATACTTTGGACATATTATGAGGGATCAGTCCCCGGAGAAAGACACCATGCTTGGTCAAGTAGAAGATCACTGAAAAAGAGGAAAATCTTTGTTGAGATGGACTGGAACAGTGGTTACAACACTAGGCTCAGGCATATAGCAATGACTTTGGGCATGGTATAGGACTGAGCAGTGTTTCATTGTGCTGTACACAGGAATACTGAGTACCAACTCGGCCGCACCTAACAATAACAACAACAATGCTCCAGGCTAAACTAATTTGGGGGGGTGGTATTTTTACTGTGAGGGGGGAGATTTTTATTGTGGGGGGGGGAGATTTTTATTGTCTCATGATTCAGTTTTATTTTTTTTTATCTAAGTCTTTATTTTTCTTCCACATCCCTCTTAGGAATTCTCTTTCCTTGGTCTTCCATCTGTGTTCTCCTTTCACACGAGGCTGCAAAGTGACACAAACAATGGTTTTACAGGGAAAGGTAGATCTTGGGACCAGGGAGAACACTGGACAAATTTCTCTCTCCCAAATCATCTGAATTTCTTCATAATTTTAGTGCAAAATACTACTACTTTTTACAGTGATACCTGCCTTGAGAAACATTAAAGAAGAAATGACACGAGATAAACCAGTTGAAGGACTCAGATTTATTTAGAGTAGAAGACTTAAGAATAAAAAGAAAAAAGGCTGTAAGTAAAGGTGTCATATGTTAAGGTTGTAGGACGCGCTTGTTTGGTGAGTGGCTTGGGGAGGAGGTGCAGAGACAGCATAGAAAGTAGGGGGGAAAAAGCATGGCCAATGCCAACACCAAGGAAGTTTAGGTTAAATTTAAGTCAATAAAAATACAAAATCTTATGAGGCACAAAAAAGAAAATTGAAAGCAAAGCCTAGCTGAGGATAAGAACAGTAGGTAAAAATGTGTACATTCTTGAAGTGTATTCTCGAGGTTGGCTGGAGTCATTATTTCCAAGAGAAATAAGACTTTCCACAAAATTACGATCAGTTAGGTAATATAAAGTAGTTATTAAATCATAGAAATAATGAAAAATCTGGTGGTCTAAGAAAAGTCTGCCTAGAACTTCTTTAGAAAAAAGGAATTAGTAGATCTTTCTTCTTCATAGCAGACAAGGAGCAAAGCTTCTTTACTTTGTTTACTAGATAATGAATGCACCAAGTGAAATTCCTTATTTTTTTTTACCTTGATGATCAATTCATACCAAGAATTGTTAAGAAATCTTGACCATTATTTTTGTCTGTATCAGGTGACAGATGATACACACATTTTGATTGGAAAAGTATGAAACAAATATGATTTTTTCTAACTAAAACAAAATTGTATTTTATCATTATTAATATGAAGCATACCATCCATATTTTGATGAGGTTAACATGTATCCTTAAGGCTTTAGTTAAACCCTGTAATAGACAGAGACGACATCAGGACTACTAATACTTACCAAGCATCTCAAAGTACAGAAATGATTGTTGCTGGGTGCTTGAAGTCAATTCCAACTCATAGCAACCCTATATGATACAATGCAACTGCCCAGTGACGTTTCCTAAACCATTAATTTTTAGGGGAAAAGAGTAGGTTGCCAGACCTCTTCTACAGAGTTGCTGGTGGGTTCCCATCACTGACTTTTCAGTTAGCAACCCAGCACCTAACCATTGCTCCACCAGGACTTCACGGGATACTATTCAGTCTATGCCAACTGTCTGACTGATTTAGATGATAGCTCCAAGATTAGTTTCCCTGACCCAAGTTTTATGAGCACCAACTTCACGCAAGTATATTTTCCCTTTCCCAGTATAACATCACCTACTATGCACTGGGAAACCTGGTTGCATAGTAGTCATGTGCTACAGCTGCTATAAAAGGCTGGCAGTTCAAATCCACCAGGCTCTCCTTGGAAATTCTGTGGGGCAGTGGGTTTTTTCTTTTCTTTTTTTGATACCATGCATTGAGACATAGTGTGCTTTTCCTGAGTGATAGATAATACAGTGTCTCCAGTGGCTTAGCCTTTTAACGATTACTATTAACTATTACTTTTGTCATAGCTATGAAATCATAAATTTACATTTTTATTTTTCCAAAATGGACAAACTGAGTAGCATGCAACTTTCAGCATATGGGTAGTTTCCAAGCAATTTTTTTAAAAATTTTTATTTAACATAACTGAGTGAAAATGTACATTCACATGCAAATTTACATGCCCCCCTATATGCAGCTTCCACTGCTCTCCCTGTCCGGTGACAGCACACTATTCCTCTCTGCTCCATACATGTCTCATCCTCCCAACAGTCTCCTTTCCCCTCCTCTCCGTCCACTCCCCTTCCTCCAGCCAGAGGTCAGCAAGATGATATGCTATAGATATAGAACCATAAAGTGCTTCCAATATATGGTTACTCTGCATTGCCAAGTCCAAACCATTCCTGTCCAAAGAGTGGACCTTTGTTACAATTTATGGGAACGGGCAGCATCAGGGCCGGGGGCCATGCTCTCAGAGGAACCCCCAAACCGCTGGACCATCCATTGAGGTCTTTTAGTGGAGATCTCATGATGTACCTCTTTTTATTCTTGTGTTGCCAGTGAGGCTCCTCTCTGTGAGCTCCGTCATGGCTATCACTGGTGGTGGCCGGGCACCATCCGGTTCTTCCGTCCAAGCAATTTTTTAAAACTGTTTGCTCCTTTAGAACTTCTGAGCCTTCTTGGATAGAGAGAGAGGCCCTCAAGTAATTGAGAAATGTATTGAGTCTTTAGCTGGTTTAATAATTCTGAGCACTACAGTCATGTTTCCAAAGTCATGGAAACCATGATTTAGTTTAAGACTAAATAAATAAATAATCAAGCCATAAAGCAAAATCTATGTCATAAACGGTCTCCCATGTCCACACGATGGCAATGGGTTGTTTTTTGGTTTAGTGCTGTATTTAGTTCCTGGGTGGTGTAAACACTTAAGCTTTTGGCTACTACTAATTACAAACCCACCCAGAGGTACCGGAGGATAAAGGTCAAGGCCTTGAAAAGTCTGCAGGATGCCATTCTGCTCTTCACACATGGGTCGTCACGAGTCAGAATTCACTCGATTGCAATTTTTAACATTATATTACGGGTTTGACAACGTAAACCATGTCAGGTTAAATTAAAAAATTTGATAGTTTAAAAATGTTACAGACCAGTAAAATTGTGAGTTGTCATGAATTTGATTCTCGTATGTTAAACAAAAGTCCATGAATTTAATTGTTCTATGGGCCACATACCTCGTTGCTGAGTATCACTACAGTCACCTTTGTAGTGTTCTCCTTGGGAAGCTATGCACCAGTGACAGCACCTATTCTACCCTTCAAAGTAATTTTGGAACTCTTTCTGGAAAGGCCATTGCACATGGTGGCATGGTGGCAAGTTTGGGAACTTAATTGTGTAGCTGTCAGTGAGGGAGCTTTTAGCCAGTAAACAGATCACTGTACTGGAACACCCTCCCTACTCACCTGAGCTGGCTTCCAATCACCGTATTCTTTGCAGAAGATAAAGGAAATACTGAAAGGAAGACATTTTGATGACATTCAGGATATCAAAGGTAATACGACAACAGCTCTGATGGCCAGTCCAAGAAGAAGAGTTCCCAAATAGCTTGGAGGGTGGACTAGGTGCTGGCATTTGTGCATCGCTTCCTGGGGGGCATACTTTGAAGGCGACCATAGCGATAGTCAGCAGTGAGGTGTGTAGCACTTTTTCCAGGCTGAGTCCATGAACTTAACTGGCAGTCCTCATGCAGGATAGTTGATTCCCTAGTTCCCATATCACGTGAGTCTTCACACAGCGAGCACAGAACCTGGAAGCCTAGCGTCTTCTTCCCCTGTTCAGGAGCCTATAGATGGCATTTTGATTAATTTCAGATTCCCCCACACTGACACATTATCAGAAACCATTGTTTAGCGAAAGACAAGCTTTTATTAGAAGAGTTAAGTACCAAAGCTATAAATAGATGGGCATTCCTTTTTACATAATGGGAGGCACCATCAGGGTATTCTTAACTTGATACTAAATTCATGTGACTTCATCTATTGTATCCCCAGAAATCCGTGGCAAAGCCTCTGGAAAGAAGCAAAATGTGAGACAAAGCAATCTCTTTTTTTTTTAAGAACTGATCCCAAGTCTGAGTCTATAACTGGGAGTACTGTTGTACATCAGAACTGAGCATATCTGCTCATATTCCCTTCTAGGATGTAGGTTATTTGGTAGGCATGAATATGCCCAAGTAACATCTGAGGGAAATTTAAGAATGGTTGAAAAAATCACAAAAATACACATAATTAACATCATCCCAGAAAGGTAGAGGTTATCCACTGTTCTGAAAAATAGATCCTTTATGCACTGAAAGTGTCTGGGAGTCCATAAGGAACCACATTTCAGATTTGTGGTTACCACGTCTCCTCCGACTGACTTCCTGTGTCTGTTTTCAGTAGCAGACAGACAGCATGTCCTCCTTTTGCAGAGTCACATGTGACCTGACTTTACCCTGAAAGTTGTACTGACAATTCCTGAGATTTTAAAATGACTTCAAGTTTAGAAAAAATTGCCCACAGAGTCCCCACCAAATTGTTCTTTTGCTGGTACAGTGCCATCTTCCAGGTCTGCAGTATCTTTTGCATGGGTGATTACGAACTCTCCTTAGATGAGGCGTGGCTGCACCCAGAGTGGGAAGAATTAGCAAAACACATGGATTATTCATCTGCTGCATCTGCAGTCAATTGCATTAAATTTATTCCAGATCTCCACATCATTCCCACATTGGTGGCCATTGGTCTGACTAGACCACTTTTTATTTACCTTCATGTCTCTGGAACCAAATGAAAATCTTACGGGATCCTTAGATCTGAAATCATCTCATAGCCAATAGAAGGAGTATATTATTCACATTTTGCATACAAATTTATTCCAATCATGATTCTAATAATAAACTTTTTCTGATGATGATTCAATATGGATTTATGTTTATCAACAACCTTCAATTTTTGAATAATGCAAGACTAATTCTATACAACTCATAGGATCCGACTCGACGGCACTTGGCTTGGCAATTCTATACATGTTACCTTCATAATTTTAACAGCATTCCTTATTTATCCAAACACATGTAACTGAAACAAAATAAAACAAAATACTGCCTTTGAGTGAATTCCAACTTACAGGGACTCTACAGGACAGAGTAGAACTGCCTCATAGTTTCCAAGAGCACCCAGCAGATTCAAACTGCTGACTTTTTTGGTTAGGAGCTGTAGCACTTATCCATTACACCACCAGGGTTTCTATAACTAATAAAAGGAGAAAGAATAAAGAACAGGAGTGATTTGTTCATTAGTTACCCACTTTGATCAGTTCTATTGTTCCCCAGTTTTAAGCTACAAGAAGGATATCACAGAACCATATATCGTACATGATATCATCAGGAAATACAATAGCCTACAAATTATTTTTTAGTATGAAACTTACTTTCACTAATAGGGAAATATTTTTTAACATAACTGTGTTTTTTTTTTAAGTAACTGTACATTTTGACACTTTAAACACAATATGCTATTATAGTTTTAGTTTTCTATGTGGCTTTAGTTTTTCTCTGTGTCATTACTGTGGACTTTGGTTCCTAAACTATGGTTGAACACAGTGTTCTGGCTTTGTAATAGAGCACAATAGTGTTTCACAGTAAGCAACAGCAGCAGTATATCACAGGGAACTGCCAGAAATTCAAGCCAGATTCAGAAGAGAATGAGGAACCAGAGATATCACTGCTAAGGTCAGATGGATCCTGGATGAAAGCAGAGAATACCACAAAGATGTTTACTTGTGTTTTACTGACTATACAAAAGCATTTGACTGTGAGGATCATAACAAATTATGGATAACATTTCAAACAATGGGAACTACAGAACATTTAACTGTGCTCATGAAGAACCTGCAAATAAACTAAGAGGCAATCTTTCAGACACAACAAGAGACTATCACGTGGTTTAAAGTCAGGAAAGATGTATGTTAATGTTGCATCTTTTCACTATTAAAATACATTTATTCAGTCTGTATGCCGAGCAAATACTCTGAGAAACCAGACTATGTAAAGTAGAGCAGGGCACCAGGATTTGAGGAAGATTCATTAACAACCTGTATTACATTAATAACATAATTTTCCTTGCTGAAGTAAAGACTACTTGAGGCACTACTGAAGAAGACCAAAGACCACAACCATCAGTATGGTTTATACCTCAACATTAAGAAAACAAAAATCCTCACAACTGAACCATGCAGCAACATCATGATAAATGGAGGAAAGATAGATGTTGTCAAGGATTTTATTTTACTTGGCTCCTCAGTCAATACCCATAGAAGCAACAGTCAAGAAATCAAAAGATACATTGCACTGGGCAAATCTGCAACCAAAGACCTCTTTAAAGTGCTGAAAAGCAAAGATGTCACCTTGAAGACGAAGGTGAGCCTGACCCAAGTCACGGTACCTTCAATTCCATGACATGCATGCGAAAACTGGACATTGAATAAGGAAGACAGAAGAACTGACACTGTTGAATTGTGACGTTGGAGAGGAATACTGAATGTACCACAGACTGCCAGAAGAACAAACCGATCTGTCTGGAGGAAGTCCAGCCAGAGTGCTCCTTGGAAGCAAAGATGGTCAGACTGTGCCTTACATACTTTGGACATGTTGTCAGGAGGGATCCGTCCCTGGAAGATACGATGCTTGGTAGAGTGGAGGGTTGCAGAAAAACAGGAAGACCCTCAACTAGATGGACTGACACACTGGCTGCCACGATGGGCTTAAGCATGAAAATGATTGTGGACACAGCACAACACTGGGCAGTATTTTGTTGTGTTGTGTATAGGGTCACTATGAGTCGAAACATACTGGACAGCAGCTACCAACAGCCACATCCCACTACTATTGATTCCAACAGACGGTGGCACTATAGGAGACAGCAGGACTGCCCTCCGACCGTTTCCAAAGCTGTAAACTTTCACAGAAGCACATTGCCACATCTCTCTCCCATGGAATGGCTAATGGGTTCAAATCTCTGCACTAGTAGGGCTCTTATAAAAGTAATTCCACTTACATAAAATATCTACATTCGGTAAACAGACAAAAGTTTCTTAGTGGTTACTGGGGACAGAAAGGCGAGACAATAGGGAGTTATTACTTAAGGGGTACTGAGTTTCTGTTTGTAGTGATGGAAAGTATTTAAATATGGATGAATACTGACAGTCGGGATGGTGGTCTAGAGCCTTAAGGACACGGTGATAAAAGAGTTACAGCTGCTAACCAGGAGGTCTGCAGTTCTAATTCACCAGCTACTTCTCAGAAACTCTGTTGGGCAGTTTTACTCTACCCCGTCCTATACAGTGACTGTGAATCAGAGTCTACTAAACAGCAAGGGGTTTGGTTTGTTTTTTGGTATGATAGGGACACAGCAGGGTTAATGTAATAAATGTTACTGAATTGTAGACAATATAAGTAAAATGACTTGTTCTGTTACATATTTTGCCACATAAAAGCTTTGAATTTGATGAAATCTGGATCATCTCAATTGTTTGCTTCACATACAGATGAACATGAAGGATGTTTTGTGTTCTGTTCCCTGTAAGTTTTGGAAAAGAATTAAGTGAGAACTCAGGTAAGCTTGGTGTAACTCGGAAAGTGTTTTCTGAAGTGTTGTTTTATGTTAAATTTAAACAATAATTGCTCTCTAATAGAACATAATTTAAGGTGAATAGAGAAAAGCAAAAAATAAAAAAGTACAATTACCCTATAAAATTGCATTATATTACATTTACTTAAAGAGTAATTACAGCTTAGTATTTTGATGGATAATTATGAATCTGAGGTTATCATCAGATTTTTTTTTTTTTTTTTTACACTGGGAAATAACATATTCTCTGTTCTGATCTATATTAACCCAGGATAATTGAAAAAGCATGAAGTTTAGACAGAAGGTATAGGTTCAAATCTGACAGTTACAATGAAAACCTCATATTTGGACAAAATGTCACATGTTTTAAAGATAAAAGTATTATGACAAGCACAGACATTTTAAATAGTTTGAATCACAAAATCGACATAGTTAATTCAGCTCATTGTTCCAACTAACAATTCATTTCTATTCAATCATACAAAGCAGCTGAATTAAATCAGAAAGGTACTGAGAAATTGATTAATTAAAAGTTTGCATGAGATAAGGAAGACACAATGTTACAAAAGGGAAACAAACAAGCAGTATTCAATAACTTATTTTCATAAGGAAAGAATTGTAGTGGTTTTAAATATATAAGAAGATTTGCACTGGTACATTCTTACAATCCTTTGTCTCTTTGAAAAAGGGTAAATTAACTTGTTCAACTCCCCAAAATCCTTATATTTCTTTATTATTTACTGGTGTTTAGAAACCAGTCTGTCAGCTCTTAACTCTGTATTGATATATGTTTTTATCCATTTAATTTTGAGGGTTATTTACTTCAAAATAATTGTGAAGTAGCTTCTCCCATTAGAATGTAAGCTCCATGAAGACAGAGGTATTTGTTTTGTTCACCACTGTATTACAGGTGCTTTGAGGAGTGCCTGGCAAAAAGGAAGTATTCAGTAAATAATTGTTGAATTAATGAGTATTGAAGTACTGCCACTGGTTTCATTAAGGTAATTTCCAAAGTTCCAAAAAAAAAAAGGTCAGTTTTATACTAATGCTTAAGCTGAATACTTTCATTGACTAAATTAACATTCTAAAAAAAAAATGGACAAACGTAGAGTTTGCTTTATAAATAATTATTAGTGTCTGTAGTCATTCAAGGAGCTCCTGTAAGTCCAAATTAACTCAAAGGCAACTAACAACAGTCATTCATGCTCAAAAAAACAATGGCAGCTGTTAAAATACATTCCCAGAGTCTTTCTCTATCTGTTGCAATAAAGTAAATATACTACACAACTTCTTTTAGTCCTACAAATGAAAGCCTAAGTTTCGATGCAAGAAACACTGTCAGGTACGCAGGACTGCTGTGAGTCAGAATCTACTTCGTGATGCTGGGTTGGGTTTTGTTGTTTTTATCCAGTAAGGAGCCTTGGTAGGGGATGGGACTGGTTAGGCACTCAGCTGTTAACCAAGAGGTCAGGGATTCAAATCCACCAGCAGCTCTGTGGAGGAAATGATCTGGTGAAAAGAAACCCTGGAGGCAGGTCTATAGGGTCACAATGAGTTGGAATCAACTTGACAACATGCAGCAATTTATCAGGCAGGTTATGTGTTTTTAGGGTTTTTTTTTTTTTTTGTTGCTGTTGTTTGTTTAATAAAGATATAACCTAAGGATTATTTAGTAAAAAATACACATTTTAAAATTTTACTTAAAAACAAAAACCCTTAGTTATCTCATAGTTTTTATAAGTGTTTCGCAAACTTCAATTTACCAAGTACCAGTTACATGTGGCTCCTTATCAAAATTAGGAAAAATACTGATAAAATCAAGCATTGAAGAGTTAAAATGCACTGTGAATCTCCAAGAACAAACATGACACACAGTGTATAAAAGACAGGTGACCTTAAAGTACTTTTTATTTTAAAGCCGATATTTCACGAGACTACTATTATGTTGAATTTAGTGATAATGAATTAATACAATGAATTATTTTAGCAAACTATTTGCTTTGAATTTGATCTTTCCATCAGAGTATACAGACATTTCCACTGAAAGCATTTCTTTATGATCACGCTTCTTATGATCAATATAAGGCAACTGTCACCATAAAGGAAACCATTTACCCTCAGAAATCTGGGTAACCATCAGAAAGGACTTACATACTTCAAAACTACACAGCTTCTCAAAAGTTTACAAGTATTTATCTACACAATGTACCCACAGTCTAAGTTATATTTCTGGTATGCTTCCTTCTAACCACCCTATACTCCTCTCATTCGCTCGGTGATTCATTCCAACTGAGCTAACTGACCGCTGATTAATGCAAAACTATTTTCGACTCTTGATTCCACTTTTCAAAAAATCACAAGGGATAAATAACATTTAAATGCTATTTAGATGTGTTGCATCAAATATATTTGCAGAAATAGAAAACTTTTGTAATCTTCTTTCCCCTCCAGGATCCTTAATATTATTGTGCCTACAAATTCAACACTGATCCAAAACAACAAAGTAATTGACAGAGTTCTCCATCCTTCCCCTTCTCCACGTACACACTACCCCAACACACCACTGCCATCAGAGGGATTCCAACTCATAGTGACTCTATACGACAGACAGAGTAGAACTGTCCCCATAGAATTTCCAAGGAGTGCCCGGTGGATTCAAACCAGTGATCTTTTAGTTAGCAGCTGTAGCACTTAACCACTATGCCACCAGGGTTTCCCATACACATTACACATGTGTACAAATATCCTGTGTAGCCATAAACTGTGGGTATCTGGTAAACTGTGATTAAATTTAAAAATATGCTTCCAATCACTTGCCTTTGTTTTCATTAAAAATTTCTCTGACTTATGAAGTAGTTCCTTAATCTCTTCCTAAAGATCGGTACAGCCACAGTTTGGTTCTTTACCTACTACCTACCCATTTTTATTAATGTTCTCTGCATTCTCTCTTCTTTGCAGAGACTGATGAGAAAAAAAAGATTATGAAGAAATGTATAATTTTTTAAAACAAAATGTCTTTAATTTTTGAAAACAATAAGCCTAGCAAAGTAATTTTTTTCAATAACTACTTAGAGTGTACACTGAAAACACATGTTCTATGATTAGTAGAAACAAGTAACTAAAATTTTAACTGATTGTTTTGTGATGCATAGATTACTTAGAAGGCCTGGAATAGGTCATAAATGGTTAAAGAAAGAAAAAAGCTGCCAGGTACTGACAACAGTTTAAAAAAACATTTAAAAATAAACTTTGAAATACTAATTAGAACATACTTAAAAATAGATTATCATAATATATATTTTAATATATATTATATATAATATAATGTAATATAATATATTTTAGAGTATGAATTTCAAGTTCCTCACTTGAATTTACACCAGTTCAACTTATGTTACTTCAGCATAGTTAGAATTCTTGAAAAAAATAGTTGAAGCTTTTATCTAAAACAGTAAATTCATTTGCTTTCCTTTTAATACGATGCAATCTGGTACCATCAACTCTTGGTCCTTATATTTTGATTCAATATTTTAAATACACTTTATGCTTGTCTATTCAATAGCACTCATATCCTGAACTAATCAACAAAAATATCAAAACACTTTACTCTTTATTCATCATTTGCTATTTTTAGTGCTCTAAAAAGCTTATGATATTCCTCCTCCCTCCAACATCCTGACATAATGCTACTGCTTTCAGCTAGATGTCATTTGAACTGTTTACAATGTTCTTTATCCTAGACAAAAATGTCTTTTTTTTTTTCTTTAGGCTATCTCTACTTTGATAAGTATGTTTTTACTATAATTGCAGGAAAAGTGTAGCTACATTAGGCCCAAACAGAGAACTCTTTATATAGCTTAAATCTCCCCGGAACCCCAAACTTCTTGTTATTTTATAGCCAAGGCTATTAGACTGCACCCCAGGATGATCCCGCAGCCCTAATTCAGTTTTTCTCTCAAAACTAAAAAAGCCATACCCAGTACCATCTACACAATTCAGACTCAGAGTAACCCTATACGACAGAGCCGGGCAGAGTAGAGCTGCCCTTACAGAGTTTCCAAGGAGTGGCTGGTGTATTTGAACTACCTACTGAAGCCTGGTGGCTTAGTGGTGAAGTGCTATAGCTACTGACCACCAGGTGCTCTTGGGAAACTCTATGAGGTAGTTCTCTGTCCTATAGGGTCACTGTGAGTCAGAATCAACTTGATGGCTTTGGTTTGGTTTACTGACTCCTTGGGTAGCTGATTGAGCTCTTGTAGTAAAACTCAGAAAGGGAAAAAACAAAAAAACAAATTTTTTTTTTCCTTCTTCTTTTGAAAATGAAAGAGTGATAATGCCCTGAGCAAACTTCTGGAGTTTTTCATATGTAGTCTTTTGAAAACATAAATTGCAACTACAGAGTTGAAAGAGCCCTAATATATATGTATATTATAATATATATATTGTATATATATTATATATTATATGTAATATATAATATATTATATTGTATATATTATAATATATATATGCTTCATTAAATAAAGTTCACATACTGTGTTTATATTTCCACAATTCTTCCATGATCTGCAACATAGAGATAATTTGATTGTAGCAATAAAATCCATAAATATCTACCACGTAAACAGCATTCTTTTCAGGGAGGCACACCCCAAAAAACAAACCCAGTGCCATGGACTCGATTCTGACTGGCAAAAACAGATAGATATACCAACACTTGGGTGTCAAAGGGAAAAAAACCTCTTTTGAGCATTTGAAACAGCTTACTTGGGTCACTTAATTTTCAAGTTTACTGATACGAGTAAATCAGTTAAAAGAGAAAGACAAACAGAACGGACCAGGCTGTTGTAGATCAAGTTCACGGGACACTAATTAATACGTGAGAACTACTACACTGGGAGCCTTGGTCATACGGTGGTTAAGAGCTTAGCTGTTATCCCAAAGGTTAAGTTTGAATTAACCAGGCACCCTGTGGAAGCCACATGGGATAGCTGTGCTATGTCCTACAGGGTCACTATGCTTTGGAATAAACTTAAGGTTAGAGGTTACAAGGCAGAAGATAATAGCATACTAAGGTCAAGGTTCTCAGTACCACTTGTCAAGACAGGCAAAATAAACACAGCAGCAAATAAAACAGCCAATCTTTCTTTCTGAGATTCACATTGTAGTTACCTGATGGGCCTCATTTTGCAATAATATGGGATGAAATTTTTTACTTTATGGGAAGATGCCTCATGTTCGCAATTGCTAAACTCCAGCTCATAAATAAAATAACCTCCAAATGCTATTTTAATTGACAAGTAGAATTCAAATTAATGCTTTAGAAATGGAAAATGTCTTCATTTTGTCATTGACAAGGTTGATCTTGGAGCCCAGGTGGCACAAAAGTTAAGCGCTCCACTATAAACTGAAAGGTTGGTCATTGGAACCCACCTAGTGGCTCCAGGAGAGAAAGATCTGGGGACTTGCTTCTGTAAAGATGAAGCCAAGAAAACCCTATGGGACAGTTCCACCCTGTCACATAGGGTCATGATGTCTCAGAATTGACTCAGTGGCACACAACAGCAAAAACACTTTTATTAGGGACCTGTATTATGACAAATAATCTACAGAAAGCATGCAGGCTTCAAAAGGATTCTTGGACAGAATACTCAAGCGGAAATCCTGTGAAACTTTTTTACCATCTGTGGCAGCTAGCTCATCCGCTGTAACACACATGATAAATGCATTCACTTTCTGAGCAGATAGTATTAAAGGCAGTAGTGGGGACAGCATTCAGTAAGTACCAGTCACCTTCCACCTGGAGACCCTGGTAGCATAGTGGTTAAACGCCATGACTGCTAACCAAAATGTTGGCAGTTTGAATCCACCAGGCACCGCTTGGAAACTCTATGGGACAGTTCAACGCTGTCCTATATGGTCACCATGAGTCAGAATCGATGTGACAGGGACTGATGTATCTTCTGTTTGGTAGGTACACAGCCTTCAGTCCCAAGCTGTCAATTGCTTCACAAACCTTGACAAACAATCTCAGTAATACTTGATAATTGTTCCTAAGGGATGAACTGAATGCATGCATCTACTCCAGCAAATTCTGTTGCCACTATAGGAAAATAATTCAAAGTGCATGCTCTTTGTGAGTGTGCGGGGACAGTATGGATTTTTGATAGTGTCTTTAATTGCAGTGGAAACCCTGGTGGCGTAGTGGTTAAGTGCTATGGCTGCTAACCCAAAGATCAACAGTTCAAATCCATCAGGTGCTCCTGGAAAACTATGGAGCAGTCCCACAGCCTTCCAGGAGTCAGAATTGACTCACTAGCAGTAGGTTTGGTTTGGCTTTAGGCTGAATTGGGGAATATATTAATGGTACTATATTCTGCTTGCAGTGTTAAACAAACTTCAGACCTAGTAACTGAGGATGGTTCTATGTTTTAAGATGGAAGGGTAGCTGTATGCCGCTATTATAAATCAAATTATCCCAGTATCCTCCCCTTTCTCATCACCCTGCCAACCCAGGAAGCTAAAAGCTTATCAGTCCCTCCACACCTGTGTTACTGCAACTTTTTGCTGTGGCCTTCAGGACTCCAGACTGCCTCGTTCCTTCCTTTGCAGCCTCCAAATGTTACTCATACATTGCCTATAGCTTCTGGAGTAATCCATTTTAAATGTTACAAATCAACCCTAGACCTCTGGTTCAAACCACAGCAAACACAAACTCTTCTACCTAGATATCAAGCCCATATACAAACTGTTTCCATCATTCTTATGTAAACTTAGATGCCACGGTGTACCAGCATTGTTTCCTGAAAGGCTGTACACATTCCTTCAGGTGATTTCTCTTACACAAAACACTGCACACCACTATGCTAACAAAGTCCTGCAAATAAGCTGTACCAATCCCATCTTGACGTTTCCATCAAACTGTTCCTTATTATGACACCATCATTAAGATCTGTCTCCTGTCAACTCTTAAAACAGTTTCTGCTGAAATGGCCTTTTATTATTCAGTACTCTTTTATGTGTACAAGGCATAGCTCCATAATATGATCATAACATACTGGAGGAGAGGTACTACGTTAATTACTTTAGTATCTTTTATTATTGCTAAAATATAGCTAGCACTCAAAAATTATTGATCAATTATAGTGCATTTCCATAAGCAATAAAAAAAGGAGACCATTATATTACTGCCTACTTTGAAATCTGCAAAACAATTTCTTCTTGCTCTTTCAGTGGTGGAAGAGGTTTTAAAAACACAATTTTTTCTTTTTGCTACGATTACTGTGCACTGTTACACACTGCTGACTTCATAAAGCAAAAGTTGTGTACAGGATAACCTTTGAATTTCCATATACACATACAAGACGATATTTCAAAATCAACAGAAGTGATATAAGTAGCTTAATTTTTGCTAACACCAAAATCTTAACACCTATAACCACTGAACAGCATGGAAACCAACCCAAAATATCATATGGCATTGAAGGCTTTTGCTATTTCTTCAAACACTGTCACAACTATATGAATAAAGACAAAGATTCTCAGCAATAAATGCACTTAATATAGTTCATTAAAATACTAGCTTGGAGATTTTTGAAGTAATTTTATTTTCTTCCTGATTCTTCTCGTTTTTTTTTTTTAACAACTACAAGGGGAAAAAAAAACAAACAAACTAGCAATTGCAGTTTTTTGAGTTCTGTGTTTGGTGACATGTCGCAAAACCCCAGGGATGATCAATCTGTATTGTTTCAATAAAGAAATGGGCAGAGTAACTATCCATGGGATCAGCTTAACCCTTCTGAAAGCCTTTTGTCCATTTGTAAAATATTCAGTTAATTATTTTGTCTGTATACTTTGTTAAATGCTACTGTTAATTCTAGAAGAGAAGATCTCCTTAGAATTCTTGTATAACTGTTGTAGACATATGAAGATGTGACAGTCTAGATCAGTAAGGAAAGCTCTGTTAGGCCCTTTTCAAGAGTGACTCAGCAAAAACACAGGGACCACTGGGCAAGGATCCCAACCAACCCAAACAGCAATAACTGGGGTCTAACAGGAGCCTTCGCAGGTGGTACTGCCACTTTCTGGAACGCCACTCTTCCCTTAGGTTTACACAGTTAGCTTTTGTCCTTCCTTGATTAACCATGTAACTGACCAATATGTAATATTCTTAGGGCCATTATGTAATACTTTTGCATACAGACAGCTAGTTGCCTGTGAGTCAGTTCCAACTCAGTGACCCCATGGGCGTCTGAATCAAACTGTGCTCCATAGGGTTTTCAGTGGTTGATTTTTCTGAAGTAGATTGTCTGGCCTCTCTTTCAATGTACCTCTAAGTAGGCAAAACACTAATCTTTCAGTTAGCAGCCAAGAGTACTAACAGTTTGCGCCACACATGTTAATCGTATCTGAAGAGTGAGGCTTGATTAATACATAGTGGGATGTCTAGAGCTCTGAAAAGAAACAAGTGGTCTGACAATTAAGTCCACGAACTTAACTGTTCTAAGTACCACATACCTCACTGCCGAATGTCACTATGGTCATCTTTGAAGTCCTTCCCTTGGGAAGCTACGCACTGACACCTGCAACCCAGTCCAGCCTTCAAAGCAGTTTTGGAACTCTTTCTGGAATGGCCATTGAGCATGGTGGCATGGTGGCAAGGTTTTAGCCAGAAAGGGAGTTTGTAATCAGTAAACAAATAAGTGTATTTGAATACCCTCCCTACTCACCTGATCTGGCCTCCAGTGACTTTTTTTCTTGACCTTAAGACAAAAGAAACATTGAAAGGAAGATACTTTGATGGCATTCAGGACATCAAGGGTAATACGACAACAGCTCTGTTGGCCATTCCAGATAGAGATTTCAAATTGCTTTGAAGGGTAGACCAGGTGCTGGTGTTGCTGCATAGCTTCTTCCCAAGGGACGTAGTTCAAAGACGACTGTAGTGACATTCAACAATTAGGTGTGCAGCACTGTTTCTAGGATGAGTTCATGAACTTAACTGGCCATCCTCATAGAACTGAGAAAGTTATTTAAAAGGGCATACAGGTGGCTGACTGAGAAAGCCAAGAACGTGTGGGAAACGGAATGGAAAATTCTGATTCCCGGATGATCTATCATGGTGACTATATGTCATATAAATGCAGAAAGTTAAGAGGACTATGGGAGCCAACTGATTTCTTCACAAGTTTTAGCATTGAAAACAAGTCTCGGAAATCTGATTTTTTAAAAAAATTGAATTAAAAAAAGCATTTTCAAGCAACAAAAAAGCATGTGATGTATTTTCCTTATCCTGTGTGTGTATGTACCGACTGCTTATCTTTTCTCCCACTTCAGGGGACAGGGTATAACTCAGAAAACTCAGACAGAAGTTAAGACAACCCCAGGAATCTAAAATGCCTGATTTCTTTATTTTTACTTCTTCAAACAATTCACGGTATTGAGTTTAAAATTTTATTCCTATTTTTCCTGCTCTTAAATTTCCAGGGCACCTAAAAAATCCTGGTGGTGCAGTGGTTAAGTGCTCTGTCTGCTATCCAAAACATCGGCAGTTGGAACCCACCAAGTGCTCCTTGGAAACTCGATGCGGCAGTTCTCCTCTAGCCTCTGGGGTTGCTCTGAGTGGAAACTGAGTTGAGTGCAGTGAGTTTTTCTGAATGCTAAAGAAAACAGAAGTCCTACCAGTATTTGTGTTTCATTTACCTTGAGAAAAAGCTAAATGATTAGCAGTGCAGAACCTAACAGTTCCCTTCTATACCTGATGCCCAGTGCTGCAGACTTAAGGACAATCCAAGTTCAGGAACGTGAGGGCGTTCACTTCCCTGGAGGCTGACTACACCCAACTACCCCTCTAATAAACTAAATATCCTGAAGCCTGAAACCTCAGTCACCGCCTTATTACAGTAACGAGTTTATTTATTCCCACCAATATTGCACAAAGTTATATTCATGAACTCCATTTTGTGAGCACTAATTCCTATTCCCTGAACATTAAGACAAGCAATATTTACTTTTCTCTTAGAAACTCAGTTACCACTTGCAAGTGTCAAGGTACAGAGGAAGGAAGCCTTGGCCAGAAGACACTGTCCTTGGAGTTGGATAAGGGTCAGGCTGGCTGCTGCAGTATCGGCATGAACGCCCTGTTCATTTATGTGCATAGACGCATTTTGCTTTGCTCAAAATGTCTTTCAACCTCTATGTCTCAGCAACCAAGGCACATCTATGATTAAAGTCTAAGTGTTTGATGCCAGAGCTATCAAACCAGAAGTGAAAAATTAAAATATTTTTGGTTGTTTATGTTTTATTTTGGTTTTGATTGTAGGATTAAAAAAAAAAAGTTTAAAACGTTGGTGAAGTACAGAGTGTGGTCTTTGTGGTTTGCTGTTACCTGGCCTAGGTAAGGAGCCCTGATCATGAAGTGATTAAGAACTTGGCTGCTAACCAAAAGGTGGGCATTTGACTCCATCCTCTGTTCCTTGGAAACCCTATAGGCAGTTTTACTAGGTCCTAAGGGTTGCTGTGTGTCGGAACTGACTCCACGGCAGTGACTTTTGTTTGCTTGAACCTAGACCAGTTTCCACAATATTTAGGCTTGCAGGCCTTCACTGCAGAGCACATTAGCTATGTAATACTTCTTTCCATAATAAAGAAAAAATAATTCATAGGGTTATGAGATACAAACACTAGAAACAAACTTTAAAAGACTGGTACTGTCATCTCTCTTAGAAGTAGAAACTGATTACAATAACCAATATTCATCAAAGGTAAGAATACAAATAAATGATACTCCAGATTGGTACAGAGTTAGAAGAGACAGAATTTATGTGTTGAGAACATTTACTCAAATTTCAAATATGATAGTTTCATAAATTACAACAGGAGCAGAAGTGGGAGGGAAATACTGAGAAAGTTGCACATTTTTGTCCACACATACATATTCCAAGTAGGCAAAAGTGTTAGACTGCATTGAGGTCTAATCATTGTAGGCAAGCACAAGGACTTAGGGGACAAGGAAAGAATAAGGTGACAGAAAAAAAAAAAAGGAAATTTAAAAAGAAACAGAGATCAAAGGAAATAATAAAAACAAGAGACAGGCTGATTAAAAGGAGAAATGTCATTTAAGGAAAACAAACAAAAAGCTAGCAATAGACAACACTTAGCTCTGGCAAATTTCCTTTTGCTCAAAATGGGAGCTTACATAAAAAATTGAGGTTGAAACTGTTGAAAAGCTAATCTATGAGACTTAGGATTTAATTTCCAACTCAGCTTTTCTCCATTTTCTAGCATGGAGATTTTTGTTTCCCTTTTTAGAAATGAGTCTTTGATCTTTTCATTAAAGAACCTTGTCAATATGTGAAAGAATTATAATTGAGTGTGTTAATATCGCTATTTTGTTAAACCAAGTATTCAACATTGTGCTGTTTGTGTGGTCTTACAACCATTGGAATTGAACCGAGTGCTACTATGGTGTCCGAAGATTCTGAAAATGAAGTACCTAACTCCAAAAAACTAAAGTCATTTCCTACTAAAAAGACAATAAATTTAATTTTAGCTAAGTTAAGCTGTACAACATAAGAATATCAATTCTGTTCGGGTGAAAGTTAATCTATAATTATTTTTGATAAGTTACATCCATTAATAAATGTGGAGCTATACAGTGTATGACCTGAGAATCTTGCCTACTTTTCATTTGAAATTCAACTAAATCAGAAACTATAATTTCTTTTGGCCCACTGTTATAAAGAATAAACAGTAAAATAATAACTCAAACTCTACACAGACTAGAGGAATAACAAGTCTATTTTAAAGACCTACTTTACAAAGAAAAAGCTAAACAATTTTAAAACTTCTGATTGATTTCCTGTATATCTCCAGCTTTTAAAACTGGACACACTACTGGTGATTAAAAGATTGCCACAAATTACTGATTACTAAGTGCAAATACTATGCTAAAAAAAATTCACATAATTACAAAAATAAAGGCACAGAAACAGACATGGACAAAGATGTACATATAGACAGATATAGACAGAGACTCAGTTAAGGCAGGTGATATTGACTATGGGGAAAAGAATGAGATGGAGAATAAAACCAACAAAAATTAAGCCCTTTGTTTGATTCTCTAGTTTTTTTTTTTTTTAATTTACAGCCCTTAACACAAGTCAATGAAGCTGATATCAAACCCACTGTTCTATCTTTTACATTAATAATTTCCTTGTGAAGTGGGTGTGTATCTTGATTACTGTTTTCTGTTTTTCTTTGGAGCCTACATGTGTTCGGCTGAATGGAAGGGAGATTACCCAAAAAAGAAACACATGTAAACTAAGAGTGCTACAAAAATAAACTGGCTTTAATGACTACCATTTGGGGATAGTTAGATGAAGTTATTTTACATAATTGTCTAATTAAACTTAAATGTACATTCATACTTATATAGAACATAACTATCATATGTAAATTATTTTAAGTCATCAGATTGGTTCACATACTTATTTATATGTCTTTAGCTATTTTTCAAAGACTCAGCAACTAAAATTTTACAGACATTTTTGGAAAGTTCTGGATACGTGGGCCTGGAAGTTACTGAAAAACACAAGCTTTGAAAGGAGGCTTACTCCATTGCAATAAATCTTATAACTGTAAGACAGGATCTCAAAGGTCTTTTGAAATGGTCATCTTGATACTCGCCATGTACAACTGAACATGTAGAACAGAAAAGTGGAAAATCAAATGTAAAAATATGCATCAAATGGAGAGAAAGGGGCAAGGAGATTGGAAAATATATCAACACAGTCACAGGGTGCATGAAGGAGGGCTGGGAAGTTCAGGGAGCAAAAAAGGAGACTGCAAGCAGACTGTCAAGGGGCTAGAAATCTGGGCCACAGATTTGGGATTTGTTTTACGGACAACTGTAAATCACTGATATTCTCTGCCCAGAGGGGTCAGAAGCATTGAAGGATGTCACTTTGGCAGTAGTGGCTTACAGAAATAAACAGGAAAACTAGAAGACTTTTGTAAATGGTATAAGACATTTCACAAGATTTTCCATTACCTATTATAAATGAAAGAAATCTAATTAAATGTAGAAAGTTAGAAGTTTTTTGAATGCTTATCATGTTAGCAGAGATTCAGCATCATAGCAGTTTCTGGTATTTGCAAAGATGGGTGAATTCAGAAGTCTCATGAATTTCTCACAGTAATATAAATTGGGACTACTGCTTTGGAGACTGATTTTGAAAAATATCTCAAAAGCCCTACTATGCAGGATCATAGTAATTTCATTTTCAGGGGTACAGACTAAGGGAACATTAAAATGCATATAAATATTTTTATAAAGTAGTCTGCTGTGTGTAGGCTTGGTATGAATCAAAACTGACTTGAAGGCTGCAACAATTATGCAATGAAATTAAAGCGTGATACATGAAATGTACTGATCTGCTGATAAATTCCTACATACAGAGAAATTTGATTTTCCCAATGAAACAGTTATTTGAAATATTCAAACAGTGATCAAAAGCAGTTTGAATACGTTTCTGTATCAACTAAAAATAATACTACATGAAAATTAAACAATGATACTTAAAAGGAAATGTTTACAAATGTGGATAGTGGATTTTTTTCCCCCTGGGCTATGAGATTGTTCATCCATTCACTCACATGATAATTACTGAGTGTCTTGGACACACCAGCTATCACTGAGCATGGTTCTAGGAATACAAAAATGATTTAGCCTGTATAATTTTAGGGCAATATAGGTAACAAATAAATCTAATAAACTGCTCTGCTAGGCATTTATTCATAGAGCAGGGTTACATGGTGGAACATGGCTATACCTAGGGCAGGGAATCCTTAAGAGACAAAAACCTACTGCTGTTGAGTCAATTCCACCTCATAGCAACCCTACAAGACAGTATCGAATGGCCCTATAGAGTCTCCACACAGTGCCTGGTACATTTAAACTTACAACCTTTGGTTCGCAGCTGTAGCAGTTAACCACTATACCACAAAGATTTCCAACCCGACAACAAACTGAAAAGGCAAACTCACCACCACTGAGTTGCTTCTCACCCACTGTGACTGTAGAGGACAGAGCAGAACTGCTCCTACAGTTTCTAAGGAGCACGTGGTGGATTCGAACTGCCTCCCTTTTGGTTAGCAGCTGTAGAACTTAACCACTATGGCACCAGACAACAGGGAGACCAAAGCAAAGAGCAGATACGGCTGAGGGTGGGGGGAGGGGGTGAAAGGGAAGGGAAGATACGAAAAAGGGCTATGGTGAGGGAGCCCACAAGGTCCTTTCTTGTACAGGATACACGGAGAAAGAACAACAGGGAAAAAGACCAAAGGTATCTCTTAATTTCAAAGAAGGAAATCCCAGAGATACAAGGGAAACCAGCTGTGGATGAGGAAAGAGTGAGTTAGACCAAGCTGAATACAATCAAGGTGTCAAAGGAGGAAGGCATGTGTAAGTTAAATACATGCGAAAATAAACATCTCCAATACGTTTTCTTCAAAACATTAGTATCTGAATCATCTGTCTATGAGAAGAAAGGCCCCTTTTTTCCTTTTACAGTGTACACACTTATTATCCATAATGCAATTTATTGTCCAAAGTCTTTTTAAAAGTGTTTACTGTCTTTACGAACACATGAATTCTGTATTCAAAACTGAAGATGACTAACACTTTTATATCCTAATGGGTTCTTGACAGTAAAAATGCTCCCCTCCTTTTTTTTTTTTTTGGCTCATGAAAGTTTTAAGTTGGAAAAATATGTTAGCAATCAAACTTCAAGAGAGATCTATTTATAGAGACCAAATTAACTATATATCCCATAAAACCAGAGTACAAGACTCTCTCTAAATGGATACTGGAGCAATATTAAAATAAATAAGCACTTGTTTTAATTACGTATTACATCAAGGAACCCATGAACACGCCAGTCTGGGGTGACATAATTTTTGCACATTCATTCAGACAAAGCCTGTGCCCACTTTGCTGCACGCCTGAACCATTCTACAATCCTCAAAACCATCTTCCAAATGACAACATAATTTAGAAGCCAGGAAGGGAGTTGGTTATCTTCCTTATGAATGTGTTTTGTTTTGCTTTCTTCTTTTTAAAGGCAAACATTCCAATGCTTTTGACGTTTAGTGGCCATACCCAGGTCAGAGGGGATACGTGGCTGTCTAGACAAGGATGTATTTCATCCGAGAGAGCAGACGGCAGGACAGGGAGGGAAGGAGATGAGGACTTGAAGTGACAAAGGAAGTACTCAGGCAATATGTTAGTGAATGATGACTGACCTTCAAATTATGTCACAGGACAACATACTCAGTTACGTTTTGTTTGTAACGGAATACATTTTACAAAAAAGTTTATTGTTGTAAAAATAGATGTGATTTTTAGAAAGATACTCAGTTTTTCAATGTAACTCTAAATGACTTCTAAAGAACAGAAGTAAAGTCTGTTTACTTATGTCTTAAAAATGGCTCAGTATATTTTAAAATGATGATTATGGTGATGAGATTAATTGCTATTGAGTTGATTCTGAGTCTTGGCAATCCCATGTGTATGCATGTGTGTGTGTGTGTGTGTGTGTGTGTGTGTGCGCGTTTGCAGAGTAAAACTGCTCCATAGGGTTTCCAAGGACACGATCTTTGGGAAGCAGATCATCAGGTCTGCCTTTCAAAGCACCTCTAGGTAGGTTGGAAATGTTAGTTTCAAAGTTAAGGCTGGACTATTCATGCTACCCAGGAATGATCAGGGTAACAGGATGAAAATAATTATATTTACTCACAATAAGAAGAAAGGCTCTTATCAAATTAATTGACTATGTTTTTACCTCTACTTTTGATTTAAAAATCATTGACTTGCTTGAATAGAACCTGGCATCTTAATAATAAAATATATTAATATGTGAGTGATCCTAAAAAATTTCAGGACTGTACCAAAAGCCAAAGTAAACCCACTGTCACTGAGTCAATTCTGACTCATAGAACCAAGAATATAAAATCTCCTAATTTCGTGACATTTAATCACATATTCCCTTACTGGTGTTTGTCCCAAACACCTCACTAATACTTACAATTATAACTAACTAAAATTTGAACATCTGGTTGACTAAAATATGGCCTAAAATATATTTTGTAAGACTTAATGGCTACCTAAAATCTGTTCAAATCTCAAAGGGGAAGAAACAAACAAACAAATTCTCTGGCTATACTTTTATCAGTGGTCATTTAACATTTCTGCAACTTTGTTCTACAGTGTACAAAATGAAACTGGTCATTCCCTCAGTTATTTTAATTCACATGAAGGTGACACTGACCATTAGTAGGAATTGAGCAATGTGTTATTAAGATCAAATATTTACTTTTACTTTTACCTCACTTATTTTTATGTCACTGGCATTCTTTCAGATGAGCTAGTGCAGGCAAAAACTGCCATGGCTGAGTGTAAGAGACCACTGAAAACTTCGCACTTTGAGAAAGATCTTCTTAAAGTGGTTGGGTACCACCTGTTGTTATTTGTTGTCATCTGCTGCTATAAAACTACACACACACGTACACACACACACACAAATGGTAGGAAGAAGTGGCATCATGGGTGCTGAGTAACCTTTGATCTTATGTTTGTGTTCATATTTAGATAATATGTGTTTGAACATCATGCATCAAAATACAAAGTCTTTTTCTTTTTTTTTTTTTTAGTAAGATTTGCAGAAATAAAAACATATCAAGATTTGGGTGTCCATGCTTTAATATTTTAGTAAGGTTTTTCTTAGGCCCCAGATGCTTGTCATTCAAAATATAATGGAACAGTAAAAGAAACATCCCACGTTAATATTCAAAGACATTAGGACTATCAGTGAGATTCATCTGATACATCAGAACTGCAATTATAATTTTATGAAATCTACTGACTCACCATGATTCCAATCTCTGTTCAGTTCTGGCCATAAACATATAGCTGAACTACTACATTTCCATTAATGTGTCATCTTCCATCTGTATATTTATACTGATGACACCCAAGTCACTGACTTCAGCCTAGGTTTCTCTCGGAGGGGTCAGACTTATCTATTCGACACTCTGCTTACATGATTTACTGAGTGTATCCTAGATACTTTACACTTTCAACATGTGTGTGATTGAACTCTTCATTCCCTACAGCTGTTTTTTATTTTAATGTTTACAGTCAGTTAATGCCATCTTCGTATATCCATTCTTCCTTGCAAAACTGTTGTGGTCATTCTAGATTTCAGCTTCACTTAGCCTCTCAGAAGCACTGAATGGTGAAGTCCTGTAAACATAACTTCAATAACCTACACAACTATGTCTTCTTCTCACTTGGTCCTTTCTTGGTTCAAATCGTTACAAATGATCGCTTCAGTGCTTTTCACTAAGTTCATATTTGGCAGAATTTCAAGGGACCATTCACTGTAAACTGTAAACCTGATCAACTCATGTCCATGCTTAAATATATGCATTTGATTTCACTGTCTTCAGATGTCAGTCAAACTTGTCAGTGTTGCATTCAAAGCTGTTACAATCTGGTATTTGCCTATTTGCCTTGTCACTCATCCAACTGCTCCCTGCATTCCAGGAACATCATACTGTCATCCTTCAGTGTTATTCATTTCATCATTACTTGTTAATGGTTCCCCAAATTCCTTTATACACCTTGTAGGTCTGCCTAATCTTCAGAACTCAGCCTTCACTTTTCTTTGTCTGAGTACCAATACCTGAAGTTTTTATACAGGTTAGGATTAAGGGTTTATTCACCCTGCTAAAAATCAGTGTGTATTCTTATTCTTATTGAATCCCCAAAGACTAGCATTGTATGAATCCAGGAAAACTGACAAACTCAAGGTCAGCAGGTTGGAGATCTGGGCTCCCACCCTCGGGCTGTGAAACTTCTCAAATTTTAAGATCTACAGATAAGCTGATGGCTAAAATCATAAGAGTTAGAGGTCAGACAAACAAGAGGAAGCCACAGGATCCAGGCTGAGCAAAGAAGTCATAATGTCTGCTTATATTCTGATGCAGGCCACATCTCCAAGGAAACTGCCTTTCAACTGATTGAACGATGAGCTAATTAGGGAAAAATTGCCATGTAATATCTGGGAAAATGGACTCACAGCTTAGTTAATCACAAAAGCGATCCCAAATAAACACTGAGATCATGGCCCAGCTAAACTGACACATAGCTTTAACAATCACAGTACTTAAGGGAGACGTCCAAGTTACAGTGACAACATTTGCAAAAAATAAGTCTCCAAGAAGTGGTGGAATAACAATAGAGATGTTTCAACAAATGGGTGAAGTATTGGAAGTGCTCACTAGTCTATGCCAAAAAATTTTGAAGACAGCTAACCTAGCCAACTGAAAAAAGAGATCCATACTTACAACTATTTCAAAAAACGGTGATTCAGTTGAATGTGAAAATTATTGAACAATATTGTTAATATCACGTGCAAGCAAAATTTTTGCTGAAGATCATTCAAAAGTAGATTGTAGCAGAATATTTACCAGGAACTGCCAGAAATTCAAGTCAGATTCAGGAGAGACTGTGGAGCAAGAGATATCATTGCTTGTGTCAGATGGATCCTAGCCAAAGCCAAAGAATACCAGAAATATATTTACCTGTGTTTTATTGACTATACAAAGGCATTCGACTCTGTAGATCCTAACAAACTGTGGGTAACACTGTGAAGAATGGGGATTCCCAAACACTCACACATGTTCATGAAGAACCTGCACACAGACTAACAGGCAGTGGTTCAAACACAAGAGGATAATGTGTGGCTTAAAGTCAGTAAAGGTGTGGGTCAGGATTGTGTCTTTTCACCATATTTATTCAATATGTGTATTCAATATTTAAGAAGCTGAGCTACATTAAGAAGAATGTGATATTAGGATTGAATGAAGACTCACTAACAACCTAAGTTATTTAGATGACACTATCTTCCTTGTTAATAGTGAAGAGGACTTGAAGCACTTACTGATGAAGATCAAATTGAGTCTTCTTTTTCTCTGACCCTCTGCTTTATCACACATGATGGCTTTCTCCAGGAACTGAGCCCTCTTGATAAAGTGTCGAAAGTCTGTGAGACATAGTCACACCATCTTTGCTTCTAGGGAGCATCCTGGTTGTACTTCTTCTGAGATAGATTTGTTCATTGTTTTGGCTTTCAATATGGATAAAACTTTAACATTAAGAAAACAAAAATCCTCAATACTGGGCCAATAAGCAAAATCATGATAAATGGAGAAAACCATGAAGTTGTGAAGGATTTCATTTTACTTGAGTCCATAATCAACATCCATGGAAGCAGCAGTCAAGATATCAGAAGATGCATTGCGTTGGACAAATCTGCTCCAAGTGAAATCTTTAAAGTGTTGAAAAAGAAAGAAAGAAAGAAAGAAAAGATGTCACCTTGAAGCCTAAAGTGCACCTGACCCAACCCACAGTGTTTTCAGTCACCTTATACACATGTGAAAGCTGGACAATGAATAAGGAAGACAGAATAACAGAAGAAGAGTATGGAAAAACCATGCATGGCCAAAACAATGAACAAATCTGTCTCGGAAGAAGTACAACCAGGATGCTCCCTAGAAGCAAAGATGGTGTGACTATGTCTCACAGACTTTCGACACGTTATCAAGAGGGCTCAGTTCCTGGAGAAAGCCATCATGTGTGATAAAGCAGAGGGTCAGAGAAAAAGAAGACTCAATGAGATGGATTAAAATAGTGACTACAATGATTGGCTCAAGTGTAGCAGTGATTGTGAGGATGGCCGCATTTCATTCTGCAGCACCCGGGATCACTAAAAGTAAGAACCAACTCCAAGACATCTAGGAACAACCTTTGGTGACGGGTGAGCTTCAGGAGTGACTTCAGTTCTGAGTTAGAAGGGTTTCCAGGGGCTGTAGCCTTGTTAGTTCTTCCATTGTCTGTCAGACCAGTATGTCTGATCTTTGAGTGCATGTGTGTGTCTGTGCATTTGAACTTTGTTCTACTTTTTTCCCACTCTGTGTAGGACCTTCTATCACGATCCCTGTCAAAGTGGTTGTTCATGGCAGCCGGGCATCATCTAGTTCTGAGCTCGTGTTGCTGGAAGCTGTGGTAACTTGTGGTTCATTTATCCTTTGTCTTGCGTCTTTGGTTTTCTTCATTCTCCTTTGCTCAGGATGGGATGTGACCAGTAGATACATCTTAGTTGGCTGCTCTCCGTCTTTGATGATCCCAGAAACTAAATTCCAGAGGAGGGTGTAGAACATTTGCTTTATGAATTTTGTGATGCTGATTGACCTAAATGAGCCCTTCAACCTCAGTCCCTAGTCCTCATTTCCCATAACTCAGTCCTTCTGGGTATTCATGTACATCTGTGAATATTCTATGGCTTTGTTTTGATCACTTTGTGCCATCTTTCCCTATATTATGTCCTGAAAAGGACTCTTTAAGTATTAAAAAGCAAAAATGTCACTTTGAGTACTCAGGTGTCCCCGACCCAAGCCATGTTATTTTCAATGGTCTCCTACTTATGTGGAAGCTGGACAATGAATAAGGAAGACTGAAGAAGAATTGATGCTTCTGAACTATGGTGTTGTTGAAGAACACTGAATATACTGTGCACCGCCAAAGAAGGAACATGGTCTCAGGGAACATCTACTTCAATTGGCATAACTTAGTTTATAAAGGAAATATTCTGCATTCTACTTTGGTGGATAGAGTCTGGGGTCTTAAAGGAGTGTGAGTGGCCCTCTAATACACTTCACTGGTCTCATCCTTCAAAGAGTGAGGAAGAAAACTAAAGGTACGAGGGAAAGATTAGACTAAAGGACTGATGGACCACCTCTACAACGATGTCCAGTTCACTGAATCTAGGGTAATTAGGTGGTGCCCAGCTACCACCACTAACTACGCTGTCAGGGATCACAACAGAGGTTCCTGGACAGAGTTGGAAAAAAATGTAGAAGAAAATTCTAACTCAAAAAGAAATATTAGACTTGCTGGCCTGGCAAAAACTGGAGAAACCCTGAGATTGTGTCCCCAGACAACTTTTCAGCTTAGTAATGAAGTCACTCATGAGATTCACCCACCAGCCAAAGACAGGGCAGTCCCGTGAAACAGAACAAGAATAAACGGGCATGCCAGCCTAGCGACAAGTACTAGAAGGCAGGAAGGGACAGGAAAGCTGGTAATAGGGAACTCAAGTCTGAGACGGAAAGTGTTGACCTGTTGTGAGATTGTTCATTACCGTCAAAATAATATGTCTACCGACTGTTTAATGAGAAATGAGTTTGTTCTGTAAACCTTCATCTACAAGACAATAGTAAAATAAGAACCTATATGAACTCTCTGGGCATCTTGAATCAGGAGACACACAGATTCAGTAAGGGTAAAACAAAGTCATTGAGTGCTTTTGTGAAAAAAAAAAAACGGAGTGATAAGTATTACACAAAGACAGAGAGGTGAATGCTGGTTAATTTGTTTCCTTGAGCTCAAAACAGTACTCTAAATACTGAGACAGATGAAATGTGAACACTTGGAATTAAAGTATATTGTACATTTCTTTAATGGAATAAACAAAAAAGATGAATTTTTCCTTTCTAATAACAGCAGAAAAAGGCAAGATACTCACAAGCATGGAAAGGTCAAAAACTAAGGTAATTATAAGGGTAAATCAGCACAAAGGTTGTTTCTGCCTCAATAATCCAGGTAACTGAAACCGAGACAAGTCCAAGCACGTAACTGCCACTGTTTTCCTCTTTGCTTCCTGAATAAAGACACATGATGTTTTCACAGGCCTAGAACAAGTTTCAAGCTATAGCATTCTTCTCTGTCTGATACCTTTCGAAATATGGAATCAATTAATAGAGCTTCAACCAACATAGTCAAGTAAGAAGTTAATTTGACAGCAATAAATCAATGAGAAAGGAAAGGTTTTTCTTTATTTCATAGATAGCCCTTGCTATAGATACACACAGTGTGCAAGGTCTGCCAGTGATGTTCGCAAACTCATCCTAGAAAACAGTTAGGTACCTCACTGCTGAATATCACCATGCTCGCCTCTGAAGCATTCCCCTTAGGAAGCCAGGTGCCAATGCCAGTGTCTAGTTCACCCTTCAAAGCAATTTTGGAACTCTTTTTCTGAAATGGCCATCAGAGCTGTTGTCATATCAACTTTGATGTCCTGAATATCATCAAAATTTCTTCTTTTCTATATTTCCTTACCTTTGGGTAAAACAAAAAGTCACTGGGGGCCAGATCAGGTGAGTAGGGAAGGTGTTCCAATACAGTTCTTTGTTTACTGGCTAAAAAATCCCTCACAGACAGCTATACAACTAAGTTCACAAACTTGTCACCTTGCCATTGTGCATGGTGGCCATTCCATGAAGAGCTCCAAAATTGTTTTGCAAGGGAGACTAGGTGCTGGCATTGGGGCATGGCTTCTGTTTTAGTCAGCTGCTCTAACAGAAATACCACAGAGTGGATGGCTTTACCAAAGGAAAGTTTATTCTTATACAGTCCGGTAGGCTATGAGTCCAAATTCAGGATGTCCACTCCAGAAGAAGGCTTTCCCCCTCGTCAGCTCTGGAGGAAAGTCCAGTATTGCATCAGTCTTTGTCCAGGGAGCGTCTTGGCACAGGAACCTCAGATCTGAAGGATGCGCTCTTCTCCGGGTTCTGCTGTCTTGATAGTGTGAGGTTCCCAATTCTCTGCTTGCTTCTCTTTCCTTTTATTTCTTGTAGGAAGACAGGATTAAGGGTGGAGCAAGCCATAAACTCCAGGGAAACTCCTTTTACAGTGGAGCAGGGAGGTGATCTTATGAAGGGATTTACAATCCCACAATAATCCTTTAACATACAGCACAGGAAAATCACAGACTACAGGGTATCATGGTCACATGGCTACACCTGTTTTTGGGTGGACGTAATTCAATCCATGACAGCTTCCCAACAGGAGTACTTCACAGGTGACTACAGTAATACTCAGCAACAAGGTGTGTGGCACTTAAAACAGTTAAGTTACCGGACTTAACGATCAGAGCTTGTACATTACACGTTCACGCATAAACACAAACACACTTGCATTTTTCCCATTTGTAACTGTTCTTTTCCTCAGCAGGTACCCCAAGTGTCACATCACAAGGAGACAGATGAGTGAGCACTTCCGACACTGCGTTCACTTCTTGAAGCATCTCAGTTGATAGTCCTCAGTTCCCGGAACCTTGTTTTTCCCCAACATCTTCAGTGCATCTTGGATGTCTTCCTTCAATGCCAGCCGTCTTTGCTCACATGTCACCTCCTGGAACGGTGGAGGTGGGCAGTTGAAATCCACCAGGTACTCCTTGGAAACTCTACGGGGAACTTCTACTCTGTCCTACAGGATCTCTACGAGTTGGAGTTGACGCAACAACGTGTTTGGGTTTCTCTCTCTCTCTCTCTCTTTTTTTTTTTTTTGGTTTAGTAATAAAGAACAATAGTTTCATAAATGAAAAATGCTTTCCAGTCTTTGCAAATGTGTCCTTCCAAATACTTTTACTTGATTCAGGATATTATTATCCCTCCAGGAATATGAGTCAGTAGCCTGGGAGTTGTTCGAACTTCCATCCTTTCTCTTCCCACCATGTCTTGTCTTTTCTTCCACTAAATAAGTGAGAAATTCTACTCATTTTGTTTCTCAAAGAATTCCCAAATCAGTGTGCCAATGCCCAATCTCCTACCTTTATTGCTCTATGTTGGAAACCCTGGCAACATGGTGGTTAAGTGCTATGGCTGCTAACCAGGAAGGTTGGCAGTTCAAATCCTCCAGGCACTCCATGGAAACTCTATGGGCCAGTTCCACTCTGTCCTGTAGAGTCACTGTGAGTCAGCAACAGGCTTGGCTCAGGTTTTAGGTCTTCATTGTTTCTTGCCAGGACTGGTAAAATAGTTTACCGACTAGTATCCCTATCCCCCATGCACTTAGTCACCTATGCTCCAACCACAACACACACCTCACACTATTACGGTCCTGTTACTCACTGATAAAGTCACAAATCTTAGTATTTAAAGAGAAAGGTCTCTAACATCAAGCTTCTACTTATGTCTGTATTTTCAACTCACCTCCCTTTGTCTCACAGGTTATTCTTCACTACTGCTCAACTTGGGACCCTGGTTGTGCAGTGCTTCAGAGCTCAGCTCCTAAACAAAAGGTTGGCTGTTCCAATTCACCTTGGAAAGTCTTTGGCAGCCATTCTACTCCATCCTATAGAATTGCTACGAGGAGGAACCAACTCAATGACAACAAACTTACTGCTGAATCATTCTGTTTTAACGTTTCATGCCTCCGCTTAGTCCTTCTTCCTAAAATCACATTAGCCACTAATACACCAGTTAATTCTAATTAAACTGTTCATTCAACAGATACTTATTAAGTATGCACAAAGTACCATCTCCTGGTCTGGATGCTGATTATGAAGTTATACTTCTTCCTCCTTCTGCTTTTCCACCTAGTTTACTTCTCAAGCCTGTTCATAGGCATCACCTCTCCAAGGAGCCTTCTAGGCAGGTCTAGCACCTTCCCTCCATGCTAGCAAACAGCGTGGAGAACATCTCAGCCACTCAGTTGAAGTCATGCTTGCTTATCTGTCTTATCCAAAACAGTGGAGTGGTTCTAAGACAAGTTCTTTGGGTTATTTTTCTTTACATTTCCTGAACTCTGGTGGTACAGTGGTTAAGAGTTCAGACTGCTAACCAAGAAAGTCAGCAGCAGTTTGAAACCACACCTGCCTATTGAAAACCCTTTGGGGAGTTCTACTCTGTGTTATAAGGCTGCTATGAGTTGCAAATGACTTTATGGCATCAGGGATTTTTGGTTACAGATAAGTCCACTGTTAGTTCAGTGACACTCACTCAATAGGCATGTGCTGAACTGAGACAATTGTTTGCCTTAGTCATCTGGTGCTGCTATAAGAGAAATACCACAAGTGGATGGTTTTAAAAAGAAAAACTTTATTGTGTAATAATACCCGACCCACTGCCATCGAGTCAATTCTGCCTCATAGTGACCCTATAAGTCAGAGTAGAACTGCCCCATAGAGTTTCCAAGGAGTGCCTGGTGGATTTGAACTGCCCACCTGTTGGTTAGCAGATGTCGCCCTTACCTACTATACCACCAGGATTTCCTGTCATAAACAGTAGGCCACAAATCCAAATTCAGGGAATCAGCTCCAGGGGGAGTCTTTCCCTGTTGACTCCGAAGGAAGGTCTTTGTTGTCAATCTTCCCCTGGACTGGGAGCTTCAGAGGTGTGGGGACCCCTGGTCGAAAGGACAAGCTCTGCTCCCAGCACTGCTTCTTTCCTGAGGGTGGACATCTTCAACACTCTGCTTGATTCCTTTTCTTTTATATCCCAAGGGCCTGCCTCAAGGCACAGTGCAATCTTAGAGATTGATTCCTGTCTCTATAATACAAGGAATGCCCATCCTCCCTCATTAACATCACAGATGCAGGATTTATAATGTATAAGAACATCACAAAATATCAGGAATCAACGCCTAGCTAAATTACTACACACATTTTAGGGGGATACAATTCAGCGCTGAGATCAGAAGGATGCCGACCTAAGTTGCATTTCATATAATAATGCATTTCTTTCCTTTCAGGTTTTTTGTTTTTCCCCCTGACAATATTTTTTATGTTCACTATATCCTATAAACATTTTCACCCTCAACCTCCTAGGGACCTTAGAAGAAGAGAGTAACATCAGCATTGAGTTTATTGTTGTTGTTACTGCTGCTGCCGAATTAATTCTGATTTTAAGCAATGCCACTAACAGAGTAGAAAGGCCTGATCCACTGCTTCACAGCTGAAAACATGAAGTGACTGCCAAGATCATTGTTTTGTCAGCTTATACGCATGCGTACACATGTACATGTATGGATACGTGAACATGCACTTACACACACACACTTGTGCACACACACATGCCAACACGAAGGTGCACAAGTGTACATGCACAGAAAATGATCACACACACAAGGGTGTTCATGCATGCACACACACATGCTCCATCATATGTAAAAGTGCACATACACCTACAGGAACACAACGATGTCTAACCTTGCAGCTGATTATGCCTGAACATTTCTCCATTTTACAGACTACGGAGATCCTACCCATTCTTCTGGTTCCATATCAAATTTTGACTGCAAAACACAATGTAAAATAACTACTGAAAAACCAAACTCGCTGCCGTCAGGTTGCCTCTGGCGCATGGCGACCCTACAGACTGAGTAGAACTGTCCATAGTGTTTCCAAAGAGTGTCTGGTGGATTTGAACTGTCAACTCTCTGGTTAGCAGGGGTTTCCAAATTAATAACCAGATAAATTAAAAAAGCAATGAAACCAATTTTAGAAGTATTATTAAAGCAGAAGGTCACCATGTTGCCAAAATTGTAAAACAGTTTCTCAGTGCTTATTCCCAATTTCTCCACTTTCATCCCCATGAACTAGAAGCCATATATGAACTGGGATCAGTCTACACAGTACATGTTCAGAAGCACTGCTCTAAAGAAGTAGCACAGTTTCTAGAGTGTCCAGTGTATGCATGCTTACTACAGAAACTGAAGAGCAGATCTCTCTACCACAATGGAAAGACATTAGAATCTGAGTTTCAGGTGTCTGTTTCCATCCTTATTTTAGGCTGGCTTTACTTTTATTTTCTTTCCAAACGTTAAAATAGCTGCTATTAGCATGTCATGGTTTGAGCTGTGTCCCCCCAAAAATGTGTGCAGCCACATGGTTGGGATATGGTTCCCAGTATCTTGGGACTGTCCTCCATTGCGTGGTTTTGCTAACCTGTATGTTAAAGGATTAGGGTGGGGCTGTGAATTCCTGCTGTGGGGGGAGTTTCCCTGGAGTATGGCTTGCCCCACCCTTAATGCTTTTAGCTTGCAAGGAATAAAAGGAAAAAGAAACAAAGGACAATTTGAGAACCTTGCTACCATCAAGCAAGCAGCACCGGGAGCAGAACGCGTCCTTCAGACCAGAGGTTCTTGCGTGAGGACGCTCCCTGGACAAAGACTGATGCAATACCGGACTTTCCTCCAGAGCCGACAAGGGGAAAGTCTTTCAATGGAACTCACAGAGACTGAATAGGACTACAAAGCCAGTTGCATCATTCTGAAATGAATTCTTACATTTGACAGGTGCTACAGTGGTTAAGAGCTACAGCTGCTAAACAAAACAGTCAGCAGTTTGAATCCACCAGCCATTCCTGGGAAACCTTAGGGGGTGGTTCTTCTCTGTCCTACAGGATCACTGTGAAATGGAATAGACTTAATGGAAACAAGCTTTCTTTTCTTTTTGTTTCCAAACTGGACATTATCTGGAATTTACTTGGACAACTGATGAAGTATAAAGGGAATGTAAGGGTTGGATGGTAGTAATGTATCAATGATAATTTCTTGATATTGATTATTTTATTGTGAATACGTAGGGCAGTGTTCTCACTGGTAGGAGATATACACTAAAGTATTGGAGGCTAAGGGAGCATCAGGTTTGCAACTGACTTTCAAGTGATTCAGTAGAAAAAGTTCTTTGTTCTGTACTTGTAAGTTTTCTTTAAGTTTATGACAGTTTCAAAAATAATTAAAGACACATTTTATAGCCTCAAGATTCTCAGTTCTGCTAGAGAGGACAGATGTGTGAGCAGATGTAAAGAAAGGTGGGGTCTGTGCACAGGGAAAGCAGGATCTCATAAAGAAGGCAAATCTTAAAACAGGTCATAGTGTAAAACAACCTGTCCATCCACTGCACCCATGGTCATTCAGTAATTAGCGTATCAAAGGCCTTGCACACTGGAATTTCATTTTTCTACTCCATTTAACCTTCTTTACACTCAGTACCTGTACTCATCATTTTTAAGGATTAAATTGTGCTCCCTTCAATAGCAGCTGAATTCCTAGTCCTTGTACCCAGGCATGGATATGACTCCATTTGTAACTAGGGTTTTTCTTTTGTTATGCTAATGTGGCCATACCCGTGTAGGGTGGATCCTAAATCTAGTAATTTCTGAGTTATAAAAAGACCAAAGCAGACACAATAGGGTACAGACAGATGCCAAGGAATGCCATGGGAAACCCAGGAATGCCAGTGATTGCCACCAGATGCAGAAACTAGAAAAGAAGTTCTCAGAAGGAATCAACTTGACAGTGACTGAGACAATGGTTTGGACTTTCAGCTTCCTGAATGGTGACAAAACACATTTCTGTTCTTTAAAGCCATGCTCTGTGGTATTTCTGTCACAGCAAAACTAGGTAGCTAATAATTTTTGTTGAGTATACTCAAAGACTAAAAATTTGCAGAAAGTTTGAAGAAAAGATTAGTAGCACAAATAAATAAAAAGGTATACAAAAAGGAAACAAAGAAAATAAAATGTTTCTTAACTGTAATTCTTTTGTAGAGAGGAATACATTTTAACAACACCATCTTAGTTTAATTCCTTCACTCTTGCTCTCTCCCGTCTGATCTTCCTGGCTTCTGGAATTCACACACAGAGGTAGGCCTTTAGATTTTTTTTGCTATGGCTATGACCTTCTTAAAGTTTTATATGAAATTTCTAATGGAGAGAGAATGCAGTGTTCTTTAATTTTCTTACTACTTCTAGAGGTCTAATATTCACTCACTGAACAAATATCTACTGCATATCTAAGCATAAACCAAACCTACTTGTCCTTCAGTTGATTTCAACTCATAGAAACCCTACAAGACAGAGTAGAATGGCCCCATAGAGTTTCCAAGGAGAACCTTGTGGATTCAAACTCCTGACCGTTTGGCTAGCAATCGTAGCACTGACTGCTACACCATCAGGCTACCTTATAACATGTTGTTTCCCTAACGCTGATTTCATTTTAAATTTTGAGCCAACATACAAAAGTTATGAGTTTACATAAAAATTCTAAATCTTACAACTTCTTAGAGCTTCCACAGGATCATACAATTGACTAGAAAAATCAACTAGAAATGAACAGAAGCAACTCTTTCCCTGGATGACAAAGTGGTTAAGTGCTTGGTTGGTAACTGAAATGTCAGAAGTTTGAAATCACAGACAACTCTAAGGGAGAGAAGACTCAGGAATCTGCACCCTTAAAGATTTACAGCCTGGGAAATCCCCGTAAATGAGGCAGTTACACCCTGCTGTAAGGTGTCTCTATGAGTCAGAACTGACTCAGTAGCATACAACAATAGCAGCTCTTTTATACTGACCTACAATTGATCATCTGTTCTTCAGTCCACACCATTCCCTACCATCTGATATTTGATCTGATACACTTATTTAAGTTGCCTGTAGGCACTTACATTTACAATCCGTCTAAATAATTAACAGTAAAGGTACCAGGGCTTTGAAAATAAACAATGCAAAAGTGTGAAACACTGTTTCAAGTCATGTATCTAAAAAGATCAGCAACCAACCAGTTCAAAAAAAAAAAAAAGAAGATGAAAGGAAGGCAAAAAAGTGAAGAAGGAAGAAAGAAATACAAAATTTGTCCTCTCTCAGCAATTTGCCTAGTAAAATGTGAAATCAGAGTTGTTGCTAGTGAAGGGAAAAACTCCTATGCACTGGGTGTTACATATAGTTTCTACACAGAATTTTACATTCACAAATTCATATTTTTTTCCGTAAAAGAAATTGAAATTGGTACACCTATTCACCATGTTTTAAATTATATTACCATGGAATTCAGAGCAATGGGGACTTAAAAGTTGTTTCAAGCATGATTGCAGTAGACATTAACTATATTTTTGCCAACTGAAACAATGTCAAAGATTCAAATGTCATGAATAATGTGATGATTAACTTTATTGGTCAACCTGCCTAGCTGTGGTGCCCTGTTGTTAGGCAAAACACTAGTCTGCTAGCTGTTATAAAGTAAAGGCCAAGCCAAGTGCCACTGAGTTGGATCTGACTCATAGTGACCCTACATGTCACTAAATGAGCTGGCTTCAGGTACAGCAGATTATCTTCTAAAATATGCACAGTCCACAATCATCTGATGATTTTAAGAACAAAATGGGAATTCCCCTGGGTTGTCCTGGGCCTCTGGAGCAAAAATAGACATTTTGATGGAATACTCCATACACTTCATTCTTCTTATCTCTTAACTCCCAGATTTTAGAAAGTAAGCCTGCAGGAGTTTCCAGCCTGTCACTTAACCTATGGATTTGAGGCTTGCCAGGACTTGTCAGACCTTTTGTGTGTGTGTGTGTGTGTGTGTGTGTGTGTGTGTGTGTGTGTGTTCTGTTTCTCTAGAGAGCCATAAGACAAGTAGCAACCTGCATTACACAAAGCACTGAAACAATATTCCTTTTCTTCTAACAGAATCACATAAACAATTCCTTTTTTATATACTGTATGCTGTTTAATAACCATGTAAATTTTTAATACACAGAGCCCATTTTATTACAATATTAACAATAAAAGCACCAAAAATAATATTATCTTGTATATGTATAATGCTTTGCAGCTGACAAGGAGTTTTTAGACACAACTTCTTAGAAGGAAAAGAAAGGTTGATATCAGTATCATATAAAAAAATGACTAAGATGAATTGTAAAGCAACTCTTCCATATCAATAAAACTCAATGTGGAACAAATTTGTAGTCAGAGAATCTGGATATTAATGTCCCTGTCTTTATTATTACTCTGTGTTTTAGTGTAGAGCACATTTAAAAAAATCAAGAAACAAACTTTGAACCCAAGTACAAATCTAACATAACAATGTATTTTTTTCAATAAATTCATAACTGAGAAATAATCCTAGACATACTGCTGGCCTACCTCCACCCTCACCATGGCTAACTGCTCTCAAGTTAATGATTTTAGGGATGTGGAGATCTAGTTCTGGCTTGATCATTTCAGAAAGGAATGACCCAAGAAACTATCTGGATCTTAGGCTTATCATCTCTAAAATGTTAGGAATAACATTTGCAACACAGGAGGCCACAAGAGACATATGAAGTCATGTATAAAAGAGTTCAGCAGTATTAGAGTTATAATACTTTTTTCAAAAAGTTCTTTTTTCTGCAGTACTTGCAGTTTGGAACATGTATACCATGAAGAAACACTCTAATCTAATTTAAAATAATTTTGCTCATAAATTAAAAACCATGTATTTGTATTACTTGTGTCTAGTCTGTTAGGAGATTCCATTATGATTTACTCCACTACTAATGAAGACACAGATTATGATACTTTATAAAATTTTGGTAAGATTGGCATCTCTACCCAATCTCTTCACTTTCTCCAATTTAGCTGAATCAACACTTATTCAGCATCTGTTAAGTTCAAGGATGAACACAGAGTTACTACTCCGTAGTGGTTAGCAGCCTAGTGGGTAGAAAAAGATACACACAAAATGACTTTTTATACGTGACCTGTCATGGATTGGGTTGTGTCCCCCTAAAAATATGTGTATCAATTTGGCTAGACTATGATTCCCAGCACTGTGTGATTGTACACCATTGTGTCATCTGGTGTGACTTTCCCCTGTGTCGTAAATCCTCTGTGCAGTTAATGTGATAGTACCAGTGCATTTGCATCAATGAGGTAGGACTCCATCTACACGAGGAGATGGCATTTGGAGCCCATCTCTTTTGAGATGTGGAAGAGAGACGTGAGCAGAGAGACACGAGAGCTTCATGCCACCAAGAAGGCGGCACAAGGAGAAGAGTGTGCCCTTTGGACTGAATCCCTCCTAGACCAGTGCAGAGGGAGAAATCCTTCCCCTGGAGCTGGCACCCTGAATTTGGACTTCTCAGCCTCCTAGACTGTGAGAGAATACATTTCTCATTGTTAAAGCCATCTGCTTGTGGTATTTCTGTCACAGCACCTAACACACTGTCTAAGTGACTCAGATAATGACATAATACAGTAACATCCATTTCCCCCCAGAAATGTTATGGGGATATAAGACAAGGTGTTGTCATCTGTAGTCAATTTTGAAAAAACTTAGTAGAATTTCAGCTAGACATGCCTACAAAACACTTGCATAAACAAATACCCGTATTGTTAGCTTTCATTTCTCCTGACTATTTATGTCCATGTTCTTAATATCTTTCATGCCTCTTTCTGTAATATTTGTTATTTACTTCTTAACTTCCTGATCCAGTGTACAAATGGGAATTCTTTTGTATACCCACCAGAAATGCAATTAAGGGGAAAAGGGAAAATCTCCTTTCATCTATTGTAAAAAATGTCTACAGTACTTATTTAATAAGTTATGACATTGCCAAAAATTGACTAATACAATATGTAATCATTAAGAGGATGAAAGAGATAATATAACATATATGGACTTGCAAGTCTATCCTTAATTAAAATGTTAAAACTCAGAATCATGTACAATAGTATGTGAATACTATATGCATATATTGATAGTGATATATACAAAGAGAGAGAGACAATCTGGAAGAATAACTATCAGAATGTTAGTAATAGCTAACTTTGAGAAAAACATCACATTTTACTTAGTGAAATTTTCCATTTTTTCTTACTGTAAATAATTCAGACAACAAATACATTTCCATTGAAAGAAACATAAAGTATGTCCCAACTATTTTTCCCACTCTAATAATTAGAAAAGTACTTGTCCAGTTAATTTCACTAATCAATATACACAAAGTGTTAAAGAGAAAACATTGTATGAAAATACATATCCAAATTACTGAATAGTCAAGTTCTAATAAACAACAACAATTTTAGAAAGTCATGTACGTATTAACCATAAATCTAATTTTATTATAATTAAAGCCAAAGTATGTTTTTCATTAACAACCAGCAAGGCTCATTATTTTCTGTCAACACCAAGATTACTGGCAATGACCATCTAAAGATAAAAGAGCAAATGGAGCAAATAAAACATGCAACTTGCTTTTATTATTTATTGCATTGGAAACCAAAAGTTAAAAAAACATATATCTGAAAATAACTCTCCCTCCCCCCAAAATGTTGTTCAGTTGATTCCAACTCATAGTGACCTACAGGACAGAGTAGAACTGCCCCATAGGGTTTCCAAGGAGCATCTGGTGGATTTGAACTGCTGATCTTTTGGTTAACAGCCATGGCACTTAACCACTATGCCACTTGGGTTTTCTTTCAAAATACGGTAGATAATGGATACAGAATACAGTCATAAAATCTCTAGAGAACAATGCAGTGCCTTACCACAAATGGATCTATAAGTTAGAACTACAGTGTAACATCTAAGAAAAAGAATTTCTGTGGCTTCTACAACTGCCATATATCTGGGGGGATTCATACTCAGAGCCACACAACGTATTCTTGCCTATCAAGTGTATGAGGCCCTTTGCTCCATCACTGGAGGAAACTTCAGACTCTGGAGCAGTAGTTCAAGCAGCTCGCCTGCTATTAGAAGGATGGGCAGCTGGACCCTGGCAGCTGCTTCTCAGGAGAAAGACATGGCAGTTAGCTTTCATAAGGATTACAGCCTTGGAAATGAAGGGGTTCTATTTTATTCTGTAGGGTCACTGAGCATCAGAACTGACTTGGTCACAATGGGTTCTTTCCACACAATATTAGAGGATTCACAGGTTCATATTGTATTCTTTGCTTTACTTAATGCTTATCTCATGTCAGGGAGTCCACAAGACAGCTATTAGCACACACATTTTACAGACAAAGAAACTGAGTCCTAGTGGCACCAGGATTTGCCAGTCACTCAGGAGATGTGGGAAATCCCAGTGGCACAATGGTTAAGTGCTGTAGTCGCCAACCAAAAGGTCAGCAGTTCGGACAAGCCCAGTGCTCCTGGGAAACTCTACGGGGCAGTTCTACTCTGTTCTACAGGGTCGCCATGAGTTGGAATTGACTCAACAGCAGTGGGGTTTTTGTTTTTTTCATGAGATGGGTGATAATGAAACTATTCTTTGCAAACATACAACGAGCGTAAGAGAGGATCAGCTAAGGCTGAAATAAAGGCATCCGCCTTCTCCATTTTTACAGTGACTTTCTGATTCCTGGCCCACTGTTGCTTCTTTTTCGTGGGGGGAGTTGTTTTTGTGCTAAATCTGTATCATTCTGTCTCTTTCATGCATCTAGCAGTTACTTGTGATTAGAAAAAAATGCTTGACTGTAGGAGTGGGGGGGTTGACCTACATCTGAACAATTTGCATGTGATTCACTACAATTAAACAATTTTGTTTGAAATAGCTACAATTAAGCTATTATCAGAAAAGTATTTATTAGACTAGAAATTCTAAATTTACCTTCACATATGCTCTAGCCAAGAAAAGGTCCATGTTTTCTGGCACTCTCTTAAGTAAACCTAATACTGAAGTAAATTCCTCCAAATTAACACATATTATTAAATCACTGAAAGCTAATTATACTTATGGTTACTTTGGCTGTTTCTTCAAAATTATAGGTTTAGAATAGCAAGAAAATATGAACTCATGGTAAGAGAAGAAAATTTCAGCTCTTAGCCATATAAATTGCTTTTCCTGATATATGGAAATTGTATATAATAATGTTAAATACCCTTAAATTCTAACTATAAAAGACGGAGTAAATTTTGCTTACAGTAATACATCAAATGTAATAATATGGGAAAAATCAAACTCATTAAATACTACATGTTGGACGATTTCAAGTGTAACTAGGAAGCAGATACACCACACTTTTCATTTGTAGGAAATGAGCAATACCAGCTCTCTCTGTATTCATCACGGGAAGCAAATTATTGAAACACAGTAAAGACAAACACAGTAGATTTTATAACAAGAAAAGGTTTCTTCTTCCTACCTTTATAGGTGAATGAAATGTTGTCTGAAAATCTTTAAAGATACCCTGAAAAAGAAACAGAAAGCAGGTGACTGTGAGAGCAATCAAACAGCAGGACTGCTTTAGCTTTACTATGAATGACAAGGGCTAGTTGTTATTCTTGCTGGACATAGTATCTTGTGACAAGGTAAGTGTCTCTTCCCTCTACCCAACAGACATGAGTTTGACAATGCTGACAGTGACACAAGAAGTCACAATAAAAACAGTAGATGTGGGTTGAGCATTCGGGGGGCCACTACAGAGCATTGAAGGGGGCCCTGGTGGTGCAGTGCTTAAGCACTCAGCTGTTAACCAGAAGATCAGCAGTTCCAACCCACTTGCTGCTCCATGGGAGAAAGCTGTGACAGTCTGATTATGTGACTGAAAGCTTTGGAAACCCTGTGTGGCAGTTCTGCTCTTTCCTATAGGGTCACTATGAGTCAGAACCAACTTGACAGCCATGGGTTATGAATCACAGGGGTAAAGATTAAGATTCTTCATTGTTCACAGGCAGTAGTCATTTTCATACTTTTACTATGGACACTTCATAAAGATGAAAAGGGACAAGGAAAAATACACCATATCAGTAAAACACAGTAGCACCCCAACTCTTTTAAAGAACAACAAAATAACACTTCAAAAAGAGATCTACAGTTAACTGCTATTGTCATTAGGTGCTGTCATAGATCGAATTGTGTTCCCCCCAAAATGTATGTGGCTGTTCGGGTGGGCCCTGATTCCCCAGTATTTTCTATGCTGCAAACCCTGCTACCACGATGTTAATAAGGGGGGCTGGGCAGCGACTGAGCTGGGAAGGCAAGACATGACGGGCAAGACTGCACTGTGCCAAAGGAAGGAAGCTAGCAGAGAGATTTGGGGACCTCACACCACCAAGAAGCAGTGCTGGAGAGCTGAGCACACCCTTTGGAAAGGACTGGCGTCCTTGTACCTCAGAAGCTGCCAGTCCAGGGGAACACCAATGACAAGGACTCTCCTCCAGAGTCAGCAGAACAAGCACTCCCCTGGAGCTGATACACTGAATTTGAACTTCTAGCTTCCTGGACTGTGACAAATACAAGCTCTGTTCTGAAAGCCATCCACTTGTGGTATTTCTGTTAAGGCAGCACTAGATGACCACAAAAGGTGCTGCTGAATTGGTTCTAATTCACAGGGGTCCTATGTACAAGAAAAGGAAACAGTGTCCGGTCCTGCAGCACCCTCACAAGGATGTCCATCCATCTCCGTTATTCTCTGTTTTGCTGACTCTCTGCCTCACCAACTATGATGTCCTTCTCCAGGGACTGGTTCCTCCCAATTTAAAAAAAACAGGGGGGGTGGGGTGGGGACTGCCGTCAAGTCAATTCTGACCCTATAGAACAGGGTTGAATTGCTCCATGTGAAGTATGTGCCACATAGTCTTGCCATCCATAGGTCTAAGGAGCACTCTGGCTGTATTTTTTCTAAGAAGACTTATTCATTCTTCTGTCAGTTCATGGTATGTTCAATACTCTTCTCCGACAGCATAACTCAAAGGCATACATTTTTCTTCATTCCTCCTTATTCTTTATCCAGCTCTCACATGCATATAAGGCAACTGAATAGATTTAATAACAAACTCATTGACATCTTTGAATTATGGTGTTAATGAAGAATATTGAATATATCATCATTCAGAGGCATCAATGATACAAGATGTGTTATTAAATCTATGGCATTGGTGAAGAATTTTGAACATATCATGAACTGAGTGATGAAAGAAAAAGTCTGTCTTGGAAGAAGTTCTGCCAAGGCGTTCAGAAGCAAGAGTGGCAAGATTTCGTGTCATGTATTTTGGACAGGCTATCAGGAGGGACCGGTGCCTGGAAAAGGACATTACACCTGGTAGAGGGTCAGTGACAAAGAGGAAGACCCTCAGTGAGATGGAGTCACACCAGGGTTGCAGCAATGTGCTCAAACATGACAATTGTGCGTGGTGTCGGATTAGGCGGTTTTTCATTCTGTTGCACATAGTGGGGCTGTTATGGGTCTGAACTGACTCCATGGCCCCCAACAACAACGTATCATTAAAATCATAGGTAGTGAGATTGCTGTCTGTTTTGTGGATGTTGTCATAAGATTTCAGCTCAGAGTGAGCCCATTTCTGCATCCCAAGACTCTGAGAGATCTGACCTAGCATAGGACATCATAAGGAGCTCCTGGTGTCCTTCGCTGGGACAGAATTTGTCCTAGAACCAGAAGCCAATAAACTGGTCCAACTTCCTCATTTTACAGAGAAGCAAAACCAAGTTGCATAGCCAGCTCTGTGCCAGGCCTCTGGGTGGAATTTCTGCCTCCCAGCCCCATACTTATTCTGCAACACACAGTCATTGAATTATCTGTAACTTTCAAGACAGGAAAAAAAGTAGGATGGTAGACTCTGCTCTCAATAAGTGGCATCTTCTCCAGGAATCCTTTATTCCTGCCTGAATGAATGACACATACCATCAACATTTACCATATCTACCAGGTTCAAAGCCCCATTAGTTGCTGGCAGAAGATACCAACAAGTGGGCTACCAGCAAACGAGAGAAAGCACAGAAACATCTTGAGAAAGTACTCATGAGCTTCCAAAGTAACTAGATCAGTAGATTATCACTATCAGCTGGATAGGAGAGGAACTGATCAGCAGTCCTTACAGAAAATCTATTTTCTGGGCAGATGTCAAGCCCCAAACACCTCCACCACTGCCATTTTAACCTATGCTTCCCTTTCCTAAATGTATCAGCACCGTCATAAGCAGTGATAGAATCAGTCTCCTCTGCTGCCTAGCTTGACTTCATGTTTCTAAAAACTACACAGTCACGGGTAGTTCTTAACTCATAAAATGTAATTTTTATGATAGTAAATAAGCCATTTCTTGTATACGCTTTCAAGAAATATATGTTAACCATTAGCTCAGTCTGTTTCATTTTTATCAGTAATGTTCATGCTTTTAGAAAGTACAATACGAGAATCAATATTACTTAAGGATAGAATCTATCCCTGCAGTAACGAGACTAGAATTTCAATAGACTGGCAATGGAGTCAGCCACAACACAATCGCTTTGGGAGCGTTTTGTCGTGTGACAACCTGAGGACCAGCTTTGTGTGCCTCATGCTGGAGGCATACAGTGTCAGTAAGATGTATTTTCTCTTGCTGGACAAACTCAAGGGAAGATTAATTCACTTTTCCTTGGCAGATGTGAGAGGTTGAATGCTAGAAGTTTAAAAGTCACAACTGGTATAAAAAAGACATTAGGTAAAAAGTAGTGTAATCATGTGAGATTTAAATGTTTTGAGAGGTCAGGGTGCATAAAGCTAGAACAGCTAGTGTCTCTAAAGATAGGAAGCATTATTACACAATAAAATGTATTTGCTGGATTTTCTTATTTTGATTTATCAGTTCTGCTTACATCATTAAGAAGGGACGCTTGAGACAATTTTATCTGAGGCCAAAGTTTAAACATCTTAACCTCACTGTACTTAAGAAAAACGAAGCTACCAAGTGAAACAGAAGAAACTATTTCTCTCTCAAATTTCACTAATCAGTCAAGAACCGTGTGTGTATTATCCTTCTAGAAAAAATCCATCATCGTAGTTCAATTCTCTTGTTTTATAGACACAGAAATTAATCAACATTATATACTACTGTGGATGAACACAGTTATATTGCTCAAAAGCAAATACAGTTTAATACTCAATTGTATATTTCTAATTCATTATGTATTTTATGTTCTCAAATATCCTTGATTAGATACTAAAGTCCTGGATGTTGTCAATGTCTCCAAAATCAGGATTATGGTAAATAAACACATCTGTAATTTTAAGCAGTAGTATCCATGATTTAAATAACTGTCAATTTAGAGAGATTACCATTATATGTAAGTGAGATTTTGCAAAAATTACCCATTCATTTCCAAAAGAGAGTTGGGGGACAAAGAAGAGATAGGTCAAGTTACTGTTTTTAAAGTAAAATTAATTAGAAACTCCATTCTTGCTTACGTTTCTACCATTATAAGTCCACTCCTGAACTGTGGTGGCATAATAGTTAAGCGTTACTGCTGCTAATCAAAGGTCAGCAGTTAGAATCTGCCAGGCGTTCCTTGGAAACTCTGTTTGGGGCAGTTCTACTCTGACCTACAGGGTTGCTTTAAAAAGTGGCTGTTCCCTTGCATGGTGATAGAATAGTTTGAATACAGTTCCAACAGTAACTTCATGTCCAAGGAATTTGATAAGGCCTGTTTCTCATAAGAGTTCTATTGGAAAGAATGATATTACTGGTTTTCTGCCAAAAGACCTGCTATACAAACTGAACTCCAGTGATCATTCTTTTTCTAAGTGACAGTTTGAACATGCCCACTCAGATGGTTCTAGGAGTTTCTTAAGCAACTCATATCTGCCTAGCAGTGGTCTTCTTAGTGGGTCTCACAAAAGCAGTGGCAGTACCCCAATGACAGACTGTCGGGTTGTCATGTTAGATACCTTCCTGGAATAAAAATCTTCAGGAGGAACTATATTCCATGTACGTAAAATGTGCTGAGTCTGAAAATCACACAGATCCAGGAATGTGCTTTTTAGCTATGTGTATTTTATACATCACAGAGTATGTTTAATGTGTCATTGGTTACCAACACACACATATATATATATATCGCTTTTGAATGTATTTTCTTTGGGCTACAATGAATGAAATACAGAGTATTTATTCATAGTAACATAGTAAGTTTCACTTTTAGAAAATAATAAGGATTTTGGTTAGGAGAAGGTCACACCCAAGATAGGAAGTTCCTTCTTTCACAGAATTTACATTCTACTAAAAGTAATGGACAAATTTATAAATAGATAACATGACCAATGGGGATAGGTACTGTAAAAGGAAATAAAGCTATGAAATGGGGAAACCAGGGGTGGAGCTTATGTTTCTAGTCAAAGTGGTTAATAAAAAAAACCCAGAAAGCTAAAACCTACTGCCAATGAGTCAATTCCAACTCATAGCAACCCTATAGACAGAGTAGAACTGTCCCATAGAGTTTCCAAGGAGCGCCTGGTGGACTTGAACTTCCAACCTTCTGGTTAACAGCCATAGCACTTAACCACTATGCCACTTGGGTTTCCAGACTGGTGGCAAAGGAAGAAAAAGAACAAGAAGAGGTCTCACTGCTTCCCATGGTCTCTGAAGAGCTTCATCTGGGTTCTGCTACTAAGGGTGTTGGAGCCGGAGATTCTACTTTACATCAACATGTCATCTTTGTATAACACAGGAAAACCACAGTCACTTTACTAACTTTTTATAGCACGTCCATTTTATTGTAAATTATTGACAAAAGAATACTATAGGCAAATATCTACAAAAAAGGGACACAGACAGTGATTAAAGATGAGTATGAAACTTCTCATGCTTCACTGAGTTTTCCCGTCCTAGGTTGGCAGCCTTGGCGGCACAGTGGTTAAGAGCTTGGATGTTAACCAAAAAGGCAGCAGTGTGGACCTACAGACCACTCCTTCGAAACCCTATGGGGCAGTTCTACTCTGTCGATAGGGTCTCTAGGAGCAGGAATTCACTCGACAGCAATGGCATCCTAGGTAACTCACTCATACTACTTACACTCTAACTGTTCAGTTTTATAGGCAAGGAAGCAGAAACTAGACAGGATTAAGTAATTTGCTAACATCACAAACACTGTAAAGGTCAAAAGCAGAGTTTTGATAACTTTCATTGTCCCTCTGAAGGTCAGCCTCTGCAGTTCTGCCTTACTGATCACCTCTGAAGACCAAGACGTAAGGCTCTTTCATCACGAGGGCAATCCTCTCAATCCTCAATATTTAATATGATAACTTTCATATTTTTTTCATGTCTAAGAATTCTCCAAAGCATGTTCCCTAATTATCTATTGCCACTCTTTAAAAATCTGGAAGTAGTATTTGTTATAGTCAGCTAGAACTGCTCTAACAGAAATACCACAAAGGCGACAGCTTTAGCAAAGAAAAGTTTAGTCTTACACAGTGCAACAGGTTACAAATCTGAATTCAGGTTGTCCACTCCAGGGTAAGGACTTTCCTCTGTCATCTCTGGAGAAAAGTCCTTGTGTTGCATCAGCCTTTGGTCAGGGAGCATCATGGCACAAGAATCTCAGGTCTGAAGGACACGCTCTTCTCGTGCGCTTTCTTGATGGTGTGAGATTCCCAATTCTCTGCTTGTTTTCCTTTCCTTTTATCTCTTGTAGGATGAAAGGACAAAGGGTGGGGCAAGCCACACTCCAGGGCAACTGCCTTTACAGTGGAGCAGGGAGGTGATCATATGAAGGGATTTATAGTTCCACCCTAATCTTCTAACACACAGCATAGGAAAATCACAAAATGGAGAACAATCATAAAATATTCGCAATCACGGCCCAGCCACATGGCTACACACATTTTTTTTGGGGGGGGGGGAGATACAGTTCAATCCATGACAGTAGTATTCAGGAAAGGAAAGAGAGAATGAATGGTTAAATTATCAGTTACGTAACTTAATTTAGTTGTCAGTAAGAAAAACAGCTCTAAATCTAAAGATTTCAGACTCTAAATCAATTTACTTTATATTACATCAAGCTGCCTTGAATGTAGCATTCAAAAAAGTTAAACTGTGGTTGTCCAAATCACAAGTACCATACTATTTTTCTTCCTTTGGGATTAAATCTGCATAGTAACAAATAAAATAATTGAAAGCCTAGTTGGATCCGACTTGACAGCACTTGGCTTGGCTGTAGTTAAGTCCTTCTCTTTTTCAAGTAGGATTCTCACTCTTTACTGCTTATAAATTTATTTTACTGTTCATTTTGTTCCTTGAGCTCAATCAAACAGAACAATTTAATTAGCCCTATGTGAGGACAGGAAACCCTGGTGGCATAGTGGTTCAAGTGCTACATCTGCTAACCAAAAGGTTAGCAGTTCAAATCTGCCAAGCACTCCTTGGAAATTCTGTGGGGCAGTTCTACTCCACCCTATAGAGTCAGAATCAACTCAATGGCAGTAGATTCTTTGGTTTTATTTGGGGACATAGAAACTTTTTCTTTATTAGACTTAATACAGTCCTACTATGATGTGGAATCTACTCAAGGGCAATAGGTTTGGGTTTTTGACCAATGTTTGGGAATTCACACAAGAAAAATACATATAATTCTGTCAGTTGTTACTTTACCTCTGACTGTCTCAAAAAACATATGTCAACATTAGCTTAAACCCCAAACCCATTGCTGTTGAGCCAATTCCAACTCATAGAGACCCTAAAGGGCAGAGTAGAACTGCTGCACAGGATTTTCAAGGCTGTCATCTTTACAGGGAAACCCTGGTGACATAGTGGTTAAGTGCTACAGCTACTAAGTGGAAGGCTGGCAGTTCAAATCCATCAGGTTCTCCTTGGAAACTCTATGGGGCAGTTCTACTCTGCCCTATAGGGTCACAATGAGTCAGAATCGACTCAACAGCACTGAGTTTGGTTGGTTTGGGTCATCTTTACAGAAGCAGACTGCCACATCTTTCTTGCACTGAACCTTTCAGTTCACAGCTAAGTTAGCAGCTAAGTACTTAACCACTGTGCACCAGAGATCCTTAATATTAGTTTAGGGGTACATAATTTAAACACTATTAACAGAAAATTTGTAGTGGAAAACTGAATTTAGAAATATAAAATGTTAAGTAGACTCAACTATTAAGCCTTAAAGCAACTTCTAGATTTTTACATTGTCCCTTGAAAATGCAGCAATTCATATAATTTTTAAAAACAAGTTTGCTTTTACTTGACACCACAGATTTGTTGTGACAACACTTCATTATTTGATTATAAAAGTAAAGAAGCTTTGAACATATGAAGGGCACTTACATATCATCGCTAATCATTATCAAACTCGTCGTTAATAAAGACATAGATACTTACTGGCCTCTCTCCTCCCCACCCGAATTCATCAGTAGAATTTACACTTTATATACAATGGTATTTTTTCATAGTAAGATAAATTGCACTTCAGATCTTCCAGTAATTAAGATACAAAAGCTCACTGTGTTCCAGACAGACAATTGTTCTTGTTTTATGACAAATATAAGGCGGTGTGGAAACCGTGTGGAGCAGTTCTACTCTGACCTGTAGGATCACTGAGGGAAATCATATTAAACACTCTTGACATAAGTGAAGCCATCTTGGATGCTGAACCATTACTTCAACTCTGTTTAACCTCCTGTGACGTTTGTGTACTGTAACCTAGAGGCAATCTGGGAATACTTCCAGGCCCTTGGCTCAAACATGTAGAACAATGTATGACCAAAACTGTAAACAACTTACTTAGTTACTGTAGGTTATAGTCCCTTGTATGCCCAGTTACCAAAAGAGTATAAATGCTGTAATAAAACTTTGCTCTGGGCTCTTGGCTCGGGATAGCCGTTAGCCCCCTGACTCCCAAACTGTTTCATGTCTATCCTTTCCTAAAGTGCTCGGCGTCAAGCCTCCTCCACCCACGTTCATCGGAGAACTCTCTGATCTCCGACAGATCACTATGAGTTGGAACCAACTCAAAGGCAGTGGGTAAGATTCCATGTGACTACTTGAATTACCTAAAATAAAGTTTAAGCTGGTATCAAGTTTATTTCCATGCCTACTCAATCACCAGGATAATTGTGTAATGCTTCATTCTATGCAACTGAAGAGTATGGGTCAACAACAAAGTGTGACTAATAGCCACATTCCCTTGGTGGGACACAACGGAGCCTCTTTTCTCTTTAGATGTATGTCAGTCAAGTTCTGTAGAAAACACCACAGCAATGTCAAATCAGCAGAAACTGTTAAAGTCAAAAGAAATCCTTCAACACCATCCCGTTGCTCTCAGAAGAAGCACTAAGCCCCTTAATACAGCTGACAAGAATTTGATACACACTGGCTTCTGCCTGCTTCTTGAGGGTCATTCCACATGGTACACGCACCTTGTGATTAGTGCTAAACTAGCCTCCTTAAGGATCCCAGGCACACCAGTCTCTGTCCCAGTGATTGTAAATTTATGCTTTACAACGTAATTGAAAAATAATTCAAAACACAAATGTACAGAAGGGTCACATTCCTCAGAAAAAGTCCTGGTGATCCAAAAGACCAGTTGTTGAAAACGCAATGGAGCGCAGTCCCACTCTGACACACATTGGGTCACCATGAGTCAGTAATGACTCAACGCCAACTGGTTAGTAGTTATTTAGCAGTGTATTATGGATTTATCTGCCTAAATGGTCAGTATCTATCCTCCTTTCTTGAATGTAAACGTGGGCTGAATACATATATGATTACAGTCAATGTACTCATGTCCCTGCCTTCCCTGGATACTAACAACACTTTGAAGTCATCATGCATAATTCCATGTTTACTTTTTACATTTACTAAGAATGTAGGTATCTATAACCAAGAAAATACATAGCTTTCTTCCCTTCCCTTTCTGCCAGGTTAATTTCTATGCATTCTCCAAATTTCAGCTGAAGTGTGGCTCCCTCAGCCAGGCCCTCTCTCCCTCCTCTGATTATTGCCTCTGCACCTTTCCTTGTCAACACTCAGAAAACTTGCATTTGCATAAATATTGAATCATCTGCCTCTTTCCAACTCTACGGCACTTGGTTGGCCTCTCTTTGTCACCAGGCAAGAACCAAGTCAGTGCTCCCTTTTTATGCTTGATGTACGGTAAGTGCTCAGGGAATGCTTAGTGAATGAATGAATAGAGTTATCACATAATTCAGAAGAAATAATTGCTTTCTGTATGCCCATACATGAAGACACAGATTGTCATATTTTCTCTCTCCTTTTTTTTTCTACAATGGAAATCAGCTTGCCTGCGTGATGTGAAAGAAAGATCATGAGATAGTATTTCTATTTTCTCCACGGATATTTTCCTCTTCCCAGTTTTTGATTACATGCTCATTCATCACTAAGAATTAGACAATACTTGTTGCATTATGTTTTAAAACCAATTCAGCTCAATGCATTCATAACGTATGAGATGCCAAATTGTACATGGCACCAAAGAGAAAGCTACTCTATACTGTTTGCTAATGTTCCAGTGAGTCAAGAAATGCTTCAAAATGCTAGCTCATGATCTTCTTAAATGTTCCATATTAAACACAAGATCCTGTTTGCCTAAGACCCTGCTCAGAAGTCCCGGTATTACTAGATCAAATTACTAAGCATTTGTATTTTGAAACTAAGTCCTTTTTCTTTGGACCTCTCTCATCTTACACTCCTTCTGGACAGTGAATACACACACAGACACACACACATTTGGTCAGTAATTGTAGTCCGGACAATACGGTAGCAATACGAAATTAACACATAATCATCCTATCTGGTTTTATAAAAAACACAAACAAAAGTTGAAGAAAACTTGGAAAAATACGAATTGAGGGCTCTATAAACATATAAGAATAGATTTTAATGGCAAACTACAGCAGGACATACAGTTATCTTTTCAGAATATGACTAAGAAGGAAACTAGTATGAATTACCTATAAAACTTACTTGAAATACTTTCATTAATAATTCAATGGCATAAAAGCAAAGCATGTCTTTGAGATGAATAAACTGTGCACAGTACAAAAACCAGCATGTATGCTTTGAAACATGGGCCAGGGCAAATAAATAGCTTATATATGTCCATATGTATACATTATATATGTCAACATAAACATTTATATATTACATATATAATTTATATATATGTAATACACAAAAATTTTAACATACACATGCAAATTATATACATAAACACATATATGTATATATATCTGTGTATATATATATGCATATACATATATGTGTGTGTGTGTGTATATATATATATATCCAAAAAGGAAACATTGATAGTATAGTCATTCAGTGCTGCAGCTGCCAACGAAAACGTTGTCAGTCCAAATCTATCAGGCTCTCCTTAGAAACTCTATGGGGCAGCTCTACTTTGTCCTATAAGGTCTGTATGAGCTGGAATCAACTTGATGGCAACAGATACAGGTATCTAAGATCTGTGTGTTTTCTTTACAGCCATTAATTCATTGTTTCAACGAATACAAAATTTTCTTTAGAAAATTTATTTACTGTTTCTATGCTTTATACCACACGTCTGAAACTGGAAGTTTCTACACTGACATGGCAACATAAACCAGTTACATGTACTGGGAGTGGACTGTGTTGGGCTGGGAGGGCCTGCCACAAGTTAGTGACTTCTGTTTTTAATAAAAGATAAAAGCTTCTCCTACATAGTACACTTATTATTTCCCCTGTATGTAGGAATGCACTTAAGTGCTATGTCTGCCAACTAAAAGGTTGGCAGTTCAAATCCGCAAAGTGCTCCTTGGAAACTATGGAGCAGTTCTAATCTGTCCTATAGGGTTTCTACAAGCCAGGATCAACTCAACAGCACTGGGTTCTTTCGGTTTTATACAGTCTTTAAACATATGCAAGATAGTATTAAGTTGTCTTAAAAGGGAAAGGATAATAAAACAGTGTTTCGGTTCCTAGGTGCCCATAGTTTAGGAAGCTAGGCAGACACACAGAAAAATGATACATACAAAGTATATGTACATATAAACAAACAAACTCTCAAAAAACAAACAAAAAAAAGTGCCATCAAGTCAACTCCAACTCATAACAACCCTATAGACAGACTAGAACTGCCCCATAGAGTTTCCAAGGAGCGCCTGGCAGATTTGAACTGCTGATCTTCTGGTTAGCAGCCCTAGCACTTAACCACTATGCCACCAGAGTTTCCAAATGCACATATAAAGTATAAATAAAATGTTAAATATGAAAGTAAATTATTTCTATACCATTTCAAATATACAAAAGAATGAATTGTGCTTTAATTAAAATATTTACTGGCTGGCTGGGTAAGATACTAAACTTGAGAGTGCTCTCCTCTTGCACACAGGATTGCTGAGTCAGAATCGAAAGGATGGCACACAGAAACAACTATAAGCGATTAATTACAATTGTTGTGTGTCTCCTTAGGTATTTATGCATTTGAAACTATTGTTCGTTTCATTATTATTGCCTTTTAGAGAAATAATAAGCCCACTGCCATCAAGTCAGGCCTGACTCATAGCAACCTTAGAAGTCAGAGTAGAACCGCCCCACAGAGTTTCCAAGGAGCACCTGGCGAATTTAAACTGCCCACCTTCTGGTTAGCAGACACAGCACTTAACCCACTACCAGGGTTTCCTACAAAAATAACAGTCTCAAATATTTCCTGAAGAAGTACACAGAGTATGTGTATATCACTTAAAAAGAATCTTCAAGACCATTTTAAATGACTAGATGTTTTACACTGTAATATATTCTCTTTGAAATATTTAAATTTAGGCAAGAAATTTTGGGCTTTGATATTATACGGAGGTACAGATGAGGAAAGAAATTAAGGGTGAGCTAGTTGCCTTCCAGAATTCATAAGGCCGAGGTCATCACTGTCCTAAAAAATGAGGTCTCTTGACATCCTGTTTAATAATGAATACGTCAAATCTTTGGGAGCTAAATGGGATAAATGGAATTATAGTATGACTTTGATTAGAAAACCCTTGATCAGTGGTGCCTCTAACCCAGAAAGTACATTGGGATGACCTGGGAGTCTTTTCAAAATACACTTGCCCAGGTCCTACTCCAGATTTATTTGCAGTACAATGTCCATCAATGGATTCAAGTATGTGTATTGTAATACAGTCCCCTAGGTTACACCTGTTTGGATATCTAGGAACAGCAAGGATGCCTTAACCTGCAGGATCACAGTCCCCTTCTTAATTTAATTAACTTTAGTAAACTTTCTAGATGTAGAAATTATCACTCCTAAGAGTAATAATTCTTTTTCTGCTGAGAGGATGACACAATTCACCTGTATTAAATGAGTTACAAAGCAGGCCAAAATTTGATATAGGTTCCCTTAGGAAACTGAGACTCTAGGAGTTCCTCTATACACCAAGCAACAGAATCTGGTTAAAATCACATCAGTTAGTTAGAAACTCCCTTCAGGTAATGTACAGTATACAAAAAATATGTAAATAATACGGTTTCCAACAATGGCAATGTTATTGCATACACTGATTTAAAGTAGCCAAAAGATTTTAATGGCTTATTACCCACACCTGTTTCATACAAAATTCTGGGTTTCTCAAAAACTACGGAACCTGACATGGACAGAGATGCGTATTAGAGTGGAGGTCGCTTCTTTTCTCCCTTGGCTTCCCCACTTACACAGCCCTGATGTAACGCCAGACTTCCCTCTGCGTTCAACTTGGCTGGTTACTACTGTATTCTGGGAGAGAAATTTGGCAAAATGCTTGTGTGTGTATGTCCATCACTGAGGCAGTGGGGTGTATTGTCCTTACTAATAATCATAGGTGAGGTGAACAGATTATAGTATAAACTGTGAAAGAGAAAGAACTAATAACATACTGAAGTTTTTGCTGACTCATAAGACATTTTAAGATGTTTCACAAATGCAATCACTGTCATTTTTTTACCATATTTAAGCAGAACAATTTTGACTACTTCCTCCATCAATAAATGAGAATGGAAGTATTTCTAATGTAGGCCTCACTGGAAAGGACAGACAGGCAGCTTGCAACTCTGAGACATAACCTACTCTAAGGAGTCAGCGACATTACAGAGAAAGTCGTCTAACTCTTTGGTTGGATGTCAACAGCAGGAATAGCAGATTGTGCAGCTTTTTTCAAAATAGTCATTTTATTTCTAGCACCTACTCCACCCGTCTCATGAATATTCCCTCAAAACCACTCCTCTTTTGAGTTCATTCCTCCCAGAATAACCTGCTCTTGCTTTTAAAGGATCCTTTCCTGAGGCTCTTGATCTAGTCCACAGTTTTGAGAACCTGGAAAACCAAAATTAACAAAGACAAAAAAAATCATAAGCTCAATAAAATTTGGACTTCTAGGACAAAAAGAGGAGCCTTGGTGGTTCAATGGGTAAGAGCTATGGCTACTAATAAACGCACTAGTAGCACCCTGGAAACGCTACTCTTTCCTGCAGGGTCGCTATGAGTCAGAATTGACAAGACGGCAACTTTTCTGTCTTTTTTCCAAGACCAAGGGAAAGGAGCTCTGGGGGTACAATGGGTAAGTGCTTGACGGCTAACTGAAAGTTGTTCGTTCAAATCTACCAGCTGTCTGCAGAAGAAACATCCTGGCAAACTGCTCATTCAAGGATGTCATTCCAGAAACTCCTACGGGATAAATCTAAGCTGTCCTGTAGAATTGCTATCAGCTGGAATCCACTCAACGGCAGTGGGTTTAGACCAAAAAATGAAGAGGGTGGATTTACTTACCCATGCCTAGTGTGTTCTCCATTGAGAAAAGAATAAAAAGAAACCGTAGGAGAAGCAAGCTGGGTTGCACATATTAATGACTGATTCGTGCAATTAGATTTTAAATATTTATAAGCCCATCCTCTTGAATTTCCATACTTGCTCTGATTTCAGGATCACAGACCTTCTCCCAGTTCCATAATTAATTAAGACGGCTTTTTCTAAACCCAGGGCCTTTGAACATGTTGTTTCCTTTTCCTGGTAATTACAACTCATTTCTTCACCCTACAGAAATTCACTGAGACCTTTCATGCACCAGGCATATTTCTAGGTCTTGGGTACATATTAGTGGGTGGGCGGGGGGAGATGATCACCCTTTCTATCAGGGGTGGTAAATTTTCTTCAGGATTTTTCAATTTCAGCATGACTGACACTTGGTCTGAGAAAATTCTTTGACAAGGGAGGGCCTGTTCCATGCACTGCACATGATTCCTGACTATTAGATGTCAGAAGCATTCCCCTAGCTATGACAACTCCAACATTCTTCCTGCCCTGTCAATTGTCCCCTATAACACCACTGTATTCCTTCATTGTGACTGTTACAATTTTAATTTCATATTTATATACAGTTGTAATTTGATACTTATTTTTATTTTATAAGTTATACTTACATATTTTATGGAATAAATTATAACTAGGTTTTTTAAAAATAAATACACATTTTATAGTGTAAACTGTATTTTATATTTGTACTATATTTATTGAAGTGATTGTTGAACCCCAATAGCACAGTGGTTACGTGCTAAGTCTGCTAATCAAAAGATTGGTGGTTCAAACCTACCAGGTATGCTTTGAAAACTCTATGGTACAGTTTTATTTTGTCCTACAGGGTGGCAATGAGTTGGAATCAACTTGGCGGCAGAGGGTTTGGCTTGGTTTTGGTCTATTACCAGAAGATACCTGTCTGTAAAACCACAGTACTTACTTTTCTTCTTTATCACGTATTCCAAGATCTTAGGATATGACTAGTGTGAAGTAAGCACTCAATACATAGTTGTTGACCGGCCAAATCATTAAATCAATGAGCAAACGACTCTCTTCCCCCAAGTCTGAGTTAGAAATTTTGACATGTTCTATTACATCTCTCTGCATACTTTTTTACTATAATGGTTTTTTTTTTTTTGGTCTGCCTTATTGCTGGTTGATCCACCATTCAGAACATTCCAAAAGGGCAAAGACTGTATCAGGCTTATTTTCAAATTCCCACTGCTATGCATAGACCCTGATACATTCCTACAGAACGGCTGGGCGAGTAGCAACGCCAATAATTACCTAGCGTTGAACGTGGAACAGACTTCAAGCTAATTCATGCCTGGTACACAGATCTTATTCCACTCTTTCTGCATAAGTTGGAAGGAAGTGATAATAACATCCTTTTCGCAGAACAGGAGACTGAAACTCGGAGCTTAAGTAACATGCCCCAGGCATGACATGATACTGTTAGAATTGGAACATTCTAAGTCTGGTTCCAAAACTCAACACATCACCTTGACTACAGAGGTGGAAATTTCTACATTTTATCTATGAGAATCATTTAGTGAGTAAGTCAGGAAACGGCCAGTTAAGAACAACCAAAACCATTTTCAAATCAGAGAGGAAGAATATTTGAAATTAATTTCTGGCCTCAGCTAGCCTCTGAAGAAACAAATAAATCATTCTGTAGACTAGAATGGTTTCCTGCTAGCTAAACTGTTTAGTAATCAACATTTTATCTGAGAAGTGAAAGTAAAGTTCATGGACACTGATAACAAAAAAGCAACTTGGTTCACATCATTTATTTTTAGTCAAATACGTGTTTGTTGTGCGAATACTATTTCTGCCTGGAATCACTGGCAAGTTTTAAACATAAAAACAGTTTTTTAAATAATTTAAACATTAGTTCTTCAGCTAATTCAACAGACTTAAGTTTTTAAAGAAATATCACTGTTTGGGAAATCAGTAATCAACAGCACTCTTAAAGAACTCACCAACTACATACTAATAATTAACTTCCGTCATTCTCTCGGAGCCCAGATGTTGCAGCGGTTAAGAGGCCAGCTGCTAATCTAAGGGTTAGCAGTCCAAATCCACCAACTTCCCCTTGGAAACCTATAGGGTTCCTATGACTCAGAATCAGCTCAATGGCAACGAGTTTGTTTGGCTTTTGTTGTTGTTATTTTCCAACAATTTATTTTGTTTGCAATTATGTTTTTCTAGTGACTGTGTCTACAGGGTCGCTGTGACTTGGAATTGACTCAACAGCACTGGGCTTCTTTTTGTTGTAGTTGTTATGGCTTCTCTAATAGTAAAATACAGAAAGAGATGTTACCATAATGCTTAGTCCCCCAGTCTTGTATATAGCACATCTTTAGGTTTATTTTCTTATTGTGTGTTGATTAAATTGTTATAAGAATTATAGCAATTCATGGGATGCAAGCTGTGGGAAATAAATAGCAAAGAAAAGCAATCTTGAAATAAAATCTAGAGTTTAGATTAGCCCAGCAAAATAGAAATAACTGTTGTGTACACATAGATATATACCTAGAAAGATGTGTAAATATGTAGCTACGCTTCACGTTCTAAGAACAATTACATATGCACAGGTTGCATAACTGATATACACTGAAAAAATTACTGCTTTTTTTTTTTTTTCAATTCTGGAAACAAAATAAAAATGAAAGCATTGCCAAATAGAATGCTCTAGAGAAGGCTTCTGTGGTTATTTCTTCAAGTGCTTTACTTTATAAATGAAGAAACTGAGGCCCAGAGAGTTTAAATTACTTTCCTTTGAAACCTGAAATACAATTCCACATGGGGATTCTGTGTCTAACAAGTCTGGTCGGCAATCCTTTAAATAGCAGTGTTATTTAAAGCATCCATTTCACTGAGAGTGACGCGCTTCATCCGCTGTCAACTCGTTTTCCAGATTCAAGGTTTCTCCACCTCTGGTTCGCCGGCAGTTTTTGCTTTCTTCCTGAGCTCCATCTTCAAAGGCCAGCTCCGACGCTACTCCTTCTTAATGATGTCTTCTTTGGTCATCCCAGCTGGAAGTGATCTTTACCTCCTCTGATCTACAGGAGTGTTTATCACATTCTGCCTTGTAATTCAACAGGGTTTAGTGGGAGTGAATGGGCACACTCTGCAGTTAAGCAGACAGGGGTTCAAACGTTGGCTTGGCTGCTCAAAAGCAAGTAACACTTGGGTATGTCAGTCAGCCTCCCTGAGCTGAAATTTTCAATCATTATAACTATCTTCATGAAAACTCTTTCTACTCTTATTGCTGTATAATCTAGAATATTTAGTTAGTGAGGTACATTGGGAATAAATGTCATACATTTATCAGATATTTACTGAGTACCTTTGACATTCCAAACCCTGAACTGTACTTGTCTAAAATTTGAAAGTAACACGGCCTTTTCTGTAGTTATATCTCCTGGATCTCCAACCAGGATATTCAAAACAGGGTCTATAGAAATTACACTGTCTTATGTTCCATGTTGCTACAGTATTTGACAAATAGCGGGAAAAAAAGAATAAATAAATAAGTGGAAAATTGAATAGATTATTGCTTTATTGGAAACGAAACCCTAGTGGCTTAGTGGTTAGGTGCTACAGCTGCTAACCAGAATGTCGGCAGTTCAAATCTACCAGGCGTTCTTTGGAAACTCTATAGGGCAGTTCTACTCTGTCTATAGGGTCTCTATGAATTGGAATCGACTTGACAGCAGTGAGTTTGGGGCTTATTGAAGGGTTGACTAGCAAGTTGTTGGATAAGGAGTCATAAACTGTTACTGAATAAGTAAGTGCTCTATGCAAGAATGAACTATTTTATATTGCTAGTTTAGTCTAGAAACCCTGGTGTGGTAGTGGTTAAGCGCTACTGCTGCTAATGGACAGTTGGGATTTCAAATCTGCCGGTCATTTTTTTGGAAACTCTAGGGGGACAGTTCCACCCTGTCTACAGGATCGCTATGAATTGGAATCAACTCAATGGCAGTGGGGCTTTTTAGGTTTAATGTTTGTCTGAAAAGCCTGGTAACCTAGTGGTTAAGAGCTACAGCTGCTAACCCAAGGTCAGCAGTTCAAATCCACCAGGTGCTCTTTGGAAACCCTATGGGGCAGTTCTCCTCAATGCTGTAGGGTCACTTGGAGTCGAAACCAACTCAATGGCACCTAACAGAAACAGTAGTCTATCCAAAAATGGAAAATAGATTTTATATCTCGAGGTATAATGAATTTGTATCTTTTTACCAGGAAATAAATTCATTTATTCATCAACAACAAGCAGCTGACACATGGGGAAAATATTCATTAAAATATTATATGCAAATTTTTCAGATGAATCTAAGCCTTTATTACAATTTCTATATGGGTTGAATGGTTCACAAATATATATATGTATATATATATATCTTATCCTTCTGCTAAAACTACTCAATGGGAGAAAACATGATATCTCTTATTAAATACATCTTCTGATTTTGTTCTTTTAGTATCAGCATACTGTAACTCCTCCCATCTCCAGAACAATCTAATAATTAAGGATAAATCACCACGGTCTGCCGCAGGATGGTACAACGTTTTACGTCTTCAAATGCTTGAGCACTCAAACCTCACAACTGTAAAGCCATTCAGTCAACATTAGCAGATTCATCCTGATGATGAGTCTTTTTCTCAAAGGCTTAATGCTCAAAAATCTTTTGTTTTCTGCCAAGTGTAAAGTGAGGCACCTCAAACGCCTGATTCATCATCACCATCCCCACCCCGCTTTCTTTCCTGGTGCTATTTTTCAAGAGTTTGTGATCCACGTGGGGGCGGAGGGGGTGAAGGGGAAAATATTTGAGGCTCAGAGCTGTGGAGGTGTGGGCTGGAGGGAGAAGGCTATTTTGAATCTTGTGACAGTGAGGTTTCCTTCACTAAGGAGCTCTCTGTGGGTTCCTGGCATTATAAGTGTTTTGTCTGCTTGCAAGGGAGCAGCTGACGGATTGGGAAACTGTTCATTGATTGGTAAGGCTTGCACCGCAGCCAACCAGCGCTAGAAGGAGGGGGCGCCGTCATGAATCTCTCAACTATGCATATTTATATGCAGCTGCCGTACTTTCAAACCTCCAGTGAATGCAAAGTACTTGTGTGGCCACCAGTTCACACAATGCTATCCTGCAGCATGCTCCGATTTAACTACTGTACAGAAGAATAGGCTTGGGGCGGGGGCTTCGTGGGTTAGAGAAAGGAGAGGTAAGCATGGAGGGAGCCAAGACCCTTAGCATGGTTCTTTTGTCTTATATAGCCAAGAGAGTTAAATGAACGCAGGAACATTCTAATAAATGCTTTCTGTTCTCGCATCTCAAGCTCTAAAATTGATTAATGGAAACTCAATCCTTCTAAAGATGGTGTTGTTAGAGAGTAAGGCTTTGGGACTGTAGGATAATGATGCGGTTAAAATATGCTGGCACCATTGAAACCACCACTGTATGGTTGCTGTGTACAAGGAAGTCCCTCCCCTGGGTAAATCACAGCTTCAGCAGAGAGAAATAGATGAGATGCTAGACTTGGGGGAGGGAAGGGGGGAAGGGGAGAGGCGAAAGAATCGTTAACAGCGCTGGGAAGAGAAATTGAAGTGCAGAATATCAGGTTGTTTAAAAAAAGAAAGAAAGAAAGAAAAAAGCCAGATGAAAGAGAATTCATTTTAGAAAGGAAAATGGAGCAGGAGGAGAGGTTTGGAAGCCAGAAAGCTACAGAGCAAAGTTGAGAGCTGTAAACTTAGAAGACAGAAAGGGGACCTAGGAGCAAGAAAACTTCATTAAAGGAATAAAAGAAAGACAAAGGAATTTCAAAGTGAGACTCCTCTGTTGCAAAGAGTACAAAAGTCTTTGCATGGAGTTCTAAATTCTAAATACTTTTATAGAAACGACCCAATTTTGCTGAGTTCCAAAATTTTTAAGGCATAACTTATTGGTCAAGCTGGAGATTTTAATACTACATCAGTAAATTTTATTTTTCCTCTCAGTAGTTAAAGAGGATGAATTCAAGAAAAGGGGACAAGAGACGGAGAGACAAGAGAGAAGAGAGAAAACTAACGGAAACTTGACAATCTTGTGGCGCTAACACCTGAAATGAAATTATTCTCATCCGTAAATTTCTGAAGGCCAAAGTCTAGCAAATGTGTGGACGACAATGGTCCCACGGCCCATCTGACAGACCTTCATTTTATGATAACATCAGGGCTCTGCTCCAGCATAAGCTCTGCCAAAGCAACTTCAAATGAAAAGTCAGATTCAGTATCTGGTACAGTTTGATTCCATTATCAAAAATAAGCTTTGCCATGTAGAGTTAAAGCACTAATTCAGACCAAATTGCAGCTGCTCTTTTGACCAGAACATAAAATGGCCTTCTGCCAAATAATTTCCTTGGAGTTTTCTAGGCAGGGTGTCAAGCCTTATCTCCCATGGCACTAGGAAAGACTGATTGGATCTTGAAAGCTATCATGCCAAAGCATATTCAATGATAGTATTATATTCTAGCTATTTTGCTAGAATATATTTAATAAACATATCCAGATTTTTAAAACAGTACACAAAACCTCAAAACTGATTAGGAATTTCTTTCTTGTTTTTTGGCACTAAAAACCTTACTCTATAGCAAAAATACTATTAGATACCAGGCTAGCAATGTACTCCACCCAGTGGTGTATCTGAGTAAAAATGACTTCTTTTAAGGCTAAACCCTACCTAATTCTTTTCTATTTTTCCACACCAGAGTTCCAAAATGTTAGATAAGTATTTGAAATGTAACATTAGCCTCACTTTTCATAACAGCAAAATACAAAAGACCCATTACTTATTTTGATAAGATCATGGGTTCTGATTTTTTAATTAAAAATAAGTGAAAATCATTAACATAGCTCTCATACAAGGACTGAAAATAAGCTAATGGATTTTCAAATATATAAAAGTTTTCCTAAAAGTCACGGTATCTATGATAGTATAAGAAAGGACTAAAATTCTATCATTTAAATTGATTTAACTGATAAAAACAATTTTCCTGAAACTTTTGACCAATTTCCATAGAGAGACTGAACCTGAGAGCTAAGGAAAACAAAACAAAACAAAAAAGGTAAGCCTAGCCACTGCCGATCAGAATGCATTAAGAACGGGCTGTTCAGATGAACGCTATTACCTGGATAACGGAATTAACTACAACATTACGTCCCAATCTTGCTGAAGTATCTCAAATTCTGTTCGTTTATGTTCTTGACTGCACTGGCAAAGAATAAAGGAAACATAATGGCATCTTTTTTGGATGATTTATGATTATGATGATCAGTGATTATGAGACATAAAAGTCACAGTGACTTGAATGAATGGTGTTCTGTTTTTAGGTCTATGCCCAGGAAAATACACTTAAAAAATTCTGGTTACTATTTGAATTGAGCAGAAATAAGAACTGAATTATGGGTTGGAAGTGTAACGCAAGGTTAGAAAGTTTCTTATTAAATCTCAAGGCATATAAAAACCAATGTTTCCATTTAACAGGTGGAAAAAATATTTCAGGTTATATGACTAAACACCATGTTAGAGCATGAGCAAACATTGAAATAACGTCAGTGAGATAAATTTTCAGCAGGACATAATCCTGGGATAGAGAGAGACACCGTGATTCCTCAGTTTCTGATATTAAAGAATTGCTTAACTTCAAATGGAAATTCTGCTGGTGTAGTGTTTAAGCACTCCAGCTGCTAACCGAAAGATTGGCAGCAGTTTCACCCCATCAGGTGCTCCTTAGAAAATCCATAGAGTAGTTCTACTCTGTCCCATCAAATCACTATGAGTTGGAACTGTCTCAGTGGTAGGTTTTTTTTTTTAACTTTATATAACATTTTTGAACTACAATGCCTTCACATATTACAAAAATTAAAGGTAAAATTAGCTTATGCTATTGCCAAGGAAGAAGACGAGTAATTCCTAATTTCCGTATATTATGAAACTTTCGGAAATCCAACAAAATCCATCAGCATCCTCCCTAGCAATATGCTCATATCATTATACTGACACCAGTTGGCACCTAATTTAAAGGTTTCATGAATTCACTAGACTTTTATGCAGACTATGAATGTCAGGTAAAGAAGCCCTGGATAATCAATTATCTCTTTGTATCTTTCAACCAATAGACTGGATCATTTATTTCTGTCCTGAAGCCTCAAGCAAGGATCTGATATTAAGTTAGTATTCAATATATGTAGGCATTTACATGTCTTCATAAAGTTTTTTTTTGTTTTTTTTTTAATTAAAACTATGAGCTAGGACTTGAATGAAATAATTTGCCTGGAACAACTGGAGTTAAAATAAGCAATAGAAAGCAGGAAGCTCATTCCAAAAAAAAAAAGAAAAAAAAACAACAACCTCACTGGTGTCAAGTTACAGAGTAGAACAGCTTCACAGAGTTTTCCTGGCTATAGTCTTTATGGAGATAAACCATTAAGATCTACTTTTCATGGCATTGTTAAAGAGGTTCAAACCACCAACCTTTAGGTCAGTAGTGGAAGGCAAACCATTTGCGATACTCTTATGGTGCAGTGGTTACGTGCTTGGTTTCTAACCAAAAGGTCAGCAGTTCAAATCCACCAGATGCCCCTTGAAAGACTGATGCGGTAGTTGGCTTCTGTAAAGATTTACAGTGTTGGAAATCCTATAGAGAGTTGCTATGAGCTGGAACCAACTCAATGACAATGGATTTGGTTTTTGGCTAGAGGGACTACCAAGGTAAAGGCTCTGATAGATAAATCATGTAAAAGTATTATGTTCATCTTTCTATTTTTTCACACCCCTCATTATCTCCTCTGGGGTTGCCGGTGTGATGAAGGGGGTGATCCTTTCAGCTTCTTTCTTTAAACAGAATCTTTTCATGGGTTCATTTAGAAATCAGAGTGCACATTTTGGGAGTATATCCAGAAACTTACCTATTTTATTGACACTGCAGGACTCCAAGGTCTCTGGGTGATACAATTTGTAGTCATCCTTGGTGGTGTAGTTGTTAAGCGCTATGTCTGCTAACCGAAAAGTCAGCAGTTTGAATCTGCCAGGTGCTCCTTGGAAACGCTAGGGAGCAGTTCTACTTTGCCCTATAGGGTGGCTGTGAGCCAGAATCAACTTTACAGCAGTGGACATTAACCTAAAGGTTGTGGGTCAAACCTCCCCAATGGCACCCAGGAAGAAAGGCCTGGTAACTGCTTTTGTTAACAGTGTAGCCAAGAAAACTCTATGGGGCAGCTCTCTTCAATAAAAGGGGTTGTCATGAGCCAGGGACAACCTGAAGGCAGATAACAACAAATGCAGCAGTTCAACAGATGTTCAGACTTCACAAGTATAGTGAACGGGAGAAAAGTGTAGTGTGTGCAGAAACACGGAGTAGGTAGCATCTTCACTGAGTTTTTACAGGGATCTATTTTTAATACAGTATGCATAGTTCATTTTCCATTAGACAGAATATGTACTCTACAGAATATGAAGTTCCTCTTGTGAAACATTTGTCAGTGAAAGACAATGCATATATTTACCATGTTCATTAAATATCTGTCTCATATGGTGTGTATGACATCATCAGTAATATCATGTCTATAGTTACACTGTGGGCATCTCATCAAATACACAGTCTGTTCAGTGGAGCAATGTAGAAAACCAGATACCATGAAAGCACCTTACAATGTAGCTCCCAATTATAATGGACTCAGTTTTGCTCCAGGCCAAATTATATTCCTATATTTCTGATATTATGCTCCTATATTACCCAGCCCCAAACAAACAAACCTATCATAGAGTCAATTCCAACTCATATCAAGCCTATAGGTCAGAGTAGAACTGCCCCATAGAGTTTCTAAGGAGTGCCTGGAGGATTTGAACTGTCAACTTTTGGTTAGCTGATGTAGCACTTAACCACTATGCCACTGAAGTTTCCTATATTATCCAGAAAGCCTTACAAAAGGTGGCTGTCCTTACTGGAAGAACCCGGGAAGGCACAACAGCGCAGTCTGCAGTTTGGGCTTCAAGTCAAAAGGTCAGAAGTTTGAATTTACCCAGAGTTCCAGTGGGAGAAAGACCTGCCAATCTGCTTCTGCAATGAGGATGACAAGAAAAGCCAATGGGGTAGTTCTGTCACATGGGGTTGCTATGAGCCAAGTGAACTTGAAGGCCACCTAATAACAACAACATTCTTGTCCCACCACGCCACTACTGCACTGTGTGAATAAGGCGGCTTTGCAAAAAACTTTGCTTAATCAAAGAGAGAAGAAGACACACTTAGAAATGAGAATGAATTATGGAGACGCTAAACCCTGGGTAAGTTGCTTTTTATTTTTTTCCTGAGACTGGTTTCTGCATAAGCAAAATGTCTATTATAATACTAGTGGTGATTTTTTAATGTCATGATCCATGCGAAGCCTCTAGCAGCAAGCCTGGAGCAAAGTAAACACTAATGCTGCTACATTATTATTCTTAGCATTATTATTACAATCACACAACTAATTATGATCACAGCAGAGCTCAGATACACTATAGTGTCCCTTTCTCTTCCTGGTTAAAAAAAGAATCCGGAACTATCTCCCTAATAAACCATTACTATAGAGGCCAATCTCACTCATAGCAACCCTGCAGACAGAGTAGAACTGCCCCATAGAATTTCCAAGAGCACTTGTTAGATTTGAACTGCCAACACTTAACCACTATGGCACCAGGTTTTCATCTGTCTAATAGACCCTGTTTATTACAAATCTAGAGCAGCTATAAAACAACATGTCGCTCTGAAAATAATTATTTCCTGACCAAGTTAAATTCCAAAGTTGTTTAAAATTTAAAATTTAATACCTTCTTACCAATAATGTTTGTTTCTCTAAGATACGATGGGCATAAAACTCACTACCACAAGGCTTTGCACTAAGGCCACTGTTCAAAATAATGGGAACCTTAAATATTGTTTAAAATGTGCATACTATTATTGTAACTACAGAGTCTGCTTTCTTTTGACCAGGATCGGATGACAATGACCTTGCCTGAGATCAGTATCTGTGCAAATAATCCTTTGCTAGTTTCAATTACTGAACAATGTGCCAGGTCCCTCTGACATTCTCAAAACTCCAAAATGAATGCAATTGTGCATATATCATGGTAAGATATCTGTTGACTAACCAAACCTCAATTGATATTTAAAGATTTATCAAGAGGCATGATCAACTGTAACGTGAACCAATTTCATTGATTCTCCTTTAATCATATTTATGTCAGAAACATGTAGTAAAATACCGGCTGGCCCTTTCATTTTATTTCAAAGTCAGGTTTTCTTTTCTTTGTTCAGCATTAACACTGGCTTGATCACACTCAGTGCAATAGCAGCCCGATGAGACAAGGATAAAACTCACTGCCATAGAGTCAATTCTGACTCATAGTGACCATACAGGACAGAATAGAGCTGTCCCATATGGTTTTCCAAGGAGTGGCTGGTGGATTTGAACTGCCAATGTTTTGGTTAGCAGCCAAACTCTTAACCACTGCCCTCTGGGTAACAATAAGGAAGATCTGCTCTACTGGAGGGACATAATGTAACCCTAAGCATAACTCAATTCCTTTTAATTGAGAGCTACTTTGTCAGAAGCTTTAATTCTATCTGGTTTCCTACATTGCTCCAATGAACAAAAATGAGTGTTTGATTAGATTCTCCTGGAACGGTTATCAACATGGTATTACAGATGATGCTATACATAATATTAATGAACTTGGATTATCTTTAGCTTTTTTCCCCCCCTTAACTCTCTGAGTCAGACTAAAAAAATGACAAGATTTGCTTTACCTTCAGTGAATTAAGTTGCCTGACTTGCATAAGGGCAATTTTGCTGTTAATTCCTTCAGGCAGTTGCTTTAGAAGATACAGGGATATTAGCAGAAAGTCAGAAGACAGAAATCTGACCAAAGGCTACAAATGGACTCACTGATAACCTCCAGCTGTGCCCTGCTCCAGTGTAATAATAATTTAGTCATTTTTCAGAGAGGTTTAGTTTCTTGCGTTTTACTTTGCCTCCAGCAGCATTACATGAAGAACACTGGTTGAAGGATAAAGGAGGCTCTGTATGTTTATACGTTTATATGTATGTGCACTGCCATCCAAAACATTTCCCTATGAAGGGAAATCAAAGGTTAGATTTATATCAAAATTAAAAAAAATATGTTGTAGAGAAACCCTGCCCTGGAAATTTAAGACAAGAATTTGAACTTTTTCCCAAGCCTCTAAGTCATTTCAGAGGCTGACTTTTGTACTCCAGGGCTAAGCATTCCTTAACTTTTTACCTCTGTTCCATCAGTGAAAATGTTTCCACCGCAGAGAGACCACAATCACTTTGTAAAAATGAAGGTCAGTCTGGAAACTCACAGTATCAGTTGCAAAGAACATATGTGTATCCTCTGAATTACTAAATGCATCTACTTTGCAATGAAAAGAAATAATAATTCACCTACCAGCTTAGTGGGGAAAACTACCAGCCAACGGCAATATAAGCCCCAAACCCACTGCCATGGAGTGGATTCTGATTTATTGCAACCCTACAGGACAGAGTAGAAATGTCTCACAGTGTCTCTAGGGCTGTAGATTTTTCTGGAAGCAGGCAGCCATATCTCTCTTTCATGGAGTGGCTGGTAGGTTTTAACCACTGAACTTTTGCTTAGCAATCAAACTCTTGATCCACTGCACCACCATAGCTCCTTAAGTTGCAATATACACATTGCTGTTGGCAATTTCAACTCATAACGGCCCTATAGAACATAGTAGAACTGCCCCAAAGGGTTTCTATGGAGCAACTGGCAGAATTGAACTGCTGACCTTTTGGAGAGCAACTAGAGATCACTCTTAACCACTGTATAAATTAATACAGTCTTTTCTTTGGCATTTTGCAGAGAATTGTAGGGATGGTATTCTTCTATTTGACCCTTTGTTTGGTTACTGACTGAGATTATCAGTCTAACAATTTTATAACCTAGGCTTGGTTGAAACTGATCCTGAGACTTTTGCAAAACAACTAAAAACACACAACATAGGCTTTTCAGGACATCCTCTTACCTGTCATCAGAAAGTAATGCTAGCAGTTTCAAAGCCTAGGAAAACTCTAAGCTTCAAAAAGTCTGGATCCTAATTAACATTTCTGTTGTTCTATTGAGTCTGCTAACTACAGTTTCACAGTTTTCTGAACAAGTTCTTTTTAAGTTTATTCTTTGTAGTTTCATTGTAACTTATATGGTCTCTCAAAACCCTGGTGGTGTAATGTGACTGCTAAGCAAAACCTCAGCAGTTGAAATCCATCAGGCACACCTGAGAAACTACTCTCTCCTGTAGGGTTGATACGAGTGAGAATCAACTCGACGGCAGGTGGTGGGTTTGGTTTGGTTTCTTTACACAATCTTTAAATGTGCAGATATTTGTGGTGGAAAAGGATTTATTATAGCTTATTACAATGGTACACAAATTTATTATAACTTCATATTCTTCAGTTTTACTTAAGGGTGCCAGATCAGGCATTAGTACATTTCTTCTGACTTGTCTGGTAAGACAGAAGTGATAAATTTGGTAAAAAGCATTATATTGTATCAAGATGAGAACTCTTGGTATGTGCACTGCCATCCAAAACATGTCTCAAACAGCTGAATGTATGCCATATTCATTAAGTCAAAATACCAGAGGTCTAGAAGAGGGCACCAGTAAAACAATATAATAGTTCCTAAACACATGGGGAATATCAAACAGATTGATAAAATCACTGTCATAGGTTGAATTATGTCACCTCAAAAATTTGTGTAGTAAACTGGCTGGACCACAATTCTCAGTATTGTGTAGTTTCCTCTATTTTGTGATAGTAATTTTTGTATGTGTTGTAAATCCTAATCTCTGCCTGTGGTTAATGGGGCAAGAATGAATTATATTAAAGAAAATTAGGGTGGAACTATAACACCCTCTATATGGTTATATTCCTGATCCAATGTACACGGTGTTTCCCAAGGATATGTCTGGTACCCCCTTTATCTTTCAAGAGATGAAAGGGAAGCAAGCAGAGAGTTGGGGACCTCCTATCACCATGAAAGCAATTCCAGGAGGATAGCACATCCTTTAGACCTAAGGTTCCTATGCTGAGATGCTCCCACATTAGGGGAAGATGGTTACACCCATCACAAGGACCTTTCTCTGAAGTCAACAGAGAGAGAAAGTCTTCCCCCAGAGCTGGCTCCTGGAATTCAAACTTCTAACTTATTGGACTGTGACATAATAAACTTCTCTTTGTTAAAGTCATCCACTTGTGATATTTCTGTTATAAGAGCACCAGATGATTAAGATGTTGTTAAATGTTGAGAGAAATACTTGCAAAATTTTTAAGGCTGTATCAGGGTTTTCTAATATTGTCTCAGGCTTCCTGCTTCTGGATCTCAGTCCACATCCAGATCTCCTGAATGAAAGTCCCAGCAGGGGGACCTTGGGAGCTACATGTTTAACAAGCTCCTCATGTGACACACATCCAAATTTGGGGGAGCACTGGGCTAAATTTTATGAACCTTTAGTAGTCTGATGGTTAAATATTACAATATGAAATAAGCTTTTTTTTTTTTTTTGAGAAATAATGTTTTATACCAACAATATACACAGTGCTCTGTGGTATCATTTGGTATTCATTTTAAGACAGGAAAATCTCCTTTGAATTCTTTTGAGATGACTGCTATATTGAAGAACCAGAAACACCTTGTTTTTACATTGAGTGTTAAGACTGTTCCAATACATCCTACCCGTTCGTTCAATGAGAAGGGCTTATGAAGCATTCATGGAGACAAGCAGCTGGACAGGGTCTAAAGAAATCATAATATCACATACGGAAAGCAACATCTGCCAGAAATACAAGAAGACATAAGTACCAACACACTAATGAGAAATCTAGAAACCCAAACAAAACCCACTGCCCTCGAGTCGGGGCCAACTCATAGCGACCCACAGGACAGAGTACAGCTACCTGACAGAGTTTCCAAGGAGCCAAGATTTGAACTGATAACCTTTTGGTTAGCAGCTGCAGCACTCAACCCACTATGCCACCAGAGACTTGTGGATGCTACTTTTAGCATCAGGCAGATCAAGGATACGGTGACGGTAGAGCAGGTCTATATCAGCAGCAGAGTACACTCAGCTATACACCAAACTCTACACCAAGAACCAGACCCAATGCTGTTGAGTTGATGATGATTCACAGTGACCCTAAAGACAGAGTGGAGCTGCCCTGTAGAGTTTCTAGGGAGCACCTGGTGGATGTGAACTGATAACCTTTTGGTTAGCAGCTGTAGAACTTAACTACTATGCCACCAGGGTTTCCATACTGAATTCTACTTGCTGGTAGAATAGAGCGTACATACTCTTCTTAAGGCCTCACAGAACATTCTGAAAAATGCTTTTATATTAAATTACAAGAAAATATTACTAATTTCCATAGAGTAGAAATTTTAAAAACCTTTGTGTTAGACGACACCTGGGTGTAAGGCAAAATACAGCTAAAAATTTTAAATCAGAAGACACAATATATTTGATAAAAGAAAAAAATATCATTGGACTGAATACTTTTATTAATAACAAAAAAGAAAGAGAATGAATGAATTAAATTCCTCACTGAAAAAGAAAAGTAGAAAAGAGAGCAAAAGTGAAAGGAAATAATAATAAAGATAAAAGAAGAAAATAGAAAATAACAGGTCAGAAAAACAGTATAAATACATTAAAAATCTCAATTTTTTAAATTAACACAAGAGGAAATCATTCACTAATGTAATTTATAAAACAGTAAGGAAGTCTAAATATACAAAGTAAGAAATGACAAGAAGGAAATAACAATTGAGATTAACACAGACATATACACAAAATGCTATTCAAACAAATGTGAAAAATTACCTTGGTTTCCCAGGGAAATATAGATTACCAAATGACTCCACCAGGTTAGAAAGAGTAAACAGATTAATTCATGTAGAAAAATACAGAGTTATTAAAGATTACCCTGCAAAAATCCACCAGGCCAAGATGATCTCAAAGGGGAATTTTAACATGATTTCAGACACTATTTCTTCCAAAGACTCTATTAATGATTCCAGTACAAAAAAGGAATTAAAGCTTCACAATTCCCTTTTTAAAACAATTATAATAGTGAGCCCTAACTAAAATAATGGCATTACAAAAGAAATGTTTAAGGATGAACATCATACATACATACTAATTAAAAAAACACTAAGTAAAATATTAACAGAAAGAATTTAACACCAATTTAAGAAAATAATGCACTATGACCAAGTAAAATTTATTCCGGGCCTATAAGGTCACTGCCATATTAGGAAATCCATTACCATCATATTAATAGATCTAAGAAAAAAAAAAATTGTAGTGGCTTCTACAAATGGTGAAAAAAAGCTTTGACAAAATTAAATACCCATCCTTTAAAAAAAGAAAGAAAGAAAAGCTCAAGAAAGTAGGAAATGAGGGACAATTTCTTACCATGGATAATATGAATACATATACGCCACTGACATCGAGTCAATTCTGACTCATAGGAACATTAGCGGTCAGAATAGAATTGTCCCATAGAGTTTCCAAGGAGCACCTGGGGGATTTGAACTGGGGGATTTGGCTAGCAGACATAGCACTTAACCACTACACCACTGGGGTTTACGAATACCTACATATATAGATATCTTTGTATGTGTAGATACTATATATCTTAGATCATAAAAGGCAGTATCTAATTTGATAAACAAAACAGTAGAGACATTTCCCTTAAGGTTAGAAATAAGGCAAGTAACCACCTCTACTACTATTCTATATTGCATTCAAAGTATAGACCAACCAATTAGATGGAAGAGATTAATCAGAGGCATAAGAATAGATTAAAAAAATAAAATTAAATTAAAAGTAAATTAAAAGTAAAATTATCCCTAATTTCAGATGTGACAGTAATCAGGAAAAACCTAGAAGATCTGTGACAATGCTAACTGAAGCAATTAAAGAATCAAGCAAAGCAGCAAGTTACAACATTAAAATACAAAAATCAGCAGGCTTAATATAAAAGAGATAGTTAGAAGGTCATAGGTAGAGACAGAGAAAATCCCATTTATAATATCAATAAGGAAAATTAAATTCTTAATTTGTCAAGATATTAGAAAATTTTCAAAATTTACGATACTCCTCTAGGACATAAAAATATACTTGAACAAGTGGAAACATATATCCAGTTCTTTATTATGACAACACAACACTATAAAGATGCGAGCTCTTGCTAAATTAACTTATAAACGCAATGAAATCTTAATACAAACACCAGTAAGATATTTTATGCAGTCAGACAAGTTGAGAATAAGGTTTATGCAAAAATGTAGAATGACAGAATAGGCAAGAGAATATTGAAAGAAAAAATATGAGAGAACAGCTTCACTAGATGTTAAAACATAATTATGAACACTCAGTAATTGAAATTAGCATATGATTAGCAAACAATCTGGGAAAACAGAATACAAAGTCCAGAAACAGCCTTCAGGACACACTAAAATCCGGGACATGTTCAAGGAGGCACCAAGCATCACTTGAGTAAAGGTCAACATTTTAATATATTTTATGGGAACAACTGGGTAGTCATTTGGAATAAGTCAACACTTGGCACCTTTCTCACAGTATCTACCAATATGAACTCAAATTAATCAAGAATCTACCTGTCAAAATAAAACCATACAAGTATCAAAAGAGGAGAGTGAATCCCTCTTTTACCACAGATTAGGAAAAAGCTCTCTAAAGATGATGCAAAATCCAGAAGCAATAAGAAAAATACTGGTAAATACGACCAAATAAAATTTTTTCGTAGTCTCTACAAGACTCGATGGCACTTGGCTTGGCTACAACAAAGGTTTTGAAGTTAAAAGGCAGCTGAAAAACTGGAACAGAGTATGTACCACAGACAAATAGCCAATACAAAATAGATGAAGAATGCGTTCTCGATAATTGAGGAGCAACATAATAACATGAGATAAAATTGAAATAACATGTGAACTGACAATTTCCACAAGCAGATATAAAAATAGCTCCCAAATATATGAAAATTGTTCTGAATTTACTTATAATTAGTGAAGGGTACATTAAAATCACACCAAGACACCATGTCAACTCTCAAGACTGACTGGCAAAAATGAATGACATCCCATTCATTTTCATGATGACTAGGGAATCAGGCACCGACACACTCCACTGGTGGGCATATGAATTGGGCCAATCTTTCTAGAATAAAATTTGGCAGTAACTAACAAAACTACATATGCAGTTTACCTATTGATACAGCAACCCAACTTCTAGGAATTTACACCCAAAACTCAACACAAACAGTAAATGAATACATACACACAAGGTTCTTTACTGCAGCATAGCTTTTAATTGTAAAATATTGGAAACAACCTAATGTTTCTGCACAATAGAGTTACTGCATGTGTTAAATTAGACCAACAAAGTGGAGTACAATACGGCTGGAGAGAAAAGTCAGTGTGATCTCTAGGATCTCATGTGGAGTGGTTTCCACCATCAGCAGTTAGAGAACGAAAATTGCAGTGGAGTATCTACACCAGGCTACCTTTCTTTCAGAAAGAAGGTTACAGAAGAAAAGAAACATGTATCTTCTCATTTGTGCAAAAGAAATATAGGAAAGATACACCAGAGGCGGAAGAGATGGCTTACGTACAGAGGGTAGGAGAGAAAACGGAGGGAAGAGGGGAAACGAGAACGTGTTAGGATACAAAGGGCGCAGTACTTCCAGAGCACAACATTTTCAATAGTTTTGCCTCTTACAGCCATAGAAAAGTGTCCAAAACCAAACCTGCTGCCGTTGAATCCACTGTAATTCATAGAGACAGTATAGGATAGAGTGGAATGGCTCCACAGACTTTCTAAGGAGCACCTGGTGGATCTGAACCGCCAACCTTTCGGTCAGCAGCTGTAGCGCCTAAACCACTACAACACCACGGTTTCCAGAAAAGTCTCACATATCCCCCAAATTAATAAAACATGAAAATTCACCAGAATTTTAGACAAATTCAGAGTGAACAAGAATAGCAACAAAGACACCTAATTATATTCCAAATGAATAACTTGACCACAGTGAAGAGGAGGAGGAAGAAAATAACTAACCAGAGAAATTTAGGGAAAACAAAATATTTTAAGTGGCTCCTGTAAGGTGAAAAGAACTGTACACAATTACTTTACTTTGGTTGGTAAGTCTGTTTCTTGCAGTAGGAAGGGTTAGCAGTTCTGTAACCAGCTGATATGTGTACTAAGACTGAGAAATATATATAGTCAATAAAAAGGAGTTCTCAGCACTAGAGGGGAAAAAAAAGCACCTAAAAATAAGGAAAGGTAAAAGGCTAGACTGGATCTTGTGTTATAAAATTGGAATCACACATACCAATAGTACCCCATGGCTAATATACCACCATGGAGAGAAAACTATAGCAATAAATACAGATGACTGTCTACACGCACATTTATTAGCTGTAGTCACTAAGAGGGTCTGTAAGTAATAATACTCCAGGCATTATTAAGCATATCTAGTATCCAGATCAGATGCCCTGGTGGTGTAGATTTGCTAAGCAAAAGGTCAGCAGTTCAAATCCAACAGTCGCTGTCTGGAAATTTTATAGGGAAGTTCTACTCTGTCCTAAAGGGTCGCTATGAGTTGCAGTCAGTTCAGTGGCAATAGGTTCTTAAATAGTATTTTCCAATAAAAGGAGCCTGAACTCCTCCTACAAGGAACAGATGTTAAGGTTGTTAGGGAAAACACCAGACAAATATAGACTATCTTGTGATCCAAAAACATATAGTGTTCAACAAAGGATAAGTGCATGTTAAATACAGAGAGAAGCTCACCTGGGAAAAAATCCAAAGCTGGAATAATTTGAGCCATAAAATAAATGATAGTACTGGATTATAACTGAACGTAATTGAATAAAGTCTTATAGAACATAATTGAATAAGTCTTGTAGAAGACTTCCAATCAGTAAATGCAGAATAAATGAAACAAAAACCTATGCCAATGAGTCGATTCCAACCCACAGCAATTGCATAGGGTTTTCAAGGTTGTAAATCTCTACGAAGGAGACAGCCACAACTTTCTTTCTCCCATAGAGTTACTGATAGTTTTGAACCATCAACCTTTTGGTTAGCAGTTGAGTACGTTAACCATTGCATCACTAAGGCTTCTAAGAATGAATGAGGGATCTTGAATTAATCTTGAATTAATCATTCAAAACAGTAATCAGGGTTACACACAAGAGCCATCCATCAATGCTAAAATCAGTGAGCAAAATGACTGATGGAAACCAGGATGTTTGTATAGTCTAAAGGTATTTACTCCACATGTATATTAATTACAAAAGGGAAAAATGGTAATCTTACTTTGGCAAAACCTGGTAGACACCAACTTAATCAAGCGATCAAGGTTAACTTCATCAGTAATAAGACATATTGACATTGCATACTCTGATACCTTACACTGAGAAGGGCGTATCACTCATCATAGCCCAAAATACATTATCTCTATATGATGACAAGAAAACATCAGGCAAACCCAAATTGAGAAACAGTCCACAAAATAACCACTCAATACTCTTTAAAAGTGTCAAGATCATAAAAAGAGAAGACTAAGAAACTGAAACAGTAGAGACAAAGAGACCCAATAAGAAATTGTAATGTGTGGTCCTGGATTTGCTATTATAATTTTTTAGTTTTTATCATTTCACCGTGGTCGTGGAAGTTGTTGATGTTAACAGAAACTGGAAGGATATATCACATCATTTTATCATTTCTAAAATCAAGAGTCTTCTTACTGGCTTGACATGGTGATTAGAGATCTAGTCTTAGCCTTGCTGCCAAGAGATATGAATCAAATATGCCACTTCATGTCCCTGGGCTTCTGTCATTTATTTATTTATAGTGTAATTGAGTAAGATATTCTCTAATATCATTGTTTATTCTACAGTTCATTTGTCTAGGAAGAACTGAGAGACAGTTTGGAAAAAATTTTTTTTTCCTTCTTTTTGGCTTCCTTCCCCACAAAGCATCAGCACTCTCCCCATTTCCATCCTATGTTACCATTTCTTTTGGTCCTGGCTTCTACCTCTTCCTGCCTTCTCATCTCTGCTTTTGGGCAAATGCTGCCCTTTTGATCTTATATAACTGATTGTTCTAAGCAGCATGTTGCTGTCTGGTGTTACTGTTTATTTGTATGGGCCTGTCTGTGGTTTAGCTGAAGTCATTCCCAGAGACCAGCTTTCAAGAAAAATGCCTTATAATCTCAATTTTCTCTTAATTTGATATTCACAGTACTCTAGAAATTTTATATAAATTATCCAACTTAGTGCTTTTGAAGCAGATCACATTTCATTCCTCCATTAGGTTTTCTGATTTTCTCTTCCTTAATTAACTACTTTATGGGGGAAAACCAGGCAACAGAGAACATAAACCTCTGCTTGGGATCCTATATCATTTTATCATAAATATGTTTTATTATTGCTCCAGACTGATGTAATACTTAGAGAGATCAATCAGCCTTTCAGAGAGTGCCAACTGTGAAAGGCATAATAGAAGGTGGTAAGAACTCAAGATGAATAAGAAATAGTCCGTGCTCTAAAGGGCTGACAGTTTAGCCTGAGAGCCGACATGTATGTAAATGCATATTTGTAAGTCACTGTGAAAATCCTTGTGGTAGAGTTATGTACTGTCTGAGAAAAAAGAGCAGTCAACTCTGTCTTGAGGAGAAATGGAAGATTTTTCAAAGGAAGTATCAAAGCACTGGAGGCCAGTGGGCATTTTTGAGGGGCAAAAGGAAAGCAAGGATTTTCAGGCATGTAGAACAGTACATGTAAATGTACAGACCCAGAAAAAGTGTGATAGCTTTGAAGACTGTTGAAAGTTTCAGACCAACTGATTGCGAAGGTTCTGAAACGCTAAGCTGAAGAGGAAGACTTGACTAAGTAACAACCATCTTTCTTTAATTACCTTCCCTTTTCTGACTCTCTCCCTCTCTCTCTGCAGACCATCCAAACCCAATCCACTGCCTTTAAGTCTATTCTGATTCCTAGTGACCATACAGGACAGAATTGAACTGCTCCATTGAGTTTTTTTGGCATTGAGTTTTCAAGGAGCACCTGACAGACTTGAACTGCTGAGCTTTTGGTTAGCAGATGTAGTACTTACCCACTATGCCACCAGGGTTTCCTACAGACTATCATTTATTAAAAAAACAAAAGATTTATTCCATGAAGATTGCCTTAATGCGAAGTAAAAACATCATTCTTGCTTCTGATTTCTAGTTTCTTCTACAGTCATTCATAAGGATAGGATTTTCTACAAACAGAACAGTGGATAGACATAAATTAGAAATAGTCTTTACCTTGGGGCTGTTTAAGCAGGGGAGAAGCACAGTCTTTTTGTTTTTTGTTTTTATTTTTAATAAAAAAATAATGTTCTCAAAAATCTCCTTTCCTACATGGATTTCCAAAAGGTCTCTGGGTAGCTGGAAAAGGTTTGTGATTGGCTGCAGACCTATAAGTGGGCGGGGCATAGGTAGTAAAAGACCCAATGAAGTGCTTCTTTAAAGAGCACAGTGAAGCCAACACTGGAGCACATCTCCTCTGTAACACAGGAGCTTGTTCGTAAAGAGATGGAATCAACTTGAAGGCAATGGACTTTTATATGCATTCTCAAGCAATCTCATTTCCTTACAGAGCATGTTAATAGAAAGCTATGATCTGGTTTGTAGTCTGAGGCAAGACACAGAGCAGCTAAAGCACCATTTTAGGGGACCTCTGTATGTCATATGTCAAAAACAGAACAGACAAAATTCGGCAGAGCTCTCTGGGCAGCAGAAAACCTGGTTGAATGTTGGACAGACCGACCACTTGTACCATTTTAACTTTTAGAACAAAGGATAGGATGTCCTTGTTTGATGCTCCTATTTTACTTTATAAAGTCTTTTTCATTTGTTTTCTCAACTACACATATCCCTTCCTAAAACACTTTTTAGATGAAGCTTTACATCACACACATGTAAGTCTTGGATATTACGCACATGTAAATCTATCAACAATGAGCCATTAAGCAATCAATAAACTGTTCAATACTAAATGCAATTCAAGATTGGAAACTGAATAAAGATAAATATTTTCTTGAGGATGTGACGCTAATAGTCGCTAGTGGTACAAACGGTTAAGTGCTTAACTACTAGCCAAAAGGTTGGCAGTTCAATTCCACCCAGAGGCAGCTCAGAAGACAGGCATGGCTGTTTGCTTCTAAAAGGTCTCAGCCTCAACTCTATGGGAGCAGCTTTGTTTTGCACGCATGAAGTCAGCATCACTTGGAAGCAACTCAGTGGCAACCACTAACAAAATACATTATCAACCTGTGGCCTCCTTTTTTAAAAAAAGTAGACATCTTGGAGAGAGCTTGGTTTTGAATGGAGCCTATCAAGTAGTATACAAATAAATCAGGAAAGTATCACTTGTAGATTCAGGTGGTTGCTGTTAGGTGCCACTGAGTCAGTTTTGGCTCATAGTGGCCCCGCATACAACTGAGTGACATGATGCTTCCAAAAGCATTATAGCCTCGGAAACCCTATAAGCCAGTTTTAGTCTGTCCTACAGGGTTGCTGTAAGTCAGAATCAACTCAGTGGTAATCAGTTTGTTGTTTCTTGTCTGTAGGACACCTCTTTGGTATTAATGATCTGCCAATGACATAAAAATGCAAGAGTTTTGGAAGAAACAAATAATAGTGAGGCTAAGTAACTGACCTAATTAAATCACTTTCTGATGTCAGTTAAGTCTCATCTTCATGTGCATATTAGGCTCCTTCCTAAATCTAAACAACTGAATTGATTCTTAATCTTTCCTTGTTTGTTGTAAATTCCTTTTCCTTTTTCTTATAAATCCAAAAGATTAAGCAGTGCTTGTTTATTAAGGTCTCTACAAAACTCATCTTTAGTGTTAACATGCATATAATAATCTAATAAATTTTTTTTTTACCCCAAGAAATAATTTCAAGAAAACTTGGAAGTATATATACATGCAGATTATGTATGTTAAGTTGCACAATCAAGTTAGAATCATTTAGGGCCAGCCAAGTGTCGTCGAGTCAGATCCAACTCATGGCAACCCTAGAGGCCAGACTGACTTAAAAAACACAACAGACATTAAAAAAAAAAAAAAAAAAAAAAAAGACCAGCAGAGTTTAAACTCATATAAACCTATTATGAAACTGAAATGTCATACTTCACACTCTCAACTGAAACAAATAAATGTTATTAAAACATAAGTGTTTTCTCTACTAGATAGAACCTAAAATGATTTTTGAAAACCTGGGACAATTTCTTCAAACTGCATTTAATTATCTAAAATAAAGAAGTCTCTATCAAACATAATAAAAATGACATTACCCAAGTCAAGCCTTGAAGGTGTTTAAATTTTTGCAGCACCTAGCTTAGCAACCAGAGCCAGAGATACTGTTCCAAGAAGGCAGTGTCTGCTTCTGTCACACAAGTGAACAATAACATGCTGTTTATACTGGATGAAATGGGAGAAGCCGTGAAGTCTCCGAGTAAGAAAAAGCTAGAATCTTACTGGAGAAGAATATTGAATGTCGCATGGATTGCCAAAAGAACAAACAGATCTGATCTTCAGGAAGTTCAACCAGAGTGCTCCTTGGAAGCAAAGACAGTGACATTGCATCTTACATACTTTGGACATGTTGTCAGGAGGGATCAGTCCTGGAGAAGGAAATCATGTTTAGTGAAGTCGAGGATCAGCTATAAAGAGGAGGACCCTCAGTGACGTGATTTGACTCAGTGGCTGCAACAACCGGCTTAAGGATAAAAACAATTGTAGACCGGGTGCACCGGGCAGGCAGTGGTTCATTCTGTTGTGTACAGGGTCACTGTAAGTCAGAAGTGACTCAACAGAATCTAACAACAACAACAGATTCTTATTACTTTCTTCAATGGAAGCAGAAGAGAATACAGGTAAACCAGAGGGAAGAAATAGAAAGAGATGTTATGGATTCTAGAGGGGCACTGGGAGAGTACAGATTTGGAAATGCAAAATACTTTGCCATCAAATATATCACAGTCAGGGGCAGATGGAAACCAATATGCTGAAATCTAATCACACGAAGAGACAAAGAGCAACACATGTGTAATGATCTTCAAGGGTTACAGGATAAATTTGATTAACTATTGGGAACTTTTGCAGAGGACATGATATTTAAATGGAACCCTGAAAGACAAATAGGGTAACAGCTACTGATTAAAGTATATTTATCAGATGTCAGCCACTGTCTTCCTTAAATCATTTCAGTAAATCCTTATCCAACATCTCTGAGACAGGTACTAGAGATTCACAGCTCCTTTTGGAATCTGCATCTCTAAATCCAAACAGTTTTGAAATATTATCAGATTTTTCATTTTTGTGACCACTTAAGTGTTGGAGCAAATCTACTCACCATTATTTATTCCTGTTTGTGTCAATATTCATAGGATGAAGTGTGTAGTTATTCACGTGCTTGATGATAGCTTGTTGAACTAGACCCTGCTGGGTTACCGTACATGTGATAAAATAAATAAAGCAAAACTAACCCATTGTCATCGAGTCCATTCCAACTCATAATGACGCTAGAGAACAGAGCAGCTCCACTCCCGTACGGTTTCCCATGAGTAGCTGGTAGATTACAACTTCAATCTTTTGGTTAGCAGCCAAGCCTTTAACCCGTGTGTCATCAGGACTCCAAATACATACGAGAACCACTGTTTTATCTTTTTTCTGAAATTCAAGCTATATTGGATTCTAAAACATATCTGGCCCAAAGATTTCATACTCTGGCAAAAAAGAAAAAGAAAAATCAGCAACACAACAACAAAACTTACCTAAATTGACATAGCTACTACGAGTCAGAAATAGAATCCTAGGCAGAGAAAAAAGGAAATGGAATTTCAACAAGAGCACTATCATGGACAACGGTAGAAAACAAAGGAGAATGGTATGTTCAGTGAATGGGTGGCAGAGTGAGCCATGGAAACCGCCATGGAATAGAGCAGGATGGATCAGAAACAAAGGCGGAAGTGAGTTTATGGCAAACCATGAAAGCCACGCTGCAAAGCTGGGTTTTGGTTGTTCAGGCAACAGAGTCATAAGGAAAGGACTCTTAGGAGGCCAAGATGTGATGTGATTTTCATTTGTGAAGGGAGAAAGAGGTAAAAAGGAAAGAATCCATAGCAGAGCTGAAAGAATAAAAACTGGGAGATCAGTTAGAAAACTGCTGCAAGATTCTAGTTGCAATAATTTAGCAAACACATACAGGGTGAACTAACACAGTGCAAGTCTGTCTGTGAAATAACCTCAAACTTGTATGGTTTCAAATATCATTTCTTGATGAGACATGGTTGAAAGGGCGTTAGGAGAAAAAAGTGAAGTAGGTAGCAACAGCTGATTTGAATTCATTATCATGCTGGGTAGGGAGTATACAGACGTTGTTAGAAACTCCTAGACCAACTGAGTGATATTTTTCCTTTTTTTAAATTCAAGCAACAGCCAGCCAGCCTGCAATGTCCTGTACCCATGCTTGTTTGCAGTACTCAAGGATCCTAGGCATCCTTTGTTCTGGTTCAGTCTTGTAGTTTCTGAAACCTAGTTACATTAACCTAATCTACTGGCAAACCATTTCATTTTCCAAAGCACTCATTCTCTTCTTTTTGATTTTTGAAAACTTTTCCTTTCAGTCAACATGTTCCTGAGTTTTGCCTCTGGTTCGATTTTGAAGAAAATACATATGTTCACTAGCCAGGCTCACAATTTTATAAAAACTGCACAGAAAGGAAATATTGATACTTTTGGTGCTTGTAATGAAAGAGATTCCACACTGGAAAAACATCTTAGATATAGACAGACATAGATCAGATACTGTGTGCACATCACTAATGGATATTCATCTTGAGATGGCCTACCTGGCCCTTAAAAAGGACTCACTACACATTTTTTTTAAAAAAATAGAGATTAGAGTCCAACCGAATGCATTGCCAATGGGTCACTCTGACTCATGGTGACTCTGCAGGACAGTGAACTCCCTCATAGGGTTTCCAAGGAGCAGCTGGCGGATTTCAACGGCTGACCTTTTGGTTAGCAGCTAAGCTCTTAATCACTGTGTGATCATAAAAATTTTCATAAAATTCCAATGTAATAAAGAGATCAAAAGTTAGAAAATCATAGTTTATGAAAGAGATTTTTAAAGAAAGCCAGATCCATGAATACTGACAATCCTTAATGAAAAATTGGCTAAATTGACTACGAAAACACATCTCACGCCTAAATGTCTGAATTAAGCTCTAGTTACTCTCAACGTAAATATTCAGACCAGTACATAAAAGACATTAATTAAGCTGAATGTTGATTTTCTTTCCAAACTTGACAAAAATCATACCAGGTTTCTTCTGGTATTCTTTTCCTTTAACTTACAAAACAATAGACTCTGTGTCAGAAGGAGAGAGAAGATGATTGTGAACACCATTCAGCCTTTTGACTGTTATCAAAATAACTAGCTACCTTAAACAAGAAAACTAAGGGACAGAGACAGTACATTCCAGAAAGAAACAGGAGAGCTGAGAAGGTCCATTTCTTCTCCTCCCAACTTCAAATCTGGGAATATACACATAATTCAATTTTTTTAATTAATCACTTTTTCGCACGGTGAGCAGTGGAGTGGATCCTTGGAAATTTTGTCCTAGTTAACACACTTATTGCTGTGAGCTGTCGTTGATTCCCACTCATTGTGTCCTCATGTGACAGACGGCCCCAAGTGATACAGCAGAACTGCCCCATGGGGTTTTCTTGGCTGAAATCCTTATAGAAGCAGACCCTCCAGTTAGTACACACACACACATACAGAGAGAGAGAGAGAGAGAGAGGGAAAATAAGCCACGTTCAACACTTTTCAGTTTTTTCAGAACTTGCTACTCTGCATTCTGTTTGACTTTTGTGATGGCCAGCCACTGAATATTTTGATGCTGCTTGAAATGACACCAGAAAGACAAAGAGTAACGCCAATGGCAACTTGATTTCTCTCTCATTTCATTGCTATTTACTCCAATATCTAGATTAAGTTCTCTATATCTTTCTTTAATTTAGGGAGCCATTATTATTTTTTATTTACTTAACCCTTCAATGAAATAAATTCTGTTATTGCTGCCAGTTTAAAGATAGCGAAAGGAAGGACGGATGGAAGGAAGGATTTGTTTTGTTTTGTTTCTAAGAGTTGATAACTAGCAAGTGGTAGAGTTGGTATTTGAACTCAGACTATCTAACTTTATTGTCCATTCTCTTAATATTACTCTACTGCTCTAGGGAAAGCTCATCCCAGATAGCAGCAGTTGATAGTATTATACTATATAACCCACCGCTATCAACTCTTTCCAATTCACAGCAACCTGTAGGTCAGAACAGAACTGCACCACCAGGTTTCCAAGGAGTGGTTGGTGAATTTGAACTACCAACCTTTAGGCTAGCGACTGAGCTTTCAACCACCGCACCACCATGGATCCATCATATTACACACACACACAGACACAGACACACAGACACAGACACAGACACACACACACACACTCTTTTATCTGTCAAAAAATATTTACTCCTAAATATCTTCAATTTTTTTTTTTTGAAGGGTGGCATGACCATGAGTTTTATTTCTGACTTAGCATCACATAATCATATAATCCAATCATTGCATAACCTAGATGCTCTCAGATTCTTAAGTCTGTATTTGTTAGTAACCAGACTACTTGATTAAATCTTTGTGGGGATTAGTTAAGAAATTTTGTGGTGATAAGCTGTCACACAAAAAATACAGGCAGCAAGCATTAATGTAAGAATTATGATAGTATGAATTAAAAAATTCAAAAACTACCATTAGATCCATAGGAAAAATACTTTTAAGACTAGAAATCTTCTGCTCCATTGTACTACATTAATCAAAAGGTGCTCAAAGGTGACATTGGTACTAATCTGTTATTACTTATAACATTTTTGTGTATATTTTCATTAAACAATAAAATTTCCTAATGTCTGACTATGAAAAATAGGCACCATGGGTTCATTTGACCTTGTAAATGATAACAAATTCTTATTTTTATGAAGAGATCAGTAGTTTGCCATGCTCAAAAACTTGTTCAAAGAAACCACACACATATATGCACACACACCTTTTAAAAAATAAAGCATTAACCATGATGCAAAAAAGGCTGTAAACCAAATTTATAAATGAAATTTATATTTGTTGACAAGAATTACTATGGGAACTTATAAGGAAATAACAATAAGTAGAATAAGTAGTTCCAACAGACAAGAAAAAACAATATGCCACTTGGTAATCGTCTCTTTACTGGGGCCTCAGAATAGTTACAGTTCAAATTATGGATTAAGTTGTGTCCCCTCAAAATATGTCCTGAAATCCTAATGCTGTAACTATAAATAACACCCTGTTTGGAAAGAGGAGTTCCTTTTGTTATGCTAACGAGATCATATCAGAGTAGGGTGGGTTCTAGACCTAACCACTTCTGAAATATAAAAAGGGCAAAATAAACATAGAGATACACACTAGGAGAAGACAGACACCAAGGAATATCAAGAACTCTTCGGGCTACAGACAAGGGTGGACCCTTCCTTAAAACCAGTGCTCTGATTTGGACTTCTAGCCTCCAAAACAGAGACAATAAATTTATTTTATTTAAAGTCACCTACTTGTGGTACCTTTTATTATGACAGCACTAGGTAGCTAAGACAATTCATATTGAACAGAATTGCCATTTCATTTTCAGTAAGCTAGAATTTCTTACAAATGAGACAAAGAAAAATCAAAGAAATATCAGGTATCTTCCCACCTTAAAAGACAACCTTATTGATAAACTATATATAGAGTTAGGATTATAGCAAAACAGCTATTATGTGCAGTAAATTTTTTTAGTTTAAAATGCACTTTAATTAGTTATAAATGTTATACTTTATCACTCCACAGTCTAGGCAAAAGAAAAACATATCAGTGCTTTCTGTTGTTCGTACCACTTAAATATAAATTCCTTTTCTCTCTGCAAAGAACAACACTGAAGAATAATGATTACCTATGGAGGTAATGCTTCTTGCTGTGTATCAAACTAGTGAATGAAAACTAATTATTTCAGAGTATAACTATCTACAGTTTCAAAATAAACTACTAGTAATTAAAAATAAAATGTACTGTTTCCCCCTCAAAGATCAGAAAAGTCAGAGATTTAAACTATGCCAGATTAAGCATAAGCTAATTTCCAAGAACTAAGATTATATATACCTTAGTTGCTGCATATATTCTCCTGTGTTTTACTGGAAAGCATGCTAGTTTCATGAATTATAATACTTATTTCTGAAGGCTGTGGTTGCTATCTCATACCAGTTTCAAGAAAGCAAGCAAACAGAGAATTAAAAAAGCAGTGAGGACTCATGAACTAAATATCTTTTAAAAGTAAAATGACTTTGGCAGGAAGTGTTAAGCAAGGAGTCAGAAAAACACTTTCAGTAAAAAGTTCAAAGCATTCTTCACGAGGACATGGACACACAGAGGACAAATGTGGTCAGCAATATCTAACTGGAGTGGGAGGCAGATTTAAAATATCTTGAAGTCATTTTGCTATTGTTTTCTTTCCGATCTCTACCTGTTTCTAATGAATTCAGTAAATAAACATTTGCTTTTTGAAGATCAGCTTCTTCCTACAAGGTAGTTCATTCTGTTGTTCTCAAGCCCAAGCTGTGAACCTGACCTCCTGCACAGAGAGATCAGATTAACTCCATCCATTTTCACGGGTCAGTGAAGGCCAATCGATGCAAGGTGACATCCAGAGTTAAAGAGGATGATACTTGGAAGCTAACCATATTTCTACAATATACAGTACAGTAGTATGACAAACTAGTATTTTTTTAAGGCTTATATGAGCTTATTTATTCGGAGACCTTCAGATACTGCACACATTAAAAAAGACATTTAATATCTAAGATGATAGTGGGTGGGAGGCAATAGAAAGATGGTCTTCGCTTCCTATTAGATACAAATGAATCTAATTAACCAGAAGCACAGCGGTGGAATTTTGTAGTGCCCATTACATGTTTGAATTGTGAACGGCCCATCTATGAATTCATCTGAGAGAGAAGCTCACCGCCAGCTGGGGTCAGAAATGAAATCATTATTGGGCATTGTATAGTTGTCAAAATAATAACAAGGTTTAAGCATCACTGACCTTGGCCCAATGTGAACTGGTTCTTTAAAAGCAAAATAACTAGACTTTTTTTTTCTTTTTTTTTACAAGCTATTGTGTCTTTAAACTATAACCTGCAAGGTAGCTGAGAAACCAGATTTGTTCGTCATTGTTTGCTGATTAGTTTCCAGACTATAAAGGGATTTTGTAGAACAGTAAATATAAATAAAAAAGCAATTTTAAAATACATATATTTTTTACAAATTGTAATAAGCTGCTAATTTACCCTGGGTCTCTTATATGGGATTCTATCATTTCTAGAAATGTAATCTGTTGTAACAAATGGATTAGAGTTTGATTGAAAAAAAAAATCTCATTGCAAATTACAGCTCTAAGATACTAATTGTTTCACTCTTCGGGATAGAGAAAGTGTTACACTTTCTCTCTCCCAGAGTTAATGTGGGTAACTATGCAGGCTACATTTAAGCACACTGCTGTGATTTGGGATCCCGGGTGGGGCAATGGTTAAGGCCTTGCCTACTAATCAAAAGGTCAGCAGTTCAAATTCACCAGCTGTTCCTAGGAAACCTTGTGGGACAGTTCTGTCCCAGACAGTCACTATGAGCTGGAATCAACTCAACAACAACAGGTTTCTCATCATTGATTTTATTTAAAGCAGTTGCTTATTAGTAAGTGTGAACAATATTCAGATGACAGCCCCGGACTGTTTGTCGACATAGTCAACGTAATAAATATATTCATTAGCACGTGCAGGAGGTACTCAGTAGGTAAGTTGATAAAAAAAAAAAAAACTTCTAAATAACTTGGAGTAATCTTACTTAGTTCCATTTTCCAGAATAAAGATTAAAAAAAAAATTTAATAGTAATATTTGTGGTTTTTTCAGTAGGGCAAACCAACTTAAATACGTGTATTCAAAAATAGAAACATAAATTTGTTATGAAAAATAGCATAGACAACAACAAAAATCACTCAAAAACTATTCTCATAACATGCAAACAAATATCCATGTCTCTTGTCAAAATAAATTTAGAAACCCCGGTGGTATAGAAGTGCTATGGTTGCTAACCAAAAGCTCAGCAGTTCACTCCACCACATGCTCCTAGGAAACTCTATGGAGCAGTTCTACCATCTTTTAACAGTACAGATTTAAAGAAATAGTAGTTCATTGGCAAAGTTACAACTAATTGTGTATATATATATATATTATATATATATATTTGTATTAGACTTTTTATATTTACTGATGAAGTAAAATCTACTATTACATTTCCACATGGGATTCCAACTCAATGGTACAACAACAACAATCATTACAATGAAGTTAAACATACTGAGTATTTTCTAGCTTGATATAAATGATTTTAAGGGGTCCAGGTAGAAGAAGGACTATGAAATTGGAAGGAAAGGGTACGCATTTAAATGCTGGTTGTCTCAGACATTAGTACAATCATCCTGAGCAGAAAGGCCATTATTTTCCACCTTCAAGTGACCACTTCCCCAGAAGTAAAATATGAGAGTTGGAGAAATAACTTTCAATGATCAGAGCTGCAAAATCAGTCAAAGGTCTGAGTGTAGGAAACATGATTTTCAAAGTTTTCATTGTTAATTGGCATTTTTGTTAATGAGATTTTCTATTACATAAAACTTGATTTTAAATAAACAGTTTCATAAACTGTATTTATCCTCATATCTTCATTTCTTTTCCATTTCAGAAGTAAGAAATCTAACTTTTAAAATAGTTATCAATAATTTTTCTCTAGTATACTCCATGTTTCTTTCCACACAACTACATAATAGAGACACATTCTGAATTTTAAAGCAAAGAGATGTGGTTTTTAGCTGGAAACACCTGTTTTAGAGTACCTAAGCTATCTTGGGAAGGATTTCCCACGTTTGCTTCTGTGGGATGCCATCATAAGGCTTTGCTTTGTAGTATCAGAGGTATAGGTGTCACGGTGGAAACTCTCTGTGCTTCTCCAACTCTTGTGCCTCTTCCTTTGTGAAAATATACACACCGACAAAATGAGTTTGTGTCATTTCCTAATGGAGAGCAGTTATTTATTCCCTATTGTGTTTTTCCACAGCTCTTACTGTATTAAACCACTGGTGTGTACAGTCGCCTTACATTAAGACTCGCCCATAGATACTATCATTATTGTTTGGAGAAAATCATTGTTTTTGTTGGTCACTGGCTGTTGCTTAACACAGAATAATAATAAAAGTACTACTGAAAACAAGAACAACAAAACCGCCTAGTCGATTCTAACTCATCGCTACCCTACAGGGCTAACATAGTGTAAAGCACCTCTGTCTCACACTCCCCTCTAGCTGCAGGGAAGTTTAGTATTTTTGGACTACTCTCCCTTCAACTACAAAACAAACAAACAAAAAGAACATTCAAACCAGAGGGTTGGTTTTTAGTCTTCCTTTTAATCTTCCGTTTACTCTCCAAGTCCAAGATCATTAGCCCAATAGATAATGGTATAGGCCAGAAGCACCATTAACGTGGGTTCAAATCTTGCCTTCAACACTTACTAGCCCTATAATTCTGAAACACTTTTTAAGGACTCCGAGTTCACTGTCTGTACAATGGAATCAATTCTGCCCACCTTTCATGTCTGTGTAAAGGATTAACATAAAAAGATACACGAGGTACTTCACACAGATTATGGACCACTGCATCAGTGACTGGACATGTATAATATTTCAAAGGCTGGACTCAATCACTTGAAAGAATGCTGCAGACAGTTTAGATAATGGGTTCCATCAGCACCCTCATAACCAGTGAGTCAGCTTCCTAATTATCTCCAAAGTCAAAGTTTTGGAATTCTTTTAGCAATACTCCAAAAAAGCAAACTGTTGTTGAAATATTAGTGGATCGATTATGGTAAACCTCTGAGCTTACACAGGGTAAAAGCTCCTTTATTTCTTGATCCTGTGCAAGCCCCCATCCTCCACCTTCCCTTCTCCCCTTAGTCATCAGCATGTCTTGCCAACAGAGTTTACAAAAACTCAGTGAATTTCTACCCACAAAGAAATGAAGACTTCTTCATGCCTGGAGAAACTTGGTGAAAAACAGGCTTTACCTAATGGAATAAGATTAATAACTGAAGCTTATCATTATGGTGCTCACAAACTGCTCTAAATAAAACATCTGGATTAAAAATTTTTTTTTTTTCTAGAAATCTAGATTCATGGTCATTGCTTACAATCCAATACTCGAAAACAGTTTTTGTTCTTCCTCCCAGTACACTTAGAATTGACTCTGGATATTTTCCTTATTATCAGCCAAAGAAAATATACACATCTCAAGTCTACAAGTACACATCTCATGAACATATACATGCTTATGTACACATGGTCTTTCCTGCTGTTTTGCATGCAGACCTAGGGTGGACACACATATAATAATCTTCACAAAACTAGTAAAGTTCTGATCTGGATTTAATTTCTAACACCTTCATGCTTCTGCTGTCACCTAAGCTACAATTGTTCCAGGTATTCCTGAGTAGTAATTCACTTTATCTGGTAAGTGTAATAATGACGCTTCCAGACCAGTTAAAAAAACAAGACAATGTAGTGACTTTTAAACTCACTATAATTTGGTTCATTTCTGCAAAATTTAGAAATAAGCAGCTGTGCATTTGCACAACTGGGAATTACTTTTAATTGTGCTTTTCTCAAGCGAGAAAAGAGAAGTTGCATTGGGTATCTGACCATACAAATGCTGGTAAACCCCAGTGCTATGCACATAATTTCATTTGGGGCCACATAAGCTCATGCCGCTGTTATCCCAGACTTTCTTGTGATTTAGCTACTGTGAGTTTGATCCTGAATATGCTTTACGGTGAAGAATTACAAGGTGTGTCATCACTATGATGCTACTCATTTGTTGAAGAGCCGAGAGATTAGACTTCAGAGGGTACACATGATCAATTCTAACAGCTGAACACGTGCAAATGCTATGCCACTTGTACTTCATGGTTCAGATACAGAAAACTAAAACAAATTGCTGACACGAGGTGGGCACAGCTCACATTTTATGTAAAACCGACCTATTCAATAAATCAGCTCTTTGTCTCGAATCAGGCGTTTTGAGCAAAGGGTCACCACAGTAAGTGACTGCACTCTAGTAACAAGTACCAGTTTCCAAATTAAATCTGTTGGCACAAAAATATGTCAATGGAAAAATCTTATCATCCTGTAAGTATTCTAAGCTGACTATGACTCTGTTCCATCTGCCACAATTACAAGTCATTCTTTGTTTCTCCATCATTGCTGACTCATTTTCAGACAACAAAGACATTTTAAGGAATAGCTACATCACAGGTGAACAGGAATTTTCTATACATCGACCTTTTTGAAGAGCATGTTACCTGATGTATCTAAAATTGGCTGTTGATAAAAATCGCTACAGATGGTATTATGAATAGGTTCAGGAATGGTAAAGAAAAGCCACGTTATCCGATTAGAATCTCCCAGAACATTCGCTTAACTACACGTGTGCGTGGCTGTGTTCACGAGTATAAGGAAACCCTAGGTGGTACAAATGGTTGGGTGCTAGACTACTAGCTGAAAGGTTGGCACATCCCACCCACCCAGCAGCACCTAGGACTCTGCTTCTAAAAGGCACAGCCTTGAATACCCTGTGGAGAACAGTTCTACTTTTGACACACACAGGGTTACCATGAGTTAGAACTGGCTGAAAGGCAACAAAAACCAAACACACGGATACATGTATACGTCTGCAGTTGTAGCTCACGGTAGCCTTTAATCACTGCACCGCCAGGGCTCCAGTACATATTTATACATGTATGTTGCTGTTAGGCACCATCATGTTGGTTCTGACTCCTTTTGACCCTATGGACAACAGAATGAAATGCTGCCCAGACCTGTGCCAGCTTCACAGTCACTATTAAAGTTCATTCGTCTTTATTGTTATTGTTATGGTTAGGAGCTGTCTAGTAGTTTCCAACTCACAGTGACCCTATGTACAATGGACCTAAACACTGTCTGGTCCTGTGCCAAGCCCACAATCCTCGTCATGCTTGAGCCCACTGCTGCAGCCAATGTGCCTATCTGTCTCCTTGAGGGTCTTCCTCATTTTCACTAACTTCCTACTTCATCAAGCATGATGGCCTTCTCCAGGAAACCCTGGTGACACAGTGCTATATGTTACATCTGCTAGCCAAAAGGTTGGCAGTTCAAATCCACCAGGTGTTCCTTGGAAACTATATGGGGCAGTTCTACTCTGACCTGTAGGGTCGTTATGAGTCGAAACCAACTTGACGGCAGTGGGTCGGTTTGTCTCTTGTCCTTCTCCAGGGTCTGAGTTCTCTTGGTGACACGCCCAAAGTGTGTGTAAATATACATACACACAAATATATATGCGTGTGTGTATGCACACATACACATTATACATAGACCAGTTCAAAAATTGCTACATCTAGATCATTATGCTTCATAAGCAATAAAATTGAAATAAAAAATGCTTTAAAAAGTAATTTGGAGATAATACCTTAAAACAGAATTACAATAAAGTCAATCTCAGAAGTTTTATTTCAGGACAATTTCTTCTGTCATTGTTTAAATGTTTGAGGGCTCATAATATGTATCTCTTTATAGATACATACACACATGTTTGTACACAGACATGGTTTATTAGCCCACCAGAAGACAACGTGTATGCTGGGCAGTTTATAGCAAGTGGACCTTCTGTGCACAACTGCCTAGATTCTTCAAGAATGTGCCCAGGTTTAGAGATGAAGGAAAAAGGAGTTACGTTTAAGGCTGAGGTGGCTTTGCCACTATGCTGATTCGCCCAACTGCCTAAGCTGACTTACTCAAGATGTAAAACTCACTGCCTACAGAACACTTCTTCTGGAGAAACCCATCATAGAACTTCTAGTAGGTCACATGAATGACTGTGTTCTAGCATAATCCCCTTTCTTGTTAACATTATCTGGAAATAGTCTATGGGACCCGGAAGTAAGAATTGGAGACTTAGTTTTGGAAAATGATTGCACAGGCCCAAAGAACCACAGATTCTGCAGACTGGACAAGCACTCTCCTTGGCTATGTTTTACCAGCGGTCCTTGAAGAACAAAGGAAGTCTACTCTCTGAACCTGCTGCCTGTCTTGCCATAGTTTGTTGCTTATTCATGAATAGAAAGTTGTAATTTATTGCAGTTAAAACACACCGTGTCATTAATCTCAATCTTATCTTCTGTTTTAGTTTTCAAATGAAGGTCCATGGAAAACCCACGTTGTCCACACATTTAAATAAGGAAACCACTCCCTTCAAAATTACTGGCAATGGCAAAGGAGCTCATAGTCAAGAAAAGGACTTTTTTGGGGAAATATTTTCAGACACCTTCCACTCATACACGTTGACCTCTCCTGTTAGAGAAATGGAAAGTAAGACACAGTTTTCTCTCAGTGATATTTTTAAAGATAGCTATTGCATAACATTTCAATAACAGCAAAGCAGATGCAATCATATAATTATATTGAATTAATTATTAAGCAAGTTACAACTCTCCAGAATTTCTATAAATTAGTAAATCTTTAAAACTAGTAATAATCGTGTATGTAGAATCACTCCCAAAACATAGAAATAACCCCTGGTTATGTGTTGACTATTAAGTGCTTTATTATGATCAGAATTATTGTATTTGATGAGATCTTTCTTAACTAATTTATACATTTTCTCAATGTATGAAAATCAAAACTTGTGTTTATTGAAAGGAATGTGGCATAAGAGTCAACTTAGACTAGCCTGCTGCTAGACTTTCCTGTCTACAAATCCAACACCCATGGGACAGACATCTCAGGAAGCAGGCAGACTGGCGGCTCAACAAACACACCTGAACAAAAAAGCAAGAGAGAACTCAAAAAATGTTTAGAGTTGTTTAAGAAAAAGTTGGGGGAGGGACATACTTTGTTGGTCTTTTACATCTTGTGTGTGAGACAAGAACATACAGATTGACATAAACCATTGCTTAAATATATAATCGGCCCAGTTGCTTGCTAAACGAACCCTATCATGCTGAAAAACTATATCACATAGAAACATTTACATTATGATAACTTAAAAACTAAACCAATATGAAGTAAAAAAAAAAAAAAAAAAAAATGCATCAAGTGCAAGCCAGTAAGTCTTTTGCACAAGAAAAGATTTCAGTCAGAGACTCTTAATCTTTTTATTCAGTATTAATTGTTTTTAAATTTAAGGATGGTTAAAAAATTATTTGATGGAATTAGGATAATTGCTCATGTCATAAAAAGAATAAAACCATGAAGTTGATTCTGTGGGAGAAGTCTTACAAATGCATTACAAATTAATTACAAATTGCACTTAATTTTTAAAGTTTCCAGGTTTATGTGTACTAACGACATGATGAAATAGCAGTATGAGCAGTTTGCATGAAAAATATCTCCTTTGCTTTTGGCACACACTGGATCTGAACAACAAAGGCTGGGTCCTCAGGAGCCTCACTTATCTAAATTCACTACTGTAAGTCCAAGACCATCCCACATATACCAGTTTTTCCAGGCCAAGGTCACTGAAGTTGTGCCAAAATGCAATAATTATGTTCTATCGAATGTAGCAATACGTTTATCTCACTTCTGGAATTGAGACCATTTAGAACAAAGCCCTTCATTTACATGATGAAGCGATCATCTCAAAGGCCCTGTTGTAAACATTTCTCACATTTTAAAAATGGTGAACATAATTCTGCTGTTTTAAAGCCCTTTTTTCAACAGAAAATTAAGTAATGATTATTTAAAATCTCTTAATTGGAACAAAGAAAGCATCTAGTGTGCTTGCTATATAATAGAAACATACAACCATCACCACCAACGGTTACACTTAAAATGATAAAGTCCTAAGATTTCAACTGGCAACTACAAATGAATTTCATTTTTTATAACGACTGAAATGCTTTCCTTATTTAAGATGGAATAGATTTGAACGTTTCCAAAATGCATGGAAGAAGGATGAACGGAAGGAATTATTCAAGATGTTTTCCACAAACAGAAGGAATTCAGCAAACATGTTGAAATATTCTTTTTAAGAATAATCACATTTCTGAATATTGTTCTTAAAGTGCCAACTCAGTGAAGAAAATATTATCAGTGTTTTGCATTTATAGTCCCAAGGAATGTCAGCTAATAATTTTGTTTAAAACCCTACACTCATGGAATACTCAACTATAATTCACTGCCATAGCAATAGTGATAATAATAAATTTCTTAGTGATTTCAGAGGGTTTACATTGCGTCTTTGTCATGATACTTACCTGTTTCTAGGTCAACTCAAAAACATTTGCCAGTAATCATGTGTACAATTAAGTTTCTCCTCTCCTCATAAATTAACTGATCTGTGTACCCTACAAGTTCCCTATTTGATGGCATTTACTTTGTTAAGGCCTCTAATTAAGCGAAAGGCCTGTAATTTTATGTTGAAACATTTCTTAGTCAACTTTAGGTAAATATTCTGCCAACTTCAAATACCAGGTAAAATAAAAGATTCAAAATTGATTTTAAAAAATTAAAAAGGCATATTTGTGTGTGATAGGGATAAAATTCAATCCAAAATAGAATTCACAAAGAATTTTTTAAAGCAATAATCTTGTGCTGGACCACAGAGGCTATTTTCTTTCTCCTACACCTGTCTGATGACTGTAAATGATAAAATATTGCCATTTTTACCCTAATTTTGAAAATTTATTAACTATATTAGCTCTCTGTTTTTTTTTTTTTAATAACAAAGATTACATTAACTGAGAATTGAACTCTGTACTCAAACAAAAACAGAACACACACTCAGGTAGATTTCTATAAATAACAAATATGTATTGCCCTTTGCCAGTTTATAATGTCTATTTATTTCAGTGTTGACTGCTACGACAATTTCAGACACTCTATGCCTCAGCTCAACTGACAGCAAAGTGTATTCTGTTCATAAGTCATCACACAGCAAAACAACACAACATGCAAAGACAAACACAACTGAAAGGAATCAAGTTGCAGTTTCCTAACCCTAAAATTCACTTCAAGTTAATTTTCACTTTCTTCATGATCCAAATTAGAAACATTCTAAACTGTATAACAATAAAGAAAAGATAAATGTAATGGCAAATACAAAGATACCTAACAGAGCTTTAAATCAGGTTTCTCTTAAAAGAGAATAATCAGGTTTCATCAATGTTTTACAGAGAAAGAACTATGATTATTTTAAGTAAAAAAGTTGCACTATAGATTATAATAGACTAACACAGAAGGTAAAATAGTATCTAGGAAAATAATAAGGTTTCTTTAAAAATGTTATGCAATCAAAACCCCACTTTTCTGCTTCTAGAGACTCTGAAATCTAATTATTTTAAATGCTTAAAGATACTGACATAACTGGTTATTAAAACTCTAGGTTTTCAATATCTGATGACCATAGTATCTGATTGCAACTTGTGCACTTAACTCTTAAAACACTGGAGGTATATTAGCTTACAGGACAAAATTCACTTACAGTAATACCAAAATGAACAAGTTTCCCCTCATTTGAGTGTACCTTCGAGTTCCAGAATTTTTCACAAAACTCGCGTCTTTCAAAATTGCTGAATAATAATTAAATACAATTATTTGAAGTTATTCAGCTACACGTGTACACCAAACATTTCTCTATTAAAACATTTGTTAGAAATATCAAGGCGCTTGTAATTTTTTTGAATTCTTTGATAACCATTAATATCTTTTAAAACCTCTAAAGCCACAGTATTTTAGCATACATAAAAATCTTCTTAAAATATTAAGCTGAATTGTAAACAGAATGAAACTTCTAGAAAATTTCTTTACTTACTGTTCACTCAGTGTTACTTACAGAGATTAACAGTTTTAGTAATTCATCTGTTATTTATCCTGAAGTGTTTTGAAAAACCCCTTTTACATCGTATACTGCTCAGTGAGATGATCTCCCCTACTCTGGTCTGCTGAGAAAAACAAAAAATCGGATAGATCTTCTTCTTGAAGACTGTGCTTGTCCTGACCTACGTTAGGTGGCAACAAGCGAAGAAATTCATAATGATGAAGGCAACAGTATGGAAAAATCTGAAGAAAATACTAGTTTCATATTTACTGTATAAAGTCGTTTTGACATGCCTATACAACTGGTTGTGGCAGCTTTCAGACATGATTTCTAATAAAAAAAAAAAAAATTGCTCCGGGTTCTTTAGAGAGAGCTTGCCGCTGGGAAGTTGATTTTGGCCAAGTGCCAAAATCATGTGCAAAGGGGGCCTCATTACCGATTCATGGCAGCCTTCAGCACTAACAAAAAATGTGACCCAACAGGCTAAATCAGCGACGAAAATTAAAAAGTAAGAGACAAAGACAACTCACTTAATATTCCTTCCAAAGCAACATTAAACTTTTTTTGGTAATTAAACCCTTGTTAGTCTAATGCCCTGTTCCTCTGTCCTCAAATGCTTGTACAATTACTCTTTAAAACTTGTCAATTTCCCTTCTAAATACACTTTGTTTCGGTGGCCGTTTGCAAAAGATTTGGGCCATATAGTAAAATTACTAGATCCACTAGAGTCGGTTCAATCGCAGAAAAACAAGATCCTCCAAAAAATGGAGCTCTCAGGATTCCTTTACGATTTAAACAAACAAACAGACAGAAATACAAGCAAACAGGCAGTACCTTGGAAAACTTCTGCAAAAGTCAATGGGCTCCCTCCAAACTCGGAACGGTCTCCTTAGCCATTCTCGTCGCCCAACTTTTCCTCCCCAAAGTAGACTGGATACACAGCCTTACCTAGATGTCTTCTGGCTTTTCTGCAGATCAAAAAGTTTCCTGCCTAAGCACACAGATATTCTTTCACAAACCATAAAGGAGCTTTTATGAAGCCAAGCACTGTAACAGGCTGCTTTCCATCCCACATTTTGAGAGCCCAGTGCGTCAGCTCTGGAGATAAAATACATTGCTGATACACAATTAGTGGGAGCGAGTGTCTACTGGAGAATGGATTTTAACGAAAGAAGGAAAAGAAGCTGAGTTGTTGGGCTTTTTTTTTTTTTTTTTTTTTTTGGAAAAAGTAGAAAGGGTGCGGTCAGATGTTAGATTTTTGCCTGAGAAAAGGGCCCTACACTGCACTAGTACCTAAATACTAGCAGAAGCTGCCTGGGAAGAGAGCCAATGTAAGGACTGTGTTTGACCCAGCTGCCAATCTCCCCTGAAGCCCTGCGCCAGACTAAACACTCACACTATTTTAACTCAAATCAGGCTACAGCAGCTGTTTGCTTTCCGGCTCCAGCCCTGCACCCACCGGGGCCTGTGCAGTTCACCCTGGAGCTCGGCCGGCTGCCTGGCTGAAATCTGTTCCAGGTTGAGATTTGTCATTGGAGAACAAATTGTAACCCTCCTCCGTATGGCAAATAGGGAGGTTTGCTGCTCACCATTTGGATCTGGTGGTTTAGAGTAATTTTATGATTTTTTTTTTTTAAAGAAAAGTGATATTTTATATCATGGGAGAGAGTTGCAATTTGAAGGCAACAGCGATTCATGCATTTCTTTGATAAGCTCTTCTTATGTTCAAATTAACAGGAGAAGAGTTAACAGCTCTGTGTGTAGAGCAATCAGAAGGTCCCTATCTGCTGCCATATACCAAACCCACTGCTGGGAACCAAGCCCACAGCATCCAGTGGATTCCGACTCAGTCACCTTATAGGACAGAGTAGAACTGCTCCATGTTGTTTCAAAGGCTAGAAACGTTTAGAGAAGCTGACTGCCACAACTTTCTCCCGCCAAGCAGGTGGGGGTGGTGATGGTTAACCACCAACTCTTTGGTTAGCAGCCAAGCTCTTTAACCACTGCGTCACCAGGGTTGTTAAGGCCCTTGCAGCCTGCTACAAGTAGCCATTCATCCAAACCCAAATCTCTTCAACCCCAGTAAGATGGAACGCTGACATCGCAGAACTCAAGAGACTCACACCATCCTAAGAGTCCTGAGTGCTCATTAGTCTGTAGAAGTTCTTCTAAAAACAGCACCTAACAAGCCTTATGTATAAAGGTACTAGTTGGGCCAATTCACCTTTCCAAAACTGTTAAGCTTGTCTAGTTAGTTGACTGAGTGTGAAAATGACATACTGAATACTAAAACATTAAAATAGGCTCATTAATAATCTAATGTTAAAAAGAGAGAGAGAAGTTGGTTAAGAAAAGTATCATTTCAATAACAATCAAATGTATCCAACGAAGTAGAGGAAAGGAGTTAGTAACTAAGATGGGAACCCTGGTGGTGCAGTGATTAAGTGCTTACGTGGTTAAGGCATTAAGACTGCCAACCAAAAGGTCAGCAGTTCGAATCCTCCAGATGCTCCTGGGAAACTCCATCCTGTATGGCCTATGAGTTGGAATGGACTCAATACCACTGGGTTTGGTTTGGGTTTTTGCACACTAAGTGGAAGCCAAATATGACTTACATGGAGTCAAACAAACCCCATCATTCATTCAGCATAGGAAAGAGCAAAAGAAATCGAGACCATAGTAACACAAGGTATAACCAGGTCAGTCTTAGTTCTGACCCAATTCTTGCTCACTGGACAACGAAACTAATTCCAACATGACAGCAAGAGAAGCCAGCTTCTTTTTTATAAAAGGCTTTTAGTTTCTGAAGTGTGTCAGCTTATTTAAGCAAATATCCTGTAGAATATATATATATATGTATTTAATTTAAATATAACTGATCTCAATCTGACCATGATAGTCAAAAGGTGGAAAGAAAACAAATGTTTCTGAGATAGCAAAAAGTGTGTCCAGGAAATTCTTCAAAAAGTTGTTTCTCCTATTGAAAGCAAACAGTTTAGTTTATTTCCATTTTTGCCCCAAAGGGTATGTGTGTTTTCATATCATTTCAAATGAAAGATCAAAAGTATAAAAATTGAAATTTCATAATAGAACATTTCCTCAGCTATAAGTGGTGAAGACAGGTATAGAGTAGTCATGCTATTAGGCTTTACAGACATACCTAGACTGAAAGACTCAGTACACAAACAATACATATCATGTTACAGGTGAGTTCTTATTCTGCAACTTCAACCAAACCCATTGCCACTGAGTTGAATGCAACTCATAGCTACTCTATAGGACAGAGTAGAACTACCCCACTAAGGAGTGACCGGTAGATTCAAACTGCAGATCTTTTGGCTAGCAGCTGAGCTCTTAACCACTCAGTCATTAGGTATATATGTATATATACACATATATGCACACATCTGTGTGTGTTGTGTGTATGTGTGTGTGTGTGTGTGTAAAAAGATACCAGTTGGGCCAATTTATCTTCCCTAAATTGCTAAGTTTGTATAGCCAGTAGACTGAGTGTAAGAAACATATAGAATACTAAAACATTAAAATGGGTTCATTAATAACACCTGGCAAGAAAGCCTGGATAAAGGTATGTGAAGTGAGGCAGCCTACCTGCACACACACACACACACATTTTGTATATACATGTATACATATACAAAACAAATTCTCAGCGGTTTTATCTTCATATGACGCAGAATACAGCTGGATTCTCAGAATTCCCACAGAATCAAATAAAATGCTGGCAAATGGTTTCTTCTGTGCCCTTTTATTACACTCCAAAAAAACATTCAACCTAGTTCCCTAAAGGGGCTATTATAACCTAATAAACAAATGATCCTGTGCTTTCACATTGCTCCATGGACTCCTAGAGCAGCTCTAACAGAGCGGTTCTGCAGGAGCGTCTGTGGGTCTCGGGAATGCCTGGACACTGCTCCCATGTCTTGTCCTTAGGCATCCAGTGTGCAACAGCAGTTAGCTCACACCATGTCTAGGCAAAAAGAGTCAGAAATTGTCCTGCTTGGGGGAATTAAAAAAAAAAAAAATAGCCCTATATTTAAGGGTTTGATTTTTTTCCCCAAGAGACCACATGTTTTATGGAGGAAGTATACTTTATATACATTTTTCAGAAAAGAGGAAAAACTGTGTATGCCAGAGTTTTACATAAAAGTCACAGCCTTGTGTTAATAATGAAGGAAAATAAAACACAGGTGTCCTCCTTCCATAATCCCTCTTCACACTTTCAGATTTTGAACAGGAACACTGTGCTTAAATCTTTGTCTAGACTTAGGACCTACAATTTCAAATCTTTGAAACTGTGTGTATGCAGTTAACATGTACAGACTTTTAAAAGAATTTAGATGCCTAGCTTTTCCTTTGGATGCTCTGTGTAGTATAAACAGTTGAGTGCTCTGCTACTAGCCCACATATTGGCAGTTGAAATCACCTAAAGACACCTCAGAAGGAAAGCTTAGTTAACTTAGAAAGATCACAACCACTGAAAACCTTAGGGAGTGCAGTTCTCCCTTGAAACACATGGGGTCTCCATGAATCAAAATCAACTCCAACAGCAGCTGATTATTGTTGTGGTTTAGCTTTTCCTAAACTAAAAGCAAAACAAAGCAAAAAAATGAAAAATAAAAAACAAACCCACTATCATTAAGTTGATTCTGACTCATAGCAACTGTATTGGACACAACAGAACTAACTGCTCCACAGTGTTTCCAAGGAGTGCCTGCTGGATTTGAACTGCAGATCTTTTGGTTAGCAGACATAGTACTTAACTGCTAGGCAATCAAGGTTTCTAAAATTTTCCTAAGCCATTAAAAAACAGTATGTGAAAGTTTTGATTTTTCAGAAAAGTTCTAAAGTACAGAAAATTTATAATCAAAGGCTGGTTGTAGATGAAAATTTCACATCAAGAGGAAGAACTTAAAAAAATCAATCTTTGAAAGATGAGAGTTCCAATAGTCTTTCTTTAGAGAGTGGATCCTAAGAGATGAGGAAGAAATGTGGCTGCCTGGTGACAAAGTCTGGATAAAGGCAAATGAAATGAGGCTGAAGGCAGTCCAAAATAAAGTCAGTCAGAGAGCTGATTTGAATACATCCAAGAGAAATCATGTTTCCTCAAACGGCTGAGAGATGGAAGACCCACCTACAGGGAGCTGAAGCAGGAAGATGCTGACAGCAAATGAACTGGGGTAGGGATATCTATGTTGTTTGTAGTAAACAGCATTTTAGGATGGCCTCCCAGATACCTATCTTGTGATATACATGCCTTTTATAATACTTCCCCTACTGAAGAGGCAGAACCTATGAAAATGATCGGGTAGATGAGCTATTAGATTATCAGCCTATATATAGACACACACACAGACATATATATATGTGTATATATATGAGTCAATGAGGCTGTCAAATAAAGAAGAGTATAGTGAGACTAGAAGAAGTCACTAGCAAACTAACAAACTGGTCCAAAATAGGCAATGGAAAGTCCAATGACTTCACCACCAATTTATCTGACAGCTCCCAGCAGCTGGCATGTGAGTGTGCGTATCTTAGTCATGTAGTGCTGCTATAACAGAAATACCACACAAGTGAATGGCTTTCACAAAAAGAAATTTATTCTCTCACAGTTTAGGCAGCCAGAAGTCTGAACACAGGATGCCAGCTCCAGGGAAGGCTTTCTGTCTCTGCCAGCTCTCAGGGAAGATCTTTGTCATCAATCCTGCCCAGTCAAGGAGGTGCACTCAATACTGGGACTCCAGGCTCAAAGAAGGCTCAGAGAAGGTACGAGGTCTCACTCCTGGCTTTACTCTTTGATATCTCAAAAGAGACAGACTTAAAACACAAACTAATCTTGTAGATTGAGTCCTGCCTCATTACACATCTGCAGCTAATGCTGCCTCATTAACTTCATAGAGGTAAGATTATCAACATGTAGGAAAATCACATCAGATGACAAGATGATGGGCAATCACATACCATGGGGAATCATGGTCTAGTCAGTGCACATAGCACTGGAGGGCATAATTTCATCCATGACAATGGCCATTCATTTATTCACTCTTCTGTTCTTCTACCTTCTCAAAATTCATACACAAGGTGGACTCTGAAGAGCATTGGATTAAGTGTTAGGTACAAGCCCCACTGCCACTGCGTTGATTCTGACTCATAGCAACCCAACAGGACAGAGCAGAACTGCCCATAGAGTTTCCAAGGAGTGCCTGGTAGACTTGAACTGCTGATCTTTTTGTTAGCAGACATAGCACTTAACCCACCATGCTGCCAGGGTTTCCAAGTGTTACCTAGGATTACAAAACACCCTGAATTTATGTCACTAATATTCTAGTAAGCAAAGCAGGAGCAGAACAGCTAATTCTAAAGAGCACAGTTCTGTCTTTATTGAGCCCTTCAGTATACTGTTTAGTGATTTTATAAATGTGACAGGATGTCATAATAATATTGACACACATATATTCAAATACTTGTATAAACAAGATACTGTGAAAGGTGCTTTTAAGAAAATATTGTATTTTTGTCACCTATTGCACTTACTAACTTAAAGGTTTACAGTTCAAACCCAACCACCTGCACAAAAGAAGAGAGGCCTGATGATCTGCATCCATAAAATTTACAGTCAGGAAGACCCTATGAAGCAGTTCTACTCTGTAGTACAAGGGGTTGCCACGAATTAGAATGTACTCCACAGAAATGAGTGAGGTTTTTTTTGGGGGGGGGTGGTTATACCTGTGTAATATAACAGTCTTAAAGTACATACACATAACATTGCTTTTGTAAAATTATGATTGTTCGATCCTTTTCTGATAAACATGTTCCCTGTTTCCCATACTAGTTGAAGCCAAAAGAAACAAAAAACCCTCTCTTTAGAAATGCTAATATTTTAAACAAAATCCAAGACAACCATTGTGCACAAAGAACCATTACTCCTCAAGGGAAATTGCAAACTCTACTGAAATGACTTGTCCTTTAAGCCAAAGCCAAGCTGCCACCACTGAGTCAATTCTGACCCACAGCAACCCAACAGATCAGATCTGAATTGCCTCATAGACTTTCCAAGGAGCACCTGGCAGATGGGACAAAAGACCTTTTGGTTAGCAGACATTGCACTAAACCACTGTGCCACCCAGGTTTAAGCAAGGTCTGCTGACGTCAACAGAGGATCACCTGATTCCTGATGAGAAGGACAAGTTTCAAAGAAATATTAAATATGAGTTCAATGTAATCACAGAACAAATTGGAAATGGTTATAAGAAAATGATGTTAAAATGACAAGTAAATATTGTCTATGGAGATTATATGAAAAAATTAAAATAAAACATCATATAGCATACAGTTGTCAAAATAGAAAGAAACCCCTCCTTAATTGGGGTTGCAAAGGCAGGTGCCCCTAGATGCATAGTGCGTATGCTAACAACCAACCAGCATGTTTAATTAACAGAACGATGGCCATCTACACTTACTAATCTAATCACATTTTCAAAAATGATTCCATATTTCCACTCTTAAGTTTTTATTAACCTTTGCCTACTTCGCTGTATCCTTTGGCTCTATAAATCTGTCTATAAGGGAATCTTTGGAGGATTATGCTTTATCAAAGACATTGTATAGGTTTAATGATAGAGAATAATCTCAACACACACAAGGAGAAATAGGCATGAATATTCTCATGTCTACAAGGAAGAAATCACCAGACAAGACAGTTCCCCTGAGCAGTTTCTATCACACATTTAAGGGAGAAATAATAGCACTTCTCCACAATCTCCTAGTAAAGAATTAAAGTGGGTAGAATACATCCTAACTCATTCAATGAGCTCAACATCATCCTGAGACGAAAAGCATATAAAGACCATCACAAGAAAACTACAGATGCATGCTTCTCATGAACACAGGTACAAAAATCCTCAGCAAAATATTAGCAACTTAAGACTAACAATATATAAAAATAATTACAAACCATAGCCAAGTGACATTTATTCCATACCTACAACGCTGGCTCTACATTCAAAATTTAGTGAATATAATCCACTATACCAACAGATTAAAGAAGAAAAAAGATGAAATTTTATCAATTAACATAAAAGCACCAGCATTTGACAAAATTCAATACCACTTGTGATGAAAACTCTCAGCCAACTATAAAGGGGAACTTCTTCAAGTTAATGCAGAACATATATTTTTAAAAAACCCAAAAAACTATAGCTAGCATCATACCTAATGATGAGAAACCAGAAGTTTTTCATAGAAAATTGAGAACAAGGTAAGGCTTCTCATCTCACTATTTCTGTTCAACACAATACATGATGTTTTAATTAGTATAATCTGACAAGGAAAAGGAAATTCTAACTACTGGAAAATAACATTGTCTCTATTTGCAGCGTATATGATTGTTGATGTAGAAAATCTGAATCACCAATAGCAAGGAATAAAGTGAGCATAGCAAGGTTTCAGGATACAAAATTAATATATAAAATTCAACAGTTTATTATTAACTACAAATAAACAACTGTAATTTGAAATTTTAAAGATATTATTTATAACAGCATACAAAGTGAAGTCCTTAAGTATAAACAACAAAATATGTACAAAATACGTGGAAAACTATGTTTATTTCAAATACTCTTTAACATGGGTTAAACCATGTGAAGAAATATTCCAAAATCAGAAACTGGAATGCTCAATACTACAAAAGTTGTCATCAGAGATCTGCAAAGTAAAACAACAATGAGGTACCACTACAAACCAAGCTGATGCTCTAGACTCCATCAACCTGATAATACTAAATGCTGATAAGAACACGGAACAACAGGAGCTCTCATTCATCACTGGTGGAAACACAAATGGTACACTCATGTTGGAAGCAAGTTTTACAGTTTCTTATACAAGTTAACAGTGTTATTACACAGTCCAGTGATTGTGCTTTCATGTATTTACTCAACTAATTTGAAAATGTTTGTTTACACAAAAACCTGCATACTATCGTTTCTGTAGTTGCTTGATCCATGATTTACCAAAACTGGGTAGAGGAGAGAATGTTTTTCAATAGGTGAATGGATAAGCAAACTGTGGTACACTCTTACCATGGAATATTACCCACTGACAAAGTAAAGGAGGTATTAAGCTATCAATGAAAGAAATCAGTCTGAAAAGGTTACATAGTGCCAGTCCAACTGTAGGACATTCTAGAAAAGACAAATCTGTCAAAACTCATAGCTCTTTATAGAACAAATAATGAATTTTAATGCTTGTAATTTTTTACAGTTTACTTATGGGGTGGGTGGTTCTAGGATAGAACACAGAATGGGACAGAAAGCCAAAGCCACTGCCTTCGAGTCGATTCCAGTTCATAGTGACACAGTAGATCAGAGTAGAACTGCCCCATTGAGATCTATTAAAAAACATCTGGTGGATTTGAACTGCCGCCCTTTTGGTTAGCAGACATAGCACTTAACCACTATGCCATTGTGGATTTCCACAGAATGTGATGGAAGAGCTTACATGTTTACCAATGTATGAAACAATCTTACTGAAGGGGATAGAGTATAAGGTACTATGTAATTCTGGAGTCTTGGTGACACAGTGGTGGAGACCTCAGCTGCTAATCAAAAGGTCAGCAGTTCAAATCCACCAGCCACACTATGGACATCTTATGGGGCAATTCTACTCTGTCCCACAGGGACAGTTTGCTTTCTGTTCTTTCAAGTAAGGGGAAATTGGCTATGCGGTATATTGGAACTATCTGTTCCATCTCTGCAATAATTTTGTAAATCTACAACTGGTCTAAAATGTTATTTTTTAAAAACATGCACGGAAAAGGTATTTCAAGTGAGAAAGAAAAATGACTAAACCTTTAATGAGTATGTTACTCAAATAATGTCTTCCATTTGGAAGTAATAGCTAGGAAGGTAATTCCCAAGAAATATACATTAAAGACATAAAACTAGTCCCTTGGTTGCTATAACACTCTTTCTTCTGTTTTTTTCTTTTTTTTTTTCCTTCTCAAATATTAGATTTTTATTTGCAATTCTTTTAAATAGAGGTTTTGCTCAATATTCCCTCCTGGGCTTCACTTCTCTTCTGACTTAACTGTCTTGGTAATCCTATGCACTTACAAATCGTCAGCACAGGTCCCTCTATACTGCTTGAGATCTCAATTTTGAAATGTCCATAAATACCACGTCTCCATTTCTGAACTCAGATCCATTCATTTTCCTCTCTTCTGCTCTTACTCTGTTTAACAGCTAACTGCTCTTCTGCCTCAGATAACTGGAGTCAGAACACAGAACAAAGATATCGAGAGATCTAAATAGTTCTTGCATAACACATTGGAACAACTCAAAAAGCATAGCATAGAAAAATATAATTGAAGGAAAAAAGTTTCAAATGAAGAAAAAAAGGCTTTAATGGACAGCTTAAAAAGATCCAAATGGCTCTAGGAAAACAGACAGAGAAGAAAGAAATCAAGAAACAGAAGAGGAAGTGATCAATAGAAACTAAAACTCTAAAGATAATTTATGTATCTGAGGGGTAGAACAAACACAAAAATTAAATATACAATAGAAACTTTTTAAACATGAATTTCAAATTAGGTTATTCACCACGTGCCTGGCAAAACTGAAGGAAGAAGACTCAGATCTAGGCCATTCTAGCAAAAATCAAACAAATCACAAAGTTAAATGACAAATCTTATCATCAAAGGAGAAAGAACATGTGTCTATGTGCGTTATTCATCAAGGAACAGGAATGACCCTTTCACATTATTTCCACACAGAATTAGAAATTAACTATATCTATATTGCAATTGGAAACCCTGGTGGTACAGTGGTTAAGTGCTGTATCTGCCATCCAAAAGATCATGGTTGACTCCACCAGGTGCTCTTTGGAGCAGTTCTACTCTGTCCTGTAGGGTCGCTATACATCATCGACTCGAAGGCAGTGGGTTTGGTTTGCTTTTTGATTTATATTGCACTGAGATTTTTTTTAAATAATAGAATTTACTGTAGTTTATGCAAACAATGCTCACCCTCTATATTCACTTGCCCACTACACTGTTCCTTCCTCCTAGACATACTTTTGTAAACATCACTGTCAATTTTTTTTTCACATATGCTGTAGAACAAACACCCTGGGGAGTTGAGGGGGGAGCAATGTGCAAACAAACATAAAAGGTGTGCCTTCTTGGTGTGAAATACGGTAGATCCAACCATAGAGTTTGTTGGTGAACTATGGTGCCTTTACACCACTGGGATTAGTTGAAAACCAGATGCAAATCAGTCAGTATATGGCATTCCTTCAGCTCCAGAGATTGTTTTAGGAGGACCACGTGATTTAAATTGGTCTAGTCTTTCCTCATGTGAAATGAGGCATTTTAGCTTCGGAGTCATCTTTTTGTAGCTAACAACTATGCCTTGCATAAAGCCAACATCGCAAAAGATAGAGAAAACAGAGATTAATTTGCCGGTTATGACAGCACCAAAACACATCACTGCTTTCAGTTATTTGAACCAGTGGATTTCCTTACTGCTTAGCCAGGATGAGTTCCTTCTGCTTTTCCCATTAGTGCTAGGCTGGCGAATTTTGGCCTCACGTGTAAAGACAACAGAAAGACAATCTTCAATTATCAAGAACTAAGAAATTATACTATTCTTGATAAAATTATATAAAGTATGCTGGCTAGCAGAGAGCTGAACAAAAATTAAGAACTCATTATAGGGCCTTTCCTAATCAAGTTGAACCCCAAATGCAGGAATTCAGATGGAATCTGGACTTGTACATCTTCCCTAAAATACTATATATTTCTTTTTCTTCTACTTCCCTTGTATTTGAAAATAGATTTGTCATACTACAGTCTTCATAATACAATGCTTGACAACCACTTCAAACAATAGCAGGCTTTATGTTGCAGTACTTGCTAACAATGGCTAAATTGTGTACAAATTTGCTGTATCAGAATTATTAGACAACTAATCCTTTCACTTTTTTTTTTTTTTAATAGAAAGAAATTGTAGAGCCTCATAGTGACAAGTAGGAAAGTAACAGAGTTTGTAGATGAATATCCTCTGAGGCACAATTCCAGTTTATAATCCAAATTGTAAGAATGTGTCCGGTTACAACGACGCTGCAAAGTCGTGTCATGGAGAATAGCAGCTCACGTTAATTAGGAAACCCTGGTGGCATAGTGGGTCAGTGCTATGCCTGCTCACCAAAAGGTCAGCAGTTCACATGTGTCAGGCGCTGCTTGGAAACTCTATGGGGCAGTTCTACCCTGACCTCTAGGGTCGCTATGAGTCAGACCCAATTTGACATCACCTAACAACAGCAACATTAATTGAGTAATTGTTTGTTGTTGTTATTGTTGGGTGTGGCTGAGTCAGTTCTGACTCACAGCGACCCTGTGTACATGAGAACGAAAGGCGCCTGAGTCCTGTGCCGTCCTCACAACAGCGGTTACAGTGGAGGCCACTTTTGCAGCCACTCTGTCCACCTATCTCATCGAGGGTCTTCTCCTTTTTTTTCCCTGAATCCCTACAATTACATAATAACAGTCCTTACTCCAGCTCAGTGAAATACCTACATTATAACCTTTATTACACAGATAAGGGTCTCAAGCTCAGGGTGTTTAAATATTGTTCAAATAAATGAAAAAAACAAAAACAAAAAACAGGATTAAATTCATCCTGACACAGAGTCTAAATTCCTGATCACTACCTATGCTGTTTCTAAAATAATATTTGTGTTGCTGTCGCGTGCTACTGAGTCACAGTAATCACGTATGACAGATTAGAACTTCCGCAGTGTGTTTCCTGGCCTGAAATTTTTTCAGGAGTTCATCATGGGGTCTCTCCCTTGGAGACACTGGCAGGCTCAGACTGCTAACCTTTCAGTTACCAGCCACATGTTCATCTACTATATCATCAGGGCTCTTAAAAATAGTATTCCTGGATATTTACTGTATAACAGGCATGTACTGTAATCATGAATTTCTCCCCAGTAATATCTCTTCAAATTATTCATATTATACCATCAATTAATGGAACTCAATTTATTGTCACGTTGTCTCTGCCCAGAGTGGATGTTTCCTTCAGGTGCTTTGCCTGGCTTGCTTTCTTCCATTTGAGTGTGCATAGTTTCAAGTCTATATATTAAGATGTTCCTGTCGTCTTCCTAATCTCAGTCGAATTTAGCATCCTTTCCACGTATTGCCATCACCTAGGACATCATATCTCTAAGTAGCACAGATAGTACAGTAATTTGCTCTTATCTGTATGCTCCCAACACTTTAAGAACAGGGACCATGTTTCCTTCTTTGCATCTTTGGGACCCAGAAGTCTCTGAAACTCAGAAAGCACTCCCAAGTGAGTAAATTATTTAACGATAGAATGAATCAGTAGAATATTTAACATTAAATAAAGCCGTGATCTTGAGTCATATATATATTTTTGTAGGTTAATTTAAAAGTATCAGTACGAAATCTTGGCATTAACTACCAATTCAAGTACTGAAACAGATAATATTTAGAAAATAGAAAACACTTTTGAATCATTTCAGACCATCATTCACAGACTGGAAAAATATAATAAATGTACAACTTAACTCTCTAGTTAAGTGATTTTTTTTTTTTTTTTTTTAAATTGAGAATGTCTTTTGTCTTAACATGAGTTGAATGCTCATTTCTCATCTGGTTTATTCCTGTGTTTGAGTTTCTTTATCTTCAGTGTAATCACAATGAATTGTATTATAAACAATAATGACAAAAGCCAAATCCATTGACACTGAGTCAACTCTAACTCAAAGAAGCCCTATAGGACAGAGTAGAACTGCCCCATAGAGTTTCCAGGAAGCAGTTGGTAGGTGGGAACTGTCGACCTTTTGGTTAGTAGCCAAGCCCTTAGTGACTGTGTCACCAAGGCTACAAAGTATTTTATAGTCTCTCCATTTTTGTTTTGAAATACCTTCTGTGGCTTTATGCAACTTTAACTCTTTAGATGAAACATTTAATCTTCCTAAGTTTTTAGCACCTAGCATAAAACAATCACGCTAATAGAAACTTAGCTTGAGATCCTAATACTCTAGTATATTCTGGTTCTTCTATTGAAATTCAAATACAGTAATAAAATTCATTGAAATGGAGAGTAGCATTCTTCAGAAGGAAGGCACTGAAGGAAAATACATCCAACAAGTTCCTTTATCAAGGCAACTCCTAAACCATACAACTCATAACACTTCAAATTCACAACCTTCAGTAAATGTCTGAAATACTCAATAGCAGCAATGAAAAACCTATTAGAATTCTGATGTGTCTAGTCTATACTCCTATGCCTGCGAAGTATAATACATGGGTTGCTAATGAGGTTTTGGGGTAAAATCTCAAGACAGTTAAACCTATGATTAATATCATATGTCTGAATCATCTAGTGCTGCTGTAACAGAGATAACAAAGAGGATGACTTTTAAAAGAGAAATTTTATTATGTCACAGTCCAGTAGGCTTAAAGTTCAAATTCAGGCTGTGGGCTCCAGGGGAAGGCTTTCTCCGCTGGCTCAGGAGGAAGGTCCTTGTCCACAATCCTAGAGGCACAGGGACCTTGGTCTTTTCCAAAGCAGTGCTCAACTCCTGGCACTGCTTTCTTTTTTCTGTGAGCTCCCCCACTCCCTCTGCTAGCTTCTTTCTTTTATATCCCAAGAGACTGCCTCAATGCACAAAACAAGCTTACACCTTGACTCCTGCCACACCAACACAGCTGCCACCCATCCACACTCATTAACATCACAGAGGCAGGCTTTACAACCTGGAGGAACATCACACAAAACCAGAAACTATGGCACAGCCAAGCTGCCATACACATTTTTCGGGGAACACAATTCAATCCATGACACCATGTTAGCCTTATAGAGAAAAAATAATAAATCGTCACTCATAAATGAAACCAGTAGGATATAAATCTGAACAATTATGCAGATATAAACTCATAAACTTCCACTGTCCTCTCTTGGAAAATCTGGTGCCACTAATCTCACACTTAACATCACTGTGATTAACTGGAAGGAGAGAAGATAATCAACAATGTTCACCAACATCAGGGACCTTAGGCAAAGGACATACAAAATTGTTTGTCCTGAGAAACTACCTAACTTTGGGTAAGTTCTGTCCATCAGTCCCCAGGCATCCAGTGCCCTCATGCTGCCCTCTGCCCATCCCAGGCTCTCCTCACCACTGAGTACCCCAATTCCCTCCTACCTGAGCAGCAATCTGTGCTTTAAAACCAAGCTTCTGGTCAGTTCCACATGGAGACCAAAACTCCTGTTTCCCCAGCGCTGCTGGCACTTGCCTTTGGCTAAACAAAATCCTAATCTTCTCAAATTAATTCAAGCTAAACTGTAAATGGCTAAGAGCCCTGATGAGCAGTTTAAACCCACTAGCTGCTCTGCAGGAGAAAGACTGTGTGGTCTGCTTCCATAAAGATTCACAGATTTTGAAATGCTACAGGGCAGTTCTACTCCTTCCTATAAGGTGGCTATCAGTTGGAAGCTACTGGACAGCAGCTGGCTTTTGTAGTCTATTAAACTGAGTACTGACGATGCAATTTGTGGAACACACAGATACACTGAACAGGAAATCTTCTTTGCTTATCCTCAAATTTCTCTCATCGCCTGTCTTTTCTGATCTCTATCCACCCCTCACCAACCTTGTTCCTTTTTATTCCTTTGACTTGGAGAGATAAAGACCGTGTTAGAAACATGGCTCTCCACTTTCAATGGCTCCAGTAACTAGCTGCTGCGGAATCAAGCCCCACACCTGGGGACACCACGTGTGAAAGGGTAAAACTGTGCTCCGTAAGGGTTTTGGTGGCTTACTTTTTCAAAGTAGATCACCTGGAGCACAATAACCCTTTGTTCCATGCAGGGACATCTTTTGATGGTAATTTATTTCTGTATTGTTTTCTATATAGAAAGCAAACTAAGATAATTACTATCTTTCCCAAGGCAAATGCAACTTCTTCATTTATCCTTGTTGGCAGTGACTATACCCTTAATGTTCTCCCTTCTGATGACTGTTTTTTAAATCTATATTGATAAAAAAACAAACAAAAAAAGACTCAGCTAATTTTTAGGGCCACATTTTTGCTTCTTTAAAGTGTCTTTCACCTGTTAAAGACTTGAACTGTACTTATGGGAGCATCAAAATAAGCCATGACTTTTTATTATTATTATTACTATTGCTTTACCACTACTATTATTCAAATAACCTGCCACCAATGGAAACTATAGATCATAACACCTTTCTAAGAAAAGTTAGCTTTCTTTTACAATAATTGCTAGTATTTGAACCAGGTAGCCAAAGCCAGTCTTGAACCAGGTAATCAATGCAAAACACATCTGTACATACGAGGTCTGACAATTAAATCTGCAAACTTAATTGTTCTAAGTCCTACATGCCCTATTGCTGATTATCACCACAGTGACCTTAAAAATACTCCCCTTGGGAAGTGAGGCACTGATGCCAGCAAGTAGTCCACACTTCAAAACAATTTTGGAACTCTATTGTGCATGGTGGCACAATGGCAAGTTTGCGAACTTTACTGTACAGCTGCCTGTGAGGCAGCTTTTAGCCAGTAAATGAATAACTGTATTGGAATCCCCTACCCCACACGAACTTGATCTGACCCCCAGTGACTTTTTTCTTTAACTGAAGATAAGGAAATACTGGAAGGAAGACATTTCGATGACATTCAAGATGTCGAGGATAATACAATGACAGCTCTGATAGCCATTCCAGAAAGAGTTCAAGAATTGATCTGAAGGGTGGACTAGACACTAGCTTCAGTGCACACGCTCGCAAGGGGTGTACCTCCAATGTGACCTTAGTGATAGTCAGCAATAAGGTAGGTAGCACTTCTTTTAGCATGAATATGCAAACTTGTCAGTCCTCGAATATGTATCATATGTTCATTATTACCGATCATTCCCTTAAAATTAGTCATTAATAAGGAGCATAATCATTTTGAAAACCCTAGTGGTACAGTGGTTAAGAGCTATGCTGTTAACCAAAAGATCAGCTGTTTCAGTCCACCAGCTGCTCCTTGGAAACTCCATGGAGCAATTCTACTCCACCCAACAGGGTCACTATGAGTCACAATCGACTTCATGGCAAGAGGTGTGGTTTTTGGTTTGGTATCATCATTTATGTTTTCCTATAAAATAACCAACATATTTAATTTTATTTAAAGCTTTTTCTGCACCAGGTGCTGTTTTAAATCTTTGCATATAATAATTCATGCAATCACAAATTATAATTTGTGATTTTTATACACGTGCTTTTAACAGATGTAGAACTTTAAGGCCTGGAGAATTTAAGGTACCTACTCGGGAACACACAGTATGAAAATTGCACACAAAAATCACCGTGCATACATGAAAATATACCATCTACTTTCTCAGGAGTATATACATTCCTTAAAAAAACTGCAAGCTCTCTATGAATGCTGACACTCTCTCAAGGTCAGTTATCAGTGGATCAGTGTTCAATCTGGGGTCACCAAATGTGGGTGAAACTTTATTAATAGCTTGCCTTGCATGGAATGGCTGCATGGAAATCAAATCACTCTCTGAGAGTATTTTATATTAGCCTGAAAGATGGCTAGTAAATGTAATACTGCAGATGGATGGAACAATTAAGAATTGGTGCGGCTTGCAGGCCACTTCCTGAAGAATGGTCCAGGCATTGGCAGGTCAAGCTTGAGCAAGTGTATGAATGACACTCTATCATGGAATGACTTGTGTCCCTACAATATATGCGTGCACGTGGCTATAACTGGAAATTTCATTGGCATAATGGTTAGCAGCTATGTCTGCTAACCAAAAGATCAGCAGTTCAAATCAGCCAGGTGCTCCTTCAAAACTCTATGGAGGAGTTCTACTCTGTCTCATAGGGTCACCACAAGTTTTGTGTCAACGTGGTTAGCCCATGATTCTGAATAATATGTGACCGTCCACCATTTTATCACTTGATGAGATTTTCCTATGTGTGCTAAATTCTATCACTATGATGTTAATAAGATGGATTGGCAGTTACATTGGTGAGATCTGTAAGATTAGATAGTGTCATTAGCCAATGTGTTTTGAGATATAAAAGAGAGAAGTGAGCATACGGACACTGGGCCTTCACATCACTAAGAAAGCAGGGAGCACAGTGTGTCCTATGCCGAGATGCTCCCAGACTAAGGGAGAACTGATGACAGGGACCTTCTTTTAGGGTCTTAACAGAAAGAGTCTTCCCCTGGAACTGGCACCCTGAATTCAGACTTCTAGCCTGCTGGACTTGAAGAAAAAAAAACTTCTCTTGGTTATAGCCATCACTTGTGTTATTTCTGTTACAGCAGCGCTAGATGACCAAGATGCAACTCTCGAGGCCAAAAAAGTGAACTGACTAGATAAAGGACTGTCCCTGTAATAAAGGAAAAACTCATTGCTCTGGACTCAAGTGGATTCTGACTCCTAGCAGTCATATGCAATGGAGGGAACAGTCTCTTAGGGTTTCCAAGGAGCAGCTGCCAGAAATGAACCACTGACTTTTTGGTTAGCTTGGTGCAGTGGTGAAGAGCTATGGCTAACCAACAACCCGCAGTTGGAACCCACTAGCTGTTCCTTGGAAACCCTAAAGGGCAGTTCTGCTCTGTCCTACAGAACCACTATGAGTCAGAATAGACTCAGTGGCAATGTGATTTTTTGGAAAGAAGGATAGATTGGAAACAATGGTTCCAGGAATTCTAATCAGCCAGAAAAAGAGAAAAAGTAAAGCTAATTACTCCTTTCCTGTGAAAACAGGAGAAGAAAAACACAAAATAAATTCTTATCTGAATTAAGCCTCAGATAATTTTCAGATACTTTCAACCTAGTACTGTTTGATTTATTTCTACTGGATAAACTATTTGGGACTTTCTTATAAATATTATGAGGCAGAACGTCAGTGAGAAATAGCCATGCAAGGGAAACACTTGAACAATTATTCAATAACCATCAAAAAGGACAATTTTAAAGCATAAAAATAACACCTTCTTAAGGCTAAAGAAAACTAGTTATAGTTAAGTAACAAAAAAAATAGTTAAGTCTATAAAGCATAAAATAAAAATGTTGGTCTTGCCTTTCCTACCATTTATGTTCTACTCATTTAACTACTAATGTGGATGTGTTTTCAACACACTTTCATGGCATGAACAAATACCATGTTGATTCACACTGCTTTTGTAAAACAGACTGAAACTGTATCTCTGTATATATGTGTCTATGTGGCTATAACTGGCAACCCTAGTGGCATGGTGGTTAAGTGCTGCGTCTGCTGACCAAAATGTTGGCAGTTCAGATCTGCCAGGTGCTCCTTGGAAACTCTATGGAGCAGTTTTACTCGGTCCTATAGGGTTGCTACGACTTGAAATTGACTCAGTAGCACTGGGTTTTGTTTGATTTTGGTGGCCATAATTTAAAATTGATATTGCTCTTACTATTGGCTTGGCTTACTACTAGAAAAAAATGTAATTCTGTCATACTAGGTAACTTGATTGACTTATTTTTGTTTTTCCTCTAAATATGTCATGGAAATCCTTCCACGTCAGAACATACAGTCCTACTACTTCTAAAATAGTTACCTAAAAGTATAGTATCTTATAAGGCATTTAACTCTTCTATAAAGCCTTGGCTTTTTCTCAGACTAGGTTTTCACACATGTATATACATTATTTATGTCATTTGGGATCTAAGTTCTAACTCATAACCACTTCTGTTTAATTTTCTAGAAATTCAAGCTTACAGCTGCATCTGGTATGTTTAGTCACAGGAATACTGTATATTTGTTCTCTATTATCTGAAAGAAATAAGATACTGAGGTCTTGGAAAACGTACTTTATCCAATTACATCTCATGCATTTCACACTGTATGTTTTGGTTGGTAAGAGAATAGATTTGAAGCCAAATGACAGAGTTTAAAATACCCTGCGGATCATAGTTAAGTATGTAAAAGTTTAATGAACTTAAATTTCCAGTTACCCTGGCCAAAAGTTTATGTTCAAGAAATATTAAATGACCATTATAAAAGTAAATCCTAAACGTTGGGATAGGTGGTTAGGCAAAGCACTCCTCTGAGGATTCTAAGGAAAGGGGAAACTTGCTGAAAGAGTCAGAGTTGAATGGGGTCATCCATGCAACAGCAGCTATATTTTCATCCCTTTCTGTTTATCCCCCTTGGCACGAATGGGACCCCTGTGTACAGGGAAATTTCACAGCTGTGCAGAAGGGAAGCATCTGGCAGAGAAATAACACCAATGCTCAAAGCAGCATTTGGCCTTCTACACCAATCTTATTGAATTTCAGCCTTTTCTTCTGGAAAAGATATTCACTACGAAAAGAAAAATAATACCAAGGAAGAAAGAAAAATTTCTGGGCCCATGACAAAAGTTAACAGGCTGCAGCTATCTTATAACCGAGGCATGTGGTCACCACTAAAAGACGACGTGAGCTGGCATAGGACTCCTTCTTGGGTTTGCCAGAAACCAGTACAATTTTTCCCTCTTGCCCAACCAAAGCAAACCCCAAAGTATCTGAACAATTTCTCTAAAACAAGTATTTAATGAAAAAATAAAATAAAATTAGTTATCACTTGTGATGGACACAGACTAAGAATCGTTGTTAATACAGTTCAGCAAACGTACAACATGCTGTTGGAGGAAAGCTCTTCATGATTGGGCATGCCTGCAGGAGGCAGCGTGTCCACATAGGCAGGTCCAGGCATAAGAGGTAGAGTGAATGCTTTCTAGCATCTCCAGGTAAGAGAAAAATTATAACTGGATCCGACTTGCTCTTGTATTTAGAAATTTAAGTAAAAATTTCAAGAAAGCAGTAGAGCTTAATATGCTGGTAATAGGGGCAAAGATGGAAACCCTGGTGTTGTAGTGGTTAAGTGCTATGGCTGCTTACCAAAATGTCAGCAGTTCAAATCCACCCAGTGCTCCTTGGAAACTCTATGGGGCAATTCTACTCTGACCTGTAGGGTTGCTATCAACTCAGTGGCACTGGGTTTTTGGGCCAGATATCAGGAGAATATTTACAGTACACTTGGTGCCTTTAAAAAAAACATGTACTCAGTCATAGAGTAGATACAAGGTTATGCAAAAGTTTGTCAAAAAGGAGGAATAGAGATCATATGTGCATTTGTGTGTATATATACATACACACACACATGATGCAGTGGTGAAAAGCACACCATCTAAACAAAAGGCCAGCAGTTTGAATCTACCAGTCTCTCCTCAGAAACTCTTTAGGGTAGTCCTATTCTGTCCGATAGGGTGCCTGTGAGCCAGAATAGACTCAAAAGCAATGGATTTGGTTTGGTTTATGTATGTATACAAAGTTCTTCTGAAACCTACACACTACAGGTAACTCTGCTGACATTTGAAATACCCACAGCACAGCTTTCCACATCACAGCAACACATAGATAAGACAAGCTGACAGATAGGTGGTAAATACCCAATAAATATGTTTCTAACACCAACTGTAGAGAACACACTAAGAAAATAACTCATGACCTTAGAGATTCTTAAAAGCAAAATAAAAGAAACCTGCTTTCGTATACTAATAGAAAGTTGTATATAAATATAGACATATTTATATGTGTATAAATACGAAGTTGTACATAAATGTAAACTCACCAGTTGCTGGTGAGTTGCCTCCAACTGGTAGAAATCCCATGCATTTCAGAGTAGGCCTGCACTCCACAGGGTTTCCAATGCCTGTATTTTTGGAAGCAGATGACCAGGCCTTCCTTCTGCACTTTTTCCGGGTAGACGTGAACCTCTAACATTTAGGTGAGCAGTCCAGCACACTTGCTGTTTGTGCCACTCCAGAACTCTGACATAAAATCCCACAACCACCCAGAAATACTGACTTCATCGCTGTGTGTCTATTTTGAACAGTTTGGAAAACTTGAAGTTAACAACAACCAAATTTTAAGAGGATGTTAAATCTTTGCTTCCTACTATACAAACGAGTATTCTACTCCTGTGTCATCTTAAGACAGCTCATGGTTGTGGGAGCACAAATATATCTGTCCTAATCATACAAGTGGAAACCCTGGTGGGTTACGTGCTACATCTGCTAACCAAAAGAACGGCAGTTCAAATCTGCCAGGCCCTCATCAGAAACTCTGTGGGGCACTTCTATACTGACCTCTAGGGTCACTATGAGTTGGACCCAACTTGAGAGCAGTAGTTTTTTTCATTTCTAATCACATAAGCGAGCTTGAGTTCTCCCTGAGCTTGTGAAAATAAAATTAACATAAGCTTTTCAGGTGGCAGCCAAGAGTCTTTTACACCAAGTTTACCACATTTATTAAAATCAGCTTACAGGGGTTGACAAAGTTTTGATTTAACTATGTTCATATTTCATAACTGCTTGTAACAGTGACTTCTGTAAGTACACTTTGTATATAAGCACTTAATGACTGATAACTACTCAATAGTGTAATAGAAACCTGGTCGCTCTGGTGATTTTGCAAGTGACTTACCACTTCGTATATCTCTTTCTCTTCTCTCTTCAAATCTTGACCTGGAGAATTTCTTCATCTCAGAAGCAGCAAAAACTCCTGGAAAGTATTTCAGATTATAAAATATTACACTTGTGCATGTACCTACAAATACTTCTTTCAAGTAATGGTCAATATTCCTTTTTTCAGTATTTTAAGAGATTTGGGTTCAGAAACAATCAATAAATCAGCAGACTGTCTCAAAACATACTTGATTTTATTGAGCATTGTTAAGATATCAAAAGGTGCTTATTTACTTCTGAAAAGTGTTAAATTCTTTTGTCTTTCGGGTTACCAGCTAGGTGCCTAGTTGCTGTGGTTGTTTTTAAAGCAGTGTTTTGAGGTGCTAACAGTCACTGGTTAGATAAATCATTAAGTTTCAGAATTGACATTTCAGAAAATAGACTTTTTGATCTGCAGATCTCTAATGGGACCAAGAGTAAGCTGGAATACAGGTGATTTTATTTCCTGCCTCATTATATTTAGTTTCTTAAAATGGCTTTTACTTAAGTGATTCCCCAAGACACTGCTTAGAGCAAAAGCATATTATCTGGAGACGCATAGCTCCTTTCATTCCACTTTTCTTCCTGCTCATGTTCCAATGAGTGAATAAGAAATACCAAAGCCCTCTGTGTAACACTTCAGCAGTGTCATCCCGGGGAGGGACATGTTCTTTGCAGGCTCTGCTCAACAACAGAAAAAGCAAAACAACAAGGAACCACAAACCACGGGCAATTCATTCAAGGTCAAGTCAGCCACTCACTATGTAAGTGAGGCACTGGTCCGCCTTGAGAGGACATGAAGTTCACTTGAGGGATCTACAGTGGGATGCTGAAAGTTAGGAGATATGTCTATAACTGATTATGCAATATATTCCATAGGAAATTAATTCCAAAAGTCAGGATCCTTTCATTCTTTTTCCGGGGGACAAGTTGGGCATCATTGAGACAGAACTTAAGTTGTATTTCAGTGAAAAAGCAACATGTTTAAAGGTGAGGAGAGAGGGAGAAAGAATCATTCAGACTAAGAGAATAGCACGAGTTTGGAAGCAGATAACAAACGTAAAGCGAGAATATAACAACTAGATTTATCCTCAGCCCAAGTAGGGTAGTAGGGAGAGAGGAAATCAGAAATACATGTCTAAAAGGGAGGTTAATGACTTTAGTCTGGTGACTAAGCGAATTTAGAGTTTCTATGGAAAATTCAGATCTAAAGCTCAGGATGGATGACGACCAAATTACAGGTGAAGATTGAGTTACCTGTATAAAGGTAGTAGAGGATCCTTTAGGGGTGTACACATGGCATGGTTAGAGACCGACCCTATGCAATGTCTACATTTAACTCTTTGGTTACTACTAGTTTAATGCTATACTAGCCAGTTTTTAGGCCTCTGGGACTCTGGTGCTATAGTGTTGCATATGCTAACCAAGAGTCTGGCAGTTCAAATCCACCAAGTGCTCCCAGGAAACTCTGTGGTGCGGTTCTATACTGTCCTACAGGGTCACCATGAGTCAGAATCAACTCAATGGCGGTGGGCTGGACCTCATAAGCAGTACGTTATTTAGGTTCTGACACATTTAGGACCAAGGTGGGTTCCTTTTGAAATACATGAAAGTTAGCAGATCAGGGTTGGCACCTCCTTGCATAGGTTGAGTATTAGATGATGCTTCCTGGATGCGTTAGTTTTGTAAACTTTTGCCTTTTCTTCCCCTGTGTTTCCATGAGATAAGGCTTGCAAGACAATTATGACTCTTCTGTGTCACAGTTAGGGAGCCCTCCTGGATTTGTTTTGTTTTGTGTCATATATGGAAAATCAGAAGTTTTTCATACAACCTAGTGCAAAACTCAACTTCCATTGAGTCAATTCTGACTCAGCACCTACAATAAATTCTCTACGTCATTTGTATTGGCATATTGTCAGACCACAGATTGGTGGCACCAGGGTACCACTAGTCTAATTGGTGGCTTGTATTACCGGATCACATTCCCCAAAATTCATATTACTAAGCAAAAATTTAAGGACACATAATTAGTAAACACGCATCCAATACAGAAAACACGTGCCACCCCCAATAAAATAATTGGTAATAAATGGGTTTTAAAAGGAATATAAAAGACAACACAGATGGAAAGAAACATTCCAGGATGCAACAGGAGAACTACAAGAAAATGCACCTCAGATGTTATGAGAAAGTAAGAGGTTCACGGACGCAGATCATCACCAGCATTATCAAATGATGCCAAAAGTCGTAGACTGAGTTACTACATTTAGCTACTAGGAAGTCACTTGCCCTCTTTGAGGGTGCAGTTTCAATGGTGTGATGGGGAGAGAAAAGCAGCCTGCAGTATGTCAAGGATTGGTTTGGGTAACTCATCAGTAAATGGGCCAGTAGGAGAAATGGTCAAAAGGAATCAAGAAGCTAACGAAAATGACAGGTCAGCAAAGTTTTCTAGAGAGAAAGACATACTAGAAAGTGGAAAAGAGAATGCAAATACACCAAATAAGCATTTTTTTTTTACATAAATCAGTTAAAAAATAGAAATGTTTTAAATGCGATTTTTCTGTGCTGTTCATTGAAGAACTACACCGAGCCTAAGATTTTACAGCTAGCATGACTAATACACTTTCAATATTACCGTATCAAGGTGGTGTCGTGGTTAAGTGCTATGTCTGCTAATCAAAAGGCTGGAGGTTCAAATCTGTCAGGCGGTCCTCGGAAACTCTAGGGAGCAGTTCTATTCTGCCCTGCTCTGTTGCTATGAGTTGGAAACAACTCATAGGCAGTGGGTTTGGTTAATGCATATGTGTTTAATCTGTGCATTTAATTTTTTTCTTTAAGAGGTGTACTCTTATGTCAAACAGACGATTGCACAACTCTGAACTTAGTCTTCCTACAACACTTTTAAAGAAAGATTACAGGGGAAGCACCTGCAAAGAGTGAACATTTTCTGCATTAAAAAAAAAAAACCCTAAAATATGCACTCAACTTCATGGAAAGTAGGGATATGATTTAATAAAGCACTTGGGGGAAAAAAAAGGTTTTCAACTGAAAACACTCCTCACATAAACTATTAAGACTCTGTATACATTTCTCTAAAGATATAATGACTGCTTAAGTATCAAACAAATCTGAAATCTGAAAAAGGCATTCTAAAAATCAATTGAACAGTATTCTTCTTAATTGTCAAAGTCATGACGGAAAAAGGCAGACTGAAGGATTGGCTGACTGGAAGAGAGACTACAGTGACGTAAAAATTGAATGCAATGTGGGTCTTTGATTAGATTCTAGACTGAGAAAAGTCATGAGGGAGACTACTGAGGACACCTGAATAATGAGATCTATACAGTAGTTAATAGGATTGTTTTAGTGTAAGTTTTGTTGTTTCAATAATTTTGTTATGGTGAAGTAAGTAAGCTGCTTGAAAAGTATAAGGGCATTCTGTACTATTTTTGAAGCTCTTAAAGCCTGAAATTATTTAAAAGTAAAAAACTAAAGAAAAACCTTTAACTAGGAAAAGAAATGGGTCAAGAATCCTATGGAGGGGGAGGGTAGTTAAGGGAGTAAAATTGATGGTGTCATTTGAAGTACTATATTAACTTTTTTTTCTTTTTCTTCTTTTTTTAAGTATTAATTTCAAACAACGGAAAAATACCGTGTACGAAATGAAATTAAGAAAATACACAAAAATAAGTAAATGAATAGATTTATAAACTGATAAATTGACAGATAGCCAAAACCAAGTGCCGTCTAGTTGGATCTGACTCATGGCGACCAAAAATTGACAGATACATACATAAATAAATTGCTAAATGAAGTCAAATTAAAGGCCTTGGTTCTAAAAAAATAAGTTCCTTGCTTATATGTGAAATGATCTATGTGCACTTCAGAAAATAAGTTAATAAGCAGAAACACCAAATGTAATTTTCAAATCTGCATTTTCATTTCTTATATAATGTAAAGAATATTAACAGGGTCAATTTTGAAGTTGTGACACTATTCTGATTTTTAGTATCTACTTTGTACAAGGCACTGTTTAAGACATGTGAAACACGGTCTCTGATTATAAGGAGCATTTCATCAGAATTTTCCAAACATGGAAAATTATACATGTTTTCTAATAAAAGTATTTCACAAAATGTGTTACTCACAAAGAGGCAAGCAGAGTCATCTCGGTGTAGAGAAGAAGGTAACATGTGGATTGCCTGACAGGAGCTTGGACATCATGGAAAGGAGGACAGAATGAATCAGGGACATAAGGTCACTTGAAGGCAGTGAGGAGTAGTGATGAGGCCCAAAGAGAAGAAGATTTTAGGAAAAGGAAGAAGCCTACGCACAAGCATGGGATGGAAAAAAATGATAGTGTTGTTTTAATTATCTAATTCAAATGAGAGAGGAGGTGGAATTCTAAAGTTAGAATTTGACTGAGTGACAGAACGTAAGAAAGGCAGTTTGGGCTTAAAGATCTTTAGGGTGACTAGAAAACCACCTACTAAACTTCCCCATATTTAAGTTCAGTTTTCTTTCCCCAAATTTAGCATATCTCATAAACTGTAAAGTATGAAATACAAACTTCAGATGCCCTCTTCCAAATGGGCCTAATTCTCTAACGACATTGCTTAGTGTGTAATGAATTACTGTTTGCCTGTGTACTTCACATGGCCCTACAGGAAACTAAACAAGTAGCAAGTTGTCTGCTGACAACTTACAAAACTGAAAATCTCTTTGTTAACTGGATATAGTGCTCATTCTAGCAATTATCACTAAGGCATTTTAGTAGAATTTGGTCCACGAAATACTAGTGTCACAATATGTTTATTGGTCGTTGTCATGGATTGAACTGTATCCCCTCAAAAATGGGTATAGCAATTTGGCTGGGCCATGATTCCCAGTATTCTGTGATTGTCCTCTATTATTGTGTTTATAATTTTTGTTTTACATTGTAAATCCTAATCCCTGCCTCTAGTTAATGGGGTAATATTGGATTATGTTAAACAGGATTAGGGTAGGATTATAACACCCTTTCTAAAGCCATATCCTTGAGCCAATGTAAAGGGAATTTCCTTGGGGTGCAACCTACATGACCTTTTACCTTGTTGTTTGCTGTAATCAAGTTGGTTCTGACTCATAGAGACCCTATACACAACAGAATGAAAATACTGCCTGGTCCTATGCCAAGCCCACAATCATTTTTATGCTAAAGCCCATTGTTGTAGCCACTGTGTCAATCCGCCTTGTTGAGGGTCTTCCTCTTTTTTGCTGACCCTCCCCACTCTACCAAGCATAATATCCTTCTCCAGGCACTGATCCCTCCTGACAACATGTCCAAAGTATGTAAAATATAGTCTCTCCATCCTTGCTTCTAAGGGACACTCTGGTTGTACTTCTTCCAGGACAGATCTATTTGTTCTTTTTGTAATCTATAGTATATTCAATATTCTTCTCCAATAGCACAATTCAAAGGTGCCAATTCTTCTTATATCTCCTTTATTCACTGCCCAGTTTTTACATGCATGTGATGCAGGTGAAAAAACCATGGCTTGGGTCAGATGCTACTTAGTCTCCAAGGTGGCATCTTTACTTTTCAATACTCTAAAGTAGTCAGATTTTCCCAGTGTAATGTATCTTTTGATTTCTTGACTACTGCCTCCACAGTCATTGATTGTGGAACCAATTATCATGATGTTGCCTACTTACCCAGTTATAAAACAAAAGGGAAGCAAGCAGAGAGGTGGGGACCTTATACTACCAATAAAACAGTCCTAGGAACAGAGTGTGTCCTTTGGAGCTGAGCTTCTAGTACTGAGATGCTTCCAGACCATGGGAAGACTGATGGCAAGACTCATCTCCAAAGCCAAAAAGGAGACAGCCTTCCCCTGGAACTAACACCTTCTATTTGGACTTTTAGTCTACTGGACTGTGAAAACATAAACTTTTCTTTGACAAAGCCATCCACTTTTGGTATTTCTGTTATAGCAGCACCAGATGACTAAGGCAGTCACTTAAAAAAAAAATTGCTGTTGAATCAATTCTGACTCATCATTACCCTACAAGACAGAAAAGAATTATCCCATAGTGTTTCCAGTGAGTGCCTGGTAAATTTTAACTGCAGACCTTTTAGTTAGCTGCTGACCACTCATCCACTATATTACCAGGGTAATAGTTTAAACAAAAAAAATTCTTTCAGCAAACAAGTTTGATAAACTCTGAGTTAAGCAAGTTAACCATATTTCTTTGGTACTAGAGTTACTAGAACCTCAAAACCACTAATGAGAATTAGAATATTTAATAGAGAGAGGGATAAAACATATTGTTACATGGATTCAGTACAGATCTAGTGGTACAAGTGGTTCAGAGAACAAGCATTGGGAAAAAATGTATCAGATGTATGTCTATATAAGCAGAGCACACCTCTATAGATCAACTAGTTTAGTTCCATGCCTATAAAAAAGGAAGATTCTTCTCTAAAACAATGAGATTCCTGGTTACCTCTTGGTCTTGCAATTTCAACTTTTTTTCAGTGGGAAATTTTTCTCTCCCTGGGAAAATGGTTCTTCTTTCAAAGTGGAAATTACTAGAAAAAATAATTCGGGAACAAATTTGTCTTTTTCTGCCCATTTCTTGGGGTAGGAGACTTTAGGTTGTTAGCTACAACTGTAAACTTTATTCAACTTACACCATATTTAAGTCGTTTTTTTCAATGATCAGTTTGAGAACCATGTTCACACACACACGCTGCAATATGAAATTAGAATATTAAACCACTAGGTAAATTTCAAGGAAATAAAAATATACTTTTTAAATGAAGAAATAGGATTTCTGGCCAGTATGGTGCCATATAAGCACCATGCTGTCCCTCCACAGCAAAGACCTGAAAAACTAAGTAAAAGAGTGTCCAGTGAAGGGTTAACTATCTCAGCCAAAAAAACAAAAGCAACAAGAAACTGGCAGAAAACAGTGAGAAGAGATAGGAGGGTAAGTTCCCTATCAGCTAATCCAGTATGGATTTGCCATCTTTGACACTTGTGAGAGATCAGCAGTCAGGGAGTACAGGACACTAGATTTGTGGCTGTCTTGATGGAGGACGATGTACCTGGTGGCCAGGAAGGCATGCTTTCCCATCTCCTATCTTCTCCCCACTGCTATATCTGTGATAGACACCTCCTGGAAGGCTGCAGTGGCTCGGATGCTGGACAAGTACAGTGTCTGTACTGACTGGATTCACCACAACTGCACCGGAGATGGCCAGATGGAGAGCAAGCAGGAGCACCTTCAGGAGCTCCTAGGAGGACACAGATCACCCACTGGACATTCCCTGCTGCATCATAGCTGAGCAGCTGGCCTTGTCTATTTGATAAGGAGGTGAAAAATGTTGCGACCACAGAAGGAGAAGCAACAAAGAATGCAGAGTCTTCTCTCTGTGATACAACCAAACAAAACAAAATAAAGCAGGATGAAACAAACAAATACACAATCAATAAGCAATGAAAACAACTACTGAATGGCCCCAAGACAGTAGACAATATGCAAATATATTAAAAAACAGGAGAAGAGTGTTGAGTAGGTGTACAAAATAAAACACTGGATGATTATTCCAGTAGAAGAGAAGGGAACAGAATTACCTAATAGGGAATTCAAATCTCTAATATTCAGAGCTTCCAAGAGTTGAAGGAAAAAGCAGACAAAAATGAGGAAAAAATATGTAAATGTGTGGAAAAGGCATCCAAAATCATGGAAGAATTCATGAAAATTATACAAGAAAAGAATGCCAAAATTAATTCATAAATAAAAATCATACAAATGCAAAAAACTAGAAAGCCAAAAAAATAAACAACAAGATTCCAGAAATGGACAGTGTTGCAAAAGGGCTAAAGAGCAGGTTTGAAATAATGGAACAAGGATCAGTAAAATGGAAGATTAAACACTTGGGTAAATCTCTGTTTAAGGAAAAAAAATATATAGGAAATATGAAGAACCCTGAGAATTATGTGAGATACACTCAAAAGCAAAAATTTGCAAGTAATTGGAATTCCAGAACAGTGAGAGAAAGAAAAAAGACAGAGAACATTATTGAAGAATAGCCAGCCAAGAACAGCTGACAGAAAAAAATCTCTAATATGAAAAACAAAAAGCTGACCATCCAGGAAGGTCAATGAATCCCATTTAGTATATCCAGCCAAGTGCTGTCGAGTCTAACAGAAAATCACCAAGGGTTATTATAATTATGTTCACTAAAACCAAAGACAGAAAAAACATCCTAAGAGATGCTTGAGAAAAACAATCACAAAGGAGAAACAATAAAACTAAACCCTGATTATACAGTAGAAACCATGCAGGCAAGAAGGCAATGAGAGATATACATAAAATCTTGAAAGACAAAACTTGCCAAACAAGAATAGTATTTCCTGCAAAACTCCCATTCAAAGATGATGGTGAAATTAAGACATTTCCCAACAAATATAAATTAAAGGTGTGTGTGAAAAGCAAAAGAAACTTACAAGAATTGCTGAAGAGAGTCCTTTAGTCTGAGAACAAACAATATCAGACTACAGCCTGAATCTTGGATGCAAGATTGTATCAATCAGATGCTAAGCTAGGAAATGAACTCATAAGGACTATCCAAAACCAAAAGACAAACAACAAAGAACCAGTGAAATTAGTCTGTAAACCCTAACAACATCAGAACAACAGAAGAGGAAATACACAATAAACAGTGCAGACATAAAACTTTCCAATGGAGCTGAAGGCAAGCTACTATCAACAACAGAGGTTAGTTCAAACCTAGGAAGACAAGAGAAAATTTCAATGGAACAAATGTACTCATCAAAATAAAGAAGGAAAACATAAAATATTAGTGAATCCAAAACCAACCAAAAAAAAAAAAAAAAGAAAAAGAAATCCACAAGCAAAGGAATTCAGCACAGTAAGAGTAACCAAAAATATGTTAACACAATGCAAAAGGTGTTATGAAATGACAGCAACAATGTGCTGTTTACAGGAGACATACCTTAGAAACAAAGACTCCAGACACATTGATCAATGGAACAGAATTGAGAATCCAGATGTAAATCCATCCATCTGTGCTCACCTGATCTTTGACAAGGGCCCAAAGTCCATCAAATGGGAAAAGGACAGTCTTTTCAGCAGGTGGTACTAGTAAAACTTGATGCCATCTCCCAACAAGGAGCAAACTGGAGGGCATCATGCTAGATGAAATGAGTCAATCATAGAGGGATAGGTGTTATATGAGACTACTACTATGAAAACTCATGAAAAGGTTTACACACAGACAAAAATGATCTTTGATGGTTACCACGGAGGGGAAAGGCAGAGATGGAAAAAAAAAAGTACAGTAGTAGTTTGGCAGTATTTGTATAGTACTTAGGTCTCTTGAACGAAACAAACAAAAACACTGTTGTCCAGTTGATTCCAGCTCATAGTGACCCTACTGCACTGAGTAGAACTGCCCTATACAGTTTCTAAGGAATTCCTGGTGGATTCCAACTGCTGACCTTTTATTTTATTTATGCCACCTCTAGACTTCTACTATATGCCAATATCAATAGGTGCATTCATAAAATATAACAACATAATGTTGATAATGTACAGTTAGTTCACAACTCCATGTAGTGGGATCAAAGTTGAAGAAAGTTTCAAATCACATCATAATTCTGCAGCTGGAGAAGGGAAAAGTAAGATAATGTCCAGCACTAGGATGTGGCTCAGGAGAAAGGATGACACATCCATCAAAAATAATTAACACATCAAACTTCTTTTCAAAAGGTACAATACGTAGTCATCAAGGTCTTTCATTCAGAACTATCTATTTTGTGATTGTAATAGGGATTGAGATCAAAGCTAATTATCGTATCTGCCATTATATTTCTTAATCACACGTATGCTAATTATTATGTCACTTTCAGTAGGCTATTTACATAATCATAATTATTTTTGATTTAGAGCCATCTCAATTATAAGCAGTAAGATTATTCCTTCTCAAGTGTACAACCAGAATTGACAGACGTTGCATCACTACATAAACTGCAAAAGAAACCATAATGTATGTTTTAATACAACCTTTTGTTTTGGAAGTTTATCAACATCAAAACCCATCTTTTTCCTAACAGAGTGCTATAATTAGATCCCCCTACAAATAATAATTTACTTAATTGGGATAGATTTCCAAGCCCATTTATTTAGAATGACTTTTTTTTCCTGTTTTGGAAGATGTGAACCTTGAAGCGAATTGTTAGATTTGACTGGTTTTGTCCTAATAAGAAGTCATTTGGTTGTGCAAATGGATAGTGCACTCTGTTGCTCACCAAAAGATTGGAGAAATGAGTGCACCCAGAGATGACTCCAAATGAAGCTGTGTCGATTCTGACTCTTTGGGATCCTATAGGACAGAGTAGAACTGCCCCATAAAGTTTGCAAGGAGTGGCTCATAGATTTGAACTGTAGACTTTCTTATCCACTGATCTCTTAACCACTGTGTCACCATGGCTCCTCCAAAAAAATCAGCTATTGATAATTTTTTGGAGCAAATTCTACTCTGATTCATATTAGGGTCACAATGAGTTACAGTCCACTCAAGAGCACCTGTCAGGTTGGTAGTGGCTTCTAATAAAATGCATCTATCATTGTAACTTTCCAGATTGCTATCACATTTTTCTCCTCACCTATCTAGGTAATTCTACATTTGCTCTATACCAACTAAGCCAAACAAGGCCAATGAGGAAGACATACTGTGTTCATCACTGTACCCCAAAAAAGTTTTCAGTTAAAATTTGATGGTAGGAATGTAATAACACTTTGTTTCAAAACATTAGCATTAGATATAATATTACTTGTAATAGAGAAATAAAAGATTTGCTGAAGTAAAATGAGGTCTTTCTTCCAGAAACGAGTGTCTGGAAAGGGAAGTGTAAATATTATATGGGCAACCATGTCCAGTGAAGGCGAATAACAGAAGGAACGCAATCTTAAAGAAAAGCTCTTAGCTGGAGCTAATGTCTAGTGTGATGGAAGAATATACATGATATGATAATAAGGGTGTGTGTATGTGTGTAGTGGGGAGTAAGGGGAGGAACAGTGGGTGTATATATCAGTGGGAATGAATGTAAGTAAGAAACTAAACTCCTGGCTGAGGAAACAATAGTGTGCATCATATCCAAAGAGTGAGCTCAAGTCAACGTTCCATTCTAAATTCCTTGGGAAGAGTGATGTGGTAGAGTTAGACTGTATTTCTCTGGCTGTCTTCTGAATATGGTGTATGCTCACATAGCTATTGAAAGGAGTTCTATCAGTTGTCTAAGAAAGCAGTGATGACATTGTTTTTCCTTTCCCTTACCATGATTTCAATCAATTACTGAGTCCCTGGGTAGTACAAATGGTTACCATGTTTGCATGCTAACTGAAAGGTCTGTGGTTCAAGTTCACCAGAGGCACCACAGGGAAAGCTCTGGTGAACTATGTCTGAAAAATCATCCTTGAGTACTCTGTGGAGAACCACCTTACTCTGATAGCCATAGGTCACCATGTATCAGAACTGACTTCTTGGCAGCTGGCAAGTGGTAACAGTAGTATATCTCATCACCGAATTCATTTGTGCAATCAAATACATTTCCCTACAAAAGCAACAATTCTTTCTGATTTCTTTTTGGTAAATGGTACTTGATTCTTGAAATAAACTAAGTTTGATTATTTCGGTATAATCTCTGTTCAGTAGTTATGAAGTCTTGTCACTTTTCTCTGCTCCTTTAGTCAATTAAAAATTTCTAAACACTTAAAAAAATTTACTGTGCTTTAAGCAAAAGTGTACAATCCAAGTCAATTTGTCACACAAAACCTCGTACACACATCACTGTGTAACTCTAGTTGCTCTCCCTACAACTGAACAGCATACTGTATTTTCCACGTCCATTCAACAAGCTCCTGTCCCCTCTGCCCTCTTATCTGACCTCTGGATAACAGCTGCTCAGTTAGCCACTTTTATACACTTAACCCAAAAAGCACACTCTTTGGTAGTATCATTTCATGTCTTAGAATCCAATTTTCTGAAGAGTTGGTTTCACGACTGGTTTCAGCTCTGTGATAAGAGGGAGTCTAGGGACCATGTCTTCAAGGGACCCTCCATTCTGTTGGACCATGAAGTCTAGTCTTTTAATAGAGTTCTAGTTCTGCACATCCACTTTTTTCCCACCACATTAGGGACACTGTGTTGTCACCCTGTCAGGACAGTCATTAGTGGTTACTTGGCACCATCTAGTTCTGCTGATCTCATGCCCATGTAGCTTCTAGATTATATGGCTCCTTCTGTCTGCTGGCCTCATATTTTCCTCATGTCTTTGATGTCCTTCATTCTCCTCTTTTCCAGGTAAGTCGAGGCCAATTGATGTTACTTGGGTGGCCGGACACTTTTTATCTCAGCTGTCCAATATCAACGCTGCTGATTCTTACTTGTCCTCCCTAGGTCTAGATCAGGATTTCTCAATTTCAACACTACTGACACTTTGGGCTGCAGACTTCTCTGCTCCGGGGAGCAGTCCTGGCATTGTAGAAGCAGCCCTGGCTTCTGCCCACCAGATGCCTGTGGCTTCCCCCGTAGTTCTATGAGCTAAAAATATCTCAGCTATGAAAAACATCCACTGGGGGATGAAATGGTCCATAGCTAAAAACCACAGGTAATGCTGCTTTCTGATTGGTCTGGACACCACTGCTAGACGTAGCTTACTTTCACCTGGCCTACCAGGAGCATGTGAGAGCAAGTCACTCCTTCTTCCTTGAGACACTTTCCTCACTTAACTTCCTTGTTTTCCTCTACCTTTTAGCTATCTTCCAGTCTCTTTTACAAGTACTTTTTCATCTCTCTACCTGCCTAACTGTTGCAGTGTTCCGAGGTTTAATCCTTGGAGCACTACCTTTTCTCTCACTAGTCACTCCTTCAGTGACATCTACATGCAAATTTATATCTTTAGACCCACGATCTCCTGCAGACCTATATATCCACCCTCTACTCATATCTGGGGGAAGAAGTGAAGTTTTCAGTGACTTTATTCAACTTGCATCTTCAATGTCCGAGGAAGGAGCAGTCAGGAAATCAAGCCATGTATTGTATCATGTATGTACGCTGCAAAAGACCTCTTTAAAGCTTTAAAAAGCAAAGAAATCACTTTGATAACTTCCATTCCTATGCCCTGTCTTCAAAAAGCTGCCTAATGATCATACTATCTATCTTAGTTATCTACTGCTACTATGACAGAAATATTATAAATAGGTGGCTTTAATAGACTGAACTTTACTTTCTCACAGTTCGGGAGGCTAGAAGTCTGAATCCAGGGTGCTGGCTCAAAGGGAAGGCTTTCTGTCTCTGCTAGCTCTAGAGAAAGGTCCTTGTCACTTTGAGCTTCTGCTCTTAGATACCTTCATATGTTTTGACATCTCTTTCCCATTTCTGCTCACTAGATTACTTCTAATTTCTTTTATATCTCAAAAGAGACTGACTCAAGATACACTCTACACTAAGTTGCGTCTTAAACAAAGACAACACATTCCAAAAATGGGGTTATACCCATGGGTCTAGAGGTTAGAATTTATAACACATATTTCTGAGGGACATAATTCAACTCATAATATTTTCGAAAGCCAAAATTTGAATTAGTGGACTGGAAAAAAAAAAGGAAGAAAATATTTGAACTCAATACTCTGCCAGAAAACTCAATTCTTGTGTGACAGTAATACCAAAAGAGAGTCCAATGATTTAAGAAAATAATTTAAAACAAAACTTTTCCTATTGTATTTAAATATTTCAAATTTTGACCCCAAAAGACCTTGAAGAAGATACAGTATTTAAAATAAATAACTGTAAATATTTTAGAATTTAATTCTGAAGGTGAGTTTACCACATAATTTTCTGTGGAAATATAAATTTTATTTGAATAATAACTATGAATAATCACATTGAGACAAATGCATAGTCATATACAGTTAAGGAAAAATTAATAACTGTAACTTAAATATATGCCACTTCTATGCAGCTTCACATATAATTTCCATGTGGTTCAAATTTATACTTCAATAATATAAAGATCATAAAAGTTTTATAAAGTTAATTAGAAGCTCTAGCAAATAACCTTGATCATGATCTTATTAAAAATTTCAATGTGAAAGCAATATATATGTTCTCATGTTGGGGACAAAGGTTTAAAAAATTTACGTTGAAATTCAAAATTTCTCCTAGAAATATACTTTCTAATTTGAAACTCAAATTTGTAGATTAAGATGCGACTTGTTCGAGAGATTTTCACACAGCACTATTTTTGTGCAGTTGCTCTTTCAGAAGTTTTGTTGCGGTAGTGGTGGTGGTTAGTTCCTCATCAGATGCTGAGTGGGAAACTCTGGTCATGTAGTGGATAAGTACTATGTCTGCTAACCAAAAGGTCAGCAGTTCAGATCTGCCAGGTGCTCCTTGGAAACGCTATGGGGCAGTTCTACTCCGTCCTACAAGCTCACTATGAGTCAACTGACTCAACAGCAGTGGGTTTGGTTTAGCCTTGGGTATTCTTAGGTAGGACTTTCAGAAAGATGGTAAGTCTGCACTTAGGATATCTGTAGTACAGTTTACACATTTCATCATATTAGAATCCTAAAGTCATTTTACTTTTTCTACTGGGAGTAAAAATTTCTGAAGTGATTAAAATATATGAAATGCCATGACACATTTTTCCAACAAATGATAGGTAGTCATTATCAGAAACATAAAACTTACTCCTATAAGAAAATGTATGATATTGAATCTTCAAATAGCAAGTATGTACACTTCTTTGAGATAATAATATCCAATACCTTTATGTTTGGAATGCTTTCATAATGGTCATAAGAATGGTTTTCCTGCCTACCTGCCTACCTGCCTGCCTGCCTGCCTGTCTGCTTGCCTGCCTGCCTATCCGCCTGCCTGCCTGCCTGCTTGCCTTTTTTTCATTCCAAAGCAGTCCTATACAAATTAAATTCAACATCTGAGTATTCAGAATTAATTTTAGGAAATTATCTCTTCTAGAAAACACAATTTGAGAATAACCAAAATATTGCTTAGGGGTGCCAAACCCCAAACAAACTCACTGCTGATGAGTTGATTACAACTCATAGTGATCCTATAGGTCAGAGTAGAACTGCCCTATAGAGTTTCCAAGGAGCACCTGGTGGATTTGCACTACTGACCTTTTGGTTAGCAGATGTAGCACTTCATCACTATGCCATCAAAGTTTCCCTTGGGGTGCAGATTTCCAAAAATTTTAAATATGGATACCTGTTTAGTCAGGGCCATTTATCAGTAGTGAAAATTGTATATCAAAGCATTAATGAGAAACTAGTTTAAATAATACAATTAAGCCATGACTAGTTTGTGAAGAGTTGTGACAATTTTAAATACTCAAACAATGTTGAATGTTAGTAATTCAAGAAATAAGTAAAGTTCCAAGTGTTGAGACATGTGGATTTTAAGACTCTTAGCATCTTCATTGGTGTGTTTAAAATGTTCTCTTTTTACTTCAGGCATGAAGTAAATGCTACCAGTAGAATGAATGGAGCTATACTAAGTTTTAGGCCATTCTAAAAAATATAATATTCATACATATAATTTAACTTAATGCAAATTTTATTTTTATATTTTTAATTGGATTCATATTTCAGTCAACTTTCAACATTAAAAAAATTCCAAGTCAAAGAATAAAGCATGCTTATCTAAAAAGAAACACTTTTTGGAAACTAACCAAATGAAAAAAATCCAGAAAAATTTCACAGATATGGACTTCTTTGAGATACCATTTGAAGACTCAGCAATGGAAAAGAAATGAGGGCATGAGGATTGGAGGGAGAAAGAAGAAACGCATAAGATACACCTTCATTTAACACTAGGAAACCCTGGTGGCGTGATGGTTAAGAGCTACGGCTGCTAACCAAAAAGAACAGTTTGAATCCATCAGATGCTCCTTGGAAACCCTATAGGGCAGCTCTATGCAGTCCTATATGGTCTCTATGAGTCAGAATAGGCTCAGCTGGAACAGGTATGTAACATTAATAAACCAAAAACAAACCTGTTGCCATGGAATTGATCCCAATTCACAGCGACCCTACAACACAGTAGAACTGCCTCCATAAAATTTCTATGGAGTGGCGGATGGATTTGAACTTCCAACCTTTTGGTTAACAGTCATAACTCTGAACCACCGTGCAACAATACATAGTAGAAAAAGAGTATCCCAGCCATAAACTTTATAAATAAGCTTGACATATAAGGATTATAAAGGTAAGATGACAAGATACTTGGCAAACTCTTTATGGACAGACAGCCATCACAGTTTGCTCTTCCATGTTTCCTAGGCCAACTTGGAGGCTACCAGAGTCATGCAGAGAACAAAGAATATTTTAGAGGAAGAAACTCATCACCGTTGAATGGATTTTGACTCACAGTGACCTCCTCTGAGTAGAAATGCCCCACGAGGTTTCCATTCAGTTTTTAAGGAAGCAGACTGTTGTATCTTTCTTCCACTGAGGAGCTGGTATATTTGAAACTCCCAATTTTGGTTTTCAGCTGGGCATTTCTAACCACTGTGCAATCCAGAATCCCTTAGAAAAGGAAGGTGAAATGGAAAGAGCTATTCTAAAAGGGACAATAAACCTTACCTAGAGAAACTGTTTCTAGTTCTAAGTAGAATATTAAGCAGAGAAACTTGTTTAATAGTAAAGGTACCTGTTCTTTTCCCAAGCGGAAAGGTGGTACTTGTCATCTCACATTTTAAAATAAAAACAACTCAGAGCTAGCTCTCAAATATTTCTTGGCATGTAGGGGAAATAATTTTCTCTGGTATGTGTTGGATCCATCCTTTTGGGGAGTGGCAAGAGAATAATTCTTTGAAAAGCAAATTATCAGTTGACATCTCTTTTAGGATGAAAAGTTTTGTGTTTGTATTTATTTAAAATTCTAGCAGCTTTATATGGATTCATCCAAGCAAAAATCATTTACAATTTATTTTTACTTCAACATATCACCCAGTTAACAATTTACAATGTGCTTTTTTTTCTTTTAACTAGTAATTTAAGAACTACTTTATAAAGATTATTTCAATCAAGAATGATAAAAGACCTATCTATACCTTGTATAAACAGATTGCCAACACCTGGAATTAAAAGCTCTTAAAAAAAACAAAAAAAACAAAAAAAAAAACCACTTCCTTTGAGTTAATTCTGACTCATAACCATCCTATAGTGTAACACTGTTCCTAAAAATAAATATATCTAGCAAAAACAAGCCAAAGCCACTGCTGTCAAGTTGATCCCAACTCATAGCAACCCTACACTCTGAGCACAACTGTCGCATGGAGTTTCCAAGGAGCACTGATGGATCTGAACTGCCAAACTTTTGGTTAGCAGATGCAGCACTTAATCACTACGTCACCAGGGTTTCTGAATATATTTAGTCAATATAAATTATCAGTTTATCTTAAAGGCACTTTATGAGCAGGAGATAAGTATACATTACTACTTTCTCCTGCCCAAAATAGTTTAAGTTCTCTATAGCCAAGTTTACACTTTCGAGTGAAAAAAATAAAGGAACCTTTCACATTTTCTCTATCCCAGTGGTGTTCAGAGGCATCCTCTCAAAACACATTTAAAATTATAATTTGAAGTATATCAAAACATTGGTCACTGCAATGTGGAGGAATTCTTTATAACTCAGTGTGTGAGCATTTTCAAGGAGGCAAGCATTTGCAAACAAGAAAATTATGGATTCACTCACATTGAAACAACATGAAAGCAACCAGTTTTGTTACTACATTGGGTGCCCAGCGTTCAAAGGCATAATTCAAAAACCCTCATGAGTCCACCTGGCATTTATTCCTTACAATATCTTGCATTTTAAATATGGTAGCAGTCACGCATAAAGTATGGCAATGAACTCTGCTTTAACATTCTATGTTGCCTTCTTTTGAAAAACAAGGGTCCTTAGGAGTAAGAAAGCCTAACCACAAAGAGTAGCCAGGTTCTTCAGACAGACACTGATTTTAGATTCAAAACTAGAAAGTAATTAAAGTATTTCTTAATCAATTAATAGTCAACCCTGTAAGCATTGGTTAATATTAATACAGAAAAAAACCCTCCTTATTAAAAATAAGCAAACAAAAAAATCTTTGTTTAAAATAGTATCTTTAATTCACCAAAGTTGTCTCATTACTTAGTACAATACACTAGGAAGTCATTTGCTTTCTGTGTTATGTTCTTACATGTAAAAGTTTTACAACAGTGCCTGACCCATAGTAAGCTATTGTTATTATTTTACGGGAAGTAATGCCAGAGTTCAACTATTTCAATAAAGTTAGAAGGGAAAAAAACCTGCAATCCTGTTAGATTTTCAATAAGTTAAGGCTGTTGAAAACATGCTTACCTGGACATGACTATCCAGATTTATAAATCAGTTATTCTGGGTATTTTCTAAGTAGTACAAGATTTTTTTTTTTTCCTGTTAGAACCTGGATGTCTCCTTTCTTGCAACTGCCAAGGCAGGTGATGAAGTGTACCACCCCTTTCGGTCTTCAGTTTTGGCCCCATGCTCTGCGAGCTGCTGTAAAGTTAACTACAAGTGCTAACAACAACAACAACAAAACAAAACAAAACAGCTTCCTTTAAATTGCCACATAAGCCAATTTGGGATCAATGTGATGTAATGGATTTTAATAGGAATCAAAGGCACCAAACAGACAGAAGAATACAATTGATGTGCCTTAAGCAACTACATAAGAATTTTCTGCAATTGGTTATCAAAATTACCAACTTGTATTCAAGAAGCAGTTAAGTTCCATGATGATTACCAAGGAATAAAGACTCACATAGGCATGTGAGGGTGCCAACTGAGGGCACAGAAACAAGACAATAAAAGGTCTCACATCAAAATATAAAACAGTGTTTGCGAGTTTTGTTTTGTTTTATTGTCTTCTTCTCATAGCAGCTCCAGCTGTACGTTTTATCAACATCCTAAATGGGGTAATTGGTAGTAGACAACAGGTCAACACAGAGGATATGCAGTTTTGAATTAACTGCCACGGAAATTTTTTGTATGTTTACATCAGATATTTAGGATAGTATGCATTATATTCTATAGCTTTCTTCGTCTCCCCCCTTCCACAAAATAATAGTCTGTTTTAGTACAAAACCTTACCTTAAGATATTTTCCAAATTGGGGAGGGGAAGATTCAAACAAAGTAAAAATTCTTCTCACAGATTCTGGTTTGTTACATGATCCACCTGAATTTCTAATTCAACAAGATTTCAGAAATATAAGTCTTTATGACTATCATGAAAGTATCACCAAAAGTCATTTTTATTAATAAAGGGATGGGTTAAAATAGACGTCTTTAAGATCCCACAGCTCAATACCTTGTTAAATATAAGTTCTCTGAAATTGGAATGTGAAGATAGAAAGCATATATAGAACCATTAAAATCTCTGACAAGTGTTTTGAAAAGATAAATTATTATTGGACAGAAATGGGATAGAAGTTGAGAAAAAAAAACAGATAGCTGAGATAACACTGATGCTCTGGGAAAAACAAAAATGATAAGAACAGAAAACTTGCAATTGGTAACAACTAAAGGTTACAACAGGAGCAGAAACAATGGCTCTGAGTTCCGCACATAGGGACAGTCCAGTCAGGAGACACATCCAGCCTGAATCCGGGTAAAAGAAGGCCTTGTTTTCCGTGCGGCTCTACCTTCTCCTTTCTTGACACACGAACACATACTTGCAGGCTGGTTAAATATGACGCCCTTGCAGTAAGCATCTTTGAAATTTTCCAGGACAGTTAATGGCTCTTTTTCAGTATTTTCAAGAATTTGGGTCATATCTCCAAATTGTCAATATTTATTTATTACTGGAAACCTTTCTCTGGTCAGGAAAGGTATGCAACAGGGTTATATCCTTTCACCATACCTATTCAATCTGTACACCAAGCGAATACTCTGAGCAGCTGGGCTCTGTGAAGAGGAATAGGGCATCAGGCTTGGAGGAAGACTGATTAACAACCTGTGTTATGTAGTTATACAGATGACACAACCTTGCTTGCTGAAAGTGAAGAAGGGTTGAAACACTTACCAATGAAAATCAAAGACAACAGCCTTCAGTATGGATTACACTTCAACATCAAGGAAACCAATAAGCAACATCACGATAAATGTAGAAAAAGATTGAGGTGATCAAGGATTTCATTTTACTTGGATTCACAATCAATGCTCAAGAAATCAAAAGATGTATTCCATTGGGCAAATCTTCTGTAAAAGGTCTCTTTAAAGTGCTGAAAAGAGATGTCACCTTGAAGACTAAGGCATGTCAACAAAAGCCATGGTATTTTCAGTCACATCATATGTATGCAAAAGCTGTACAAAGAATAAGGAAGACACAGAAACTGGAGACTTTGAATTGTGGTGTTGGAGTAGAAGACTGAAACATGCTACGGACTGCCAAAAGAAGAAACAGATCCATCTTGGAAGAAGTACAACCAGAGTACTCCTTGGAAGCAAGGGTGGCAAAACTACATCTTACATAATTTGGACGTGTTGTCAGGAGAGATCAGTCCCTGGAGAAGGACATTATGCTTAGAAAAGAAGACGGTCCGCAAAAAAGAGGAAGATTCTCGATGAGATGGATTGACCCAGCGGCTGCTACGATAGGCTGGGGCATAAAAGTGCTTGGCGAGCGTGGTGCAGGATGGGGCAGTGTTTCATTTTGTTGTATGATGACTTTCATTCTGTTGCCATGAGTCAGAACTGACTCCACGGCACCTAACAATAACAACAACATTTCTCCAAATGGGACTGTGAGCTTTGTTGGGGCAGAAAAAGCCTGAAGTCATCTTAGTATTTCTCTAGCCTACTAACAGTACCTGCAACACAGTATGTATCCAAACCTTCCCTACTGTTTGCTTAAGAAGACCTACACATTTATTTAGTCTCTCCCATGACACCTTTTTTAGAATTATAGTCATCGCTGTAGCAAATATTGCAATAATGTTAGAATACAACTAAATTACGTAGAACAAGCATGTTCAAGGATCCTTTACTTCTTGACTTCTTACTAAATGGTAAGAGAAACCCAGACTTCACCTCTAGATTTTCTTCCTTTATTTGTAGGTGTACTGTCTTGCTCCACAGTTTTGCAAACTGCATTTACATAACACAAGTGGTCACAACAATTTTCCATAGTACTTTGGTTTGAAAAATATGTCCAAATTAGTGCTAGGCACTGTTTCTTTTCCACGAATAAGATGCTCATTAAGTTTGTCACAAAGAGGGAATCTAGTCTATGAAATAATTCAAAATTATCCTGTAAAGCAGTTTTGAAAATGTTGTCATCCCTTTCATTTCAAAATCCTTTTACTGTTACAAAATCCTTTTTCTGTTCCATGTTTGGGATTAAAATACTCATTCATCCAGACATCGTTGTCACCTTCTCTCTCTACTGTCTTTTAAAGTCTTCAGACTCTAGTTCTGAGGTGACAGAAAATAACCAAAATGTCAAACACAGTTACTGTAGCAGAGGTACAGCTAGTTAAACATTCAGATCAATGCAGTAGAGTTAGAAGAGTGCCACTGAACTAAAAGGGCCAGCTGTTGCCACTGTCATTGGATCAAACACCTTATCAAACATTGCTCTTTTGAAAACCAGAACCAAAGCCATTGCAGTTGAGTCAACTCCAACTCATAGCAACCCTATAGGTCAGAGGAGAAACGCCCCATAGAGTTTCCAGGGAGCACCTGGTAGATCTGAACTGCGGACCTTTCAGTTAGTAGCTCTAACTCTTAACCACTACACTTTCAGGGCTTCTTAGTCTTTTGAAGGGGATGTTAAAAATTCCTATGAAATCAATGAAATCAAAAGCAAACATACAAGTGTGTATGTGAGTATACATCATGTATATATGTACTCACACGCACATACATATGTGTTTGTTTATTTTTTGTATGTACATACATTTCACGCATAACCACAAAGTCATGAAGAATGTCAAAGAGGAGATAAAGATCTTATGTTCGTGAATAGTTTCCTTCCTTTAAGGTAAGGTGATATAATGCTGGGATGGAGCAAGTTTTAGGTTAGTACATAGCATGGAGTGTTGGGTCAGTACACTGGAGAAGCACCTACTTAAGTCTAGATGGCGGTAAAATAAGAGGAAATGGGATAAGATGATTTGTTCTCCAAAAAAGGTTTCCTCCGTTAAACAAAATTCCATTTTCATTTCAATTTTCTCCCCAAAGTTAACAACATACCCAGTATCCAGTGCTGTTGAGTCAGATCCGACTCATGGTGACCCTAGCGTCCAGCATAGAACTGCCCCCTAGAGTATTAAAGGAGCACCTGGTGGATTTGAACTGCTGACCTTTCCCTTAACAGTGGTAGCACTTAACTCGCTACATATAAGGAAAGACAAAAGCATAGATAGGACTTGGTCTCATAGAAGATTAAAAAAAATAAAAGCCATACTTTTGATTGATAGACAGAGGGGTGGGGTGCAGGGAGGAGTGGCCAGAGGCTTTGGAGATTTCCAGCTGTTGACACTGGACGGCTTCCTTCTTTCGGACACTGTGGCTTTCTCAGAGGTGGTGAAGGAGGAAACCCGCTAAAGAGCAGGAATGGAAAGCCGTGGAGGCCTGCAAACACTGAGGGCCTCAGATGTGGTGCTGGCGGGCCCCAGCTGGCAGGCCCTGTGGTTAGAGGGTTGGAGCTCAGTCCTCAGCTCCGAGGGCCCTCAGAAAGCTCAGCGGGGGAGGGCTGTGGCATCCTGGCGGTGAGATTCAAACAGCAATATCCATGGGCATGAAAATAAAGAAGGAAAAAATTCTCCCTGTCTGTTTACCAAATTTTTTGGAACTTAAAATACCCAGTATTTTCATCCCGAGAACTAATGACTTAAGGCAGTAATAAACAAAGTGACTGTTCAAAATTCAGAGTTTAGTCTGTTTGGCCATGGGGTAACCTGATTTAGCAGTCCCAATTAAATCTAAATATGGAAAAAGACAGGTGGTCAGTGTAGAAAATTATACTGAAAGATCTTTTTTCCTTTGGCTGACGGAGTTAGCTCTTTGAAAGTCAGGGTGAGCTGGTCACAGATATGAGGGAAGGGTTGTTTGGGGACAGTTAAGAAGACAGGGACACAGCGATGCTATTTAGAGTCAAGAAGAAGAGGATCTAGTCTTTAGTCTGCTGTGTGCTGGAAAACAGGCAAGTCACTGGAACTCCACAGGTTACCCTTGGCTCATCCTGGTGTCAATCATTGGCTGGCGGAAGACAGATGAAGGCACACAAAAGGTAAAGGCAAAATATGATGCAAGCATCATATACAGTTATTTTGGTGAGTTGTTTCTTTCCTCATACTTTGAATGCCTAGTGGATGTAATAAACAGAACTGTAAAACTTAGATGTACCCATGGGAAAGGAGAAATTTGGAAGATAATTTAGATTGCAGCTTAAGCAGAGGTGACACCTCACTGAGATTGGTGGTGTCTAGTCAAGATAGTTTAGTAACACTTGGTATAAGTGGTACAAATGGCTAACGTACTCAGCCACTAACCAAAGGGACAGAGGTTCGAGCCCACCTGGAGTTGCCTTGGATAAAAGACCTTAAAATCTGCTTCTGATGAAATCAGGTACTGATGACTCTACGAAAAGTTCCTGGGTGGTACAAATGGTTTGTACTTGGCTGATAACTGGAAGTCCAGTGTTCAAACCCACTGACTAGCATCGTGAAAGACCTAAGCCAGGCAATCTGTATTTGTAAAGAACACACACACACAAACACACACATAGACACACACCCAAAGGAACCCCTATGGAACACTGTTTTCCAACATACATCTCACACACACAGGTTCATAAGTGGCTTTACAGGGGTAATATGTAGGTATTGATAATAAAACTTGCAAGAAGGTGAAAGTAACACATTCAATAGGTTCAACATTCATGTCTATTTTGGTGCTTGAAAATTTAAAGGTTAAAAAAAAATTAAGTTCCCAGATCCTTAATTTCCCTTGATGTCATGCTGTCTTGTCAAGGGTTTAGAATATAAACAGCATGATTACCCAGAAACTAATCCCACCAGTAAGAAAGTTGGAAGAGAAGAAGTCAGGATGAGTGTTGAAATCTGAGGCGGAGGTTTACTTAGGAGGTTTACTTTCTTGGTCCCAAGTGAGGTAGGTCACCAAACCAAAGACAGGACCACAATAGCCAGAGTTCCAAGAACCTTGACTCCCAGGAAAGGCCCAGAGAGCACAGTACCATCAGAAAAGATGCTCTGAACACCAGTAGGGTCATCACACACTCTACTGGTTCCCCAAAGACATGCACCTCCTTTGTTCATTTGCATGCCTTAAAATGTATGTCAGAATTGTCAGCTAGATAGAAAACTCCTGTGATGTACACTGAAACGGCTACAATATTTTTCAGATAAATCCAAACTTCACACTGTCTTTCCGAATCACCAGAATTGCTACCCTTTCTCTATTCAACCAAGAAATGAACGGTCCCTTCCCCACAACTCTTGAAGGGCTAAGCTTAAGTGCCATTTTCCTTAGCAGAGTCTCCTCTGCACTGCAGGGACGGAAGGGCCCTGGGCCCCATAGCCTCTGGGAAGGTGTGATGCTAACGGACATAAGCCTCTGAGAAAGGAGCAAAGAGCAGCCAGCGCTGCAAACTGATTGTCATATATGTTCCCAACACTGCAAAGATGTTTGAGCTAAATTTCAAGTTATGAATGTATGCCCCTGAGGAAAAAAATCAGAATGAAGAACGAAACAACAAATTGATGCAACAGAATACAATCAGCAACTCAAAACTGCTGCTATTACTGTTCTTTTAATCTTTAATACAAATGCAAATCAAAAGAGAAGATTCCAAATCATTTGAGACCTTCATTTTTTTCTTGGCTTGTCATTGTTAAGTGCTGTCCAGTCCATTCTGACTCATAATGACCCTACACAACAGATTAGAACTGCCCCGTGGTCTTTCTGGGAAACCCTGGTGGTGCAGTGGTTAAGTGCTGTAGCTGCTAACCAAAAGATCAGCAGTTCAAATCCATCAGATGCTCCTTGGAAACTCCATGGGGGCAGTTCTACTCTGTTCTATAGGGTCACTATGAGTCAGAATCAACTCAACAGCAGGGGCTTTGGTTTGGGTTTATAGACTCTCCTTTCCCTTAGTGGTTATAAGAGCAGATCACCAGGTCTTTTCTCCTGAGGAGCCGTTGACGAGTTCAAACCCCCGACCTTTCAGTCAGCAGCCTCGTGCTTAACCACTGCACCACCAGGGCTCCCCTTTTGTTAGGCTGAAAAGATTTTTTCCTGTGTCTAATTAATCCATTCAGCCCTGTACTGTATGAATTTAAGCTGGGAAAGAGTCTACACATTGGAGACAGTGTAATTTTATGCCAGGCACTGACTTGTGAGGGGAAGAATGGGTACTTATTGTCAATAAATTTCTCTTAACACATAATTATACCCCAAACCCTTTTGCAGTTCCAATAGAGCTTTTTAAGTGTCCTTTCCTTTTTTTCACTTCAAATGAAATGGAAAAAATGTCCTATTTTGAGTCCTTCATTGCTTTGCATTCCACAGATGTTTCAATAATTTTTTTAAAAAAAATGTGAATATAAACCTTGCCTCTGGTTTTACAAGCTGTATTTACATAATGCAGGTGGCCACAACAATTTTCCATAGTCAATTTGCTACTAGAAGAACTGTTTATTTATTCTCCTCCACAAAGATTTTTAAAAGGGCAAAAATACTTTGGCTTCACAGATACGTCCAAATCAATGCTAGACCTTGTTTCTTTTCTACAAATAAGATGCTCATTAGGTTTATCACAAAGAGGAAATCTAGTCTATAAAATAATTCAAAATTATTCTGTAAAGCAGTTTTGAAAATGTTTCTATGTGTTTTAATGAGAAATTCTAGATGAGAAATTAAAAAAAAAGGGTTGCCATCAAGTGGATTCCGACTCCTAGTGACCGTACGGGAGAGAGTAGAACTTCTCCATAGGGTTTCCAAGGAGCAACTGGTGGGTTTGAACTGCTGAGCTCTTTGTTAGCAGCCATAGCACTTAACCACTATCCCACTAGGGTTTTCCTGATAATAGTCTATTAAATAGACTATTAAAAATATATATTGAATGCTAATTTACTTTTAGGGGGGTTCCATTTATCCAGGGACGTCACTATCTTTTTTGATCTTAGTTTATATAAACGAAAGTGATGGACTAGACTCTCTCTAGAAACTCCACGGGGGCATCCTTTTACTGCTTTCATCAGGCAGAGCCACTGAAGGATGTACTCTTAAGAGGGACCCTAAAGGACCAGAAAGGGTTTTGATTGGTCAAGGATGTTTTTTCTTAGGATTTTTACCAGGTTGATCTCCTGTTGCCCAACTTTTCCAACAACATCAGTTGCTAGAGGATAATTCCAAATCACTTTGCCCAGAAAGAAGTGCCCACCTAGTCACTCCTCTTTATCATTTCAATGCTTCTGCGACCACTACCTTAAAGGAGACCTCTGTGATAGGCAAACTAAGTTCCTCACCTTCTCCTGAACAGCAGCCCACCCTGTGACACCTCTGACCATCCTGTTATCCCACAACTTTTCATTAGAATCACCTCTTCTTTTCTCAAAATTTCACCTGTCCCCTAAGCGTTAACTCAAATATGTTTTCCTCTGTAAAACCAAACCAAACCAAACCCATTGCCACTGAGGCAATTCCAACTCACAGCAACCCTACAGGACAGAACGGAATTGCTCCCTAGAGTTTCCAAGGAGCATTTTGTGGATCTGAACTGCTGATCATTTGGTTAGCAGCCATACAACTTAAACAACTACACTGCCGGGTTTCGTCCTCTGTAAAGTTTTCTTAAATGCACACAACTGTTTTCTGCTTACCATTTCTTGATGGCTCCTGAATACAATTCCATATGTACCACATGACATACAGGGTTCTTTGTGATATGCTTCCTGCCCCTGGCCATATTTGTTAATGTACTTTAACAGACAATAAAAAAGAAAGATTTACATTGTGTCAAGCAGTAGACCACAATGACAAATCAAGCAGTAAAGTCCCTCTCCTCATTCAATTTTCATCCTAGTAGGGTCGACAGAAAAGAGGCAGACCCTCAACGAGATGGACTGACACAGAGGCTGCAAGAATGGGTTGAAGGGTAACAGTTGAGGATGGCGAAGAACCAGGCAGTGTTTTACTCAGTTGTACGCAGAGTTGCTATGAGTTAGAACTGACTCAATGGCACCTAACAACAACAGGTAAGACAGATGAAAAAATTAATTGGAAGGATAATTTCAGATAATGATACGAAGGCAATAAGACATGAACATGTAAAGATGGAAGGAGAGTACCAAGGCACACTCCTTTGAGGAAAATATATTCCAACAGAGCATGAGTAACAAGAAGACGCAGGAAAATTGCAATGCGAGGGGTATCACTGAAGCGGGGAGAGCAATCACACGCTGTCAAAGGCAAGAAGAAGCTTGGTCTGTTGGAAGAGGCCAGTAGGACTTAGTGTACTGTGCAAGCCAAGGCATGGCACATAGTCACAGACGGACTCAGAGAACTGGATAGGACCCTGTCAAGTTGGTGATATGGAATTTGAAATTTACTCTTACTATAATAGAAAGCAGAAATCCTGGTGGCATAGTGGTTAAGTGGGTTAAGTGCTACAGCTGCTAACCAAATCCACCAGGCACTTCTTGGAAACTCTGTGGAGCAGTTCTACTCTGTCCTGTAGGGTTGCTATGAGTCGACATTGACTCGATAGCCCTGGGTTTCTTTGTTTGTTTGTTTTTGTTATAATAGAAAGCTACAGGAAGGTTTTAAGCAGAGAAAAAGGATGTTCAGATTCATACTTCTAAATGCTTTTTTTGACTGCTGTACGGAGAATTACACAAGAATTGAAGTGAGAGTAGTAACTTCATTTCCAGTCAATTTTGAGGTTTTTTTCCCCAGATGTAACTTGAAGGGCAATTTTTCATACTATTAAATAAACCGCCCCAAACCAAACACACTGCCCTTGAGTTGATTGCTACTCACAGCCACCCAAGAGGACAGAATAGAACTGCCCCATAGTTTCCAAAGAGCTCTTGCTAGATTCAAACTGCTGATCTTTCAGTTAGCAGTTATAGCACTTAAGTACTATGCTACGAGGGTTTCCACTTAGTAACACAGAAGAGTCGAAAACGGGATTTTACTTCAAAGATAAAGACAATACCTTGGGCAGTATGCAGGTAATCAAAGGAGATAAATATTTCTAAAATGTGGGAACACTACTGGTATTAAATGTAGAACCTATTAATTCATTTCATTTATTCATCCAGGAAAAACTGGCTGGGATTTTACTGTGTACCAAGCACAGTGCTAGGTTCTAGGATTACAGATGTATAACCAAAACAATAGATAAATAATAGCAATAGCTAAAATATATAGGACATTTATTATGCATCAACATCTACATTACATATATATTAACTCATTTTTTTCTTCACAACTCATCTAACCCACTGCCATGAAGTTAATTCTGACCCATAGGGACCCTAGAGACAGAGTAGAACTGCCCCATAGGGTTTCCAAGGAGCACCTGGTGGATTTGAATGGCCAATCTTTTGGTTAGCAGCCATAAAACTTAACTGCAATGTCACTGGAGTTTTCCTTTCTTCACAGTAGCCCTATAAAATATATAATATTAACTGTCAATTTATAATTGACCCAACTGTGAAATAGTCAGGCTAAGGAATTTTCCATGGTCTATCAGCTTGTCCATCTCAATGCAAGTTTTTGAAGTCAAAGAGTCTAACTCCATAGACTACACTTTTACTCCATCTACTCCACAAGTTTCTCTTGATAAGAAAATTCAGGCACAGATCCTCTTATTAAAGAACATAAATCTGTTCAAGATAAGTATTAAAACCAATTATAAAGAAAACTATGTAGTAAAAGCAAACTGTCATGGATTTTATAAGAGTAAGTTTATTGCTAACCTCAAATACTGGCATTACCTTAAAAATTCCAGTGAGGTTAAGGTTGAAAGCAAAAGATACTGGAAAAAAAGAGTGATGGATTTGAGCCATTTTTTGGAGAAAATGGTCAATGAAAGTAATAAAATATCCTCAAGAATAAGAGCGAGAAGTGGAAACACAGTTTTAAGAATGGAAGAGCTTGAATAAATTCGGAGCTCCGGTGGAAGTATTAGTTGGAAAGTAAGGAGTTTTGAAAATTGAAAGAAATAAATATATACATAATCTCCTCCACATAAGGATGGTTTACACACAGGTAAAGGAATTACATTAGGACAGGAAAGATATTTTTTCTTGGCTGAGTTTTGAGGGAAAGTGGTGATAGAAGGTTGGTTGGTCATGAACGAAATGAAAATTAGGGCTAGAGTAAATTAGTCATTTTATACAGCGCATATCAATAGAAACACTGCACAGAACATGGAACCATACATAACAGAACACAGACCATTCAATGGTACTGAAGAGCCAGATAAGAAACAATCATTTATTTGCTGTTGAAGGAGACCAGAAGAAATGCTGCAATTGTTAGTTGCCCTCAGGCTGACATCCAATTCATTGGTAGTCCTGTATACAGTGGATTGAACCCTTGTAGGGTTTTCACTGGCTGATTTTCAGAAGTAGATCACTAGGTATTCCTTCCTAGTTTCTCAGTTCTGAAGCTCCTCTTTTGAACCTGTTTAGCCTGACAGCACCATGCAAGCCTCTGCTGACAGATAAGGGGTGGCTGTGCTTCAAGCCCACTGCTCAGGAATCAAACATGAAAGGTAAGAATTCTACTGCTGAACTACCACTGAGAATTTGTACTTTACATAGAAATATTTGCACTTACAAGGAGTATTGGTTATATTAAACACAGAACACACTACCAGACATGTTCAGCTATTCCCGTTTTGTTTTGAGGCTGTCTTTATAAAAAGTGAAAATTTAACAACCCCAGTAGGCATTGCTGGAGCCCTGGCTGCACAGTGGTTAAGAGTGTGACTGCTAACTTAAAAATCAGCAGTTTGAATCCACCAGCCACTTCTTGGAAATGCTATGAAACTTTCTACTCTATCCTATAGGGTAGCTATGAATCAAAACTGACTGAATGACAAGTGGCCTGGTTTGCTTTTTGTCAGATATTGCCAAATACAGAGTCAGTCTAGAAGCTGAGATACCTGATAACTGCATCTGGGGCCAAGTAGGATAATAGCTTATACAACAGTGTATTGGAAAGGTAACGTTATTCTTGTATGGAAATACACTTGCTAATGAACTAGGAGTTAGGGTGACTTAATTGTCTTCTGCTTGGTGGTATGGTGGTTAAGAGCTCGACTGCTAACCAGAAGGTCAGCTATTGGAATCCACCAGTCCCTTGGGAACCCTATGGGGCAGTTCTACTCTATCCTATATCTTTATTAGTTGGAATCAACTCAACAGCAACAGGTTAAGGTTTCATGTATGTGGCTAACACAGGTTTGTTATACCTGGATATCCAAATTTCCAAGCCCCCTGTGCAATTATGACAGAATGAATCAATGCATGAAGAAATAACAAGTGAAGAGACAGAGAAAGTGAGAACGGCCATCCTAGAACTCTGCTGTAAACCATGGGAATCGGTGAGATGTGCCTGCATGTGTTGGGGCTGCTCAAGACTTGCTGGGTGTGAGTGTCACACCATCTCATCGAGAACAGGTGTTGGCAACACTCACAGCTCATTCATCATTAGATTGCAGACAGTGTTAACACATGCTGTGTTGGTGCTAATCACGTTTGCTTTTATAGTCACCGTGGACTGCCCTCCATCATGGCAAGTGATAGGCGAGGCAAACCTGGGAGTGTCACATCACTTACTTACCAGGCTCGTGCTCACTCTCCCTCCCCCTTCATTTGGGTAGATTCCCAGGCCCTGACCTGTTGATTCTCAAAGACTTCAAACTCAAGAATTTCAGATGACTTAAACATCCCAAGAAATGATTGCTTTCAGAACTTGTATTCGACATGAACTTATCAAGAACTCCAGGCTAAAATCTTTGAACTCTGAGACTGAGTGCAAGTCATGGATTACACTGTAGATCATTCGTTCTATCAATGCCATCTGATTTAACAGCAACTATTTAGAGGTTAGTATTTAAAGAGAATTAAATGTGAATGACGGTTAACCACTCTCACTATGCAATTGCTGAACTATAAGGTCAGAATGAAATGTTTAGCATTTTAGCAAAACCAGGAAAATTACATGAGGACCTGCACAGCAATATATTTAAATAACTCATTGACAAGGTCTGATTTAATGGCAAGATTCTAATACACAATTTCTTCCTTTTTGCATTTAGCTGTATTCATTAAACATATCAATTCACTTCAGTTGAACAGCAAAAAAAAAAAAAAAAAAAAAACAAACTAATTCATTACTTTATTCAGGATCGTTAACTTTTACATTGAGTATGGCCTATTAGAGCTTAAGGAGATTTTGTAAAATGGTGTGAGAGAATTTCTTCTTAAATGTTTACAATCGTTGACCACTAGATGCTACCAAGTTAACTTTGACTCATGGTGACCCCATGTGTGTCAGAGTAAACTGGACTACACAAGGTTTTAAATGGCTCATACTCTACAAGTAGATTGCCAGTCTTTTGTTCAAAGGCACCTCTAGGTTGATTTGAACCCCCATGTTTACTGGCCCAACCATTTCTAGTTCATATTCCTTAATCTCCTTGTATCTCAGTTTCATATACAGAATGGAAGTGGTATTATTACATAGTATAGGGCTGCTGTGAACATAAAGTCAGTTGATTAGGGCTTGACAATTAAGTTCACAAACTCAGCCTATTGAAAAGTGCTACATAACTCACTGCTGAATATCACTACGGTCACCTTTGAAGTACTCCCTTTGGGAAGCCGTGTACCAACATTAGCACCTAGTCCATCCTTCAGAGCAATTTTGGAACTCTTCCTGGAATGGCCATCAGAGTTGTCGTCATGTTGCCCTTGATGTCCTGAAGGTCATCAAAATTTCTTCTTTTCAATATTTTCTTTATCTTCAGGTAAAGAAAAAGGTCATTGGTGGCCAGATAAGGTGAGTAGGGAGGGTGTTCTAATATAGTTATTTGTTTACTGGCTAAAAAAAATCCCTCATAGACAGTGCTGTGTGAGCTGAGGTACTGTTGACATGCAAGAGCCATGAGGTGTTGGTGAAAAGTTCAGGTTGTTTTCACGTAACTTTTTCACACAGCATTTTCAGTACTTCCAAACAGTAAACTTGGTTAACTGTTTGTCAAGTTGGTTAAAATTTATAATAAATGATCCCTTTGGTATCAAAAGAAGTCAGCAACATCATTCTGACTTTTGATTTGGACTGATACGACTTTTTTGGTTGTAGAGAATTGGCTGACTTCCCTTGTGCACTCTGACACTTCGTTTCAGGGCCGTAATGGTACATCTATGTTTTACCACCAGTGATAACAGGGCACAAAACATCATCTTGCCTCTCCAAAAGGTCTTGGCAAATTTCAACTCTCCTTTGCTTTCATTCATCAGTGAGCTCCTTTGGGATCATTTTTGTACATATCTTTCTTACACTAAGATTTTCATTTAAGACTGTCCTGTTTGTCTATCAAAGTTTACTTGGTCTGCTGTGCTTCTCACAGTCAGCCAACAATTTTGACACACAGTCTGATGAATTTTTGCAATGTTTTTGTTAGTTCTGCTTGTTACTGGCTGTCCTGACCTCTGTCCATCAGTGACACTTTCTCTCCCCTCAGAAAAATGCTCAATCCATTTGTACACTGCTGTTTTCTTCATGGCATCAGCCCCATAAGCTTGAACGAACATGTCCCTGATTTCACTTCCACTCTTGCCAAGTTTAACAAGAAATTTAATGTTTGTTCATTGCTCTAATTCAAGCTCCAACATTCTTGTGATGGCACATGAAAATGTGCAACAATAATGAACATCACTCAGCAAGACTCTGCCACACGTTGACATGAACAGAGCTATTAGACACTGATATACCAAGGGTACGAAACCCTACTAAATTGTTTGTACACTGCTGCATCGTAAGCGCACAGTGGCAAGTTCACGAACCTAATGGCAAGACCTCATATATATTGTTGCTATGTATTAGATATATTACATGCTAACATATGTCCTTAAAAGTATCAGTTTAGAGTTTTCTGATTTATTGTTATCATTTATAGAAGAAAGCACTTACCTAATGTTATCTGTTTGTGCACACGTGTGGCAGAGTGAATGCACACACACACACACACACACAGACATACAGAGAAATCCTTACAGTCCTTAGTTTAATGCCTTTATATGATGGGAAAAGTTTTGTTAAAATAAACTTCACTTCAAACTCATTGCAAATCTAATTTTTAAATTGGGAAGCAAACAATGAAGGCTGCAGTGTAACTAAGTTATTTTAGCAGCTGGATAGTTTGTTGGTGTTTTAAGTTTTCATTACGCCTGCATTTCCCTTCTATTTAGGCTTTTGCTGAGTCTCTCTCAAGTTGTGTTAATTCTCCTTTGGGTTTTGGCTTGAGTTCCATTCTTTGTGGCTTTTCCATTTGACATTCAGGTCTTGGGTTGTAGTCTCTTGTTACTTTTTGTCCTTCTTGCAGACGGGTATAATTTGTTCTTGAGACAGAGAATTGTTTGTTTGACGAATTTCTAGTACCTTGAACTTTCCTTTTTTCTGTTTAATTTTTCTCTGGTTCCTAATTATTTATAGTTTAATTTTATTCAAATTCTCTGTCTTAAAATTATTTTTATTGTATTTACTTAATCTCTGGTTGTAATCTCATAGTTACCTCAAATAAAGTTTAATTCATATTAAAATAATTTTTAATTTTCAAGCAACTTGTAAAATAAATCATTCAAGCAGAGTCTTTATCTTAGTTTATTCAACTACTTATTATATAAACTCACATTTTACCATAAAGATCAACTGTCAGAGAAGCAGTATGGAGCAGTGATTAACCATACTGAATGGGCAGTCAGATTCATAAAGTCCAAACCAAACTCACTGCTGCTGAATCAATTCCAAATCATAGTAAGCCTGTCAGTAGACAGAGTTGAACTCCCCCCAAAAGCTTCTTAGGCTGTCATCTTTATGCAAGCTGACTGCCACATCTTTGTCTTGCTGAGTGGCTGCTGGGTTTGAAGCACTGACCACCCAGGAGTGATTACTGTGGTTTAAATTCTGGCCCACTGTCTCCAGTGTTTATTACTTCATACCCTTTTGTCTCAGTTTCACACACAGAACGGAGGTGATATTGTTACATAACATAGCGTTGCAGAGGAGGTGATATTATTACATAGCGTAGGGTTGATGAGGTTCTGTCTAACTTAATGACAAGATTCAAATACACAATTTCCCCCTTTCAGCACTGAGCAGTTAGTTAATTTTACAATTTTAGCAGCTGAAATAATTTGTCGTTTTAAGTTTTCATTCTGCTTGCATTTCCTTTCTCTTTAGATTTTGCTGAGTTAGTTAATATATGTTATTATATATAATAATATATATTTATTATTGTATGTCATGAGTTGGATCTGACTTGATGGCACTTGGCTGGCTACATATATTACATCTTAATATATGTTATTAAAAGTATTAGTTTTGAATTTTCTGTGTTATTGTTATTATTTATAGAACAAAACACTTACCTGTGTTATCTGTGTATGTGCACATGTGTATGGGAGATGGGTACACATACATACATACACACAGATGTAAACACTGTTCCCAGTATCTTGAAGATAAGTATTAATGCATCCAAAAATATTCTGTTAGGTTCCAAGGAGTCTCTGTTCGTAACCTAAAGCCTTACCTTGATTATGCTTGTATGCCCTTTATTTTCAATCGTAGAGACCTGAGTTTTGCATAATGAAGCTTGGTGTTTTCAGGAAAGATTACTTCAGGGTGGAAGCATGAAATAGTGGGTGGGAAGCCAAATACATCATGTCTCTCTAGCCCCTTAATAGTCCCTCCGAGGACTCAGTAAGAGATTTCCAGTATCCAAAGAGGAAATTACCAATCAGCTGTAACATGGTCAAGAAGAGCTAAATGATGATATATCGATGAGCACAGGTTCACTTTCCACTTATTCCGATATCAAAAATTACAGGTTGATTGGTGTGTATATACCTACTCTTCAACCACATTTTATATGGTGTTTTAAATTTTATAACACATCGACCTAGACCATAAATTCTTTATAAAACCCACGGTCATTGAATCGATTCTGACTCATAGTGACCCTGTAGGACAGAGTAGAACTGACCCATAGAGTTTCCAAAGAGCACCTGGTAGATTCAAACTACTGACCTTTTGGTTAGCAAACACAGCACTTAACTGCTGCGCCACCAAGGTTAAATGCCAAAATACTGCCGTAAAGGACATCTATTTACTCCCTGTAACATAGCCATATCCAAATTGAAACCAAATCAAGTTACGTCTGTGCTTCATCTTGTTTCTAATTACCACCATTGGGAAAAAAGTTACATTTAAAAGCCGTGAAAAGATGAGTCATCTATCTAGTCAAAAGTGAGGCAATCTCTCCCATGGTTTTGAATTAAATCAAAGTCCTCTGCCTTTAACAATCTCACTAGAAACCATATTATATGATAATAACTTTACTTCCTTCATTTTAACCAGTGTTATAAACCAATAATAGTTGAAAAATAATTATAGTTCCTGAGTGAATTTTTGTTATCTGCAAATAGATTTATGATCAAAAGAGCATGGGGTTGCTTCTAGTTAGACCCTATCAGCTAGACTGATAACATGCATCAAGCATTTCTTGACTAGGTAAACTAGAGAGAAAAAGCATGAAGGTTCTTAGAAAGATTTCAAAGGTCTCTAGCTTCATAAGCAAAAGAAGAGTGCAGATCTGCAGATCAAGAATCTGACTAAAAGACCAGAAATGATGGTCCAGCTATCTCTAGGATGTCCTGGGAACATGGCCCCCAGACTTGTTGCTGCCTCAGACTTGAAACCAGTACTGAGATCACTTCAGACAAAGAATGAACTGGACTTGGGGACACAGAGTGAGCATGTGGTGTGTGTACTTTATGGTTTTATACATATAGAAGGTTGTCCTATGGGTTTCTTTATAGAGGGGAGAGGAGCTGGTGAAGAGGAGGGGACAGGTGTTCACTGGGAGGATACTAGATGCAAAAAGTGAAAAAGAGGGGTATGCCATCACAGGGTAGGGAGAGCATATAGAGTTGTAGAGAGGTGGGAATGCAGAATTGATTTGGATTGTAGACTTTTACTTAATCATAGTAAAAAAATTAAAAAGCTAAAAATAGAAATAAAAATGAGGTCATTAGCTTCCTTTCAAGAACTAGGTGTTTCCATAGTAATGTCTATGCCTACTACTGTGCACAGTGTTTTGTTTTTGCGCTTGCATTTTCAATTACATTCAGCCTTGCCTTCACAGATTCCATGTCATCTTTTTACATTATTCACAAATCTTGCAAATATAAAGTATGGCTTTAGCTTGCAAGACAAAAAAAATTCTGAAAACTCTTCAAGTCTTAACATCTTTAATCATGATGAATTCCACATGAGTCTACCATTTGTTGGTCAGTTTGGTGTACTGTGGTACGTTTTTATTGTTGTGATACTGGAAATTACCTCACCAGTATTTCAAATACCAGCAGGGCCACCCCTGCTGGATAGATTTCTGTATAATTTCCACAGGAAGATGTTGTTGTTGTTGCTGGACAACGTCAAGTCAGTTCTGACTCATAGCAACACTATACACAACAGAAAGAAATGGATGCCTGGTCCTGCGCCATACCCACAATCGTTTTTATGCTTAAGGCTACTGCTTTAGTCACTATGTCAATCCATCTCCTTGAGAGTCTTCCTCTTTTTTGTTGACCCTCTACTTTACCAAACATGATGTCTTCCTCTAGGGATTGATTCCTCCTGACAACAGATGAAGACAGACTAGGAAAAACATCTTGATGATCTACTGCCAAGGATTAGGCAACAAAACTTTATGGATCACAACAAAACATTGTCCCATTATCTGGATTTGGAAACATTATCAGGAGGGATCAATTGTTAAAGGAGGACCTTATGTTTGGTGAAGCAGAGAATCAGCAAGTACATGGAGGACCTTTGGTGAAATGGATTGGCACATTAGTCACAATGATGGACTCGAATGTGTAGGCAATCATTAGGGTGACAAAGGATCACGAAACATTCTCTTCTGCCATATTCAAGGCCACCATGAGTTGGAGTTGATTCAATGACAGCAACAACACATGGATTAAAAAACAAAAATAAAAACAAACCCATCGTTGTTGAGTGGACTGCAACTCATAGTGACCCTATAGGACAAAGCAGAAGTGCCCACATGGTTTCCAAGGAGTGCCTGGTGGATTTAAACGTCTAATCTTCTTTAGCACCTGTACCTCCTAACTACTATGCCACCTGGGATTCCAACACATGGATAGCATGCATAAAATGATAAATACCATAGCCAATGCCTGGCAATTACCATAAAAAAATATGACTGTTTTTTATGACAAGCAAATTAAAACATGAAAATATTTACTACAGTACTATGTCACATTTATTTTTTTGTTTTTACATAAAAGATCATCAAGAATCATCACAGATTTGAGGGTCAGAAATTAGGAAAAAAAGGAAATAGATTCAGGAAAAAATAAAGCAAGAGTTTCAGAGTCAGAAACAGTAGGGAGATCTGGAAAAAAAATGAGAGAAAAGCAAAAATAAGAAAAACAGAAACCATAAGTCAATACAATAAAAGAAATCTTGGAGATCTATGTTTCCATCTTTTCTAAAATGTTCTTGAAAGCAAAAGACTATCTTTTAATGTATCAATATCTGCCTGTTAAGCATTAGGAAAAAGGAATGTCTGGTCTTGAAAAAAAATTCACCCTACCAAATATTTTAAGCTAGAGGAATTATCCCCACGCAAAAAATGAAACAAACTTGTATTATTATTAATTAAGTTGCATGAGAATTACATTCTCACTTCACTTCAGAGTGAAAAAATAAGTCACTTGAAGAGCATTTTCTTGTTAACTACTTTCACTCCCCACAGTCTTGGTCTCCCCCCAAATCCAATTTACTAAAGTATATCTTAGTGCCCATAAAAAGTTAATCTGGTCACATGCCTCAAGGAAACAGTGGAAAAAAAATTTGGAGAAAGGAATATATATATATATATATTTTCTTTCTTCAAAATTTTATATGTATATCAAAGTGTGTATGTGTGTGTATATATATATACACTTATATATAAACATATTATACATTTATATATATATATATACACACATACACACACACACACACACATATGGGGGGGCACAGAGAACAGAAGTCCAAGATTCTTTACTGGACACTATAAATGTATTCAAAAAGAAAAGGAAAAAAAGGGGGGGGCAGGGGGTGAGGAGAAGAAGGAACAGGGGAAAAAAAGTCCTTTTCTAGTGGCAGTTTCTGTCAGGTCCAATTTCCCCGTAACGTGATTGGAATACTTGGTGGTCTTTATGAAATCAAAATGAAAGCCTTACCACTTTGATCTGCAGCATCTTAACCACTGAAGACTACTACCTAGAGAGATTCTATGCAGCATGCCAGCGGCATGACTGCCCCCAAAATTTAAAGAATGGATTTTTAAAAAATACATGACTGAGGATTCAAAATAGCTCAAAGCACATACAGAAAATAAAAAGACTTGGAATTATGACTCTGAAGGGAAAAATTATTTTAATGATTTCACTCATTTAACAGCAAAGTTCTATCCTCTTTTATACCTAAATAGTAATAGATGCAATAAACAAAAAACACACAGTAAGTCTTGAAAAATCTCAACCTGCATGTGTAAACAGCTCCAGAGTTATTTTTTCTTGCTCCTTTCTTAACTCCACTATTCTTGGGGTACAAAAATTACTTGAGTAAATCTTAGATTTTCTTTTGTCTTTCTTCTGTCTTCTCACTCTTACAATGCCTGATGTCTTTGAGAGGGAAAAACGCTCACTTTCTTTGATGCTGCTCTTAACCTCTTTTCTCCAAGCTTTTGTTTGGATAGGATGAAACAACCAGATTGAAATTAATATCAAGAATTTTTTTTTTAAAAGGAAAAACCAGAGTGGAGCCAAAAATAACATAAGCAGGCCCTCCTGCACTCAATCTTCCTTAAGTGCTCTGCCAGTGCACTCTCAATGTGTGTATACTCAGTTACTATCAAGGGACTGTAAATTATGTGGCACACTTGGAGAGCTCTAATGTCCACTGGGGAAATGAGAGAGACGCAGCAACGATTTCCATTTGCTCACTGACTCTGAACTCAGAGCACCAATGGATCTGACTTGACTGAATTTTCTACTTGAAAGATTTGAATTTATATGGTTTAAATTAAAAAAATAAAAAGATAATATCTACAGATATTATATATATATATACATATTTTTTTTTTCCTACAAAGCTTTTCAGTGTGGTAAATGAGACTCTCACCCAAATCATAATACTGTAGTTAGAACCAGTTAATGGTTTCAAAACTCCGGTGTTTTCCTGTGGGAAGTTTATAAAGGCTTTTCTAGCTCTGTCTCAGCATGAGGATTACATTCAGGACTTTAGGGACTTGTACCTTGGAAAGCTTGAAGTGGAGAGAAGGAAAGAAGTGGTCAGTCAAGTCCAAGAGCTTTGTTCATCCAAAAGATAATGGAAAAGCAGCCATCAGATTTGCTGATGCATCTTTGTGATTCACCTCTTAGAAGATGATTAGACTCCAGCTGTTTGATTGCCTCTCCCATCCAGAGGCCTGAGGAAACATTGCAGTCCCTTCCAGTTGGTAAAAACATTGCTTCTGTTTTATGTATGTCAACCTGCAAGTCACAAGTTCCTAAGAAACACTTGTGAGGCTTTCAGTCTCAAGATTTAAAAAGGACTTTGAATTATGCTTTACGTGTACATTCAATGCCTGCCTCAAGCTAAACTGAGTGTTCATGGAGGACATTCTTAATTGTTTTATATATGACAATAACATTTTAACAAAATCACCATTTCCCAAAATGACTGCAAAAAGAGCTGAAATGGGGCTGAATTGCTGTAAAGTTCCAAACTGTCATTTTGTCTTTGACAGTACTCAGACTCATGAACTGCTTTGCTCTAACTTGCGTTATTTTATATTTGCAAGGTTTATTCTCATGAATGAACATTTCCTACCTACTTATTTGGAAATTCTGGTGGTATAGTGGTTAAGTCATTAACTGCCAACCAAAAGGTTGCAGTTCAACTCCACCAGGCATCCCTTTGAAATTCTATGGGACAGTTCTAGACTGATGGTAGGGTCTCTATGAGTTGGAATTGACTTGACAGCCATGAGTTTACCTACCTATTCACTGATTCACCTACCATCAAGTCTAAGCACAGTCAAGAGTACTTCAAGAGTATGTCAGCCCTTTAAAAAAAAAAAAATCATTCCTATCTGAAATTCAGAAGAAAGCCCTAGTGATAATACCTCTAAAAGTCACCCAATGAAAATCCAATGGATCACAATAATTTGATCTGCATCTGATCACGGGGCTAGCACAGGACCAGGCAGCGTCTCATTTCCCATGGAAACAATTCCAATAGTGCACAGGGTTGCCGTGAGTCAGGCTGACTGCACAGCGGCTAACAACAACCACCGCCACCTGAAATTCAAGGTATAGTTTGAGTCATCTGATTTTATTTTGCTCAAATTGTTCATCAAAAACAAGTTGCAACAATGATTAGAATTAAAAGCTTTTTATTAAATTTAATCATCCGGAAAAGAATTTTATTCTTTTTGGCTAAAGATGCAGAAGAGACTGATTTGAATTAGAAAGCTTTTCATTTGTAAAATGGTGATGCTTTGTGTACAACACATAGCATCACAGTCATTATTATAAATAGTCAAATTCCTCTTTAATCTATGCAGAATATCTCAATAAGGAGGATGGCCCCTCCCCAAATCACTCCCCCTACCTAACTGTAAGTGGATTATGATTTCCTATTTGTTTTAGATATTTTCATACATAGAGCAAATAGGTGTATGGCAAAATTATGCAACTATGTTAATATACTCTTACATTTCAATAGGTCCTTTATTTTTCTGTAAACCCTGGTGGCGACATGTTAATTTCTGCTAACCAAAAGTTCAGCCATTTGAATACACCAGGTGCTCCTTGGAAACTCTATGGAGCAGTTCTACTCTGCCCTATAGGGTCAGTATGAGTCGGAATCAGCTTGATGGCAGCGGGTTTGGTTGATCTTCTTTTTGGTTTCTATTTTTTATTTCTCTAATACTGTCATGACATACCCATTCACCCATTGTAGTTTACTTTCTGGATGATACTCGTTCAGTTCGTCTGATGCATTGTTGTTACTGTTAGGTGACGCGGAGTCAATTTTCAACTCAAAGCAACCGCATGTGACAGTAGAACTGCCATCTATGGCTTCCTAGACTATAATCTTTACAGAAGCAGATCTTCAAGTCTTTCTCCTACAGAGCCTCTGGATGGGTTTGAACTAATACATGTTTGGTGAGCAGCCAAGTGCTTTTTATTTGCATTACAAGAGCATGTTAATTCCTTTGATAGTAGAGTAAAAACAGAACTCTTAAAAAAATTAAATGTGAAATTCTCATTTAGAAAGAAGTTGTTTTTGGTTAATTGTGGGAGAATGTATGAAGATCTTTAATTATGTATCCTAACTTTCCTATTTTTAGCCTTCATTAAAATGATAGCTATGTACTAGCAGATTTTCAAAAACATAGAGGCATTTGGAATGGGTTGGCAATAACAGGATAACCTGAGCTGTTCTTGGGCGCATAAGGAAGGAGGCAGAAGAGAACCCCTTGTTCTCACTAACTATACACTAAGGGTATTCTAAGAAGCATGCATGAAAATGTTCTCGAGAATTGCTTACCCAGACTGTTAGCAAGAACCAACATAAACAAGGGATTATTCTTTTTAAATGTCTGTCATATTGGTCACACTGAACCCTGAGTTTAAAACTGTTTTTTATCAGAATGTCAGAGCACTTTGTACTTTCACTATGTGCTGCCCAACTCTGGCTGCTATTCTTCAATAAAAGTTTTCATTTCTTCTGCTCCTAACAAAGTGCAAGATTTTCTTCTTTGGCATTTTTAGTGCTAGACATAGTACTCTGAAGGTACCTGGTATTCAATGACTCAGGTGTCAAGGACTCAGGTCATGATACCAGCCAAGCTGTTAGAGTTTTCCATCTGTACAGACTCCTGGGAGTTATCTCAAGATAAATAACCTCCCTGATCTGAGTTCCACTTCTTTATACGACAGCTCTTTGAGTTTTATTGAGGATTTGCTTTTCTTTTGCAACTAAGCTTTTGTTGTATTTTTAGAAATCAGAAATGCCAAATCTAGGGAAAAACTAGAGCCTTGGATCCAGGGTTCTTGCCTGCCACAGAAACAAACACTTTGGTATTGCTATGAGTCAGAGTCAACTTGACGCCAAGTGTGTTTGGTATTTTGGTTTGGCTTTGGTCCTTCCATATGTGCATTTTTTGTGTGGTTGCCATGACTTCAGTCACGATAGATTGGAAAATCACTGGCCACTCTGGGGTTCTTTTGGCCTGTTTAATCTGGTGTCTCTGTACAGTCCATTAGAACATAAGAGTTCTCAGATTAAACAACCTTAGTGGGATGCCTATTTTAATGGGTATCCGGGGATCTCCAAAAGACATCCAGATTTATGTCAACTCCTTCTTTGGAAGCTAGTGTTTACAAACTAGCCAAACAACAGAAGGAGTTCCAATGTCACAAACTGTGTTCCTACTCCATGTGCCCATTTTCTGGTTGTGTCTCATTTGTACCCTTCTTTAGTCTCCTACATCTCCAATATTTTACCTGAACTTTCCCAAGAAACAGAGAAATCTCTCCTTGAAGTGCTCTTTAAAATCTGTCCTACTGAAGAAGCTGAGGAGCCACCCTGCATTAGTTTTGAATCCTAGATATGCTCAGAACTATGCAGCATTGTGAAAGATTTTCCAAAGCTCCAAAAGATCTTTACAAGTTTGCTGGGCAATTGAAAAATATTTGTAGAAGCTTATTAGTCTGGGCTCCCTGATTTGTTTCAGTTAGTATATATGATAAATGATCCTGAAGAGGCTAAGCTATGGTTAAAGGATACTGAATGGGAAACTCTCCCACAAGCAGTGAAGATTCCACCATAGAGTCCTATTATGGAATGGAGTTGGCTAGGTATTATACTGGCAATGATCTGGAAAGACAGAAATATGGTGATAGGAATCAGTACTTGTAAGATCAATAAAGGAATAGATGGCAGTAGAACTACCCACAATGCAAAAAGATTTTGTTTACTAACATAATCAAAACAGAATAAAAAATGAAAACAAGTGATACTATCCTTAGAGCAGATCTTTGCCATCAATATCAGGTAGAGAGAGATCCTTCTATTCTGAAAATGAAAGATTTGATTTGAGCCATAAGGAAAGAGGAAATAGAAGACTCAGTGGACTGGAAAAGTTCAGACAACCAAATAACAAGTTTCTGAGTTCTCAGAACTGGGAAAGCTCAGTGCAAAACAAGGGAAACAAAGTAAAAAGCCCTCCAAAGCAGCTTTGCATTGAACAGCCTTAAAGAGACTTCAGAGGGCCTCTCTGGAATGGGCTGATAACTGTCCCTGCCAAGAAAACCAAATAGAAACATGGTAGCAGCTGCAAAAATAAGAAGAAATAGGAAAAGGAAAATGAGAGGGATTGCCTTCCTGTTACAGGCAACTAGGCTATCACCATGTTGCTTTCACTTAAAATGATGGAAGCATAGCTCTATAAATGACTGGGGGATCTGGACAAACTCTGCACAGATCTTCTGCCTTAGAGAATTAATAAGAGTGAAGATTAAGCCTAAGTTCTTCTGTCTCCAGGGAGAACCAAAGGCTTTATGTTACAATTAATGTCCAAAGAGGAAATAAAAGAACTGCATGTCTCAAGTTTTCAGATATCATTGCAAGTGACTGTGATCTCTCTGACACCTGGCACCAACATGAGGAAAAGTTCAGTCTGGCGGTCACTATCACTGGGACCCTTGCCCAAATCTGACTATGAATATGTTCCTTTGGGGACCTTGTCTACTTGCTGTGCTGACATCTTTTGCTTAGGTAGAACACTCATGGTGATTTACTGAAATGGAGGAAATATTAATAAATAAGTCTAGGCCCCTAAAAAATACCACCATGGTTTTCAGTTAGTATAGAGCCAAAAGGAAGAGGTTGTTCACTGCCTGCAAGTGTTGGTCATGCATAGTTATAATTCAATGCAACCTAGCTCTCTCCCTGCTGATGTTCTTTCTTTAATTCCTGAAACTTTGTGTGTTGTTATGTCAAAGTTGTAGATTGAGTTCTGTCAGCAAAAGAAATTAAGATTCAAATAGATTCTATCTGAACCCTTAGCAAAGATTTCCCAGTATTCCTTTAAAGAAGAAGGAGGAACTGGCTCCCATTATACAAGATTCATTTTTTAAATGTTTGATTGTCTTTTGCACTGGCCCATATAATACTCCTGTTCTTCTTGCAAAGAAACCAAACAATAAAGGATAGATCTGTGTTCAGGATTTATGTGCTATTCACCACATTACTATTCCTAGGTTCCTAGTAGTCCCAAATCCTCATCTGCTACTTTCCAAAAGTCCTCCAAAGACCACTCATTTTAAAGTTGTTAACTTTTGTGGTGCTTTTTATAGTATTCCTGTGCATATCATCTGAGAAAAATCAATAATTTACCTGGACTGTAATGCCACAGGGATATACGGATCTCCCACCTATTTTTCCCAAATTCTCCCTTTGCAGTTTATGAACAAACACAAATTTGTTTTTGCTGCAATATGTTGATGATCTGGAAACTCTGGTAGTGTAGGAGTTAGGAGATATAGCTGCTAACCAAAAGGTTGACAGTTCAAATCTACCAGACTTTCCTTGGAAACTCTACGGGGCCAGTTTTACTCTGTTCTACAGGTTCACTATGAGTCAAAATTGACTTGATGGTAGTAGACTTGATTCAGTTTTTTTTGGTTTTTTTGGGGGGGGAGGTTGATGATTTATGAGTATTCTCAATCTCCTAGCCAACTTATATTGACAACAGTGTAGTTTTGTTAAGACACAAAGTTTCCAAAATAAAGTTACAGCTGTCTCAATCTTTGGTCAAGATTGAGAAGACTGGTGGTACAGTGATTAATAATTCAACGCTAACCAGAAGGTCATCAGTCTGAATCCACCAGTCTGCCCTGGAAACTCGATTGGCAATTCCACTATGAATCAGAATCAAGTTGGCCACAATAGGATTTTGGTATACCTAGACAAAGCAATATCTTTGCTGTTTTTCAGAATGTCAGAAGTCTTTATATTTTCACTATTTACTGCCCAATTTTCATTGCTATTCACCAATAAAACTCTTCTTACTCTCATCAGACTATGAAATTTTCTTCTTCAAGAGCTATACACATTATAATAATGCATACATTGGAAGTGCGTCTTAAACTATAACTGCCCTCATCTATAAAACTCACTGTAATAACAATATATCATGAACTCTTGCAACTGATACAAAATTAAGAATGTGAAATAAGTTATAAAGTAATTTTGAATCATGATTATTATTTTATAAAAAATATTTTGCATTTGTATTTTAAATACTCATTTAAAATTCTGTGTAGTTTTTTTAAAGTTTTATTTCAAATCAAACATTTTTAAAAGCTACTGTAAGCCCTAGAAAATACAGAATATTTTTTCAACATTGGCATTACACATATCTATGATTTTATTTGTAAATCTATTCTGAATTCTAAGTTGTGTCTCTAAATATATAATTTTGGAGTTTGAGTCTATTTCTTAATTTAGACCAGGTTCACACTAGAAAGTATAGTAAAAATTTTTACAAGACTATTCAAGACTTAACAAAATGAAACTCATTGTCACCAAGTCAAATCCAACTTATAGTGACCCTAGAGGACAAAGGAGAAGTGCCTCAGAGGGTTTCCCAGGCTGAAGTGATCCAGCGGCACTGAGAATTTCTAGGTAAGCAGGCTGTCACATATTTCTCCTGCAGAGTGGCTGGTGGGTTCAAACTGCCAGACTTTAGATTAGCAGTCAAGTGATTTGACCACCGAGACACCAGGGCTCCTTATTCAAAACTAGCCATTGTATTTAAGGGATTAGAATTTTATAAAACATGAAGATATGTCATAGCCAGTAAAATAAGCTTTTCAAGCATGAAAATTTTATAAAATTGTGACAGAAAGGAACATTGGAAATGATCAAATATATTTCACACTTTGACATAAAATACATCACAGCAACATGTTCTATAATATTAAACACATCATTAAACCATTGAATTCCCAGTTTTTCCCAATATTCTAATTGGCATGATTCTCATTTTCTTCTTTTATTTTAGCCTGACCATTCCTACCAAAATTCTTAAGTTTAAGTGTCTGAGATTTAGTCAGAATCAATCTAGATTTTAACATTTTTGTTGCCACCTTTAGCTGATGGTGTGAATTGGGTCATTAATTTCCTAAATCTACATTTGTACGCAAATATATGCGGCTATATACAGTAGTGATTTAAACAACATATGGGAGACTATGTCTTAGGTTTATATTAGCTTCCAATACTATTTTCCTCAAAGCTATTCATTCAAGCAAACATTATTAATACAATATTAACCAAATAACAAAATCATAAATTCTCATTTCACTATCATAGCCACAATCTTTGCTTATATTACTTGAGGTTATAGAAAGATAGTCAACTAGTTCCACAAGCAGTAAAGAAAAAGAGAGAATGATGATCCAGGAAATTTCCTTTATCAAGAAAATGTTTGATATTTTTAAATTGTCAAGGTTTTCTTCCAAGATTTTTTGGAATCTACATCATGATACTTACAGCAAGCCTATAGGAAAGAGTAGAACTGTCCCACAGAGTCCCTAGGAGCACCTGATAAATTTGAACTGCCAACTTTTTGGCTAGCAGACACAGCATTCAACCACTACACCCCAAGGGTTTCCATCATAATTCAAGTTAGTGCCAATTAAGTGGAAAAACATAACTTTAGTTGTGGCTATGTCTTTACGAATTTCACTTCTCCAGCAGCTATCATCTATATGCGCACGGAGTCCTGGCGTGATACAAGCAGTTCACTCCCTTGACTGCTAACGAAAAGACTGGAAGCTTGAGTCCACCCAGAGCTGCCTCTGAAGAAAGACCTGATGATCTACTTCCAAAATCTCAGCCACTGAAAATACCATTGAGAACAGTTCTACACTGACATATGTGTGGTTACCATGAGTCAGAGCTGGCTCTGGATGGCAACTGGATGTGTTCTTACCCATACCTTGAAACTTAAGGATGGGGACACATGAAAAAGCCTATTTTTTTCTTAAACAGTGATTAAAAAGAAAAAAGAGAAAGAAACCAAACCCACTGCCATCCAGTGGATTTTGACTCATAGTGACCCTATAGGCCAGAGTAGAACTGCTCCACAGAGTTTCCAAGAAGCACCTGGCAGATTCAAACTTCTGACATTTTGGTTAGCAGACATAGCAGTTAACAACTATACCACCAGGGTTGAAGTGATGATAAAAACCTACCTGTGCACAAAAAAAAAAGAGGCGGGGGGTGGAGAACATTGCTTTTGAATTAATTTCCCAACTGTCCATTCATGATGCATATCTGTAGATCAGTTAGCGTGTTAGCATAGCAGCAAAGAGGAAACAAGAAATAAAATGTAAGAAATGAAATATATTTACATATATATATATAACATGTATGTTTATATATAACAATGCATGACATTTACTTACTCTCATCCATTCTTTACAAAAATCTAAGAGTGCTCAAGATCACGTATTTGGTAATGGTTGATGTTTGCATGAACAAAGATACACACACTGTAGAGAAAAAAATACAGATACTTCCTCAAGTATCTTCTCTTTTTACGAAAAAATAAAAACCAAAGTTGGAATCAGATGCAAGCTTCCTGATCCAGCTATGAAAACATAGATTACAGAAAGTAGGACATTTCTGTTGGGAGCTAGAGAAAAATGGAAAACTCACTGGAAAAAGGTGAATGGAGGGAAGTGGAATTTCAAGGGGGCTCCCAAATGGTAACCATCCATCCACGCATCATTGCCATCAAGATGATTCAGACTCAGAGTCACCCTATAGACACAGCAAAACTGCCCCGTAGAGTTTCCAGGAAGTACCAGGTGCTGACCTCTTGGTTGGCAGAACTAGCACCTAACCTCTATGCCAGTAGGATTTCCAGGCAGTAACCAGGACTAAATGAGGGGACCGTTATAAAGAAAGGGAGGAAGACCCAAAGAATGCAACAAAAGAGTGTGATGGGTTATTGCACGAACCCTAATGAGTAAGCCTTTTGCATGCCTGAGACACAATTCTATTGGTAGGGGTTACTTTTACGTAATACATCGATAATTGAGATGAGAATTCACTGGTTTATTTTAAACAATAATTCTTTGCTTTCCAAACTTAATAAGCTGGGCTCTGTATACAGCTTATCTGGAACCTATCCATTATCTCCTTGGAAACTCTATGGGGCAGTTCTACTCTGACCTCTAGGGTTGCTATGAGTAGGACCTGACTCAACATTGGGTTTTACATATAATCAAAGTAAAAAGTGGTTATACCTTTATTGGGATCCTTGGATGATACAAATGGTCAATATCCTCAGCTGCTAACCCAAAAGATGGAGGTTTGAGCTCACCCAGAGGTGCCTCTAAAGAAAGGGCTTGTGAATTACCTCTAAAAAAGCTGTCATTGAAAGCTCTATGGAGAACAGTTCTACTCTGACTTCATCACTGTAGGTCAGAATTGACTCCATGGCAATTGGCTTGTTAGTAGTTTATGCTAGGTATAAAATACTCTACCAAATCAAGCAGTAACTATCACATTCCTCCACAATAAAAAGAGCTTCACTTCCACTTGACACTTATCCGTATATCAATCTCTAGAGACTTTTTCTATTCATAATTTACAAATGAATCCTAATAAAACGGGCTGTTACAGGAGTGGAAGTAGCTGGTAGACCATATGCCTAAAAACTTACTGTGGGAACTTCATTAGCACCACTGTGTTCTTAATATCAGTGTTATAACCACTAATAAGATGAAAATATGTTTGCAGGAGAATTTTCAAGCTTTACAAGAATTAATTCTCTCTTTATGTTCACAAAGGAAACCTCGCTGGCATAGTGGTTAAGTGCTATGCCTGCTAACCAAAAGGTCAACAGTTCGAATTCATCAGCTGGTCCTTAGAAACTCTACGGGGTAGTTCTTGCGTGATCTATAAGGCCACTACAAGTCAGAATCAACTCCATGTCAGTGAGTTTGGTTTGGGAGTTTCATGTATGCAAACGTCTACCTAATGCACAGAAGTATCATATACAGAGCTAGAATAAATCTCCTGATATCTATACATATGTATCTCTATAGAGATAGATACAGAGAGAGACAGAAACCAAAGCCAAAACATTTTAAAATCATTTAACAATGGTTTTGGCAAAGAGACATCTAAACACAGTTCAAAACATTAAATTTAATATTGGATGGTAAAACACTTCAATAAATAAGCATCTGTGAAATACATTAAGACACTGCATCTACGGCAGCAAATTACTATGAAGTATGTCGAATCCAACTCGACGGCACTTGGCTGGCCATGTATTCATAAGCAAAAATCCTCTGATGTCCTTGAGAAGCACATACAAATAGAGATTCCCAATGGATTCCGTATGTTGCTCAGCACTAATTACATATATAATTCTATTTACACAAAACAAAATGAGAAGTCTCATTATCACTAGATTAAATTGGTAGAACCAATTTTAGCCTTTTCCTTTTTGCCTTTTAAACTATATAAGAGATTGCCATTCTTCAAAGACATTACATCCATTCATACCATAAAAGAACCTTAAAGGAAAGCTCTATTATTTTCCATCTCCAAACTAAAAGTACTCTCAAATATCAATGATGCAATGCATATAATTACCTCTCACACCAAAAGGTAATTTTCAAAAAGAAGGGAGTTTCCCAGAGTTAAAAGAAGAATAAATTTTGATGTTTCCATTTAGTATCTACAAAATTTATATTTAGGCTGAACACTATCATAAAATTATCAAAAATGACATTCATGTGAATAACTACATTCATAGGTAACTCCCCAAGGACTAGGTTTGCTCACAGTTATAGATGAAGCCATTTATCACTTTTTAAATCTGCATCAGGAAATCTTAGTCTCTAAGTAAATACTTTAATATTTAATATTAACTGCGGGTTATTTTATTAATTCCACATATTCTGAACATTCATTTTGCATTTAATAGCTTAACAGGTATGCCTATTACTATGGTCCCAAAGTAATACAATAACAATTTTGCCATTAAAACTTTATCAAAAGAACATTTATCATCCAAAGAAACTCAAATCATTTGATTCTTCATTAGAAACCATTGATGATTTATTTTTTGACAACTACACACACTATTTGTTGTTACATAAACAGACACTGTATATAATTTTGTCCTTTGACATACATCACTATATATATTACCATACTGCCTTGAGAAAATGCATTCACATATAGATATATTCAAATGTACGCAGATTCATAAATGTGCATGTATATATTTACCCACCACATACATAGCTACATACAGATTTAGTGGATGTAGAAGATCAATGATCTCATTTTATTATGTAGTTCTAGACATCTGGTGGTATAGTGGTTTAAATGCTACAGCTGCTAACCAGAAGGCCAGCAGTTCAAATCCACCAGGCACTCCTTGGAAACTCTATGGGGCAGTTCTGCTCTGTCTGTAGGGTCACTATCTGTCAGAATTAACTTAATGGCAGTAGGTTGAGTTTTGTTTGCTTTGGTTTATACCTACATCAGAAAACCTGATGACCTAGTGGTTAAGTGCTACAGTTGCTAACCAAAACATCTGTAGTTTGAATCCACCAGGTACTCTCTGGAAACTTTACAGGGCAGTTCTACTCTGTCATACAGGGTCACGATGAATCAAAATTCACTCGAAGGCAACAGGCTTGTTTTTGTTTGTTTCAATACCTACATTTACTCTTATAAATACTGTATGCAGCCTTGAAAATTTTATGGGGCAGTTCTACTCTATCCTGTAGGGTCATCATTAGTTGGAATTGCCTTAAAGGCAATGGGTTTTATACCTTGACTAGGAAAAAAAACAGTTGGGTTTTGGGGTTTTTTTAGATTCTATAATTAGGGGATGTGCCTGCTCTGCTCTTTCATATGCATTTCATAAGAATTTAATGAGGAAATAAAGCATTCTAGAAATAAGGTTGGATTTATAGAAAGCTCCCTATAAATAAGGTTAATTGTCCCTGGGTTAGCTTTGACTCATGGAAACCCATGTAGAACTAAATGAAAAGTCACCTGGTCCTGAGCCATCTTTGTGTTAATTGGTATGTGCAAGTCCACTGCTATATCTAGGTTATATCTACAAATTACTAAATATTACTGGGCAGATTGTTTAGTCTTAATCATCTGTATTCAATATCTGGTGCCTCATAATGATAACACAGGCTACATTCATGTAGTGCTCTACGTCACCAGAAAAACATGGATTATGTTTATGCGGAAACTTTATGAAGCTGAAGACTCTCCAATGTGCTTTGTGCATTAGTTTCAATAACTGTAGCAATGGACAAGCTAGGCACTTCACCAGTCACATTTTTCAATGACAGACAGAGAGATGTGTCAGAAATGAAGATTAGAGTGGAGGTGGAGAAGCAGATTAGCAGTATGGGTTAAAAGGATGTTTATACACATACCTCTACAACTTGGGGGATACTTTATGGACTGAGTGATGTCACAGATAAGAATTTGTCACATATGGGGAAGAGATAAAAACTATGAAATCTGTCTTAAAATGAAAACAGTAAGTATAGGAGAAACTGACCTTGAAACCTTCAATAATGTCATTCCACATCTTACTGTGATTTATGTTGGCTGTTTCATGTTAATATTTTTTAGAAACTTGTGTTTATTTAAAAAAAATCAGATTATGGTGTTATGTAATGATTTCAAGACATGTGATGGCAAAGTTTTTGGAAACCTACTTACCCACTTGTAACTTTGATAAAATACTGTTATATAAAGTGAATTTTTTATATTAATGAATCTATTTATTTACTACTTCCTGAGCCTAATGAGGAGACTTGGTGGCACATTGGTTAATGCTCTCAGTACTTTCAGACACCAACTCATTTAATCATCACAACAACCATATTAAAAAAAGATAGATTAAGATACTATCATTCCCAATGAACAGATTAAGTTAACTGAGACCTAAAGTAATTCTGTAATTGCCCAAGAGCATACAACTGTTGTTAGGTGACTTTGAGTTCATTTTGACTCATAGTGATTTTACAGAAGAGAGTAGAACTGTCCCATAGAATTTCTAAGGAGCAGCTGGTAGATTTGAAAGGCCAGTCTTTTGTTTAGCAGCCAAGCTCTTAACCACTAAGCCACCTGTTCAGGCAACTGGTAAATGGTTATGCCTGAGTCAAACACAAGCCATCTGACTCCAGGGCCTGGACTCTTAACCTCAAATCTTTTCACCCTCTTTTGACAGCAAGTATGTTCTAATTTAGCCATCGAATAGCTGAGTATTTGAATATCTCCAATTCAATGTTTTCGTCTCTAAAATAGAGATGGAGTCTTTAGGTAGTGCAAATGGTAAAGCACTCAACTGAAAGGTTGGTGGTTGGAAGCACCTAGAAACATCTGAAAAGACAGTCCTGGCAATTGGCTTTCAAAAGTTCACAGAAACTGGAGGTCACAGAACTGGAGCAGTTTTCTTAGGCAGTCATGAGATGATCCTGAGCTGGAATCTACTCAACTAAGAACAACAACAATAAAAAATCCTTGCCATCCAGTTGATTCTGATCCATAGCAACCCTTGAGGAGAGCAGCAGTCTCATGGGGTTTCAAAGGCTCTAAATCTCAAAGGATGCAGATTGCTACATTTTTCTCCCTCAGAACAGCTGGTGGGTTCAAACTACTGACTGTTCCATCAGCAGCAGAGCACTTAAGCACTGCACCACCAGGGTTCCTTAAGAACAATGAAAGAGGGATACCATTTCCTACTGACAGTCCTTGGGTGGTTCAAACTGTTAACCCACTGGACTGTTAACTGAAAAATGATTGGGTCAAATGGTATATCTATATCCATTTTTTTAAGGAAGCGCCAGATTGTTTTCCAAAGAGGCTGGACCATTTTGCAAGCCCACCAACAGTGTAGGAGAGTTCCACTTTCTCCACAGCCCTCCAGTATTTGTTGTTTTGTGGTTTTTGGAACATGGCCAACCTTGTTGGTATGAGATGGTATCTCATTGTAGTTTTGATTTGAATGTCTTTAATAACTAAAGATTGTGAACATGTCCAAGTATGTTTTTCAGCTGCCTGGATCTCCTCTTTAGAGAAATGTCTGTCCATCTCCTTTGCCCATCACTTAATTGGATGATTTATCTTCTTCTTAGTGATATCATAATAAAAAAAAAAAGAAAAATGATTGGAAGGCCAAGTCCACCTAGGGGCACCTTGGAAGAAAAGAACTGGTGATCTACTTCTGAAAAATAAGCCATTTCAAACCCTGGAGATGACATTTCTGCTATGACACCAAAGAGGTTGCCAGGCGTAGAAATCAACTGTACAGCAACTGGTTTATTTCTGCTGCAAAGGTGGTTGTAGAACTCACAGGAGATAGTGCTTACGAAGGCATTTTGGAAATTGCAGAGCCCTAGAAAATGTCTTTTCATATTATAAAATTATAAACTACATTAAGGCTTTATCATCTATGAATTTCATAATTAAGTTACTACAAAATTTAATCAAGATGTTTCAGTCAATAACATTTCAGAAATGTAGACAGAAGAGTCAATACATCAGGAAGCAACTTGAAATCTTAACTAAAATAAATAAACTGGTGAATAAAATCTGCCTTACTAACAACAGTGATGAGTAAGATAAAATTAATTTATTTACATTTCAGTATCATATTACATTTTCAATATTATTCTTACCTTGTTTAGCATATTTCAGCCAAGTCTTGGTAAATTATTTTTTCTTCTCATTAATGACAATCTACTGCTACTGGGCAAGCTTTAGTAACAAGTTTGCTGAATGACTAACCTTTATCAATTCACCAAAAAATAGGTAAATCTGGGCTATCTGGAAACCCTGGTGGTGCAGTGGTTAAGAGTTTGGCTGCTAATCAAAAGGTTGGCAGTTCAAGTCTACAAGATGTTCCTTGGAAACACTGTGGGGGAGTTCAACAGTGTCCTACAGCGTCACTACAAGTCTAAATTGACTCCATATCAATCAGTTTACAGGCTACTTATTCACATTTGCTTTTAAATCTCTAGCTTTTACTTCCTTTGGAGACTGCTTAAAAATCTCAGAATTTCACCGTAATAATTTATATAAACAAAATTAAAAGACAACATTTACTACAAAGGCCAAATTGCACAGCTGCATGCAGTTAATCGGAAACCCTGGTGCTGTAGAGGAAACCCTGGCAGCTAACTGAAAGGTTAGCACCAGGCGCTCCTTGGAAACTCTATGGGGTAGTTCTGCTCTGACTTACAGGGTTGCTATGAGTTGGACACGACTCGATGGCAGTGCATTTGTTTTTTGTTTGTTTCTTTTTTGGTGCTGTAGTGGTTAAGTGACAGGCTGCTAATCAAGAGGTTGGTGGCTGGAACCCACTAGGTGCTCCTTGGAAATTCTACGGGGCAGTTCTACTCTGTCCTATAGAGTCTCTATGAGTCAGATTTGACTACACAGCAGTGGGTTTGGGTTGTTTTGGTCTGTTTATGCAGTTAATTTCTAGTATGAAATAAAAATTCTGTGTAGTAGAAATATCAGTCCCATACTTAATCCTTTTTGTCCCTATCCTAGTACTTTTGGCTATGCTTCATTCATTTATATGTTCATTCCCATGTTCATTTTTAGACTGACAAATGCTTGATGATACTGTGCTGATTATTCTTACATTAAGAAAGTAGATCCTTAATATTGGTAAATATGGTTTAGTTACCAACTCTAAATATTATATTGGCAATCAATATTTACAAGCATCAAATATTACTAAATCCCCTGTAGTGCACAAAGAACAGAACAACAACAGCGAAGTTATGAAATTAGATGTGCATGTTACAGAAATAATCCTGAAGTAAGGAGCCCTGGTGGCACAGTGATTAATTGCTCAGCTCCAACCTTCAGGTCAGCAGTTCTAACCCACCAGCCTCACTGTGGGAGGAAGACATGACAGTCTGCTTCTTGAAAGATTTACAGCTTAGAAAACCCCATGGGGCAGTTCTACTCTGTCCTACAGGGTCATTATGAGTTAGAATCAACTCAACAGCAATAGGTTTAATCCTAAAACAGTTTACCTAAACCAATTCTTTATTACTATTAACACTTTTTCTGAAATAACCTTTTCCATATTATATAAGGCACAGAGGGTCTATTTTATGAGAACATATAATCAGTCAAAATAAAATATTATATAAGATGGAGGAAAAAAATTATGATTTGTGTTTTTTAGCAGTGTGTTAATGAGCCACAGCACAGTAATTTGTCTCTCATGGCTTAAAATCAAACAGATACAAGTATAGCTGTTGATTTATATTGCCCTTATTTAGCTTTTTATACACAGGCAATATTATTTTTAAGCTTACTCGTATTCATGTGACTTGGATTGCAATTTAAATTCTAGGTTTGATGTCATTAAATGTTTTTTCTTCAGTCAGGAAGTCTGTACACACATGAATATTTCAAAATCAGTATCCGTTTCTTTGAAGACTTCTCATGTAGCATTATTAAGTATAATGGCATGAAAAAATAGGATCCAACACGAAAACTTTGAGAACAGGTTCATCGAACAAGCTGTATTTGGTAGTGGACAGTAAATATCAGCATAAATCCAGTCTCCAAAATATGGAGATTGATCCAGTCCTCACATTCCCATTTTTCCATCCTTATAGCCAGCTGATCCTGAGACGCACCCTCTCTCTCTGACCCTGTCAGCACGGAGCCAGATCACAGAGTCCACAAGTTAAAGGGACAGCATTCTCCAGACTGCTAAATAGGCAATGCCAACTGCAAATCTGAGGAATCAACATGACACCCCAACCTTCTGACCTGCTGGCCACCAATTTGGTACTAATCTCTTACTGTCTCTTCAGGATGACAGCTGTAAGTTTGGGAGTCTACATGATATCCTTACTTTCAGACCTGCTGGCTTCCACTTTCCCTTTGGGTTCAAGAATTCACTGTAAAAACTGAAGAGAATTTGTGGAGAATATACTCCACTTATAAATATAGACTTATTTATAAAAAGCATACAAATGAAGGGATGCATAGAGTAAGGTTCTCATTTCAGAGCTTCTGCATCCCAAGGGATGTGCTGCCCTTCCACGAGCAACTGTCCTTCCCAACAAGGAGTCTCTGTGTTCAGGGCTTTCATCAGGCAGGTCTTCACGTTAGGCTAAATTCTACCTTCTGAGGCTCGCTGATACTAGCTGACCTGGTGAGTCTTTTCTTGTCTGGCCCACCCCACTTTGCCTGCACAGATCTTCAGATATGGCTTGGAAGTTCCGCACCAAGACACCCCTGTTGTTCCAAGAGTTATTTCTTTAGAAACAAGGACCAAAGTCACCTTACTTGAGATAACTAGGTCTGTTACTCCACAGGTAGGAATCAGTTGGAAAATAACTTTTTCTCACTACCATCTTTTACTATGAAATCTTGGTGGCAGAGTCTAAAAACCGTTTCTGCAAACCAAAAGGTCAGCAGTTTGAATCCATCAAGTGCTCCTTGGAAACTCTATGGGGCAGTTCTTCTTTGTCTTACAAATCAACAGCAATGGGTTTGGGTTTTTGTTTTGTTTTGTTTTTTCAGTCTTTCACTCATACTATTCTGAGCCTACATACTTTATTCTAGAAAGAGTTCTGGGAAGACTCATATAGTTTGCAGAGGCTTGTAAACATTACAGTTTATAGTCCAATGCAATGACTTGAAATCTCCTAGCTGGACTTGACTCAGAATCAGAAAACTGTGATGATGGAGAGATAAAAGAGTGAGCCCAGTCGTTTCTTTATAAATGCCGTAATATATACCTCAACTGTCTTTTCAGCTGTCACTACACTGGCTCAAAATTAGAGGAGCAAAATGGAGAATTTAAGGTACAAAGAGGCTCTTACTTCACTAGTACTGTTGTAATTTTTGTTGGTGACTTCTCCCACGAAATAATTTTGATGGTTCTTGTGGGCAATGACTACTTTCTTAGATTCTGCTCCAACAGGCCCTTTCAACTGAGATTTCCTTGTTCCACAGTGTTCCCTTTGAGTTGACCCTTTCCAAGATGAAACTAGATAGCTTGCTTTCTCTAGTGTCTACTTGGAGGGTCTGCAACACCTTCTTAAGATGATCTCCTTCAAAACTGTGGTTCACCAGCTAAAGTCCCTCTTAACATCCTATCATACATAAATTTTAACTTGAAAGAATTGTATTTAGGGAATCCCAATTAAACAACACTTTTTAAAGCAAGTATAGATTTCATTCTAGTAAAAGCAGTATTCCAGAGAAAATGGTGCAACATTCCTGATTTAATGCAATCCTACCACTTCAAACATACAGCAAGCAAAGTCAAGTCGGAGGGAAGGAAAAAAATCCAAAAGATATAGCCAGGCTCAGAAACAAGATGAAATTGCAATGAATGAAAACGAGAAGAGATACGTAAACCAGCCAGCAAGGCTGAAGGGTCAGGCCTACAGAGAGAAAGGGAACAGAGGTGACCATGAGCTTATCCTCTGAGGGTACAGGGGGAACAAAAGGTCTTCTACGTGAGTTGTGGGGACACGGCCAGTCATGTTCTTTGCTTGAAATGAAAGATCAGGATCAAGTCCTCTTGTTGAGAACTTTGAAAAGATTAAAGAAATTAAATTGATAAACCATTTCTACTGATTTTCAGTTTCAGAGATTTTTTTCCCCCTGAATGAATGTTTTATCACTTTTCTGTTGTGGTTACCAGAAACCCTGGTGACACAGTAATTAAGTGCTACGTCTGCTAACCAAAGAGTTCAGCAGTTTGAATTTGCCAGGCACTCCTTGAGAACTCAATGGGACAGTTGTACTCTGACCTCACAGGGTCACTAGGAGTCAGAATCAACTCGATGGCAGTGGATTTGGTGTCTTGGTTGTGGTTATCATGTAATTTTAATTACTTTTGTCTGCTAATTTTAAATTATAGAAGATTCTCTGATAGGAACCAGCCTTTTATTCCCATTATATTTATTACAGAATATTTTACATATATCAATACACCAAGATTTTGACCTGCTGGGACTAGTTTTAAGAATTTTTTTTATCTATGCTTATGGAATTGGACTGTGAATTTTTTTAATTGTACTGTTCTTATTTGAATTTTTTTGATAGCTTTCTATAATCTCTCCATGAAAAATATTATGTCCAATCCAGATTAATCTATTGTTTACTTAAACATTAGATTAATAGATTAAAACAAAATCAAACAAAGAAAATAAATAACAATAACAAAGAACAAAGAACAATTACAGATATGCTGTTTGGGGGATATCACTATAGAAGGTCCAAGGTTTAAATTAAGGGGTGTCTTGGGAGCCCTGATCGTGTAGTGGTTAAGAGCTCAGCTACTAACCAAAAGGCTAGCAATTCAAATTTACCAGCCAGTCCTTGGAAGCGCTATGGGACAATTCCACTCTGTCCTATAAAGTCATTGTTTTGTATTAGAACTGATTTGATGACAACAGGTTCCTTTTTTAGTTATCTAGCTGATTCAGTGGCACTTGGCTGGCTGGCAGTGCTGCTGTAAAAGAAATTCCACAAGTGGATGACTTTGACAGAAAGAAATTCATTCTCACAGTCTAGGAGGCCAGAACTCAAAATTCAGGGTGCCACTCCAGGAGAAGGCTTTCTCTCTCTGTTGGCTCTAGGGAAAGTTCCTTGTATTCAATCTCCCTTGGTCTAGGAGCTTCTCAGCACAGGGATTCTGGGTCCAAAGGCTAGACTCCCCTCCTAGTTCTTCATCCTCTGCTCATTTCTCTCTTTATACCTCCAAACAGATTGATTCTTACAGGTTAATCTTGTGGACCAAGTCTTGCCTCATCAAAATAATTTTGAAGATTATATCCTGCCTCATTAACATAACTGCCTCTAATCTTGCCTCATTAACACATAGAGGTAGGATTTATAACACGTTATAAAATCACATCAGATAACAAAATGTGGACATCACACACTACTGTGAATCATAGCCTAGCCAAGTGGAACATCCATTCTTGAGGGATACAATTCAACCCCAAACAATGGGTATCCAGATAGTTTTTCAATCAGTAATCAAACCTGGTGCTGTAGTGGTTAAGTGCTATGTCTGCTAACCAAAACGTTAGCAGTTCAAATCTACCAGGAGCTCCTTGAAAACTATGGACAATTCTACTCCATCCTATAGGGTTGCTATGAGTTGGAATTGGCTCACCAGCAGTGGATTTGGTTTTTTTGGAATCAAACCAAGCCAGCCACTAGCTCCGTCACTGGGATGATAGGTTTCCATCATGAATGTAGAGCAGAAGACTGGAAAAACATTTCCTGAACCTAAAGTTCTACTGGCATGGGGAAGTAGACAGCCAACTGTAAAACTGGTGAGAATAGAAACAGAGGATGAGGGAGAGAAATCGTGTAACAAAGGCTTCTCACTCAAAATGATCCCATAAACCTAAATACCCGAACAAGTAGAGAAGTACTGACATAGGAAAGGCAAATAACAGTCTCAGCAACTGGAAATTTAATTCATTTCAGGTTAATTTAATTTTATGTAACTACCTAGCTATAATTCAACAAATGGCTTGGTTTTACAGGCAAATTTTGCCATCTCTCCAAAGAACTCACATTCTGGATTGGACACAACATTTTTCAAAGATATAGAACAGAAAGCTGTCCTAATAAAATAAGAACAGTGCAATAAAAATATTCACAGTCCAATTTCATAAGCACAAATAAAAAATAAATTCTTAAAACAATCACCAGCAGGTCAAAATCAGACCATATAGGTGTAAAGTATATTATAATCACTGTATTGGAAATAAAAAGCTGGTTCCCCATGAGAGATTCTTCTACAATTTAAAATTAGCAAATTACAGTAATTAAAATTATACAGCAACCACAACAGAGAGGTAACAAAACATTCACTCATGAGGGGGAAAAAAATCTGTGAAGCTAGAAATCAGGAGAAATGTTTTTAACCCAGTTAAGAGAAATACACTATGCTTAGTGAGGAAACATTAGGAAAAATCATATTAAATCTATGAAGATGAAAAGCTAGGGTGACTTATAGTTGATGTTCTTTTAGAAATTATAGCCAATGCAGTATCAAAAAGAAGGCACAAAAATTGAAAACTAACTTATTTGCGGTCTACAAGTAGATATAAAAAGTTTAATTGGAATCTACAGAAAAACAAGTAGAACTAATGCAACAATTTAGGAAGATTTGTGGCTACAAGATGAAAATTTTAAAAAGTCGATAAAATACTCATACATTTGTAATAAACAATTGGAAAATATAACAGAAGAAATGCACTTACTGTAATAGCTCTACCATCTGTAACATTCTTGTTACATATGTAACAAAAAAAAATTAACATCTCTTGACAGTATAAAACATTTTGAAAGATCTTAAAATATTTAAATATTTCACCCCTCCTTTTTAAATTTGCTTCATATTATAATAAAAACGCCAGTAGAAAATTTCTTTCAACTTGGAAAGTTGATTCTAAATTTCATATAGAAAGGCAAAGATCAAAGAACATCTATGTCACTTTTGAAGACAAAGAACAGAGCAGGGAGAACTGCAGTATCAGATATCAAGAGTGACTGTTGTATATGTCATATGATTTGGTCTAGGAGTCCTAGCAGCCCAGGGTCAAGTTCTAGGCTGCTTACCAAAAGATCGGCAGTTCAAACCCACGAGCTGCTTCATTGGAGAAAGACGTGGCAGTTTGCTTCTAGTAAAGATTACAGCCAAACTCTGTCTGGCAATTCGACTCTTCTATAGGTTTTGCTATCACTGGAAATGAGTCGAAGGTAATGGACTTGGTTTTGATTGGTTTGGTTTGGTCTAGAGTTGGACAAATAGATCAATGGAACAGAAGAGAGACCTCTGAACTATATCCAAAATCTTTATGGGAAACTAAACATACGCTGAGGGGGAATTAATGATTCAAATTAGGTCTCTACAAAATCATTGCCAGTAACAGCAACTGGAACCAAAACAAAATGAAACTAACAGTAGTTGAGCTGATTCTGACTCAGAGAAAGCCTATAAGTCAGAGTAAAGCTGCCTCATAGAGTTTCCAAGGAGTGCCTGGTAGATTTCAACTGCCAGCCTTTTTGTTAGCACACGTAGCACTTAACCACTACACCACCACACAGATGTAAATAGAGACCACACCAAACAAATCGGATATTTTGTGATTCTACCTATGAATATGAGACATTGTAAATTAGAGGAGAAATGACAAACTCCTAAATGAATGCTTGTTAAACACTGTCATGTGAAAAACAACAAATTGGATTTTTACTTCATACCATATGCAGAATAAATGCATATGAATTAGAAACAAAAACATGGAAAGCTAAAATTTAAAACATGAAGAGAAAATACAGCACCATATATGACCACAGGGTAAGAAAGAACTTCTTAAACGTATTTCACAAACTGTAAATCATAAGAGAAAATCTTCACAAATATTACTTAGTGAAAATGAAATCATTCTACGGAAAAAAGAAGTTACTTTTAAATAAAGTAAAAAGCAAATCACTACTTGCAATGCACATAGCTAGCCAAAGATTAATATCCTCCCTCTCTTTCTGCGTATATGTGTGATATCCTTCAAACTGACAAAGAAAGACAACGTAACAGAAAACCTGGCAAAGTGAAAACTAAGTATTCTTATTAATAGGGACAACCAAATTGACTACAAACACATCAAGAATTGATTTCACCAGTAACTCCAAAACTGAACCCACTACTTATTGTCAAGTTGATTCCAAATCATAGTGACCCTATAGTAGTTAGGGAAATGTACATTTAAAAAAAAAATCTGATTTTATCCTATACCGATTGGATTCCTTCTAAATGTCCACATGGCTTTCTCTCTTGCCTTCTGCCACTATCCTCTTCTACACCATAACCATCCAATATCTCCTGATATATCAGTTATCATACAAATACCCCAAAAGAATATTACTGCACATTATAAGGAAAGTGTAACCATTTCCTTAAACACACCTCATGTGATTCTAAAATAAATTTTAAGTTTTTAAAAACAAGACTTGGAACTGAATTAAGCTGATACTGAAACCACAACTGTACACCCAACTACCCACTGCCATGGAGTTGATTCTGACTCATAGACACCGTATAGGGCAAAGTAGAACTGTTCCATAGAGTTCTATGGAGCTCCTGGCACATCTGAACTGCTGATCTTTTGGTTAGCATCTGTAGCTTTTAACCACCATGCCACTAGAGTGTCCTCTAGAACACTAAACCAAAAATGAAACCCAGTGCTTTCAAGTCGATTCTGACCGGTAGTGACCCCATAGAGCAGAGTAGAGCTGCACCATAGAGTTTTCAAGGATCACCTGGTGGATTTGAATGGTTGACCTTTTGGTTAATAGCTGTAGCACTTAACCACTACATCATCATGGCTTTCTCTAAAATATTAGGGGAGGTAAACACAACATGTGACAATCCTGACAGACAGCAGACCATTGAATCGCCATTTGATAGCCAAGAGAAGGTACAGGATAGAAGAAAATTCTACTTATGCAGTATAGCTATTATATACTCTTGTGAAAGTGTGTAAGTAAACAAATTGACTCAGAAGACCAAGGTGAGAGGATTTAAATAATACACGAGCTCTAGGTCAAATAGAGGAATTCATGTTAGAATACAACTTGAAATGTAAAATCCAAAATACCCAAACAGACAACCCATTTCTTATGCTGGAGATCAAAAATCTCCCCTGGGCTTCAAATACCTGAATCCAACCATCATTAAACATTTCCACATGGAGAGTTCAGTCTCAACATACCAACCCAAACTGACTGAACATACATGAAGTGACTTCCAGTTATGCCTTCAGAAAATGCTTGTCAATAATGAAACACCTTTCTAAGCTCTAGCTATAGAAAAATACTTAAGAAAGTAGCAGAGCAACTGTAGAATGAATAAAAATTCATAATATCTTTGAATCAAATTTCAATAACTTTCATGCATTTGAAACCCAAGTTGAGATGCTTCTTTTCAAAACTGTAGCTTTATCCTTCAGCTGTTGCTACACATTGTGGAACTTTGGTGGCATAACAGTTAAAGAGATCAGCTGAGAACTGAAAGGAACCAAAAGGCCAGTGGTCTGAAACCACCAGCTGCCCCAGAGGAGGAGAGACCTGAAGATCTGCTCTCTTAAGAAATACAACCTAGGTGACCCTATAGTGCAGTACTACTCTGCCCCATAGGAACACTGAGCCAAAATCAACTCAGTGACACATACAACTGCTGTCATTTAACTAGCTACACAATTTTGCTTTCTGCCACTCCATAGCTAAGGCTTACAAATGGATCAATCGTAAGCTTATTTCTAGAGTTTAGTTCAAAGTAGAATTGATCTTAGTAAAACATTATAATTTTCTCTGACAAACTTGTTAAAATCAATAGCATGTAAACTGCTGTTTTACCATCATTCTTATCTTGTGGTTCCAACTGAGTTCCATTTATTACCAACCATTCTCCAAAGAGAATCTGCCTTATATTAAATGACCATGCAAATAGTAAAACAAGACTCAGTTTCCCAACATTTCTACATGAGACCAAAACTCAACATTTCTGTGAAAGAGAAATTGTCTGGCATCTTTGGTCAACAGAAACTAAGGAAAGCCAATAACTGCATGAAACATATAGAGAAGTCTTCCTCTTTCCTCTGAAATGGTGTCATCACAAATGAAAAATGAATTCAATGTCAAAGTTAGAGCTACATTAACACTGTGTTTTCCCAATTCCTAAAAAAATGTACGCAAAAGCATTGTTTGGTCTTCATCATAAACAGTAAATTTACCCTTTAAAATAATGGGAGTCATCAAGTAACATATCAAGAGATAATATTTTGGAGGTATTTTGAATATTTGAACACATAAACACCAATTATCTGCAGATGACATACCTGTGACAAAATAATAACTACAAGCAAAGCAGGAGTTACAATGACACTAGTCATCAAAATCATTAAAAATGTCATTTTGACAAGCTGCATTTATTCCTCCTCAATGCATATCAATATTTGTTAAATACAAAAATGTATATTTATCTTATAGTAGTTCTAGGCAAGATCTACATAAGACATTTTCTTTCATTTCCAAAGAGTGTCTAAAACAGTAATTATAAAATCTAAATTTGGAATTGTTTAGTTAATGATTCACAAAGAACAAATTCTTACACTCTCTCAGCTACTCTGTTTCTGTGATGTTAATTAGCTTTTAAATATGATCTCTATAACACACTGATAGCCTGTACAAGCAGTTGGTATGTGATCTTCTGTGGCTATGCAAATATAACAGAGAGCTTTCATTTTTAAACTAAAATTTTAGACACAAAATGGGTAACTTAAAGGCAGGCCTCAGATTATGGATGACTAGAAGCATTAATAAAATGGGATATAAAGAAAAAGATTTGTTGTTGCTGTGACTTGAAAGAGATGAGGCTCTTCTGGTTGAAAAACCTTCATGCATGTGAAAATCTAAAAGCCATGGAAATCTTAAGATTCAGGCTCTCTGGAACCATCCTGTCCAATAGCACTTTCCAGGATGGAGGAAATTTTCCATAATTCTTCTGTGTGCAGTATGGTAATCAATAGCCACACATGGCCATTAAGCACCTTGAAATATGGATATTATAACAGAGAAACCAAATTTTATTTAATAGTACTCAATTTAAACTTGGACAGTCACAAGAGGCTAGTATTGAAAAATTGAGGGTTATAAGCTCTCTGTTTATTTTCCTTTACCTCCAGGTCTCCCAACCCAACCTAGGGCTGTCAAGTCGGCTCTGACTCATGGCGACGCTATATGTCAGGGTAGAACTGCGCCTTCGAGTTTCCAAGGAGAGGCTGGAGGATTCGAACTGCCAACCTTTTGGTTAGCAGTCATAGCACTTAACCCACTACACCACTAGGGATTCCTCCAGGTCTCCAGTATTTCTAAAACAGTGTAATCAGGGAGACAGAAAATGAAGGTAGCCCTAGGAAAAAGCTTTGCTATCTTGAAGACCTGATGAAAGCCTCACATCCCAATTCTGTACTACCCCAAAGTGGTTCCAAGTAACTGTGGAGAAATACATTATAGGCCTCGAGTGGACCAAAATAAAGTAGAATCTCTGAGTATTTATCTCTACCATCCACTGCCTTTGAGTCAATTCTGACTCATAGTGACCCTACAGGACAGAGTAGAACTGTTCCATAGAGTTTCCAAGGGGCACCTGGAGGATTCAGACCCTTTCGGTAGCTGCTGTAGCACTTAACCACTACACCACCAGGGTTTCTTCTATTTAGATGATCTCAAAATAAAAGAACTCCTCCTTACCCCTCACACTACACTAAACAAACTGAACCATTCTCTTCAAAACCCCTCAGGACTGTAACTCATGAGCAACTTCAGGACCAGCAGACCAGAAGTGACTTTTACACAACTCCCAGACTGTATCCACCTAAGCTCATTAAAATTCTTTGATTCCACCTTCTACGCTAACAGGCCATTGTCTCCAGTTAGATTCTTTGTCAATTCTATCTCTAACTCCTTTATTAAGCACCTTTTCCCAGTGGTTAATAAATAAGGATTTCTGACTTGGCTTCTTTTCATTTTTCCTTTTAAACATATCATATCGCTGGCAATCTCATCTAGTCTCACAACATTAACTACTAACTCTGCACAGATATCTCCCTAATCTCAAATTCTACTCCAATGCTGTTCAGAGTTCTGTTCTAGGATTTTTAATCCTGAATGTTGCATCACCAGCCCAAAGTGGACCTTTCCTCTATCTAACATCAACCATAGCAACAGCAACAAAAGACATATCATAGCCACTTCCATATTAGTGGAATAATCCTAATCATCCATGATCAAAATCCAAATTGCCTTTGATTCATTCATTTCATGCTTAAAGCCTGAAGCATTACAGTGGGTGAATGAAGAACTCAGATTCAGAAGGTAGCAGAGCTGAACTAGGCTTCTGGTTTCACTCTTTGCTACCTGTATAGCTTAGGGAAATTATCTAAACTGCCCAAACCTTTCATCACAATGTCTTCGAAACCCTGGTTGTAGAATGGTTAAGTGCTACGGCTGCTAACCAGCAGGCTGGCAGTTCAAATCTGCCAGGTGCTCCTTAGAAATTCTAGCGGGCAGTTCCACTCTGTCTGTAGAGCTACTATGAGTCAGAGTCAACTCAACAGCAGTGCGTTTGGTTTCTTTTCTTTTCACCACAATCTATCAATCAGTTAACAATAAATACAATTTTACAGTTACTGTAAGTAATTTACACTATCACATTTAGCCTTTGCAACAACAGTATGAGACAGATACTATTATTTTTTCTTTATAGAAGACTGAATCACGGTTAAATCACAATAGTAGTACGCAGCTGGAGTTCCGTCCGTCTAGCTCCAAGACAGTAACCACAAAATCCACTATCTTCCTGATAATAATAACGTACCTGAGAGTGTTGTCAGGAAAACATCAGATACAGTCTATAAAATACTCATCATCTTAGCTGCTGTCATCATCATCACCAGTTTTGAGACCACCAGCATCCGAAGTAATCTTTCCACTAGATAAATTTCTATAGCACTCACTTCTCGGAACACTAAGCTTATAAACTACCTTACATTATGGCATTCAACAAACATGTCTTACTATCACATGTAGATTATAAAGTGTTTGAGTCTAAGGACAGTGTTAGTGACCTAGCACATAGGGTGTTAACACATAGTAAAGACTTCATTTATTATTGTGACCCATGAGTGTTTCCGTTTCTTAGTCCCGGTCCTTCGTCATCCTCTGGCTTACTGATGTTCTGCTCACAATGACCATTCATACTTCCCCACTTCTTTCTAACTTTGTTTATGCCTATCTGCCTTTTCTTCCACAAGGCCACGTGTCCCAACTGGAAAGCACTGAACTGCTTCCTCATTCCCACTCACTCACTTCTGGACTATTTCTATATCCTTCCACGTTCTACTCCCCAGTTTATTTTCATCTCCCCAAGCAAGACAGTCACATGGACTGCAATTTTGACACGAAGAATCCTATATGCACACTTGTACTAGAGTGTCCTCAGGCCTTGATAGCTTTAACAGAGATTTCATGCTGAAAGGTCACAACCATAAACACCTACGTTGCACAGTATGAATAATCCAGAAGTATCCTGGATTAGTGCATCCTATAATTTCCAAACATGCACTTTGTGAAAATAAAGAGGGAGGGGCTAAGTTCTTACAGGTTCAAGAACTCTTTTTTTTTTAAAAAAAAAATTAAAACAATAAACATAAAATTCTCTAAAGCTCTTATGGCACGAAAAATGAAAAACTGTCTCTACAATTGAAATTAAAATGCTACTAACAAAAGAATGGTGCAATATGGACAAATGGATGTGTGAAAAAATATACACAGAAAAATACATGAAAAGTTATGTACCAAAATGGATACAGTGCAAGGGTTACAAATACTTTCTCTACCTCTTATTTATCTGCATTTTCTGTTTTAATAATAAATATTATTTGTACAACACAAATGTTATTTAAAAATCTATTGAGCAGCCACATCTTCATATTCCTTAATATTGGTCCAGCATTATTTAGTTATTTTAATTTATTTGGCTATATTTTCTATCAGTAACCTGTGGAATTAAATTCTGTGTATGTGTTTTATTCCTTGAAATCTAAAGTCCATTTTTCAAGCAAATCTTTCTGTCTTTCTTTTCTTCCTTTCTTCTTTGTTCATCAGTTATATAGATCACGGATAATTAAATAGCTGCTTTAAATGTAAATTTCAAGAACAATTTTTGTCAATCTTCAGTTAATTGTATGTCTTCTCTAAGCAACAGTTTTGCTGGTTTCTGGAGGTTTTACCTGAAACAAGTTATGCTGTACACATGGGAGGATTTCACATCATCTATGCAGAGGATAGAGTACTCCACAAGCAAAGGAATTCCTTTTGCTTTTAGGCAAGTCTGAAAAGAACAGGGTTGCCACTTCTTTCTAAGAAATAACAGACTTTAAGGTAGAATGTATCAACTAACAAAATAAGTGACATGCCTTTTTTACATCAATACTGAAAAATTCTAACTCTATAACAAAGTATTAAAATTAAATGTACCCAATGTTTTCACAGTAAACATGATCTTTAAGCCTCTGATCAGTAGTATCTTAGTTCAGCGATCCAACTATACCATGTTCTCAATTAAAACTAAACCAGCATGTTTTCTGAAGTGAAGCAATGCTGATATTTGGAGGTTCAGGCTGAGTAGTGACCAAAAATGTGACTAATTTTAGAGGAGTCGTAATGACAAAATTCTGCCTGGATCTTGGTCAAGTAAAACGTAGGTGAATAGAAACAAGAGGGAAATTAATGAAGTTTAGGCCATCATACCCTAGTGGCTTAGCGGTGAAGTGCTATGTCTGCTAATCAAAAGGCCAGCAGTTTGAAACTACCAGGTGCTCCTGGGAAACTCTTTACTAGGAGCAGGAACCCGCTAGATGGCAGTGGGTTTGGTTTGTTTGCTTGTTACGAATAAGAAGACAGACAATGAATGTATTGTATGAGCAAATGTACATAAAGAAAAGTATATATACACAAAAAATAGTTTTTAAAACAGGAGATATGCAAAATAGTGTTAACACTTATGTCTCTCCTTGGTGGCAGAGTGAGAGAGGTTTGGAATTCACTTCTGAGTATCAGCTTTGTTACTGATATTCTTTGTAATGCAGGGGTAACACTCATTTGAACCCATCTACAGAAATGCAGAGTATCTGCCCTTTAGTAATGTCAAAACTGCTGCTAGAGACAAGTATGACCTTAGCTCTGAGCACTTATGTCCAAACTTTTTTAATGAAATTATAAATCAAGGATCAATATATTTTTGTCATCCTTTTCCTCTTGAATAAACTAAGAATCCGATATGATGAAAACACAAGAATTTCAATACTTTGTCATTCCCACTGTATGCTGTGCAGCATGACACAAAGGCAGAGCCTTGAGAACTGTGTTCTTTTTATGATGCATCCATATAAGATCAAACTGACATCAGCAACTTGAAAGAGAAAATAGCAACCTTTGGCAGGTAAGGACTTTACGTTAATGGCAAAAAGAACAACCAGAAGGAGGGTGAGAGCAGTCTCACACTCAAAGTATGTACTCAGTGTCACTGAATGGCCAGCATAGTAATTGTTTAATCTATGTATATTCTGCTGTGCATGTTCTCGACAGCAACAAAAATTCAATAAATCATTTAAAAAGTTACAGAGATTGACCTTCGAGTGCGACTATCTGAGGTTCCACCCTCATTTGTCACTAACTGAGAATTTGGAAAAGTCACAGTCTCTGCTTTATTCTGGGAATTCTGAAAAGAATATTTAGGTTTTTTGGAGGGTTGATAGGAGGATGAAATGATGTCACAGATAAAAGTGCTCAGTATGCTGAAAGGCCATGTGTGGACTATTTGTTGACATTATCATTATTTCTAGCACCACTAGGGGCACAAAACAAAGGACTGAGCATCTAGCATTCACACCTATGTTTAAACTATTCTAACCTGTTTGTATTTTGACTCTGTGGTTTGTTTTGGTTCAGCCATACTCCACATATTTGTGATGCAGTGTTTAGTTGACCTTCTTGTTTATAGTATGTTTATCATTCTCTGTCTTGAAAAATTATGCAACAATAGCATCACAACACAAATCAGTAATAACCACCCATTGTTCAGAACTTGGTATGTGTCTGGAACGATGAGGCTGTTGTCAGCTGCTACCAATCAATTTTGAGTCGTGGCAACCCCATATGTGCAGAATACAGCTGCTCCATGGGGTTTTCACAGCTGTGGATTTTCAGAAGCAGCTCTCCAGGCCTGTCTGCTGAGGTTATGCTGGGTAGTTTTAAATCACTAACTTTTTGGCTAGTAGGCAGGCACTTCACTGTTTGCTTCACCCAAGTACTTCCAATGATGACACCCTCATCGAGTCAATTCCAATGGATAGCATCCCTACCAGACAGAGTAGAGCTGCCCCACAGAGTTTCCATGGAGTGCCTGCATGGATTTAAACTGCTGAACTTCTTATAAATTTTTAGCAGATGTGGCCCTTGACCACTGCATGGCACCAGGGTTTGTATCTGATTCTCATCATCATCTTTCTTAGAAACAGGAAACCAAGATACATATGGCTAATCAGTTTTCCCTCAGGTGATGTAAGTATCGCTATCCTGCTTCAACTTTCATATTTTTTTGTGTGTGTTTAAATCCACTCATTCCTCATATCACACAGAAGAGCCTTAAACACTTGAAACAGAGCTAACGACATCACTTCTGCATCTTTTGCCTTTTTATTTTTCTTAAGATGTATAAGCATAAATTTCCATGCATAGCCAGGCACATAGGTAGGAGAATAGACTAATAACTTTCATTTGCGCCATTTTATGGCCTCTCCAAACCATCTTTATGTAGTACCATGCTTGGTAGTTTGTGGTTCCTTTACTGGGTACCAACAGAGCATTGGTATTGCATCTCTAGGTCAATGAGTCCTTGATCCCTTTTTATAACACCAGCTTGGATTTCATTATCCAGTTAGCATGGCCTAGTAATTTTATTCCTTAACAGCACTACATTGTTCACACTCATGTTGGCTATGTCTGTATTCTTCTTGCCACTATCCTTGTGATATAAAACACGAGGCTCTAAATTACATTGCAGGTACTACAATTACTCTAGTTATGTAACAGTTTTATATTTATATTGTTCCTATACATAAAACATTGACAATAGTTTCAATTTCTATTAAAGTCTTTTATTGTTTTTATTTTTAAAGAATAATTTGCAGAAAAACAATTAAAATGTGTTCTCTCTCAACTGACATGAATTTAAGTTAATGATATATCCTATCCTAACTCTAACACATAATTTTAGATTTTGGAATTTGGAATTCTTCACATATTTCTCTGCAGCTCACCAATTAGACTTCTTTTATACAGGCAAAACTGAGTGCACTTCAGGAAAAGCTTAAAATCTGGGTGTAGGGGAGCGGGAGGTCTAAATTAGAAAAGACTGAATGACAGAGGCAAAGTCACTCACTGTGCTAAAATGGACCCACTCTTTCTCATCCAAATGGGTGAGAGTTATTATCTTTTCCTCCAATCACAGGGCTAAAATCTTCTTTTTAAGCTAAATTTTATGAATAATTTATCACAATATTTTATAATTCATAGCATAAGAAACACATGACAGAGGATTCAAATACATAAAACATGATTGTCTGGGCTCTAATAATTTAAAAAACAATATATATTTTTGTGGCCTATTTTCCTCACAACTGATTTTCCATATTCTTAAATATATGCAGAGTCCTTGTCCTTTACTGCCCTCATGTTTTATAGGTGCTGCTGCATAATACGAATTTGATAATAAATAAAAATGCATTACCATTCCTTCCAGGCTGGGTTTCAAGTACTATAAAAAAGTGCCAGTAAATAATCCCAGTCCTTATTTAATCAAAATGTGAATCTTTCTGTTTCTCACACTGAGATGAATTTTTTTTACAGGCTTAATTCACAAATTTCTTATGTATTTTACCCTTCAATGAAACCTCTAAGTAATGGCATCTTTCATAGATTCATTATATCACTTTTATAAAAATTTTAAACTCCCTCTTCATTGAATACAAACTTTCTGGGGCATGAACACAGTCATAGGTGTCCCCAAATTTACTCAGTGACACTCGGTGATGATGTCAGCATCTCGTGACCACCAGGTGCTAGACATTATGCCAAATCATTTGCACATTTAGGTTGAACCACCTAAAATTGTGAATGCTTGTGTTTGCCCTCGGAAAAAAGACAAGTTCATGTGGTTCAACCAGAGATTTTAAGCTCATTTATTGCTTATAAGAACCCCAGGACACATGTGTGACTGCTATCTTCCTTTACAGATGATAAAACTGTAGCTCAGAGATGTTAAGTATCTTGCTCAAGGTGTATACATAATAAGTAGTCACAGATTTGGTAAATTTACTGTTAAGAATGTTGACTTAACCAGTGCATTACAAGATAAGAAAAACCCTGGTGATGCAGTGGTGAAGAGCTACGGCTCCTAACCGAAATGTCCTCAGTTTGAATCTACCAGCTGCTCCTTGGAAACTCTATGGGGCAGTTCTACACTGTCCTATCGGATCACTAAGAGTCAGAAATGGGGTCTCTTGCTTTTACAAGATAACATATAGTCAATGTACTGGATGATTTTGCTCTGCTTCTGAACTCTTCCCCTGTCCTTTTTTTTTTCTTTTGAAAACCTAAGTGCCGACTGCACAAACATAGCCTGATAATACACAGTAACTTAAGCATCACTTGGGAGCTGTGAGAAATGCAGACTCTCAGGCACCACACTTGACCTACTGAGTTTTACTCCACATTGTAACAAGATGCCCAGCTGATTAGAATGTTCCAGAAAGTTTGAAAAGAAGGGATCTGCTTGTCACTGTTGTTAGTCACTGCCGACTTCACTCCAGCTCCTAGCAATCTTATGATTAAACACAGAAACACTGCCCAGTCCTGAACTATCTGTGCGATCATTGCCAAGTCCTGATGCGGTGTTAAGAAAACCCTACAAATCAGGGCAGAACTGATCCGGGCTGTCTTAACTTCTGAGTCAGCACGAGCATATCCCAAACAAGTAATCTACATTTTAATAGATAATAAGACAATTAATAAACAAGTAATACAAATATCCTGGCTCCATTTCTCACTGAGCATAATGAGAAACAACAGTTTATATGTGACGCTGGTTCTACGTAAACTGAATCACAGATGTACCCATCTTTCCCCACCCCCTCCACCCTTTTTCTTCTGACATAATTTATTTAGTGAATGAATGTCTATTATATTTTAATCTCTTTGTGACTGTGTTTTCCATTTGGCTATTTTCCTTTAAGCAATAGATGGCTAGCAGTAGGTTTCCCTCAATTACCAGAACGTCTGGGGCTTACCAACATCGTGACAGGGATGGTTTCTCCCCACTAGATGGCACTAACGGCAATTTAATAATAGACGGAAAGCAACTCGTCAGCTTTCTCCATGGGCACCAAACAATGACTCTTTGTGGGTGAGTGTTTTGTGAACTGCTGGTTTTAATATAGGGAGCAATGACTTAGTGACAAATTAGAGAACAGTTTTCTCCATTGATGTCAATGTTTAAATTTTGTAGAGCATGCTTTTGCAAGATTAAAAGCAGTCCTGTTCACATCTCTTACCCCAAGCCACAGGAATCAGCTATTACAAATAATTTTCACTGTTAAGAGTCTGAAAATAGACAGGTGGGTTCTGAAAGGAGGTATTTAGTTAATATAACTGCCAGTAAATCCTTGCAAGATTCTAATTTTTAAAGAGATTTTTCAGTTTCTTCTCTGAAAAGGAGGGTTTGTTTACAGTTTCTAAACGCAAAAATGGAAAGATTTTCATGAGAAATACCATCTTGGGTTGATAAATTTATCATTCATTAAGTGTTGTCTTAATAAATATTTTAACAGCACCATCTGTAAAAACTCATAGAAGTTAAGAAAAAATGTAAAGCAGAATAGGCATTTATAGTAAAACAAAAATAGGATTTTAACATATAAATGCTATTCCATTGCCATTCTATTTGGGGTTTAAATACTACTTGCATTTACAACGTTTTCACATAAATATTTAACAATTTCTTTAAAGAAATTAGTAGGAAGCAGTGAAAATAAGTTTATTAATCAAAATATAATTTCCTTCTGGGATATAAAGTCTCTGTGTTTAAAGATGGAAACCCTGGTGGCGTAGTGCCTAAGTGCTGTGTCGGCTAACCCACAGATCAGCGGTTCAAATTCACCAGGCACTCCTTGCAAACTCTCCGGAGCAGCTCTACTCTGTCCTATGGGGTCGCTGTGTGTTGTAATCAACTCTGTAGCAGTGGGTTTTTCTTTGTTTGTTTATGTTTCAAGACGTAGAATCAATACATTTTACTGGAGATCAGAATCACTCTAAATGATCTATGTTAAAGCTGTATCAATGCTAGGTCAGCGTTACTCTTAACTGTTTATGGGGAAAAAACAGATATGTTTTTCCCTGTATCTTCACAGATGGATAATCTTAAAGTTACAATAAAGATGAATTACTGGAATAACTGAGTTAGAAAAGAAACATGAACAAGTTTATTGTTCATCCGATACAACCAGCACAAAATATCTCTCTGCCAACACTTCACAAACTTTTCTAAAGGCTTACTCTCCATTTTTGTAAGTGTTCTCACCGGTATCAAACAGTGCTCAGAATGGCTTGGCCCTAGGATCCCCACTTTGGATAGCGCTGCTCTAGAGCACCTCCCAGAAAGTCCACAGATGATACAAACAGTTAAGCCCCTGACTACTAGCTGCAAGATTGGATGTTCGAACCCACCCAGAGGCACTTTAGAATACTGACCTGGAACAGTGGTTCTGAGAGGTCACAGCCCTGAGAACTCTAAGGTACAGTTCTGCTCTGCACACATGGGGTCACCATGAGTTGAAAGGACTTGATGGTGACCAGCTACAACAATGGAGGTACTTTCTGCAAAGAAAAGCTGCATCTGGCTGGGGAGTTAGGTTCTAATATGATCAATAAAGAGTGAAACAAGTCTAGTTAAATTTTCAAAAATCTCAGAAGGACCGGAGCCACCTGGATGACAAACTTGAGGTCCTGCAATTAGCCTAACAGAGGCAGATAGTTTTGGGTGTTGTTGCAGGTTTTTATTTTTTAGTTTCTTTGTTTAATCAGAATGAAGTAGCTGGCTGATATTTAGGTGCTACCTTGCATGAACAGTAAGCATATTTCAACAGTGGATTTATACTCAGCATAGAATGAATAGCCCACATTGCCAGAGTCTTAGACACAGAGATTGATTCGTGTCGCCCAGCAGGACTCACTCTGGGTCTGCGCCTCCTGACACTGTTTTCATTCCTTATTCTCTCTGTTTTATGTATGTATGTATGCTTTTTTTTTTTTTTTAGCACCAATAACCACACTCTAGGACAACGGCAGCCCACATTATTAAAAAGAAGAAACCTTAAACTGTGGGAAGGGGCGTTTCTATCCCAAGCAGAGAAGCAGAAGCCTTATGTGTGCCCACACAATCCAACAGCCCCTAGACATCCGCTGAGCTATGCATGCCCACTGGGAAACAGTACCAACGGCCAAACAAACAGCTTTCTACGCTGACAGCTTTCCGAAGTCACTATGCGCTTGGCCAATCACAGATAGGCTGGGGCTTATGTTTTTAATCTTGAGATCTCAATTCTGCTTAGTTATTGTCATATTAACTTTCTAAACACCAGTGATTTGATTTCAAGATCATTCCATAAAGACGTATTTATGAAAGTACATCATGTCAATATTGATACATACATTTTGAAGGTGTTTGACATGTGTCAAACTAAATTTTACAGCATATGTTTTACATCTAAAACCCAATATGAGCTGAGTGTCAACAGTAGATTAGTTAATTATATATAATTTAGCCGAGACCAGCTTGAACTTTAACATTAGATTATTTTGGATTTAGCCATAACTATATAAATTCATTTATGACTAAGATGAAAATATTTATTAAAAGAGAAATAAGCATAGGAGTATTTTACATTTCAGAACATTAGTACTATCTTTTATGATTTTGCTGGACACTTTGGTGGTATAGTGGTTAAGTACTACATCTGCTAACCTGGTTGGTCAGCAGTTCAAATCCATCAGGTGCTTCTTGAAAACTCTATGGGGCAGTTCTATTCTGACCTGTAGGGTCACTATGAGTAGGAATCAACTCAACAGTAGTGGGATTTTTTTTTTTATGATCAAAAAAATATATCTTCTATGTCTTTTGTTTTTTGCTAATGTAATGTACAAAATGTGCAGTATATTTAAATTCTCCAGTTTATTTACACACCAAATTGATGAAAAAATGTAAGTTTCCGAAATACATAAATTGATTTTTCAGAAACAAATTGGAACACTGTACCTGCACTAATCTTTCTCTGGAAACCCTGGTGGCATTGTGGGTAAGTGCTACGGCTGTGAACCAAAAGGTCGCCAGTTCAAATCCACCAGGCACTTTTTGGAAACCCTATGCAGCAGTTCTACTCTGTCCCATAGGGTCACTATGAGTTGGAATTGACTTGATGGCGGTGTTTTTTGCTTTTTTATTTTATGATTCAAAAAATTATTTTTCTATGTCTTTTGTTTTTTGAAAATCTAATGCACAAAATGTGTAATATGTTTAAATTCTCCAGTTTATTTATACATCAAATTGGTGAAGATTCCTGAGTTTCTAAAATACATAAATTGATTTTTCAGACACAGATCGGACACTGGAACACTGCACCTGTACTAGACTTTCGCTGGTTTAGCTGGATGGCACAGACAGGTAAGTGATCAACTGCTAGCCCAAAGGCTGGTAGTGTGAACACACTTGGAGGCACGTTAGAAGACAGACCTAGCCATCTGCTTCCAAGAGGGCCCAACCGTGAAAACCACATGGAGCAGTTCTGCTCTGCACTCATGAAGTCACCGGGAGCTGGAATCAACTTGATAGCATCTAACAACCACAAAAACCATGGCTTTCCATCTGACTTTGTGGTCTGCTTTTATTTTTCTGTTATGATATCAAAATGTTTATTTTAGGATATCAATAATTTTAAACTCAAGTGAAAATCAATAATATTTGTGCTCTACCAGGCTAAAACGAAAACAAACAAAATCACAAAATTGATTCATATGCCATGTAAACTCTTGCTAAGAAAGCTGTCATCAACAAACTAAAGATACAACTATTTGAAAAAGAGCTTAGACAAGGACTATTTTTTACTTTTCTGATTCTGTATACTTGCAAACTGATATTTAACATTGTACAACTGTCATGGATTGAATTCTGTCTCCCCAAAAATGTGACTGGTAATTTGGCTAGGCCATGGTTCCTGGTATTGTATAATGGTCCTATATGGCGTAAACCCAGCCTCTATGAGGTTAATGAGGGAGGATGGGCAGCAGTTGTTTGTTAATCAACCAAAAAAAAAAAAATCTTTGCCACTCAGTTGACTGTGACTCACAGTGACCCTACAGACAGAGGAGAACTGCCCCATAGAGTTTACAAAGAGCATCTGGTGGATTTGCACTGCCAACCTTTTCGTTAGCAACTGCAGCACTTAACTACTATGCCACCAGAGTTAGAGAGGCAAGACTCAGTCTAGAAGACTGTTTTGTGCCTTGAGGCAATCTCTTAGGATATAAAAGAAAGATGTTGGCAGAATGATCTGGAGACCTCATACCATGAAGAAGCAGTGCTAGGGGCAGGGCACGTCCTCTGGTAAGAAGCCCGGGTCCGTGTGCTTAAGAAGCTCCCAGTCCAGGAAAAGAAGGACAACAAAGACCTTCTTCCAGAGCCCAAATAGAAAGGCTTCCCCTGGAGCTGATGCCCTGATTTTGGACTTTTAGCACTGAGGCACTATGCCACCAGTATTTCCATATGCCCATAGTCTTTTACAAATTCTACATTTATCATTTTATTCAGTTGTGAAGATTAAATAAATAGTAAATCACACATCATGGTATTCAAGTCCTCTTTAAAAGCACCTGAAACCAAAAAGGAAACCCTGGTGTCATGCTAGTTAAGTGCTACGGCTGCTAACCAGTTCCAATCCACCAGGCACTCCTTGGAAGCTCTGCAAGACAGTTCTGCTCTGTCTGTAGCCACTATGACTCAGAATTGACTCACTCACAGTGGTTATGGGTAAAACAAACACAGAAAGCTCAGTTGTCATTGACTTGATTGCAGCCCATAGTGACCGCATGTGTGTCAGGATAGAATTGCGCTCTGTCAGGTTCTCAGAGACTGATATTCTAGAAGTGGATTTCCACTCCTTTCTTCTGAGGTACTTCTGGATAGACTTAAATTGCCATTTTTCATTAGCAGCTGAGTGCTTAGGCATGTACACTATGCAGGGACTCCTAAAAGCACCCAAACCCCAAAAAACCAAACCAACTGTTGTTGAGTAGGTGCCCACTCATAGAGACCCTACAGGACAGGGTAGAACTGCCCCATAGAGTTTCCAAGGAGCACCTGGCAGATATGAACTGTTTACCTTTTGGTTAGCAGTTACAGTTCTTAATCACTATGCCACTAGGGTTTCCAAAAGCACCTGGTGTACAGAAACTCACTCTTCTTAAATATAGTAGTAGGAATTACCTAATGCCCACATTCCTCCTTCACATTCTGGAGGCTATTTTTTAAACAGCAGATTGAACTTGGGAATAAAGAAATCAGATCAATTCCTTGGTGTCCCATTTGACTTAGGAAAAAAAGTCCAATATCCTTACCACTGCTAACAAAGCCTCCCACGGCCTTACCCAACCATACTGGCCCCTTTGATGTCCCTCAAAGACACCAGATTGTTCTCTCCAGGGGTGTTCCCTCTGCCTAGGATGCTCTTTCCCACATAACTACATGTCAGACACACTCCTTCATGAGTAGGCTACCTGCTCAGAAAAGCCTTCTCCAACTTAAAAGATGTCTTTTATTTCTCCTCATCAGTCTGCCTTCCTTTGCCTAAGTCTTGATTTTCTTCACATGAAGTGAGTGCCAGGGTGACACAAATGAGTAATCAGCTCAAGGTGCTAACTGAAAGGTCCCAGGTTCGCGTTCACACAGAGACATCTTGGAAGAGAGTTTGGAGATCCACTTCTAAACAATTAGCCATTGAGCATGTTATGGAGAATAACAGGACCCACACATCACACCATACACTAAAACTAACCTCAAAATAATCAAAGACCTAAATCTAAAACCTAAAACTACACAGTTCCTGGGAGAAAACTATGGGACTTAATCTTACAGAACAGGCTAACAAACATAACTATAAATGCACAAACAGCAGAAAACAAGATAGATAATTAGGGACTTCCTAAAAATTAAAACTTCATGCTCATAACTTTATCAAAAGAATGAAAGGACAACATACAAACTCAAGAAAAACCTTCATAAATGACATATCAGATAAGGCCCAAATCATTAAAGTTAATAGGAAATTCCAACAACGCAGCAACAAAAAGACAAATAATTCAGTTATAAAATGGGCAAAGGATACGAACAGACACTCCACCAATGAGGACCTTCAAGAGCCAGCAACAGATGGAAAGACGCTCATGATCATTAGTCATTAACCCCCTGCCATCAAGTGGACTCCAACTCATAACACCACAATAGGATGGAGTAGGACTGCCCCTTAGGCTCTCCAAGGTGTGCTGGTAGATTTAAACTGCTGACATTGTGGTGAGCAGCTGAGCTCTTGGCCACTACCCCACCAAGGCTCACCATTAGTCATTAGAAAGATGTAAAACAAAACTACAAGGAGGTATCATCTTACTCTGGTTAAAATGCCACTGATTAAAAACAAAACTAAACCAAAAATAGATAACAACTGTTGGCAAAGGATTTGTAGGTTGAAACACTTGCTCATAGCTGGTGGAACTGGAAAATAATACAACCACTAAGAAAAATGGTATGGTACTTCCTCAAAACACTAGAAATTGAAATGCCTTGCGATCTGGTGGAAAACCTCGTGGCACAGTAGTGAAGAAGTACAGCTGCTAACAAAAACGTTGGCAGTTCAAATTCACCAGGCAGTCTTTGGAAACCAAGCAGTTCTATTCGGTTCTGTAAGACTGCTATGAGTCAGAATCCACATGATGGTGACAGGTTTGGTTATAATCCAGCAATTCCACTCAGTTATATACACTGGAGATCTAATAAGGAGACACAGGCAGATACTTGCACATTCATATTCACTGCAACATTCTTTACAATAGTAAAAAAAAAGAAAACAACCTAAATGCTCATCACTGGATGAACGAACGCATAATCAAAATGTGTTACATGCATACAACGGAATACTATGCAACCACACAGAACAATGATGAATCCATGGAACGTATTATAATGTGACTGGACCTGGAAGGCATAATGCTGAGTGGGATAAATCAATCACAATAAGGACAAATATGGCATGATTCCACATTTAAAAGTTAAGAATACACACACACACAGACACACACAAATATATGCACATTAGCTGTATATGTAATGTTTGTTATATTTCTGGTACTCTAATTTCCCTGAACACTTCTTCTCTTTGCTTTAGAGGAATCATTGACCTTTTGGTCTCATACAGAGGCTTTTTGTTTTCTGTGTGTGTGTGTGTGTGTGTGTGCGTGCACACATGTGTATGTATGCATAAATATAAGTATATGTGTGCATATATCTATGTATACATATACAGAGAGAGACAGAGAGACCAATGCTCATTGTTGGATACTAGGAAGTGGTGGAAGGCAGAGAGAAAGTCATGCTTTAGATTTTCTGAAAAAATAATGAAATGAAACAAGAGTATGGTCATACACGTGTCTGTGCATACAGGTATATGAGTAGGTACAGGTGTATACATATGCGTGCACAGAAGAAATAAATACATATACATGTAAGTAAGGATATGTGTGTACAGGCATATGTCTTCACAGAGGAAACAATGACAGAAGCCTCACAGGTATAACCAAATGCCTTAAGAGACTGATTTTCTGGTTTGGAAGGCTTAGGACCTTAGTCTCATGGAACAACTCAGTGAACTGGAAAAACACAGTTCACAAAGTTTATGTTCTGCATTCTAGTGAGGTGAATAGCTTCTGGGATCATAACAGCTTACAAACAGCTACTATAAGTTACAGCTATTGGTCTCTCTCCAACAGGAGACAAGAGAAAGAAGGAAAGTAAAGTCTCAGAGAAGAAACTAGTTTCAGGGTTAATAGCCTACATGAGCCATGACTTCATCTACCCTGAGATGAGAAGAACTAGATAGTGCCCAGCGACCACAGCTGATCATTCTGATCAAGGCTACAATAGATGAACCCTGAGAAAATGGGAGAAGAACACCAATGGAACACAAATTCTTAAAAAGTTCAGACTTTCTGGTCCAATCAAGACCACGTGACTTCCTGAGACGATTGCCCTGAGATGATCTTTACGCCTGGAGCCTAAACTGTCCCGAGTCCACCTTTTAGAAAATAAAAGAGTGACATACACAATAAAGGATATCACCCATGAGTACAGTGCTCTGCTAAAAAAACAAACAAAAAAAAACATATGAGACCAAACGGCCAATGATTACTCTAAAGCCAAGAGGAGAAGTGGACAGGGAAACTAGTGTACCAGAAATGGAACAAACAGCATATAATGGAACATAATGAAAGAGACTGCTGACTCCGGAATAAAGTAACTAATGCCACTAAACAAATTATATAGAAATGGTCAAATGGGAAGGTAATTCACCATGTATATCCAAACTGAAAACAAAATAAAATATTATAAAAAAATAGAAGAGAAAGTAGGGTTGCCATGAGTCGGATCCAACTCGACGACACTTGGCTTGGCAAGGAATCCCGTGGCCCAATGCTTAAGCACTCAGTTGTTAACCAAAAGGTCACCAGTTCCAACCCATCAGTCACCCTCTGGGAGAAAAGCTGTGGCGATCTGCCCCTGCAAAGGCTACAGCCTAGGAAATCCTCAGAGGCAGTTTGGCTCTGTCACCCGAGTCTGAATGCTATTGATGTCAGAAAAGGATAAGAAATGGAGCTCACAGAATTCTGCTATGACACTAACGGGCTTGCCATGTCTCGGGATCAACTCAACGACAACTGGTACAGTATCTACTAAACACCATATGGCAGATTTCTAATCTGTTTAGTTGTTGACTTAACATCCACTGTCCCGCCCATCCCCAGTGGAATGTAATATCCATGCTTGCAAAGACTTGAACCTCTGCAATCAGGCTGCTTGGTTCATACTAAGTATCCAATAAATATTGAAATATGGAATAGAATTGTTCTTGTCAAAATTCACATTTCAGCAGGGCTAAATCTAAATGATCCACAGTTAACTCTGAATCTAGCCACACTGTTATTCACACACACACATACACACACATTCACACACAAAGAGACACACACACACCTATCCCACAAACACAGTCTTAAAAACATGTTAATTTGAAAAAAGTCTCAAAAGCATGATTTGCAAATGATACAAACTAAAAATATTTTCTATGCAAAACTGAAGGGGACAAAAAGCAAGGCATCTGTCAATATAGATACAATATATATAACAAAACACATATATGTCTAGATCTGGAGGAAAGATTGGGGTTGTCAAGGATTTCATTCTACTTGGTTTCCCAATCAACACCCATGGAATCAGCAGTCAAGAAATCAAAAGATGCACTCCACTGGGAAAATCTACTGCAAAGGACATCTTTAAAGAATTGAAAACTAAAGATGTATCTTGAAGACCCAGGGAGCCTGACCCAAGCCATGGTATTTTTAATCACATCACATGCAAATGAAAGCTGGACAATGAATAAGGACGACAGAAGAAGAATTGATGCCTCTGAATTGTGGTACTAGAGAACAACACTGAATATGCCATGGACTGCCAAAAGAACAAACAAGTTATTCTGGTTGAAGCACAACCAGAGTACTCCTTAGAAGCAAAGATGGTGAGACTATGTCTTACATACTTTGGATATGTTTGTCAAAAAGGAGCAAAACCCTTAACAAGATGATTAATAAATACAGTGGCTGCAACAATGAGCTTAAGCATAAAAACCGTTGTGGGCAAGCAGCAGGACCTGGGCAGTGTCTCCGCATATGTAGACTTGCTGGGAGTCAGAACTGACTTGATGGCATCTGACAACAACTTAGCTAGATTTTGTCATCAGAAGGGATTGATCACTAAAGGAGTACCATTGTGTTGGGTGAAGCAGGACTCTGGGGACATGGGAGACCCTTGGTGATGGATTAGTACAATAGCTGAAATGACAGACCCAAACATACTGGCAGTTGTGAGAACAGGGAGGACCAAGCCATTGTTTCCTTCTCCTGGACATGAGGTCATTGTGATTCAGAGTCAACTTTGATGGCAGCTAACAGTGACAACATGTCTATATATCTATGTCTATGCACACATATCTTTCTGATGATCCATATCATCTGAGACAAAACAGCTGATAGCATTTTCCCTAAGTGACATAATTTTCTCTCCAATATAATTTTGCTATGCTTATTTTCCAAGAATTATGTTCGTTTTTATAAGTATATGGCTTAATTTGTTTTTTTCTCTCCTCATGATAGCTAATCTTCATCTAAGGAGAATCTTGACTATTTTTAACCTTTGAACCATTGTTGAGAGTTTAAAAATTTGCAAATTCATACTGTAACCCATATGTTTGTACTGAAAACGTGATTTTATAATGTGAAGTTTTCATCAAGTATGTTAAGTCCCTGGGGAATGCAAACAGTTAACTTGCTCAATTACTAACTGAAAAGCTGGACATTCCCGTCTACCTGGAGGCATGTCAGTAGAAAGGCATGATGGCCAACTTACAAAAAAAAATGAGCCACTGAGAATGCTACAGAACACATTTCTACTCTGACATACATGCAGTTCACTATGAGTCAAAATTTATTTAACACCAACTGTTAAGAGCTGTGGATACAAACCAAAGGGTCAGCAGTTTGAATCTACCAGGTGCTCCTTGGAAATTCTATGGGGCAGTTCTACTCTGTCCCACAGGGTCACTATGAGTTGGTACCCATTTGACAGCAACAAGTTTTTTTTTTGGTTTATCTTTATTAAGTGTCTCATTTTTTTTTTTTTGGTTTATCTTTATTGTCTCATTGTATCAGCTGTCTTTGGATAAGAAATGTCATAAGCATAATATATTTTAATGTTAGGAGAGCAAGTAAATCTATCACTTTAAAAAACATTTTATTAAATGGCTGATTACTAATTTTACCGAAACAGACATTTTAAAGTATTCTAAATGAGAATAATATAAAATCATTACATCATAGTAACACAATATGTATTCTTCAGTGGGAATTGAGTTGGATCTGACTCGACGGCACCTGACTTTTGGTAGTGGGAATCAGGTATTTCTGGACAAGAATAACACTAGGTACACACTATGTCAATAAAGTACTTTGTTAGGAATAACCACTTCTACTTACTGTAGGTCTTTTTCCCAACTTTGCATATATCTGACATCCAAAAATTAAGAAGCTCATAGGAATGAAAATTAATAAAAATATTAAACATTTTCAGCCAAAGTTCAATTTTCATGAATTGACTTTGATGTCAAATTGTCACTATTGTTCACACAGCAGTGTTAGCATAACAGAAAACTGTCACATGGGTAAACATGTAAAATGCTTCCAAAGAACTTAATATCTTTAACTTTCTAAGATCTTTTACTTTCAATCACAGGGATTATTAGTAAAACACTACTTCAATTTTTTTTTCATTTGCTTTTTGAATTACTATTCACTGTGTGCATGCCGTTATCTTGCTCTAAAGGAAGGACTGGAGTCATTTTCATCTGGCCTTCCGAGTCAGAGCTCAAGTATCCTTGAGGCATTCAGATCATGGCAATATTGGTGTCTTCTAGTTTGTGGTGGGTGATAGGAGGAAGACCCTGAACATATGGATTTTAATTTTTTTTAACTAAAATTCAGCGTACTATAGTACAGAATACTGTGTCTACTGACCTGAAGTGATATCTATATAAAAATGAGCTGAAGAGCAAGGTATTTGGTACCAAACTCAAACCTACTTCTCATTGAGGTGGTTCTGACTCTTAGTGACCCTATAGGACAGGGCGGAACTGCCCCATTGGGTTTCTAAGGAGTTGATGGTGGATTCGAACTGGTAACCTTTTGGTTAGCAGCCATAGCTCTTAACAACTATGCTGAAACAAATTACATGGGCAAAAACACTCATTCTTCTATGACAGAAGAGACATCAAAATGTACATCCATGCATTCAAATTCTGGAGATGCTCACATGAAGGACGTAGAAGAGTATACATCCTTCTTTGAAACTGGCTGTCTCATAGAAGGGTGCCTAGAAGCGGAGGAGGAAAGGATGAACAATATTCTCTTTATACCTCTCTTTTTTCATTTGGAATTCTATATCACCTTCATAATTACATAATTATACATATTTCTTATTGTATTCCCTGAGGCTATCTTTATTAGGAAACCCTGGTGGTATAGTGGTTAACAGCTATGACTGCTAACCAAAAGATCAGCAGGTCTAATCCACCAGGTGCTCTCTGGAAACTCTATGGAACAGTTCTCCTTGGTCCTATGGAGTCAGTATGAGTCAGAATCCAGTTGACGGAAAAAGGTTTGGTTTTTTGATTTATCTTTATTAAGTGTCTCATTGTATCAGTAGTCTTTGGAGAAAAATACTATAAATATATTTCAATGTCAGGAGGGCAAGTAATTCTACCACTTTAGAAAACATTTTATAGTTATTAAATAGTTGGCTATGAATTTCACTGAAATAAACATTTTAAATTATTCTAATGAGTAATAGGAAAAATAAAACATGTCCTCCATATATACTCACTTCAGAAGAAAGTATATGAATGCTCAAAATCTTTTATGATAAATATAAAATGTATTAAGATTCATAGCTATAAAAGAACAAAGCAGCATACAATATTAGATGGAACTGTATCATTCATAAAGATCATGTAAGTCCGGTAATAAAAGGAAGAGTTCTTACCTATCCCAGTTGGTTTAATAAGTATACCTCCTGACCAACGAAAGTTGGCATTCAGCATAAATGTTAATTATTTTCAGCACAGCAAAAAGAAGCAGGATGTCTTAATGCTACTGTAAAAATACTGAATTCATAAGCATTTGCACCAAAAGAAAAAACTGTTCAAGGGGGAAAAAAGGATGCTGAATTAGAAGGAAATGCTTTTGTTGACTTTTCTCAAAAATAGGACTAGCATATTGCAGCCTGCCAAATCCAAAAATTATTGACTTTCAGGGTTGTGTTTAAAATATTTTGATTTCACATAAAAACATAGTTTGAGGTCTAGATTTTCTACTCCTGTTCCATGCTCTACATTACCTAAAAAATTAGAGAGGAATACCTGCCAGATATGTTAATGTAAGATACAGTGCAACATTAAAATGTCTTTAAACTAAGACTTACTTTGATTTCTGAGTCATCGCTTTGCCAGAGTTATGTTAGTGACTGATAACCTGAAAGGAGAAGAAATACACAAAGATATGACTATCATCGACAAAGACCATGAACCAACACACAAGCTCTCATGGCACAGGGGTTAAGAGCTTTGGCTGCTAACTGAAAGATCAGCAAGCAGCTTAAACTCACCAGCTCGTATTCACCAGCCACTCCTTGTTTTACGGAAGTAAGTTCATTCTGACTCATTGCTATGAATCAGAATTAATTCACTGGCAACTGTTTTGGGTTTGGTTAACATATTGAAGGTGTTTGTTTTAGATTTCATCTCAAAAACATCCGTCTTAAAACCCAAATATACTTAATACAATGTGACCTCTAAGTTAGGTACTCAACTACCTCATTTTAACTCTCTAAGTTAGAACCAGAAACCTTGGTGGTGTGGTGGTTAAGTGCTACCTCTGCCCACAAAAAGGTCAGCAGCTGAAATCCACCAGGCACTCTTTGGAAACTCTGTGGAGCAGTTCTACTCTGTCCTACAGGGTTGCTATGAGTCAGAATTGACTCAACATCAGTAGGTAATGGGTAAGTTAGAAACACTTTTTCTCTATTAAAAAAGTTACCCTTTTGAATTCCTAAAAGCCTCTCTGCTATACATCAACAAAGTACTTTGCTAAGACTGACCAGTCGTATTTATTGTAGGTTTTTCCTAAGTTTGCCAGTCTATGACTTTCAGTAATCAAGCAGTTGACAGGAGTGAAAATTAATAAAAATATCAAAACATTTGCAGCCAAAGTTCAATTTTCATGAATTGATTTTGAAGTCAAATTACTCTGCTGCTTGTGTTGTGGTTATTGCTACTGTTTATACATTTGTGACACAAAAATAATGTCACATGGGTAAACATGTAAAATGCCTCCAAAGAATTTAATATCCTTAACTTTATAAAAACTTTTTTTTTTTTTCAATCACAGGGATTATTTGTAAAACACTATGTTAAAATCTTTTTCATTGTGGTAAACAGATAAAACAAAATGTTTTTCATTTTAATAATATTTAAGTGTATAATTCAGTGACATCAATCACATTCACCATATTTTGGAACTAGTATCACCATCCTTTTGAAAATGTTTCTCAGCCCCCTAAACAGAAATGCAGTGTCTTTTAAGCAGTAACTCCCCATTTCCCTCTCCCTCTGTCCCCCAATAAAGCCATCAATAAATTTTTGCCCTCTGTGTATTTGCTTGAAATTCTACTTACAAATAAAGTTTTATTTTAAAATACTGACATTAAAATATATCATCACAAAATAAGTCTCATGCCTAAACTCTAATATTTAAGACACTATTCCAAGTAACATTTTTAGAAATCTTTTGCAAATATGCTTTATCGGAAACCTAGTGTATGTATAGCAGTTAAGTGTTATGGCTGCTAACCAAAAAATTGGCAACTGGGGGACCATGCTCTCTGGTGAAACTGAGGCCAATTGGTACAACTAGCATTTTGCTAATGAGGCCTCTCTGCACCCCTCATTGGTGAGTGGCATCTGGGGTCTTAAAAGCTGCCAAGCTGCCAAATGGTCCCAACTCAGCAGGAATGGATGATCACCAAGACCAAAATGACATGGGGGAAAGAGAACCGACAATACAGAGAGACCGACGTTGAATGGGTGTCTACATTGACTTGTGATCGGAAGAACCAGATGGTGCCCAGCCACCACCAGTGATACCCTTGATGGAGCTCACAAAGTTGAGTCTCCCCGGCAACACAAGAATAAATAGGGGTGCATTTTAAGATCTCCACTAAAAGACAGCAATTGATGGTCCAGATGCTTCGGGGTTCCCCTGGGAGCATGGTCCCTGGCCCTGATGCTGTCCCTGTCCATAAATCACAATGAAATTCAACTCTCTAGATGTGGCGATGCAGAATGACCATATTTTCTGGGTGCTTTATGGTTCTATGCATCTATAGGATATCATCCCTGCTGACCTCTTACTGGAGGCAACGGAGTGGGTGGAGAGGAGGGGATAGGAGAGTGTTGGGAGGATAGGACATGTACGGAGCAGAGAGGAAGAGTGTGCTGTCACCGGGCAGGGAGAGCAGGGGGAGCTGCATGTAGGCGGGCATGAAAATTTGTATGGGAATGTACATTTTTATTCAACCAAAAAAAAAAAGTTGGCAACTGGAATCTACCACCTGCTCCTTAGAAACTTTATGGGGCAGTTCTACTCTGTCTCATCGGGAGGCTATGACTCAGAATCAACCCCATGGCAATGGGTTTGGTGTTTTGGGTTTGGATCTGTTTTGTTGACAATTTATTTTCTGACCAATCTTATTTGCTGTCAGAGCTCTACAGAAATTATGCATCCATAACAGCAACTAAAACAATTTTTGAAATGAGGTGGAGATTTTGGAAAACATAGCTTACTGAAGAGGTTTTGCAAGTGTTTTTCCAACTCTGTGAGAAGCTACAATTATTAACAAAATGATTGATGGGTTAGTCCAGTTTTTTAAACAGCAGAATATTAATGTAAGCTGTATAAAGAATGTTTTCCTCCATTGACCTAGTTCATTTAGAGTTGGCAAAATATTTGGAAACTAAAATGTCAAGGAAGGCAGTCTTCTTTCCAGACCGTGAATATGCAGAAAGAGGAAAGCAGAATTTAAGCTTATAACCCAAGATTTTCCATTTAAGCTGATGCTTATTTTCTTTTCGTTATTATTTTTAAAAACTTTATACAATATGTAAATGGTTCAACTATGGGTATTCGTTTAAATAATCTATTTCATACTGAAGGGAACTTTGGAACTAATGAGAACAAGACAAAAACTATTCAAAATTGAGTACTGAGATGTCTGATATTATTGCTGTTAGGTGCTGTCGAGTCAGTTCAAACTCACAGTGATGGTCTGTACATCAGAATAAAGCACTGTCTGGTCCTGACCCATGCCTACAATCATTGTTACGCTTGAGCCCACCACTGCAGCCACTGTGTCAATCTGTCTTGTTGAGAGTCTTTCTCTAAATAACTGAACCTCTGCTTTACCAAGCATGATGTCCTTCTCCAGGGATTGATCCCTCCTAACATGTCCAAAGTATGTAAGATATAGTCTTTCCATCCTTTCTCCTAAGGAGCACTCCATTTGACACATCTGATAGAACCTGTAGTTTACTTTAAAATTCTCCAGTATGTTCCATATGAATTATGTTAGTTTATTTTTAATCTGCACATTACAAAAAGAAAGATCTAAAAAATTCTAGCTGAGAAGTCATCTACTAAGGTTGGTTAAGATTCAAAAATCCCTAATCAAGAATTTACACTCCATGTGCAACTGTGATAAATGCTTCGAAATTCCAAATAGTGCCTGGTGAAACATGTGAGACTTGACAATTAACAAAGGATTGTAACAGATAATTTTTCATTGGTGGGATAAAAGCAGAACAAAACGTGTGATTTGCTAGGAATACTGGGCAAACACATCCTTGCGTGTGAACAAAGTATAAGAATTCCAACATAGTTCTAATAGCGAAACACATTTTGTGCAGCAACCCTGAACTAAAATTCTATTTGACTTGTTTCTTAACCTGCAACTTGAAAGGAGTGCTCCTTCACCTGTTCCTTCTAGAAGGCTCATGGCTGCAGTCATCAGAAAGCTGGTGCATTTGTTTGGCAGTGAGCTTTTCCTACAAGTAGCTTGATGGGGTGTCTAAAAAGGACAGGAGAGAAACTGTCCCAAGATTGCTGGAACAGGCTGTTTGACTAATCTGATACCTGATTGTTAACAAACATTTGTACATTGACCGATATTGACCTGTAATTTAAAAAAAAAAAAAAAAATCATCTGGCAGTGAATTAGAAGAGGAGGCATGCAGCTCCTACCCGTCACTTGCTGCCAAAAGTTAAACTAACAAAAGTCCCTGACAACTGTTGAAAGAACAATCCAGCTTAGTTTGATTCATACTAACAGCCTGTTGAATAGGACTCAGATTCAGGTAACTCAGTTTTGTTAGAGAAAGTAATTATCAATCAGGATGCTTTAGATTATGCTGCAGTAACAACCAACCCCCACTGCAGTGGTTTAATATTATAAAGGCATATTTCTCTCTCCTGCTGTATGTCCAGTTACTCTGGGAACTATGTTAATCATGGTCATGTAGATCAGGAGGATAACACAGCAGCTATCTCAATAGTAGCCTATTATCACACAGAAAGGATGAAGGATTACTAGCAAGTAAAAATCTTCTGAGCCCAAGCACAGTATTTACTGGCTACATCTCCTTTGGTGGCCCCATCCAAATCACGAAGGGGCTAGGAAATTAGATCCCATGGCCAGAAGTGCAGAGAATTGGAAATATATGGTGGACAACACAAATGAGCATAGTTATCCAAATCACCATGGTAATTCTGTATCTACAATTGAAAACTGAATTTTTCTGTTATGAAAGGTATATCTTATAGTCCTAGTATATCCTAAAGATACACTTTTTCAAGAAATAAAGGTGATGATGAAATTTGATTTAACAACTCACTTACTTAAGATTTAAAACTATGTGACCTAAACCTAAGGGACCTAGAATATACACTACCCACTGGAGTTGAGGAAACTCTGGTGGCATAGTGGGTTAAGTGCTATGTCTGCTAACCAAAGGGTGGCAGTTCAAATCCACCAGGTGCTCCTTGGAAACTCTATGGGGCAGTTCTACTCTGACCTTTAGCATCATGTGAGTCGGACTCTACCTGACAGTAGTGGATTTGGGCTGGAGTCGAGTCAATCTGGGCTCGGAATATGGACTGAGCATATTTAAATATATACATTATGTAAGCAGTCATTTAAAATTTTTACAGTGAGAGATCTTTATAAAATGAAAGAAAACAGTCTATACTTCCTAGATTTACACCTTATAGCAGGAGTGGTCAAATCTTTATGTGTATAGTAATGACAGGGGATGTTTGGAAAGACAGATTCCAGGGTCCTATGCTACTATTAGATTGAATAGGTCAGTATTTGACTCCTAGAGCCTATATTTTTTGGATGTGCCCACTTAATTTTGATGCAGGGCATCCTGGGTCTGGGTATTACATTTCGAGAAGTGACGTTATAGCTGACTTGTTCTAAGAAGCAAAAGCCTGAGTGTGAAACTGAATCAGGGAAGAACAAGTAGAGCAAATATTATGTAGTTGAAATGATATTATAAAAATGCATCAAGCCCTTGAAAACAGTATGCTGAGTGTAATAAGTCAGTTATAAAAGGCTGAACAGTGTGTACTCTGAATTATAGGAACTATCTAGAATAAGCAAACATCTGAGACCAAAGTCTGTTAATGGTTACCAGTGGTAGGTAGGAGGATGGGGAAAAAGACACAGTGCTCAGGGAACACTGGGCTTCTGCTGGGCTTCCAAAATTGCTCTCTCTGAGTAGGCACTTCTATCTCAGTCAATAGCCACTATTATTCCAGTTACTCAGCCCAACACCTGGAGGTCATCCTTGATATATATATATTTTTTTCTTTAGTAACACCTATTCAATCCATCAGCACAGCCTTCCAAGCTTCCTTGGAAAATTCCTTCCAGAATCCAACCATTGTGCATCACCTCCATCAGTACCACTCCAGTCTAAACCATCACTGTATCTCTCACTTGGACTGCTGCAACAGTCTCTGAATGGTCTCATCAAGGAGTTGTGGGCCAATGTTTTCCATACATTTGTTATAAGTAATAAATAAATATTTATAATACTATGAAAGAAATGGAGACAGAGAAGAAAAAGAGAAGGAATTGAGGGGGAGAGGCAGGAAGGAATGGGAGGAGGGAGGAAAGGAGGCAGGGAGGCTGGAAAGCAGTGAAGCACAGAAGCAGGAAGGAGTCTTTTCCTTTTTAGGAAATCCTAGTAAGTAGTGGTTAACAGCTGTGGCTACTAACCAAATGTTCAGCAGTTCAAATTCATCAGGTGCTCCTTAGGAACTCTATGGCACAGTTCTACTCCATCCTATTGGGTCACTATGGGTGGGAATTGACTCAGTGGCAACAGTTTTACCTTTTCAATGAGCGTTGGTAGCACAGAGGTTAAGAGCTAAGCTGCTATTCAAAAGACTGGCGGCTGGAATTACCAGCTATTCCTTGGAATTCCCAGTGGGTAGTTCCACTCTGTCCTAAAGGGTCATTATACGTTGGAATCAAGTCAATAGCAACTGGTTTGGGTTTGCATCTTTCAACTTATTTACCATATGCATCTCTCACAAAAGCCTTCAAAAATTGCCAACTTTATTAGTTCTCACATTTAGAAAAAGATCTTAAGACTCACAGAATTCAGGGCCTTTTCTAATGTTCAAAGTCTAGCAAGTTAGCAAAGCAGGCCTAGAAGCTATCTGTCCTCACACTGTCCCTCACACTGTGTCTATTATGTTTTGCCTCCGTGACGAAAACTGGCAAAGGATTACCTAGAGGTTGCCAATATGCTCTATATGAAACTCAGACCTCAACAGTTCATTTACATTTAACTATACAGGGGCCCTAGTGGCAAAGTGGTTAAGACCTCAGCTACTAACCAAAAAGTCAGGAGTTAGAATCCATGAACTGCTCCTTGGAAACCCTATAGGGCAGTTCTAGTCTGTCCTATAAGGTCACTATGAGTTGGAATTGACTTGATGAAACACAGCAACAACCACAGACTTAAATATAAGGGAAAGAGGTCAACAAACAACACTAACTTTCAAAGGACTTTTTTTTTTAATTAATTTTTTATTTAACATAACTGAGGGAAAATGTACATTCCTGTATAAATTTACATGCCCACCTATATGCAGCTTCCACCGCTCTCCCTGCCTGGTGACAGCACACTATTCCTCTCTGCTCCATACGTGTCTCATTCTCCCAACAGTCTCTTTTTCCCCTCCCCTCCACCCACTCTCCTTCCTCCAGCCAGAGGTCAGCAGGATGACATCCTATAGATGTATAGAACCATAAAGTGCATCCAATATATGGTCACTCTGCATTGCCAAGTCCAATCCATTCCTGTCTGAAGAGTGGACCTTCGTTATGATTTATGGTCAAGGGCAGCATCAGGGCGAGGGGCCATGCTCGAGGGGAACCCTGAAACCGCTGGACCATCAATTGAGGTCTTTTAGTGGGGATCTCAGGTGCACCCCTTTTTATTCTTGTGTTGCCAGTGAGACTCAACTTAGTGAACTCCATCGCAGCTATCACTGGTGGTGGCCGGGCACCATCCAGTTCTTAGAGTCCCAAGTCAGTGTAGGCACCCACTGATGTGAGTCTCTATCTTCTAGGTTGTCTTTCCCCATGTCATTTTGGTCCTCGGTGAGTATCCGTTCCTGCTGTTTGGGACCATTTGCTGTGCCATCGGATGGCAGCTTGGCAGCTTTTAAGACCCCAGATGCCACTCACCAACGTGGGGTGCAGAGAGCCCTCTTAGCAAAACGCTAGTTGTGCCAATTGGCCTCACTTTTGCCTAAGAGCATGGTCCCCTGCCCCCTGCCCCAGCTACTCTGTCCTTGCAATACTGGATTAAGATGGAAGGAGTACTCACGTTATGCTTAAGTCCACTTAATATTGTTCTTGTTTCTAATGTGTGCTATCACCGATTTCACCCAACCAGATCCCTAGCAACTATCTAATCTAAACCTTCCCGCCCTCCCCTCCCTTGCAGCTGTCAAAGAGTCTTTTCTTCTATACACAAGTCTGTTTTTGAGATCTTATCGTAGAGGTCTCATACAATATTTGTCCTTTTGTCGCTGACTGCTTTCACTCAACATAATGTCTTCCAGTTGAAACCAGTCATGAGATGTTTCCTGGAGTCATCATTGCGAAGTGCTCCATTGAGTATATATACCATAGTTTACCTATCCATTCTTCTGTTGTTGGGCATCTGGGTTGATTCCATCATTTTGCTATCATGGACTGTGCTACCGTAAACATTCTGGTGCATGTGTCCATTGGTGTGAAAGGCCTTGATTCTGTAGGATATATTCCAAGTAGTGGAATTACTGGGTCAAATGGTATACCAATATCCATTTCTTTAAGGAAGCGCCAGATTGCTTTCCAAAGAGGCTGGACCATTTTGCAAGCCCACCACCAGTGTAGGAGGGTTCCACTTTCTCCACAGCCTCTCCAGCATTTGTTGTTTTGTGTTTTTTGGATCATGGCCAACCTTGTTGGGGTGAGATGGTATCTCATTGTCATCTTGATTTGAATTTCTTTAATAACTAAAGATCGTGAACATGTCCGCATGTGTTTTTTGGCTGCCTGGATCTTCTCGTTAGTGAAATGTCTGTCCATCTCCTTTGCCCATTGCTTAATTGGATGATTTATCTTCTTCTTGTTAATATTTTGTAGTGTCTTAGAGATTATGGAGATCAGGTGTCGGTCTGACATGGAGTTGCCACATATTTTTTCCCATTCTGTAGGTGTTCTTTTAATTCTATTAATAAAGTCTTTGGATGAGCAAAAGTGTTTGATTCTTAATAGCTCCCATTTAACTATTTTCTCTTCTGTTGATTGAGGTTTCTTTGACAGATTTTGGAGTCTGTCCTCATTGTATATTAAAACTTCCATTGTTGTTCCTACCTTTTCTTGGATGAGCTTTATCGTTTTAGGTTTGATATTTAGGTCTTTTATCCAGTTGGAGTTGGTTTTTGTATAAGGTGTAAGATATGGATCTTGATTCAGTTTCTTGCAGATGGATAATCAATTTTGCCAGCACCATTTGTTGAAGATACTGTTTCTACCCCAGTTTAATGTCTTAGGGCCTTTGTCAAATATCAATTGTTCATAGGCAGATGGTGTCATCTCTGGGATCTCAGTTCTGTTCCACTGATCGATCTGTCTGTTCTTATACCAGTACCAGGCTGTTTTGACCACTGTGCAGTGTAATATGTTCTAAAGTCAGGTAATGAGAGGCCTCCCAGTGTGTTCTTCTTCTTTAGTAGTACCTTGCTTAGCTGGGGCTTCTTCCCTTTCCAAACAAAATTGGTGATTTGTTTCTCCATCTCATTAAAAAATGTCACTGGAACTTGTATTGGGATTGCACTACATAAGTAGATCGCTTTGGGTAAAATAGACATTTTCACAAGGTTAAGTCTTCCTGTCCATAAACAGGGTAGGTTTTTCCATTTATCTAAGTCTCTCTTAGTTTCTTGTAGTAAGGGCTTGTAGTTCTCTTTGTAAAGGTCTGTTATGTCTCTGGTTAGATTAATTCCTAGGTACTTTATCTTCTTAGAGGCTATAGTAAATGGTATTGATTTGATAATTTCTTCCTTAATAGTCTCGTTGTTGGTATAAAAGAATCCTACTGATTTACTTACGTTTATCTTGTATCCTGAGACTTTGCTGAACTCTTCTATCAGTATGAGTAGTTTACTTATAGATTCCTTGGGATTCTCTGCATATACAATCATATCATCTGCAAACAGAGATTTAAACTTCCTTTTTGCTGATGCAGATGCCCTTTATTTCTTGGTCTTGTCTAATTCCTCTGGCTAAAACTTCTAGCACAATGATGAATAGAAGAGGTGAGAGTGGGCATCCTTGTCTAGTTCCTGATCTTAAGGGAAAGTCTTTCAGTCTCTCTCCATTCAGGATGACATGGGCAATTGGCTTTGTATAAATGGCCCTTATTGTGTTGAGCAATTTGCCATCTATGCCCATTTTGCTAAGAGTTTTTAGCATGAATGGGTGTTGGACTTTATCAAATGCCTTTTCGGCATCAATGGACAAAATCAGGTGATCCTTGTCTTTTGTGTTATTTATGTGGTTAATCACATTAATTGTTTTTCTGATGTTGAACCAGCCTTGCATCCCTGGTATGAATCCCACTTGGTCATGATAGATTATTTTCTTGATATGTTGTTGTATTCTATTGGCAAGAATTTTGTTGAAGATTTTTGCATCTAGATTGATGAGTGATATCGGTCTGTAGTTCTCTTTCTTTGTTGAGTCTTTCCCTGGCTTAGGTATCAGGGTTATCCTGGCTTCATAGAATGAGTTTGGGAGTACTCCATCCCTTTCTATACTGTGAAATAGTCTCAGTAGTATTGGAGACAACTCTTCTCTAAATGCTTGGTAGAATTCTGCAGTAAAGCCATCTGGACCCGGACTTTTTTTGGTTGGCAGTGTTTTGATGACTTTTTCAATCTCTTCCTTTGTGATGGGTTTATTAAGTTGTTCTGCTTCACGTTGTGATAATTTGGGTAGATGGTATGAGTCAAGGAATTGGTCCATTTCCCTTAGGTTTTCAAATTTGTTAGAGTACAGTCTTTCATAGTATTCTGTTATGATATTTTTGATTCCTGTTGGATCTGTGGTGACAACTCCCCTCTCATTTCTAATTTGAGTTATTTGTTTCCTTTCCTGCTTTTCTTTAGTAAGTTTAGCCAGTGGTTTGTCAATTTTGTTGATCTTTTCAAAAAACCAGCTTTTGATCTTTTCAATTTTTTCAATTGTTTTTCTATTCTCTCATTTAGCTCTGCTCTAATCTTTTTGATTTCTCTTCTTGTGGTGCCTGAGGGGTTCCTCTGTTGTTCTCTTTCTGCTTGTTCAAGCTGTAGGGTTAGTTCCTTGATTTGGTTTCTTTCCTCCCTCCAGATGTGTGCATTTATGGAGATAAACAGACCTCTGAGCACTGCTTTAGCTGTATCCCATAGGTTCTGGTAGGAAGTGTTTTCGTTCTCATTGGAAGCCATGAATTTCTTTATTTCATCCTTGATTTCCTCTATAACCCATGTTTGTTTGAGCAAGATGTTGTTGTTTCCAAGAGTTCCACTTTCTATCAATGTTTTTTCTGCTATTGATTTCAACTTTTATAGCTTTATGATCTGAAAAGATGCTTTGCAGTAATTCAATGGTATGAATTTTGTTGAGCATTGCATTATGGCCTATCACATGGTCAATTCTGGAGAATGTTCCATGTGCACTGGAGAAGAAGGTGTAGTTGTCTGCTGATGGGTGGAAAGTTCTGTATATATCAATGAGATTTAGTTGGTTAATTGTGTCAATGAGGTCTTCTGTATCTTTACTGAGCTTTTTTCTAGATGATTTGTCTAGTATTGAGAGTGGAGTGTTGAAGTCTCCCACTATTATGGGGAATCATCTAACTCTCTTTTGAGGGAAGTCAGTGTTTCTTCGACGTATTTAGGCGCTCTGATATTAGGTGCATAAATATTTATTATAGTTAAGTCTTGCTTGTGTACTGAACCTTTCAACAATAAATAGTGTCCATCTTTGTCCATGATGGTGGATTTGACATTAAAATTGATTTTTTCTGAGATTAGAATTGCCACCCCTGCTGTTCTTTGTTCATTGTTAGCTTGATATATATTCTTCCATCCTTTAATTTTCAGTTTGTTCCTATCTTTAGGTCTCAAGTGAGTTTCTTGTAGACAACATATGGATGGGTCGTGTCTTTTGATCCAAGATGTCACTCTATGTCTCTTTACTGGAGCATTCAGTCAATTCACATTCAATGTAATTATTGATAGATCTGTGCTCAGTGCTGCCATTGTGATAGGTTTATTTTTATGCTGATGTTTTCTCTGTTGTTCTTATTAGCCTGTTCTGGGATGTTCTTTTTTGTGAGTTGATTTTTCACCTTTTTCAGAGCTGGTTTTGTGGTTGTTGAGACTCCTGTGTTACATTTCTTGAAATGGTATGATATATCTTTGTTGTGCTTTAAAGCTGCCCCTATGATCCCCGTTAATAAACTATATATAAACCCAATTTTAATTACTACCAGTCTTGTCATCTTCCTCTCCATCTGGAAGGACTATAACAATTGTAGTATATCCCTCTTTTTAATATGATGACACCATAGTTTTCATGATGATCACTGGATTGCTTCTTTCCTTATCAAAGCTGTGATTGGCTCTGGAGCCTTCCCTAAATGAGTATTGAGTAGTGTGTCGTTCTAAAATATAAAGTTAGTGGTTTTGTTCTTCTACGCAGAGCCAAGAACTTCTTTCAATATTTCTTGTAGTTTGGGTTTGGTTTTTACAAAGTCTCTGAGTTTCTGTTTATCTTGGAATGTCTTAATTTCATTTTTGTATTTGAAACACAGTTTTGCAGGATATACAATTCTTGGTTGGAAGTTCTTCTCCTTCAAGGCTTTGAATGTGTCTTATCACTGTCTCCGTGCCAGCATGGTTTCTGCTGAGAAATCTGAAGAGAGCCTACAGGGTTTCCCTCTGAATGTCAGCTTTGCTTTGAGTCTTGATGCCTTTAAGAGTTGCTGCTTATGTTTCATTTTGTTGAGCTTGATTATAATATGTCTTGGAGTATTTGTTTTGAGTTCTATATTGGGTGGTGTACGATATGCATCTGAGATGTCTATATTCTCTTCCTTCATGATTTCTGGGAAGTTTTCTTTCAGTAGCTCAGCAACAATACTCTCTGTGTTCTCAGATGTCTCACCCTTTTCAGAGACTCCAATTAATCGAATGTTGTTCCTCTTAATAGAGTCCCACATGCTTCTTAATGTTTCTTCATTTTTCGTGTTTCTTTCTTCTGATTTCTGCTCATAGATGCTGGCATCAGTAGCTCTGTCTTCCAAGTCAGAAATTCTTTTTTCTATTTGTTCCATTCTGTTTTCTTGGCTTTGCATTGAAGTTTCTATGTCTTTGATTTTATTCTTGATCTGCTGGATTTCAGAGTACTGGTGTTCCATCAGATCGAACATCTTGCTTAATTTTTCATTTTGTTCTCCTGCATTTTGTATAAGGTCTAGAAGGGCTCTGTATATAATCATTTTGTATTCACTTTCTGATGCTTTCATAAAAGTTTCTTCATCTGGAAAATTCCTTGGTTGCTTTGCTTGGGAGCCTTCTGAAGCCATGGCTGACTTCTTGTATGCCACAAGTGTCTGTTGCTTTTGGGGACCCATGTGAGTATGTAGAGGCTGAAAGAGGTACTGTGAGGATGCACTGCAGATGTTTCTCTAGGCTGTCTTAAAATGTAAAGCAAAAGATATCTGACCACTTCAGAAGTCAGTTAGTTTTCCAGGTGTAGAGGTCCCTCTTCTCAACTGGCAAAATAAGTGCCACTATACCCAACCCCAGATTATACAAACTAGCTCAGAATACAGCAATGCTACTGCCCTGTTGGCCTCCCCTGACAGGGCTGACAACACTGCGTAGAGTACTGCTTTTCTGATAGAAAAGTGCTCTCCTGTGGGCAGGCTCTGGCTCCCAAGCTAAGGATTAGGTCCAGCTGCGGCCACCGTATCCAAGATTGCGTCCTCCACACAGGCAGCCGACAGAGGGGCTAAAGGTGCGGAGAGGTAGTGATTCCTCTGCTTCTGTTGCAGGGCCCCCAAAGCTGGTTGCACTGGGCAAATTACTGCTTTTCTGTTGGAGAAGCGCTGTTCTGTTTGCAGGCGCTGGCTCCCAGGCTAAGACTGAGGTCCCGCTAGAATCTCCGTATCCAGCATGGTGTCCCGCACACTGGCTGCAAAACTCCGTACAAATGCCGCTGAGACAGATATAAAACAAAAGGCTCAAAGTGGCTAGATTAACAGAGTCCCAAGCCTGGCTCTCAATATATGGGAACTTCGCCTGCCTGTCCCCCCAGCAGTGTGTCTGAGTCTAGCCGCTAGGCAAGACCCTGCTCCACCGACCGGCCAAGACAGAGGAAAAAAAAAGTCAAAATGATGTGTTTCCCTTCCGTCCGTGAGAGCCAGGGCTGGCCAGGTGTGGGAGTCAGCGTAAGAAAGGAGGTTTTTCGCTCAGTGGTATGAAGTCCAAAGTAACAACCCTATGCTGTGTCCTGGGGCTCATTAGGTGACCAGAAGGCTGTGTTTGATTATCAATTCAGGTCTTGGTTTCCAGAGGGATAGAAGCAGATGTGTGCTTAGTCGGTCATCTTGGCTCCGCCCCCTCAAAGAACTTCTTAATGTCCTCCAAATAAAGTACTGACTTCTGTAGCTGTCACATAAGGCCACCACAGTGTAACTGCAATGAGGATTTCCAGCTTTACCTTATACACTGACCAGACCATTGGCCCAAGTTACTTATCATGAACAGAAGGTACAATTTGTTCCATCAGTAATGTCTGTCTTCTTCTTCCTCTCACCTCCTTCCATCCCAGTTTAGCCACCTTTAAGAAGCATTGTGCAAATCCTTCAAATCAGTTGTGATTCCTCCCTTCACAATGCACACCTTAAAGTCTTCCTCATGGCACCCATCACATCTGGCCTTGTACTGGAGTTATTAGAAGAATTACTCAATCTTTTATCACTCAAGTACAATGCAAACTATTTTAGAAAAGAATTGCATCTTCTTTATATCTGTATTCTTCTGCAGAGTATCCAGCACATGGTGGCAAACCTATAAGTACTTGTGAGATTATCATTGCTTCAAAGAGGAAAAAATTCTAACCTTCAGATTAATAATTCTAACACTGTGTTAAAGGCAAAAAGGAAAGATACCAGAAACATAGAGCACTGAGTGAAATCAATTAATGAAGTAACTTAAGAGAATAAAGCATGAATATATGGAAAGAGCCGATTATATTGACAAAAGTGTGGTCCACTTGGTCTGTTAAAGGAACAAACGACTGAATGAACAAAATGAGGAGGGTTACAAAGGGTAAAACATTTTGAAAGATCATTTTGAAACGGGGTCCATTATTTTAAGCTAAACTTAAGCTCCTGTCAGGTAGATTCTAACAGAAACTAGGTTGTTGTTATGTGCCTTCATGTAGACTGTCACAGTGACCCCATGTGACAAAGAAGACTGCCCCATAGGGTTTTCTAGGCTATACTGTTCATGGGACCAGATTTCAGCTCTTTCTCCCATGGAACCACTGGCTGGCTCCAACTATCAGCCATTCATTGAGAGTTAAGCACCTATCCCTTGAACTGTAGGCTAGAATATACTATCCAAAGGATGAATGGCTCTATCTGGTGGTGTTATAGCCTATTGTGCTCTTCTTCTGTCAGCCACTTTCATAACTAACTTTATGTGAACCAGAGGACAATTTCTGAGAAGTTAGGAAAAACAAGATTGTGTCCATTTTCTAGACAGGGAACAAAATCTAGAAGGCAAAGTCTCTAGTCCAAGATCAGAATCAGCAGCAAATTCAAAACTTGAACCCAGGTCCTCTAATACTTACTTGACATACTATGTGTGTTTTATAGACCAAAGACACTGTCATTCCCTACAAGTTTGGAATTTCAGACTTCACCCCAGATTCCTAAATAAAATCTGAAAACTAATAACATCAAAGGCATTTGAATGTGTGCATCATAACAAACTATGGATAACTTTGTAGAGAGTTGAGAATTCTGACACACTTCATTGTGCTCATAAGGAATCTGTATATGGATCAAGAGGCAGACATTCAAACAGAACAAGGGAATACCACACAGTCGAAAGTCAGGAAGGGTGTGCCTTAAGTTGTATTCTTCCACCATAGCCATTCAATCTGTATGCTGAGCAAGTCATCTGAGAAGCTGGAATGTGTGAAGAACAGGGCATCAGGATTGGAGGAAGATTCACTCATAATCTGTGTTATTCACGTGACACAACCTTGTGAACTGAAAGTGAAGAGTACCTGACACCTACTGATGAAGATCAAAGCTGACAGCCCCCAATACAGGCTACATCTCAACATAAAGAAAACAAAAATCCTCACAATTGGACCAATAAGTAACAATATCATAGACGATGAAAAGTTTGAGGTTGTCAAAGATTTCACTTTATTTGGATTCCCAATCAACACTCAGGGAAGCACATTTAAAAATCAAAATATGCATGGCATTGGGAAAAATGTGCCACAAAAGACCTCTTTCAAGTGTTGAAAAGCAAAAGTGTCATCTTGAAGACAAAGGTCTGCCTGACCCAAGCCGTGGTGTCTTCAATAGCCTCACACGCGTGTGAAAGCTACACAAAGAGTAAGAGCCATGGAAGAAGAACTGACATCCTTGAATCGCAGTGTTGTTGAAGAATATTGAATATACCATGGACTGCCAAAAGAAGGAACAAATCTGTTGTCCTGGAAGCACAAGCAGAATGCTCCTTAGAAATAAGGATGGCAAGACTATGTCTCACACACTTTGGAGATATCAGAAGGCATTAGTCCCTGGATAAGGACATCTGCTGAGTAGAGTGTAGAGTCACCCTAAGAGAGGAAGACTCTCAGTGAGATGGATGGATTGACAAATTGGCTGCAATGACATGCTCGAGCGCAGCAACAATTAGGAGGATGGCATGGAACTGGGCATTATCTGAATAGAACTGACAGCATCTAAGAACAACATCACCAGTGGTTTCCTGGGGATATTTAAGGGAGCTGCTTAACTGATACAAAACTTGACATAAATTTATCTGCTTGCTTGTACAGCAATATAATGATGTTCATATTGTGATATTACACTTATTAAATAACCTGTGTAATTATCCAATGATAAAATTACTTATATAAATTATATTATAATAAATATGAATTAGAAAGGAACATGGTTTAGGCCTATATATATATGGCTCTTATAAAAAGGTTTGTAAAAAGAAGGAGCCTCTTCCTAATGAAAACAAAACACCTCAGACTAGTGGGAAGATTAAGAAGGATTCAGTCAAGTCTCTGAGGAAAAAAAAATGATACAAAAGAGAACACTAATACAGCAAGCAAAATACTGGTATCGTGGCCTAACGTTCATAGGGGCCAGTGTCCCACAGCATACATGTCATGGTTGCATAAGGTTATAATAAAAGCCACCACTGCTGTTGAGTAGAGTCCCACTCATAGCCACCCTATAGGTCAGAGTAGAACTGTCTTGTAGAGTTTCAAACTCTCATAGAGTTTCCAAGGAACGCCTGGTGGAAGAGGATAACAGAGTTCAGAAATCCCAGTGGTAAACAAGACATAGTGGACTGTACATATCCGATGTTTCTCAGCAGCTGTCCAGGTCCTGTGTCCCCCGTGACCAGCAGAGGCATGGAGAGGCATTCTGTGTGCCCACTGTGTTTCTACCCCTCTTGCCTCAGGCAGGGACCTTGCAGACCTGAGTGAGCTGCTGCAGGGGTTGCCCCCAGGCCCCACGCCACTTCACCTGGGGTCCTTTGTGTGATGTTCTAGCCCCAAACCATAACGCCTCACTTACTGGTGACTGCTCAACGGCCTGGCATGGAACAGTGGTAGGAGAAGGTGCACTAGAAGGTGGCCTGGAGCAGAAGGTGGAAGTGGAGAAGGAAGCAAAGGAGCATTGGGCACAGCTGGCAGAATTTCAAGCCCGTTATACTCTGCCCTTTAGGGTTGCCAGGAGTCGACGGCACTGGGTGGTAAATGGGGCAAAGACAGCAGGCAAAGAGGAAGGAAGCCAAGGGAGCCAGCAGCAGGAAAGCTGGGAAGCAGCCAGGGGGCAGCTAGGCAGGTGGGGCTCAATGTGCCTCTTGGATACCAGTGGAGACCAGCAAGAAGGTCCTGGAAGCCAGTTTTCACACAGTCCCTTAGTCTAGGCCTAGGTCCTGGGCTAACCCACCCTAAGTGGCTCTTTTATGTAAGGTGGCATTTGTATGGAAACCCTGGTGTCCTAGCAGTTAAATGTTACAGCTACTAACCAAAAGGTCAGCACTTCAAATCCACCAGGCTCTCCTTTGAAACCCTTTGGGGAAGTTCTACCCTACGTGGTTTGGTTTGCTTTGGGGTTGGTGTTTGTACAACATGCAGATTACAAGGTCTTACACTGCAGAATATTCTTTGTGCATTAAGCAACACGTACCTGTAGGTGGTGGCATCCACTGGTTTAAACAAAAGACTGAAAGAAGTCTACTTCAACACATGTTAACATCTGGAGTCTGCATATCCACAAATACACAATACCTAAGTAGAACTGATTGGATGCTCAGCAAGAATTTGAAGGTTGTGACATGCTAATTAAGGGAAATCACTTTGGGTGATCTTATGTTAGAAATAATAAACAATAATTTGGGGAAAGTTGCCTCCAATCAAGGGAATATGGAGCCTACACAGGGTTTATTATAAACACATGTACTCTTCATCCCTCAGATAAAAGAGTGGTCAGGGGTAGGAAGTTCATGTCCGCTTTCAGAAGAGTCACTTGTTTTTGTTTTTTTTTTTCATTTTTAGAAGGCTCAGACAAAGTATGTTTTAAAAAGTGGTTGCAATTCAGGGCTAAATTTCATACAGACTTTCTACAGCTTTCCAATGAAAGTATTTCTGCATATGGTTTAAAATTTCTCCATCGCCGTCTATTTATTACTATCATTTGTACTTCAGTAAAAATGTAAACTTAATAGAAAGAGAAAGGAGGTGAAAGAATAAGAAAAGGAAAAATAGGAAGGGAGGGTTTTCCAATGAGAAGGGAGATCCTCATTTACAGAACAGAGGTTGCTTAAGCTAGTTTTGGAAAGATAATTAAACTTTCTATATAGAAAGAAAATTTTAATGACTATGAGTTATAAAAAAGAGAAATAGGTATGTAAAAGCTACATACACAAGGACTATTTTTTGAACTGTAAATAAAGGGCAATAGTGCATATAAGTTTATCTTTCAAAATCAACAGTATTAAATACATGACATCAAATATCTCATTTGAAAACATTCAGGTGTAAATATTTTGTATTAGTAGCTTTTCAAAATTTTGGAGTACTATTTGAAAGACAGAAGAGTTCCAGCTTAGAACTCTCAGCATAGAAAAGAGAGTTTTCCAATATGAATATTGTGCATACATTATCAACACGGATGACATCATGCCAAAGTAAACTCTCACAACTTTTCATTAGTTTGAGTTTTCAGATAAATAACATTAGTATATTCAACATTTTTTTTCAACTTCAAGAAACATCTTATTCAATGAATACTCAAACTTACATTTCTCTCTCTCACGCAGACACATACACACACAAATGTACATAAACACACCCACTACATCATTTAAGGTGTATGTACTGGAGGATTTCCATTGAGTTTAGAAATTAGTATATTTATGTGATAGTAACAGCAAAGTATCCTTTGGGAATCTACAATTTCTCTGAAATCTCTCCTGTGTTTATAAATAAATTGTTTCTGCAGTTTATTCATCTTCACTTGCTTTTTACTTACGACTACATTATGACTCAGAAACCACAGTGGTGTCGGGATTAAGAGCTGTGGCTACTCATCAAAAGGTCAGCAGTTCAAATCCACCAGGCATTCCTTGAAACTGTATAGGACAGTTCTACTCTGTCCTACAGGATGGCTATGAGCTGGAATTGACTCAGTGGCAATGGGTTTGGCTTTTTTTTCTCTTTTTTTGGTTTATATTATGAATCATGTCTTTGCCATCTTGGCTTTACTGTTTGTGGCTATATTTCTGAACCTGGAGCTCTCTGTGCTACCTGTTATGTTCTTAGAAGTGACGATGGTGAGAATTGTACTCACTTACTTTGACACCAAGTATTAGAGAGACCTCACGGTTGGTAAAATAGAGGGTACATGAAAAGGAGGGAAACCTTCAATGAGATAGACAGACACAATAGTTACAACATTCTGTTTCTTTATACATAAAGTCACCATGTCTCAGAAGTTAGCAACAACAAAAATGAAAGAAGAATCTAGAAAGTACATGAGATTCTGGGACTAAACTTAGGGAACTTTGAGACCTTTGATATAAATGTGTATTACATTTAAATAGTTAACACTCCCAGGACAGAGCAATATCACGAGGATTTCTATTTTATGCTATCTATCAGTACATTTAAGCTCATTTTTTATCACATCTGACTGTATACTCTACAAGACAAAGATCATATCTTAGTTTTACTTGAATTTCCAATGAATAGTCTAACACTGGCCCAAAATATACTCAAATGACTTAACTAATTTGAGGGTGATATAAATTAATGTGCATAGTGTTTGGGGTGTACGTGTTTGGGAAGGAAAATTAGAAGCAAATTATCAATCATTTCATATCATTTCATGTACTGTCATAAAGTTGATCCCAGAGGCTTTTCAACATATCACAGTGGATCATACCTCTTTAATCGATATGGTAAAAGGAATATTCACTTAAGCTTCTAAGTCATCCATACTTAGCCAAACATTTATATTTATAATCTACCATATTTAGAGATTTTACCTATAACCAGTCTTCAGTGACTTAGTAGATAAATGACCAGTTGTTAACTCAGTGGTTTTTCTGTCAGGAAAGAGTATTTTCATGTCTCCATCCTCAGGGCCTCCCTTTGTGTTTTTCCCCTAATGATCTCACCCAAGACATTGGGTGGGTTAATACAGTTGATAAAATACCTGAGATTAAATGATATGTAATATAGAAGTGTAAATTGCTTTTAAATACCTCCTCTAAGTTTGATTAAAAAACAAAACAAAACACAGCACACATTAGAAACAAGAACAACATTAAGTGGACTTCAGCATAACTTGAATACTGCTTCTATCTTAACCCAATATTGCAAGGATGGAGTAGCTGGGGCAGGGGGCAGGGGACCATGCTCTTAGGTGAAATTGAGGCCAACTGGCACAACTAGCATTTTGCTAAGAGGGCTCTCTGCACCCCACATTGGTGAGTGGCACCTGGAGTCTTAAAACCTGCCAAGCTGCCATCCTAGGGCATAGCAGATGGTCCCAACTCAGCAGGAATGGACGCTCACCGAGGACCAAAACAACATGGGGGAAAGACAACCCAGAAGATAGAGAGACCCACATGAGTGGGTGCCTTCATCGACTTGGGACCGGAAGAACTGGATGGTGCCTGGCCACCACCAGTGATAGCTAAGATGGAGCTCACTAAGTTGAGTCTCACTGGCAACACAAGAATAAAAAGGGGTGCACCCTGAGATCTCCAATAAAAGATCTCGATTGATGGTCCAGCAGTTTCAAGGTTCCCCTGGGAGAATGGCCCCTGGCTCTGACGCTGCCCTTGCCCATAAATCATAACGAAGGTCCACTCTTTGGACATGAATGGATTGGACTTGGTGATGCAGATTGACCATACATTGAATGCACGTTATGGTTCTATGCATCTATAGGATATCATCCTGCTGACCTCTAGGTGGAGAAAGGAGAGTGGGTGGAGAGGAGGGTAAAGGAGACTTTTGGGAGGATGAGACATGTATGGAGCAGAGAGGAATAGTGTGCTGTCACCAGGCAGGGAGAGCAGTGGAAGCTGCATATAAGTGGGCATGTAAATTTATACGGAATGTACATTTTCACTCAGTCATAATGAAAAAAAACTCAGTGATAATGAAGTGGGCTGAGTTAGAGACACATTTAAAAGGTTTCTGACAACTTTAAGAATCTCGTTGTTGGGGACTCACATAGAAATAATCACCTGTTTACCCACTGCCTTTAAGCCAATTCTGCCTCATAGCAATCTTATAAGACAGAGCAGAACTGCCCTGTGTGGAGCACCTGGTGGAGCTGAATTACCAAGCTGTTTGTTCGCTGCTGTAGCCATCATGGTTTCCCAGAAGTGGTTAGACAGTCATATTGCCTTATATAAACATATTGATAGGAAAATGACAAAACAATGAACATAATGCGTATGTGTGTAAACTAGAGTAACCAGAACGATAAATTAGTATGATTTACTATAATAAAATTGGACAATAAACAAGGAAGACAGAAGAAGAATTGATTCCTTTTAACTGTGGTGTTGGAGAAGAATGTTGAATGTACCACTGATGGACCAAAAAACAAACAGATCTGTCCTGGAAGAAGTCCAACCAGTGTGTTCTTTGGAAGCAGAGATGGGAAGACTACATCTTACATACTTTGGATGTGTTGTCGGGAAGGATCAGTACCTGGAGAAGGACATTGTGACTGATGAAGCAGAGGGTCAGCAAAAAAGAGGAAGACCCTCAACAAGAGGGATTGACACAATGGCCACAACAATGGGCTTAAGCATAAAAACAATTGTGGACCTGGTGTAAGACAGGGTAGTGTTTCCTTCTGTTGTGTCTAGGGTCAGCACAAGTCAAAACCAACTCGACAGCACTTACTAGCAACAACAAAACGAAACAGAAGCATCTTTTCTAGGAAAGTCAGGATAACCAACATTTTCCTCAACAAGCTGTTTTTCCCATTGTTGTCTGAACTTCATATTTGATTTCAACAGTTTTTACTCAAGATAGTTGATGAACAGAAAACCTCAGAATTTATTTATCCTTAGTGGTCATACTTTGTCTCTAGGAATAAAACCAGAGAGGAAGCTAGTCCATAGCATGCTAATAAATGTTTAACAATGGGCTTAAAAAAATTCCCAATTTGTAGCATTTGTTCATTTCTATGGTACAAATATTCCCGCCATGGTCATCACTAGTTTCAAGGTAAGAAAGTGATGTCACTGAAATCGCAGTTCAGGAAGAGACAGTTACGACGAGCCCATCCAAGGTGGTTTCAACCAGCCTCATGGAAATTAGGTCACAAGAATTTTACGAAAAAAAAATTGATTACATAATTTTAGAGAATGGTGTTAGCTATGGCCCGGTAGAGACGCACTACACGCATTAGTCTTTAAAGGCCCTAAAAATATTGCACATGAGAAAGCTATTTAACGTTGTTTAATTTAGCCGTAGTTGTTGGGAGCTCTCCGGCTGATCCACCTCATAGTAACAGCCCTCTTGAATTTATCTGGCTCCTCGATATTCTTTTTCTACATACTTATTAATGTCTTTTGAAGTAATAATGTTTCCTAGAGCCCCACTTGGGCTGTGCACTCTCATCACAGACTTCTAGGCTTACTGTACACACAGTAGGCATTTAGCAATCACAGATTATGGACAGAAAGTACTCCTTTGGTCAAAATAAAATCAAAAGGAAAAAATTTTAAAAATAGATGACAAACTGGAGGAACTTCTGTCCTTTCATTCTTCCGACTGGACTCTTTTTTTATTTCACTTTAGCAAGTTTAGTTTCTCATTAAACAAACTAGTTTCTCATCAAATAGTACACATACAGTTTTACAGCATTGGTTAGCAACCCCACAACATGTCAACACTCTTCCTTCTCTCCCTAGGTTCTCTACTACCAGCTTCCCAGTCCCCTCCTGCCTTCCAGTTCTTGCCCTTATGCTGGTGTGCCCTTTTGTATATTTTTAGATAATCCCCTCATCGGTCCAACAACACTCATTCATTTCTTAGGAGACATTTATTTGGCATCCACCAGGTTGCCATGAGTTGGATCCGACTCGACGGCACTTGGCTGGCAGGTTGGCAGTCCAAATCTGCCAGGCGCTCCTTGGAAACTCTATGGGGCACTGCTACTCTGTCCTATTGGGTGTCACTATAAGGTCACTCTGAGTCAGAACGGACTCAGCAGCACTGTTTTTTTTTTGTTTTATTTCACTATGGAAACCCTGGTGATATGATGGTTAGGTACTATGGCTTCTAACCACAAGATCGGCAGTTCAAATCCAGCAGGCACTACTGGGAAACTCCATGGGGTAGTTTTCTTGTATCTATCTAGAGGATCACTATGAGTTAGAATCAACCGGATCACAGGGGGTTTGGTATGGGTTTTATATTTACTACGGGAGCCCTGGTAGCCAGTGGTTAAGAACTGGGTTGCTAACCCAAAAGTCATCAGTTGGAATCCATCAGCCACTCAGAAAATCTATGTGTCGGTTCTACTCTGTCCTATAGGGTTGATGTAAGTCAGAATGAACTTGATGGCAATGTGTTTGGTTTTTAGATTCACTTCCAGACTGTCTATTATCTACTAGAACATCTATTACAACTACTATCAGAGACTGAGACATTAGAAAATTTTAGTCCTTTCATTTGCATTATAAGGATAAATGCTTTGTTTGGTAAGGCCCATTTTGGTTCTCTCTCTCTCTGATGCTGCAAGAACAAGGGAAAAACACTAATTATTCTAAAGTTGAATTGTAAGGAATATTTAAATGTAATATATCTTATATGAGCGGAATTTTTGTTGAAAAGCACATGTAGCGTGTAAGTATTTCTCAGCCTCTTCATATCTCATATACAGAGACTCTTAAGAAAAGAGGCTGTTGTTTCCTCCCCTTAATATTCACTATGAAATGTCCTCATCCTGATATTATTTTGTGAATCATATTTTAATAACTGTCAATTTATTTCTATGGGAGTATCTCAAAGCATATCAGATATATCCATATTTGGCTAGATAGAGGGATACATTTTCATATGTAAGTATCCAGAATTAATGTGTTTTTGAAAACAAAAGACCAGTGTCAATAGAAAAAAAATGAACAAGAACACAACTATTTTTCCAGATTTAATGTCGTAGTCTCATTTTCCCTTAAGACAACATGAACTAGGCAATTTGTAAACCCTAGAGTCTTAGTGTTTGTTTTTGATTCCTTTTGAAGAATTGACAGGTAAATTTTCCACTATCTGCATTCGATAGTTAGTATAGCCTGTTCATTAGATCACAGAACTCTGATGTTGAATTATCTGGGCAGTACATAAACGATTTAATAAAACTAGAACAACTGTGACTCTTTTAGGATAGTATGTTCATTGCTCATAAGTGCTAGAATTATTGGCATACTAAATTGACACTTCCATAGCTCATTCTTTACCATATACTTTTCACCCACCACGTAGCTATACACATCAACATACTCCTACATATTTCAAGAGAAAGACATGTATGCATTTGCCCATGAACCTAAGCTCGAAACAAGGCAGCAGTAGGAAGAAACACACCACAAAACTATCTTCTGATTTCTTGATTAAAAGCAGCAAATTGTTGCTGTTATAGCCACCATCATTTTACTGCTTTTCAAAGCGCCAAGAAAATTTACTTTCGAGATGAGTGTTTGAAATGAACAGCTCCATATAACAAGACCATTTGGGGCTCACTTATGGTAATATACATAGCTCTCAAAAATAAACTTAATAAAAAATTGTCATGCTTCATCCTTTGGAACATTCTTTTCCTAATTTTAATAATATGCTTTAAAACAAAACAAAAAAATTGCTTGAAGGATAAGCTATATCAGGCATGTATGGTCAATTTCATGCACTTGGAAGATAAAAACTATGAGCTCTTCTAATATTCAGTTCTGGTGCATTATTAGAGTAATATTTTATGTATGTTAATTATTCATTTCTGCCTTCTGCCAGGAGATCTAGTCCGAAAAAGAAAGACTATGCTACATTTTATATTTGTCAAATTTTTATTCAGACAACCTCAGCTGCTGATATACCATAGCACCAAATTCAATCATAGTAACCGACCATCTATCGGGGGGGTAAAGTTAACTTATTCAGCAGAGAATAAAAATGCATGAATTAGAATTATTGTCAAAGGCTGATAGCTTTCCATGGATTTAAATTCACTTTAAGTACAGTTCAAATGGCAGAGGAAAGGCTTCATTCTCCTGTACCAGTTAACATCACACCAAGCAAGTTTCTCTCCAAATCTGCTTTTCCTTCTCAAATCTAACCATGGAAATGAACATTAACACCAGAAAACAGAGGGCAGGAAATCACAGAGAACTGGATCTTCCAGAAAAATTCATAAGAATATATATTCTGAGTTACAGTCCATCCAAAAAAGAAATATTTTAAAATGATATCCATAAGAAAGTGATATTAACAATAGGCTATATCATTCTGCCATGGTGGGGGGGGGGCTCTTGACCCTTGACCTGTTCGCATAAGAGTCTGAGCGATGAAAAATGTTTATCACCGCTTTTTTTTTTACAAATTTACTTTCTTTATCTGCACTGGTATAAGGGAAAAAAATTCCACTCTGAAATAGCTCAAGTCTGGTTCTTAATAGTCATGTGACTTTTTTTCCCTACCAGCCATGTGCTCTGTATCATTTTACTCTGAAATAACTATGCGGATTTCAGCTCAACCTGCCTTTGCTTATAATGCATGACATACCCCGTGAGGGAGCCTGAGAACCGACTCCCTTGAAAAGCAAGGTTCTCATAGTTGGCCTGTAACCATGGAAGCAGATGCCGTTTTCTTCTTACCCCTGCTTACCTCTTTGCAGCCTGGAGCTGCTCCCTATTGTTAAAAGGGGTACGCCTTGATTTTTCTTCATCATGACCGAACTTGCCTCTTCTTCAAAGGGCATGAAGCTGCAGGTCATTGGTCTAGACTGTTTGCACGGTCCAGAGAACAGCCTTGATGTAACCCTTGTTCTGTCTGTGCCACACCACCAGCCGTGCGTCTGCAGACTGTAGGGGACATTGGAGATCTGTATTTGAAAAGAAGTCTGTCTGATTTTGCCATTGTGCCTTTTTACTCATCGATCGAATGAATATCGAACCTTCTGTCGTTGCATGTGTGAAATAGATAGCTTAGCAAGCACTTTTGTGCCCAACCTGCGCAGCGGCCAAAAGGTTTTCCTTTCAGTGGCATTTTTTTTTTCCTTCAGACTTTATGAATTTCTTGTTAGGTTTAACGACTTATATGCTTTTATCCAACTGTGATGATGACTGCTTCAGTTACTTCTTCAGCAGTGACTTTTCTTCTGGTGGTAGAAAACATCTTTTCTTTTCTGGCAACTATGTTTGTTTTCTTTGTAGCTTTTTCACATCTTCTAGCTGGATTCATTGGTAACTAGCAGCCGAGTAACTTTTACTGTATTCTATCAAGCTAGAAAGTTGAGGTATCTTTTTCAGGAGAGGATTAGATGGTATCTATCATTTAACAGGTTTAATTCCAGAAAGGTGGACCGCCTCAAGGTAATTTCAGGGATTTGTATGAGTAAGTAAATCAAATAATGACATTGATTTTAAGTTGCTAGAATAACATGCTACACAAAATTGTTTGCTGAGCTCAGTCACAGGAAATATTTTTCTTTGTTTCTCCCTTTTACAAAAACTTGGGAGAATGTTACTCCGGAGCACTGACATATACTTAAAGGCACAAAAATTCAACACTGTGATTCGGCATGTTGAAGAAATATATCTATAGTTTCTGTCTGACAACGTGATTTAATTAGAAAGCATGCAATATGAAAATATGTTCTTTACTTTTCATTTTGAATACAATCACAATTTACCGCTTTCCATCAATAACCAACAGCAACTACAGCACTTGCTCATTCTAAATGTATTCTTTTACGGAATGCCTATAAAGTCAAGTTCACTTCAAATGCCTCATACGCTTATCTTGAGGATACTACTTAGCAATCTTTGTACGTGTCATCAGTTTTTATTTGGTTTTGTTTAGCTTTAAGAAACCACCATCTCATACTTCAAGGCATACCTAGTTGCTCTCACTGCCACAGGCAAAGGGGAGGTCCATGAAAGAATAAAGAAGGTGACTGTGACAGAGGAAACATAATTCACAATGAGTAGTCTTTTCATCCAGCTTTAAGTAGCAGAGGATTACTACTTGCAAGCTGAATTTTTGTGGCAGAACATATGAGCTGATTTTATTAACATAGAAGGACAGGCCAAACACAGAAAAACTATTTCTGTGCAGCTAGTTGGTGGCTATTTTTTGTGTGCCAGTTTGGGGGTCTCATTTGTTCAACCTCGAAGGGAAGATACGCTGGCCAGAAGAGCATCTGAAGAAATGAACAGAGTAGGTGGGGAGGGTAGCAAAAAAAAAAAGAAGCCTGAAGCAATATGATTTGGGTTTTTCTATACTGCCAAGCCGAGGATAAATAATGACTTAAATCTATTTCTAATTCTGTGAATGCACACAAAATGATGTCATACTTGTTTTTCAACATAAGCTGCCAAAGTAGGTCCATTTTATTTCATAAGCGTAACTTACAGTTTTTAAGATGACTATTTTGTCTTTTTTGTATACTTAATTCAAACGGTCTGTTGGATTTCCAGATGCTGTTTAGTAATAGAGGAGGGTTACCACCAAACTTCATTTGAATAGGTATGTTTACTTGGGCATTTAACTTGCTGTCATTCATTTGTTTTGTTTGTAATAGAAAGGATTTTATTTTAACTTTCTGCAGTTTTTGTAAAGGATTTTTCCCTTTTTTAAAATGAGTTCTGATTTTAAATTAAAATAGAGGTAGAAAGTTGTATTGGATTAATATCTTTGCAGTATAAGAAAATTCCAGATACAAAATATGCTGCATTTTGTGTGTTTTAAATAGACTTTTATTTCCATTCATCATCTGGACCTAGTTGTTTATGATTTGTTTTTGCTTTATTTTCTAATACTTTATAGAACTTACAGATGAAATAGTTTTCTATACCTAAATAGAGACATGTTCAGGATTTCTGTCTGCTAGAACTCATAGAACTTACAACAAAGTGCTTCTCTTTCTGCTGTGTTCTTATCTATTATGGTTTGTTTTACAGAAAGTGAAAAAGTATATAAATTGACTTCTTTCTTACTGCAATGGATATATGGCATATCTGAAATATTTTAATGGATACTTAGAATTTACTGAATTTGTTTAGATATTTTCTGGAAGAAGGGTTAAAGACTATAATATGCAACTACTTTTTAAACTTCTTTTTTATAAAGTAAAATAACACGGCTATTTCCTATATGTCAGATGTATAGGCCACTAACTAAAAAGATTTCACCTAAATAATTTGGCTCTGTAGCCAAAAATTATATAAAATATAAGATTCATCATAAAATTTGTTAATACTGTTAATAAATACTGACTAAGGATTTCCATGAACTGATTTTTCATTTCTCTATGCTGTTGCTGAATTGCTATTGTTAAAACAAGCAGAAATTAAAAATAAGAGAATGTGAATAGTCTGTAATTTCAGGAAACAAGCAAACAAAAAAATCATGTAATCATTAAGTATCTGGTGATTAAAATGTAGACATTTCCCTGACCTCCCTACCAAAATATACTGAATTAAATCGCATACAATTAAGGCTAAAAGCTGAAAAGTTTGTCTTCTATAGGGCATATTTTTGAATATTCTTTTATATATTTTTGTCAATACAAAAAAACATAATCTTTAAACAAAAATCAAACTTAAAATGAATAGAATAAGTATGACAGAGAGAGTGTTGTCAGGTCATCTATGCAGAGATTTCCTCTTTGTATTTTCATATTCTTCCCCAAAAATTGCTCTGTAAAAATAAGTACATACTTTTGCCTCTGGTAAGAGTTTCCACTTCCACTGTTATATAATATCTGTTGCTCTAAGAAATTTCTTTGAAGTATCCGAGTAACAGTCATTAGAAAAATATGAAACAAATTGTCATCAGAAAAGTATGAAATGAATGAAGGCCAACATGCCTTTTTAATTAAACAGAGTATGAAGAAAGTAAAGAACTTTCAGAATATTTGAGCAGTTATAAATAAAAATTATTTAAATGTTAAGGTTCAGAATATAATTTTTTTTTAATAATAGACTATTTTATTCACAGTGGAACTTAAAAATCAAATACAGCATTCTGAGTGATATATAAAAGTAAAATTCATTCACATTCATTGACTATAATATTATGGGAAAATACTTGTTCTAATCTGAGGAAGAAATTTTCATTTGCAGTTCCATGATGCTTCCTATCTCATTAAGCAACCTAAAGGTGTTGTCATTATACATGCATATATTTTAATTAGGCTGTATATTAAGCAGAATACCATAAAAATAAAAGTAGAAGTCAATGTCATTCATTGTCATGTACAATCTTTGCAAATTTAACCTCTGGTTTCTTGAAAACTTATTTCTTCTGTTTCACAACAGAACATTTTTCATGTGATTTTCTTCTGTCTCCCCCACTCCCCAAATCCATTTTGTTATAAACTTCTGCTCCCATCACTAGGAAAGACACAAACAGCAGCAGCAGTTCAGGAAGGCGCCCTGGGAACGTGAAAGATTCACAGACTTTGATTTTATAAGACAAGCTGGATAGGAGTCAAAACTGCCACATGCAGTGTGAAAAAATGCCACCCTGGTGTGAACAAAAGGTTTAAAATGGAGTCAAGACGCGTGCAAGCTCGGTGTCTAAGCTTTTCTTGTGAGTTGTCTGCCACAACCTGCAGGCTATCAAGTGGGCTGTGAAGAAGAGCCAGCTCCTGGAAGCTACAACTGAGAGACATCGGCAGTCAAGTGTGTGTGCGTGTGTGCGTGTGTGCGTGTGTGTGTGTGTGTGTGTGTGTGTTTAAATTTTGTTTTGTTTTGTCTCATCTAGGCATCATTATCCTAAACTGTTTTACCAATAACATAAAACAACTCCAAAAATAGGCACATGATGTGTGAAGAAACTGTTGCTTATCAGTGAATTGTTAGATTCTGTTTTGTTTCTGTGTTCTTGTATTTCTAGCAAAGGGAAGTTAGCAGTTGTACATTTTAAGTTCCTTGTTTCATGAGCTTGAATTTTATACGAGAAACAGGCTCAAAATACACTGGTTACCAGTGTAAATAAATACAATTCTCTTACTTAGATTTATCTTCTGTATTATCAAAACAAGAATAGAGAAGGAGTAGCAGAGTTCACTACCAGAAACAAGCATTTTTTTCCTTTTTTTTAATGCTGCTTCCATCACCACCTATTTCTTTTCTTAATAAATTATACAACGATGATTCTGAATGCCCAGTCTGCATAGTTTCAGTTTAGAATTGCCACTGCAATACATTAATACGATATCTTTTCTAATATTCTGCAATGTGAAAATTTGCATTGCAACCCCAAAATATGTTAAGCTTAAACAGCTGACTAAATCCAAAGCAAAAACCAACATCACTCCCTTCCATGCAATAAGTAACTAAAAAGGGCAATTCAATTTTAAGCACTATTTAAAAAGAATACCACTGTGACATAACCCCACTTCAGTCATCTTAATGTTTATCCACGCACAACCCTACGAATGCTAATGACATGATAAATTATGAATAGCATTTAAAGAAAGTTACATTTGCTACGTGATTGTGATCTAATCAATACAACACATCTAAATGCAGCAAGAAACATCTTTGATGAACACTGAAAAGATCCTTTAACTCTGAAGCCAGTGTTACTACATTTGCATCTTATCTCTTATGAAGGTTTGTGGTCTAAAGCCAGCAAATCCCATCAGTTATGAATGCAGGTCAAGCCAAGAATATTTTTCTATTTATTCTTTCTAACACTGGATAGAAATCAATCTGTTACCTTCATTACAATCACACAATCAATTCCATTTAAAGTATAATACAACAGTCAAGTCCAAGGACAATATGGATCCCTGGGAAATTTTCATTCCATTTGGAAGGCTGTATTTGATACAGCTCCCAGGGAATTGTTTTCTTTCCAATTAGCGTGCATGGTCATTTAAAACAAACATAGCTAAACCAGCACTGTAACGTGTCAACCAAAAATTAATCATACCACTTTCTTCGATGTTCCATTTCCTAAATAAAACAAAAAAGAATAATTGTTTTCTTAAACAATGGAAACCTTATAAAGGAGAGTTCTCTCTACATTAACTCTCAGGTGATCCAGACATTATTATTTAGCCATTTTGGTATTTTAAGAAAGATTTACACACACCAAAAATTCTACTTTGAAAGTAGAGTATTTCAAATACCATCTTCCTCTCATTGTTCAATAAATGACTTCATTCTGATTCATCGTAGTCTGCCTGAAAATTGTCAAGATTTTTGTTGTTCTTCTCTTACACAAAGCAAGTCTCAGTAAATAAAAGCAGTTCCAAATTGTGTACTCTACTGAATGTATAATACAACTGCCATTTCAACTATTTTAAATATCAAATCTAAGACAGTTTTTAGATCCACAAATTATAGTGCTTGAACAAATTATTTACATTTTATTTCTTAATTGAGGACATTTTCAGTATCATGTCAATTTTAAGCGTGTCAATTTAAATATTCTCTTGACTTTCTCAAACATACAGTAAATAAGCATCTACAGGAAGAACAAAATTGCCAATTTTCTCAGATACAATTTTTTAAATATATTAGTTATTCAAAATACAAAAGGCTCCTTCCATGTGATAGAGATCATTCAAATTTAAATCAAACCATTTGGTTATTTTATAGAAAATATTACATCTATAGCATTTATTACAAATATCACAACCCTGAAATGCTCAAATCTGGATCATCTTTCTCCAGTTAGAAAAATTCAATTCCAAATTACATTTCATTCTTTGATTCTTACAGTGAAATATTATGAGGATATGCTTTTTGTCACCATTTGCTACTGTTTGTATTATAGTGGTGGCCTGAAGGTTTATGACCAGAAAGAAATATTATTATTGCTGCATGTCCTGAATAAATAAGGAATGAGGTACAAAAAAATGATTTACCTCTGGCAGTTCTACTCTGGCTACAGGGTCACTATGACTCAGAACTGACTTGATGGCCGTGGGTTCAAAAGGTTGGTTATAGAAATCTTCCCAGTTTTGTGGTGCAAAAGAAAGGCCTGGTAATCTATTTCTGTAATATTACAGCTTTTCAGAACCTCGCAGAACACAATTCTGCTCTTACACACATGGATCCCTATGGGTTGGACTCTGCCCAATGGCAACAGGATTGACAGTTTTTCAATGAACCTAATGACAAAGCCTGCAGAAGACACTAGCATCACCTAAAACACACCCTGGATGTCACCCTCTTCCAACCCACCACCAGAACCCAATTTCTTATGGTCTTGATTGGCAATGAATGCGGTTACTGTCCAGTTGTGTTTTCTTCCCTTCAGTGGCCTTTGCCACAGACAGCTCTTGTCTGTTGGGCTTCTGTCTGATCTATCTGCCAGGCTATGTTCTCCAGACTGAGCAGATGCCATACTCTGAGATAACTTGCACAAATTATGCTCTGTGTACAAATGAACTTAATTAGAACAAATATGGAATGCAGAGGTCAGGGACAGATAGGACAAGCCTGTACAACAACTGGCAGGATGCACAAGATGTACTCAGAGGGTAAACTAGGAGAGAGACAGTCCTTTTAGAGCAATGGTTAGCTTGTACCATTCTTAACATAATCAATTAAAAAGCAGAAAGATCATTTCAAGTCAGTGGGCAAAACCAAAAGGAGAGATGGGGCATCACTCTGATACTTAAATGCACATAAGCAAACCAGAGAACTTAGGTGCTTTTTTTTAACATGCTTATTTTTACTGTGTTGGGATTTAACTATCACATTGTTTGTAAAAGTTTCTGTAGCTGCAGTGGGGCCTTCTAGAAGCTATGGCTTTGAAACTTGCATTCCATGAAACAGTAGTATTTATTGTTTTCTTTATTTTAGACCCCATTATGTATCCCTATAAATGAGAGATAAACATTCTGAAAATCCAAAAATAAGTTAATTCTTCACATTCTATCCCAGTTTGCCTTGAATGCCAGGATTCCAGAAGAAAGATCAGAAATAGCTTGCTCTATTTTTTTCTTTCTTTTGCTGTAACATTTGGAAAACAAATAGGGCTAGAATGTGATTTACTGCTTCTTTTTAGAACTAAGTTTGTCCAAAGAAGCTCAGTTTAACTATACTAATTCATACAACACATGACAATTTCTATATTGAAGAAATTTTAAAGACATCAAATCAGTATCATTTACTATAGGTTTCTTGCTAGGTACACTGTAATGAACTTGAATTAATCGATTTCATAATAATAACCATTTAAAACATATTTAATAGGAAAATTTTATAAAATTAGGCATTACAAAATCACTCACTGGCCTATATTAAATATGCTTTACATTGTGTCTTAAATCGGCAATATAAAATTTGGTTCTTTCACTGTTGTTCTAGAAGGCAGGTGAAACTTCATCTCTCAGCTAAACCATTCTCTAGTCAAAGAAAATAATGTGTCACTCTGGTCTCAGAAAAAATACACCTTAGTCAATAGCATTTCTCAAAGCAAAGCCTCAAGTTCAAAACCACTGTGAGGAGTGTGTCCAATGTACCAGCTCACACATCTCAGTTTCTACTTACTAGTCTTAAAAGTAGCATTTAGGCACTTGGAACATCATTGTTTCTTTGCTATAAAAAGCCAGTACACTTCATGTGTGCTCATTTGACTGTGAAACACGGTATTGAAAATGGAAAACTTGACTTCTCAGTCTACCTTTTATGGAAAAAAGTGTTGAACAGAAGTTGAAAAAACTGAGCTTCTTTGAAACAGTATTTCTAGACAATATTCATTATTTGGTGGGTTCAAGCAAAAAATTAAAAACTGAAAAATTAAGATAACATATCATGAAAACTTTCAATAAACTGGTAAATATCCTTTCCCCAAAGATGCGAATCATTTAATGGAGGTCTGCTATCAAAAATACCTATGTCTGAAATAGCTCACAAAGTGAAATAGATATTGACAACATTTTATGTCAAACAGCCCTGTAGTGTCAAATCCATTCATTGATTTCTCTAATGTTTTCTTACTGCCTTTGTGCTTTCCCAGGTTGTAGACATATGATTGTTCATTCAAAAATATGAGGTCCAACAACTAAGTCCCTGAACTTAATTGTTCTAAGTGCCACATGCCTCATGGCTGAGTATCACTACAGCCACCTTTGAAGTACCCCCTTGGGAAGCTACGCACCAACACCAGTGCCTAGTCCACCCTTCAAGGCAATTTTGGAACTCTTTCTAGAATGGCCATTGTGCATGATGGTACAGGGGCACGTTCACAGACTTAATTATATAGTTGTCTGTGAGGGAGTTTGTAGCCAGTAAACAAAGAACTGCATCGGAACTCTCTCCTTTCTCTCCTGATCTGGCCCTTAATGACTTTTTCTTTACCTGAAGACAAAGGAAATATTGAAAAAAAGAAAGACATTGCAAACCCATTCAGGACATCAAAGGTAATACAACAACAGCTCCGATGGCCATTTCAGAAAAAGAGTTCAAGTACTGCTTCAAAGGGTGGACTAGGCGCTGGTGTCAGTGCATAACTTCCCAAAGGCAATGCCTCAAAGACAACCACGGTGATATTCAGCAGTGAGGTATGTAGCACTTTTTCTAGGATGAGTTCACATACTTAATTGGCAATCCTCATATTTACTGTCTGTCTTTTTATATTGGTATAGTGAATACCTTATGGGCTGCCAAAAGAATGAAAAAGTTTGTCCTGGAAAAATACAGCCAGAACGCTCCTTAGAAGCAAGGAAGGCAAAACTTTTTCTCACATAATTTAGACGTGTTATCAGGAGGAACCAGTCCCTGGAGAAGAACATCGTGCTTGGTAAATAAAGTACAGGGTCAGTGACAAAGAAGAAGACCTTCCATGAGATAGACTGGCACAGTGGTGGCAAGAGTGGGCTCAGACACAGCAATGATCATGGGCACAGTGCAGGACTTGGCGGTATTTCTTTCTATTTTACACAGGGTGGCTATGAGTCAGAACAAAGGAGAGAAACTAACAACATTTTTCAGCAGCATAGTCAGTGCTAAAGTGTAACTATATATTGTATAAAAATGATATGAAGGATAATTGGCTATGATATAGAATAATGGGAGTGAAAAAGGGAAGGAGTTTCTACACGAATAGGGTGACCAGAAAAAGCTAACAGGAAAGATCTCCACAATGTAGCACTTGAAATGAGACTTTAAAAATGAGAACCACACAGTCGAAGGAAGAGCAGCCTGTAGTTTCTCCAACAGAAGGGATATCTTATACGAAGATCTCAAGACAGGAAGACAATCAGCACTGTAGAAGAATTAAGAGGAGATTAGATCTATTGAAAATTACCATCTGTCCACTTCTTGTATTGTACTGGTTTGTGGAAACCCTGGTGGTGTAGTGGAAAAGTGCTCCATCTGCTAACCAAAAGGGTGGCAGTTCGAATCCACCAGGTGCTCCCTAAAAACTCCATGGGACAGTTGTACTCGGTCCTCTAGGGTTGCCATGAGTCAAAATTGACTTGACAGCACTAGGTTTGTTTTGGTTTTTAGTTTGCGGTGGTTTGAGTGTTGCTATAATGCTGGAAGCTATGCTATAGGCATTTCAAGTACCAGCAGGCTCACTCACAGTGGACAGGGTTTAGAAGATCTTCCAGATGAAGACAGACTAGGTGAAAAGACCTGGTGATCTACTTCTGAATCCATGAGCACTTTACAGATCACCAAAGAATATTGTCCCATATATTGCTGGAAGATGAGTCCCCCAAGGTTGGGTAGTACTACACAACAATGGACTCAAACAAGCCAATGAACCTGAAGATGGCCCAGGGCTGGACAGTGTTTCATTCTGCTCTATAAAACATCACCGTGAGCTGGGGACAACATAAGGTCAACTAACAGCAGCAACAAGTTCTAATGTAGCACAGCCAGAGGGTGAGAAGGAGGGAACTGACATAAGCTTGGATGGGGGAGGGAGAGTCGGAAAGTTCACTGCTCAAGGACTTACTGGCCGAGGGGAAGAGTTTGCCTCTCTTTCTCCGTGCAGTGGACACCTCCGAGTTACACTCTCCCAGGAACGAGACATGAGGTGTGATTTTTTTATTTCTTTTTTAAGTTTCTCTCAATTCTGGGTGCATCAATTGCAACCCAAAGTACCATCTGAGCTCTTTATTAGGCAAATAGTCCTTTGACAGTATCAATAAACAATCTCTGTGACAACACTTGAAGAATAATTCAGGTCTTCTTAGATTCCTTAGCTGGAAACTGCACACTTGGAGCATTAGTTCTCGGGTTTTATTCTTAGGAGCTAATAAAGCAGGCCCCTTTCTGAAAGTTAATGCTAACGCGTTATTTGGCTATCAGGTGAGGTACAAGATTCTGGAAGTAAATTAATGTAAACTTCTCTACCTAGAACTTACACAACCTCTAAGTTGGCCTATCGGACTCGACAACACTTGGCTTGGCTAAGTTTGCCTATTCACATACACCTAAATAATTCACTAATCAAATTTTATTTAATCATATCTGTTGATTAAATATTCAATTCAAAAGTTTAAGGGTATCATAAACCCAAATGCAACCCACTGCCATCAAGATGATTCCAACTCATAGTGACTCTATAGAACAGAGTTGAACTGTTCCATGGAGTTTCCAAGGAGCACCTGGCAGATCTGAACTGCTGACCTTTTGGTTAGGACCTAGCACTTAACCCCACTACCCGACCAGAGTTTCCAAGGGTATCCTAATACACATTAGAAGGATTAGTTTCAGTTTCCTAGCAATTGAGTTGACTAGCCCACATTAGTAGGTTGTTTCTTTATGCTATGTTCAATTCCAACTCACAGCAACCCTAAAAGACAGAGCAGAACTGCCACGTGGAGTGAGTGCCACAAGCACAGCCTGGTGGATTTGAACTACCAACCTTTTGGTTAGCAGCCGAACTCTTAACCACTACACCATCAAGGTTTCCTTATGCTAAAATAAGCGTGATGTTATTTTCTACTTAACAATAACCTGGAACCGTTATTAAAGGTCTTAAATATTCTTAAAATTACTGCTTTGAGCTCTTTGGGAAAGATAACATATATCCATTAAAAGCAAAAAGAACAAAGCTCTAAACATTGGATAAGTACCTGGGATTGTTATTAATAAACAGTGGTTGAATCAGGATAACAAATTAATCAAATGCAACTACTGAGTTAATTTACCAGGTGCTTCTACTGACTGAGATGCTTAATCACGAGTTTCACTGTACTTTTTCAGCCTCTTCAAAACAAATCATTACCGCCATATAATTCTAGATGTTAAACACGTGATTAGTAACAACACCCTTTAAACCTATGCGAAAGTATGAGGCTTCTCTTCAGCGAACTTGTTCCCAAATCAATACCCCACATCTCTTCAGTACAATGTGTACACATAATCCTGATGGGAGATGTGTGCTTAGCCCTTCAGAAAAGGAAAATAAGATGGACAGAAATGCTCAATACACATAAATATGGAATTTTTCACTTAATGTTGAGAGTGCAATGTTGCAAACACAGTAAGTATTTTGGTTTCCACTTAAAACTTTTTTATATGGGTCTCCTATGCCAATATGTTGAAATGACATATAAATGTTTAAACTGATAACTGCACTGTAGAATCACAGTTAAAGCTGTCAGCACACAATTCTTAAGAATTATAGGTGCATGTGAATATTTTACAGTAACAGTTTACTAGGGATTCAGTGGGTTATGGTTACAGGCGATGTCAGATTACAAAACCTACTTACAGGAGTTCTAGAATAGGTGCCACTGAAAACACAAAAGGCTCAGAAAAAAGAGACATGAGGGGATTTTCTGAGGAAGGAATTTTTGGAAAGTGCTGTACTTTTCCTTCCATTTAATTTCAGTTATAGGAAACCAAACCCATTGTCTTTGATTTGACTCTGACTCATAGGGACCCTATAGGACAGAGTAAAACTGCCTCATAGAGTTTCCAAGGAGTCCCTGGTAGATTCAAACTGCTGAACTGCTGTTAAAAGCCATAGCACTTAACCACTATGCCACCATGGTTTCCTTAATTTCTATTAAAACAAAAAAAGCAACGCAGGGCCATCGAGTAGATTCTGACTCATAGTGCCCTTCTAGGATGGGTAGAACTTGTCCATAGAATTTCCACAGACCACCAGGTGGATTTTAACCACTGACCTTTTGGTTAGCAGCCACAGAATGTAACCACTATACCACCAGGGTATTCTAATTTCAGATGGAGGAGTTTAAATAGGACCACTTGGACAGCTGCAGTTGAGAGACACAGCACATCCGCCCTTGATTCTTGCGTAGAAAATACAAGTGGCAGACATGGATTTAGCCAATCATTTGAGTTGTGAGATCAAAGGAGATCTTTCTCCCATGTTGGAATCTGCTGGAACTTTTCCGAGTTTGTTGGTAAAAAGAATGCATGAGGATTGTCCATGGTTTAACATAGTTCCAAGCACGAAAAGAAGCTGAGCTGGAATGATTGTAAATCTTGCCTAAGAAAATGCCTGGACAGGCATGGACAACACCAAGAGAGCAAGTGTCTGTGTAGAATAGAAACCAAAATACCCCAGCCAAGCGCTACACATCGGCAAGAAGAAAATCTGCCTGCTACAGTATAGGAAACACAACTGACTGTCTCCAGTGGTGACTTTGGATGAGCACCTTGAAGAGGTTTAGACAAGCACAAGGTCTGGTGAGTGGCCAGACCTTCTCAGACAGTCACTGTAAAATTTGAATGTCCTGAGGCCCTTACTTCCCCTTGCAAAATCTGCATGCAATGCTGTAGGACCTCCCTTTAGGAGGAAGTTGGAAGAGAAATGGAAGCCTGGGTTGAGCAAAGAAAACATTCACCCCTCTGCCTCGCTGGCCACTGCTATCTTGCTTGCAGCAGATGGAGGCTAGATGAAAAGCAGCTTTTACAACAGTAATTGGGCCCTTTTAAAGAATTTTTTTTTAAAAAATCCATGTGTAATGGAAAGACACTGCAAAGTCTCAAGTGACTTAACCAGATTTATTATTTGAAAGCCTAAACCTGAATTCTTCATGGAAAAGGAGTTAGAAAGCACAAGGAGAAACTCCAAGAAAGCAGTTAGAGTATGATTGCAATAATTCAGTGTGAGAGCAGAGACACATACTCTGGGGAAGCCCTGGTGGAGTAGTGGTCAGTGCTGCACCTGTTAACCAAAAGATCAGCAGTTCGAATCTGCCAGGTGCTCCTTGAAAACTCTATGAGGCAGTTCTATTCTGTCCTATAGGGTCGCTATGAGTTGCTATTAACTCAGTGGCACTGAGTTTGGGTTTTTTTCATAGCAGCTGAGATGCACAGAATGGAAATGTTTAAAAATCAACAATATTTATTTATGAGGCAAAATTGATGGCACTTGTTGAGGAATCAGATTTGGGGAATTACACAAACAGAAGCCAAGGATGACTTTCAGCGTTTTGCCTTGAATAACTGAGTGCATGAGGGTGATTTAACAAGGCCGGGTGGCTAAGGCTGCCAGCTACACTGGAGTGAGCTGATGCCAGGTCCAGAACTCAGCACTCCAGAAGTTTTCTCTTAGAGGGATAACAAGTCTTCACCAAACATAAAAATCTGATTTCCTGCTCATCACAGAATTAGATGGCCTCTTCTTCCAGTCTCCAGGGCTATAAATATTGTCCTTAAATACGTCAAAGAAGATCTGTCAGCCTTAACTGCTCCTGATCTCTATCCACTACCTTCTTAACCATTTCCATCATGGCCATCACTGAATTTGAAATTTTAAAGGCAGCTGTAGTCTTTCTGCATGTTTTGTGTCATTTTTCCTTTTGTGTCTGCAAACTTCAATTAGTTGCAGACATTTTTGTTATCTGATGATGGGCCAAAATTGTTTCTTGGTATCCTAAACACACGGCATAAAAGAAGAACGTAATACTGCCCTGGGATCATTTGCAGGAGATTGTTTTAGTAGTCCTTGGATAACAGTATTAACCACGAGGTTGGCAGTTTGAAGCTACCAGGCGCTCCTTGGAAACTCTATCGAGTAGTTCTACTCTGTCCTATAGGGTCACTATGAGTCAGAATCTACTCGACAGCAGTGGGATCGTTTGGATTTGCCTAACAGTATACCGGCCATCACGTTAGCCCTCACTAAGTGCATGCTTAAAACAGCACTGAGGACATGTACATAGTAAAGTATAATGTTTTTTAATTGCATCGTATCCTTGCGAAAGCTGGACCATGAACAAAGAAGACAGGAGAAAAATTGATGCCTCTGATTTGGTGTTGGAGAAGAATGTTGGATATACCATTGACCACCAAAAGAACAAACAGATCTGTTCTTGGAAGAAGTACAACCAGACTGCTCCTTAGAAGCAACGATGGCAAGACTGCATCTTACATATTTTGGACATGTTGTCAGGAAGGATCAGTCCCTGGAGAAGGACATAATGTTTGGTAGAGAGGAGGGTCAGAGAAAAAGAAGACCCTTGATGAGATGGATTGACACAGTGGTCGCACCAGTAGGCTTAAGCATAAAAATGACTGTGGACAGGGCACATGACCAGGCAGTGTTCTGTTCTGTTGTTCATAGGGTCACCATGAGTCAGAACCAACTTGACGGCACCTCACAACAAAATAAAGTTTTTACATATTATATATACAGATTACATATATATATGAGACATATATGTATGTTTACATGTTATACCAGGACTGACACTTACATTCGATAACTCATCCTAGAAAAAGTGCTATGTAACTCATTGCTGAATATCACTACGGTCATCTTCAAAGTATTCCCCTAGGGAAGCTGTGCGCCAACGCCAGTGCTTAGTCCACCCTCCAAAGCAATTTGGGAACTCTTTTTCCGGAATCTCTATCAGAGCTGTCATCATATTACCCTTCCAGTTTTCCAAACGTCATCAAAATGTCTTCCTTTCGATATTTGCTATATCTTCAGGTAAAGAAAAAAGTCAGTGGGGGCCAGATCCGGTGAGTAGGGAAGGTGTTCCAATACAGTTATTTGTTTACTGGCTAAAAGTTCCCTCACAGACAACTATACAGTTAAGTTCACACACTTGCCACCCTGCCACCATGCACAATGGCCATTCCAGAAAGAGTTTCAATACTGCTTTGAAGGGTAGACTAGGCACCGGCTTCAGTGCTTGGCTTCCCAAGGGGCGTACTCAGAAGGTGACTTTAGTGATATTCAGCAATGAGGTATGCAGCAGTTAGAAAAATTAAGTTCACGGACTTAATTGTCCCACCTCGAGTGTGTGTGTGTGTGTGTGTGTGTGTAGAACATAAATAGCATCCAGTGAATGCAAGGCTCTTGGCCCCTTTTAAATAAATTTTTAAAGAAATCTGTGTACAACAGAAAGACATTACACAGTATTAAGTGACTTAATCAGGTTTATTATTTTAAAACCTAAACCTGATTTCTTTGTGGAAAAGGGTTAAAAATGAAAAGGACAAACTCCAAGAGAACAATTAGGGTCCCATTGCTATATTATATGGCCTTGGTGGTGAAGTGGTTAAGAGCAACATTGATCATCAAAGGGTCAGCAGTTCAAATCCACCAGCTGCTCCCTGGAAACCCTCTGAGGTAGTTCTACGCTGTCCTGTGGGTTCCTATGAGTTGGAATCAACTCAACAGCATGCTTAAAATACATACATATATGTTTTACATATATATGTGTAAAAAAAGATACAGTAATAGCATTAAAATAAATCAGCTTTTACCAAAGTGAATTTCTCGGTTTGATAAGCTTACTGTAGTTATGTAAGATGTCAGGTAAAGGATATACTGTACTACATTTATAATTTTTCTGTATGACTAAAAATAAAAATAAAACATTAACAAAATTCAACGAAGCTCAAAGGCTTATGTGTACCCAAAATATCTGAAAGAAAAAGGTATTTAAAACATCAAGATTAAAAGGTTGGTATTCAAAATTGTGTCCTTACTTACTCTTGATTAAATACATCAGTTTATGTACATTTGCAAATCAAATCTGATTAAATTATATAAAACAGAAATATGCACAGAAATACATGACTACATAAAATGTCTTGAGAACTTGGTGAATAAACATGAGTTAATTTTATCTTAAAGAGTTGTAAAGACACTAGAAGAGTACACCATATATCTGAATGGACACTTGGTTATGTTACAGGCCAGCTTACATCTGTTTCTATCAAAATAAATTTTGTAATGTCCCAGAGTTCTAAGTATATCGTTTAGGTTAAATACCTAATGTTACTAGTACCACCGTTTTTCTATTTATTTGGGAAAAAAACATGTCAGTGTTCTTTCAACTCTCTTTTTTTAATCCAGTTTATAAATCTTCATCTCTATTACTTGAATTTTCTTTTAAATCTTTATTAAATCTCAATGGTACTACATAAGAAAATTCTTCTCAATATCATCAATACTGTCCCTACCTCAAATTACTCATTCTCCTCTCACAAGACCAATCATTCTTTATAAACCTGGTCTTACTCAAAAGCTTTCAAACATATATATTACCTTAAAAATAGAAGTAAAATTGAAAAAAAAATCCCTGGAATCTTAATATAGGTCATGGTCCTTGCATCTTGCCAAGCTTGACTTATACCCCTTCTTTCTATTCTTGTTCCCCGTTTTACTGCTAAAGTGAATTTTCTACTGTTCCTTGGAGATGCTGTACACTCTCCTATTTCTGCCTTTTTCAGGTTGTTTCCCTCCAGCTGAAAATTTTTGTTCTCTTACTCGTTCAAAGGGCCAGCTTTAGTGCAAAAGCTGGCATATGACATTTATACAATACAGTGACCATGACCTTGAAGAACTCCCAATGAGGCAGACCACTTCTCCTTTGAAACTTTTCTGATCTACCTGTCAGTATGGAGACATTCCTTCTTTTGGCCTTTGTTCTCTGCTGTGATGACATTTGTATAGTTTCCTATATTACACTGAAAGACCTCTTTAAAGTGTTGTCAAGGAAAGATGTGATATTGAAGACTAAGGTGTGCCTGACTGAAGCAATGGTATTTTCAGTAGCATCATATGCATGTCAAAGCTGAACAATGAATAAGGAAGACAGCAGGAGAAATGACACTTTTAAATTGTGGTGTTGGAGAATACTGAACATACCATGGACTACCAAAAGAACAAACAGATCTCTTTTCGATGATGTACAACCACAGTGCTCCTTACAGGCAAGGACGCCGAGACTGCATCTTACCTACTTTGGACATGTTGTCAGGGAAAGATCAGTTCCTGGAGAAGGAAATCATACTCGGTAAAGTGGAGGGTCAGCAAAAAAGAGAAAGACCCTCCGTGGGACAGACTGACACAGTGGAGTGGCCACAACAAAGGGCTCAAGCCCGACCACAGTTGTGGTCCTGGCACAGGATGGGGAAGTGTTTCATTCTGTTGTACACAGCAGGGTAACAATGAATCAGAAACAACCTGACTACCCCTAACAACCACAACAACACAATATAGCAAAGGAGCCCTGGTGGAGCAACAATAAAGTACTTGGCTGCGAACTGAAAGGCTGTCAGTTCAAACCCACCATGTGGCTCTGAGAGAAAGGTGTGGCAATCTCCTTCTGTAAAGACTTTAGCCAAGAAAACACTACGGGGCAGTTCTGTTCCCTCACATGAGGTCACTGTGAGTTGGAATTGACTCAGTGGCACCCCAAACCACATATTACAGTGATGGATACACCAGTTGCTGCTTTTATATCTAAAACTATTCACATTTTTACACTTTGAAGTGTCCATCAGAGCGGCAGATGCTCAATAAATATATCTAGAATTAAATTGAACATTGAAGGTATCCATAAGAGCTGGTATTATTCAAAACCAATTCATGACTGACTCCTCCCTACTCACCCCATTCTACCTACCAGAACGAATTTCCCTAAAATTTTTCCAGCCTTAAAATATTGCCAAGCATGCTACCTGCACCACAATATCCTTTATTATTTGGATTATTAATGTTCAGTGATCTATAATAAATATGACACGTTCATAATTTTTTTTCTGCTTCAGAAATCATAATTTTCCTTTATTGTGAGTACTATGCAAAATTTCCAGAAGAAGGCTGTAGCAAAGTCAGAATCAGGGGTCAAACTTCAGTTCATCTTAATTGGAATCCTATTAAATCACTTTGTTTAGTATCAGATATTTAGAGGGGAGGAACAGCTAAGCACTAAGCTGCTGATCAAAAGTCTGGGGATTCAAACTCACCCAGAGGCTCTCCGACAGAAAGACCTGGTTATCCTATAAAGATGACAGCCAAAGAAATCCTATGGAGTACTTTTACTCTGCCTCATGGGGTTGCTGTTAGTTCCAAACTGACTTGGTGACCTCTAATTATTACGGCTACTACTGTATGCGGCTTGGGTTGCGCCATGTGCAAAGAGATACTGATAGAGGAGGCAGGGTTGTTAGATGCTGTCATGGATTGAATTGTGTTCCCCCAAAAAACATGTAGAGAATTTTTGCTGGGCTGTGATTAACAGTATTGTATGACTACCCTCTATTTTGTGACTTCCCTATGCTGTCAATCTTAATCTCTGCCTGTAGGTAATAAATAGGACTATGTTAAAAGAAGATCAGAGTGGAACGTCAACATCCTAACTAGGGGAGATTTTCTGGAGTGTGACTTGCACCACCTTTCATCCTACAAGAGATAAAAGGAAAGAGAAGCAAACAGACAGCTGGGAACCCTATATCATCAAGAAAGCATCACTGGGAGTACAGCATGTCCTTCAGATCTAAGCTTCCTGAGCCAAGATGCTCCCTGACCAATGAATGACACAACACAAGGACCTTCCTACAGTGTCGACAAAGAGGGAAAACCTTCCTCTGGAACAGACACCCTGAATTTGGGTGCCTTGGAAATCCTGGTGGTAAGTGCTACATCTGCTAACCAAAAGGTCAGCAGTTTGAATCCACCAGGTACAACTTGGAAAGTCTATGGAGCAGTTCTACTCTGTCCTACAGGGTCACTATGAGTAGATACCAACTTGATGGCCAGTGGGTTTTGGGGTTTTACAGCCTACTGGACTGTGTAAGAATAAAATTTTCTTTGTTAAAGCCATCCACTAGTGATACTTCTATTAGAACAGTAACAGATGACCAACAAGGTGCTGTTGAGTCAGTTCCAGCTCATAAAGGAAGGGAGCAAGGCTACAGTCCAGCCCATTCTTTGTCTACCAAGTCATGAGCATGGGCCCACAAACACCTGCAGGAGTATATATGTCATCTTCTCAGAGAAAAGGGAGCCTTTTTATAAACCACACCAAGCACAAAGGGGAATTAATCTAGTCAATGAACTTTCAATACATTGAAGAGAATTTTTTTTTTCAGTTTGAAATCCTTGGTGCGTTTTGATTCAATTTTGTTGATAAGAGTACAATTTTCACTTAAGTGTATTCCAGGTTTAGAGGCAGTGAAAGATCCTATGAATTAAACATACACACTCTCCCCAGAAATAATAACAAGATAGATTAAGTCATTGGATCGATTTCTTTTCTGATATAAAACTGTTCCGTCTTGTGTATTTTTTATTGTTTTTGTCCCATATACGTTAAACTATTTAAGTTATGGTTCCTACTACATTTCCCAGGGGCGCATATTCAAGAGTCAAGTGGGAGTCCCTCCTAATAAATTGAAGGATGAGTTTTTTCATTGGACACTCATTTAGTGAAGTAAACTCATCTAAAATCCACAACACTTTGCTATTCCTGGAGTCTATTATATAGACTTTCCAATGTGGATTCAAACTGCTGACTTTTTGGTTAGCAGATGTAGCACTTAGCCACCAGGTTTTCCAAGGACACCCAAATTCAGGGTGTCTGTTACACAGGAAGGTTTTCCCTCCTTGTAACACAGTGGTTAAGAACTCTGGCTGCTAACTAAAAAGTCAGTAGTTTGACTACTACCCCAGCCATGTGAAACCCTATGGGGTATTTCTGCTACATCCTATAGGGCTGCTATGGGTCAAATTAGACTGGATAGCCACGAGTTTTTGTACTATTATTACTTTTGCTATTATTATATTATCAGTAAGTAGCTTCAACTGGCCAACCACTGTGTTCATAATGTCTATTATTTGTAATCCTCTCTATAAACTAGAAACCTGATGGCAAAATTCTTAAGACCTCAGCCACAAACCAAAAGCTTGACAATTCGAATCCACCAGCCACTCCTTGGAAACCCTATCGAGTGGTTCTGCTCCGTCCTATAGGGTCATTAGGAGCCAGAAGCAGCTGTACAGCAATAAGTCTCTACAAATCAGCGCAGGAGGTAGTGTTAGTCTTTTTTTATAATGTAGAAAACTCAGATACTTAGCCACTTCTCCAATTCAGAACACAAGCATGGGTCCACACTAAAATTTAAAGCCACATCCTACTATGTAACAATCACTCATTTCTTTAGGGAAATCCTCTCAAACTATATTCCTTTTACCAAATCCATTCAAATGCACACTTACAGAACATTCTTAAGTGCACCTCAGTTTTCTTTGGGGCAGGCATTGAGCAGTAAAGACTGTATCTTTGCTCTTATCGGTCTTACGTTAGAGAAAGAGACAATAAAGACATATATGGGAATCACACCAGTCCAGGTACTTATGAATGCTACGGAGGAAAGTACAATGGGTCCAGGAGAACACAGTAATGAATCAGAAGCGGTGCTGAGGAGGTCAGAGGTCTTTCTGAGGCTGTGATGCATTAGCAGTGATCTGAATAAAATCAGAAAGAAAAACCGTATGAAGAGGGTGAATGTTCCAGGCAGACAGAGCAAGCGTAAAGTCCCTGACACTGGAAGGAAGAGGGCACATCATAGCAAACTGATGAAGACCAGAGTCACATGTGGAAAAGTGGTAGGAAATAAATAGGAAAAACAAGCAGAGGGCTAATAACAGAGGCTCAGGTAGGCAAGGGGAAGCAGTCGTGATTCTTTTTTTTAATGAGAAGTTGTTGGAGGGTTTTATCCAATCGACACTTTTGAAAAATCACTTTGTCTGCTGTGTAGAAAATTAACACTAGGGGGAAAGAATGGAAAGAGAAATACCAGTGAGAAGATCACTGCAATAGCCTTGGCAAAAGATGACAGTGGCTTAAGAAAGAGCAGGCATCCTGGAGGTAGACAAGAGTGGTTATGTTGGAACTGAGTTGAAAATTGAGCTGGCAGGACTTCCTGACAGAAAAGACAGGACAGAATGAGACGGAAACCCAAGATCACACCTGGGTTTTACACTGGCAGTACTGGGTAAACGTAGATGCCATTTACTGAGACAAGAAAAACCGGAAGGAAGCAAAATCTGAGGAGTGGGTGAGTTGGAAATCAGGAAGTCTGTTTCCATACATGTTATTACTTCAAATGATATTTTATACTATTCCTATCCCATTTTCAGTCTGTAACACTTCAGACTCTATCAGAAAATAGCTAAATGGTGTTTACAGATAGATATCTCCATGGATTTATGCAAGATGTGAAAAAACTCTTCCTGCACACATCCACTTAGCCACCTGTCTATCACACAAATGCAAAAGTGCTACCACTGTTTTATATTATGCCAACAATTCAAGGATGGGGACACACCACGGTTTGATTTGGGTCATTCACACCAGTGATTAAGTCTACCTGGTGCGAGGGCACACAACAAATGTTATTAAGTTTGTCTTCTAGATAGTGCCCATGACATCCAAGAGCAACCTTTAACAGGTCCATTTGCTCCATTTATAATATAAAAATTTACTTTCCCACTACATTCAGGGTAGGAGCAGAGCTATACAGGTGGTTGCAATTTATTCTTTGTTGGTGTGTCTGTCTCTGACTTTCAGACTGATTCTCCCAAACATATTTCCTCCACAAAGTCTTCTCTAACTGCCACAGGCCACTTACAAAAGAGTCCAGATGGCTTGGTTATCCTTTCAGCTCTTAGTTAGCTATTTAACTCTAAGTTCTCTATACCTAACAAGATTGAAGACTGTTTAATGAGAGAAGCCATGTCTTTTGTGTATTATTTTTAGAGTCATGCCTGTTATACATTCATATCACTCTGCACTGAATACAGTACTCACATGTAGGAGAACTTTTATTAATTTTTGCTAATTTCAGAAAAAAATAAAAGGTCTACCTTCTAATATTCAAAAAGATATAAAATGCTATAGACACTCAGGACCTTGGGCATGTATCTGTGAAGTCCTAAACTGCTAACTCTGGAAGCAATATCACAGATAATCTAATTCAATTTTATTTTGCAGTTGAAACTTTGCTAGGTAAACTACAACTTGATAGAATCAAAAGAGACCAAAAGTTAAACAAACAAAAACAATACAACATATCTGTGAGCCTACCACTGAAATGCTTTAGTTTGCTGGTGGCTATATTGCTTTTTTGGAGTTTTGCTTATTTAATTTGTTATCTGATTTGAATTATACCAAGCATGCCTATGATTTCTTTTACCTTTAAATAGTAATGATCTTAAGAAATACCAAAAAGAGAAGAAGAAATAGCCTAGAGTACAGTTGAAGGAAGCTGGTTGTGTTGTTTGTGTGTCAACTCGGTTGGGCCATAGTTCACAGTGGTTTAGCAGTTATGGTGTAGTTTGGCAACTACGTAATGATGTCATCAGCTCAATAATGAGATATGATAAATGCAATCATCTCTGTGGTGAGATCTACTATAAGCAGCCAGTGAGTTGAAAGGAAGTTTCCTTAGGGGTGTGATTGGCACCCAATACATATATAGCCTTTCTGGCAAAGTTCACTGGCTTCTGCTTGATCTGAGTTGTGCACCTACCTGATGTTTATCTGACTTCTGATTCTCAGGATTTGAGCTAGGAGCTTGCCTTCTGATAACAGGATTCATCAGCATCCATAGCCTACGAGCTAGCCAAGTGCCGTCAAGTCGGATCCGTTGAGCTAGTGGTCTTCAATTTGCCTGCCAGTCATGGGATTCTTCAGACTCCACAGCCTCTGAGCCAAAGGCCTGCTGTCTGATTGCTAATCTTGGGTTCGCCAGCCCCTGCAGCTACATAAGTCAGGAGGAGCTTTCAGCCTAACTCATTAACTTCGACTTTCCAGCTTCTACAACCATGGGAGCCATTCCTTGACATAAATTTCTTTCTCTCTCTCTCTCTGTATACATACATACATTTATACACACACACACACACATACTTTTCTGCTTCATTTCTCTAGAGAACCCAGCCTAAGATTCTGTTCCAACAACCAAGTTGAGAGTTCTCTCTCACTTTGTGGAAACTTCTGGTAATCATTATTTAATAATAGCCATTTTGATTAATGTGCAATGTTGCAATTTTATAATACAGAATGGTCATACAAACACTAAAACGGTTCCCTAAATTGTCCATTCTACTGGGATGAAGCTTTGTGCGTGTGTGTATGCACGTGCACATGTGTGTTTGTGCAAGCACGTGCATGTGCACAAGCTTTTTGAGTTTTTATATTAGTGGTCTCACACAATGTATGTCCTTTTGTAACTGATTTATTTTACTCAGCAAAATACTCTCCAGATGGAAAACAGTCTCTTAATCTGCTAACACCTACACATGTCTGCTTATGCATGGTGATTTTTTTTTTCCTCCTATTAGAAGTTGTTGTGAGCTTGAATTTGTTACAGATGATCTTTAAAAACTTCTTCATCCTTAGGTAAAATGATCAAGCAAGCTTTCCAGTACAGATCTGGAATCCGTGGACCCAACTGATGTGTATATCTTTTATGAGTAAGACTTTCTTTTCATGAACTTGTTTCAACAGACAAAAACATGAAGAAGTTGACACAACAAGAAATGAGCCAAGTGCTCACTTCAGCAGCACATACACTAAACTTAGAATGATACAGAGAAAATGAACATGGCCCCATGGACAATGTGCAAATTCATGAAGGACTCCATATTTTTCGCCTCTCAACAGAGGAATAGATAAATGAACTATGGTCCATACACAGAATGGAATACCATACAACTATAAAGAAGAATGACAAATCTGTAAGAAATCTCACAACATGGCAAATCTAGAGAACATTCTGCTGGATGAAATAAGACACAAAAGGACAAATAGTGTATAAGGCCATTATTATAAAAACATAGGAAAATGTGTCTACACAAAAAGAAACAACCTTTGATGGTTACACGAGAGGGAAGAAGTAATGAAGTAATGAAAAGAAGTAATGAAAAATATTAACTAGATAATAAGAAAGTGATCCTTTGGTAATGGGTAAGATAGTACACAACAGTGAGAAAGTCAGCACAACATGACCAGGACAAAACTACAGAAGCTTCAAACACCCTGAGGGACCACGATACTGGCTGAAGTCTCTGGATCGTGGTCTTGGGGGTCATTTACTTCAACTGGAATAACTTAGTTTATTAAGAAAAATGTACAACATCTGGCTGTGGCTAGTAGCAACTGGGGTCCTGAAAGCCTAGGAGCACCATCCAAGATACATCTACTGGTCCCTGCCCAGCTGGAGCAAAGAAGAATGAACAAGAATGAAGAGCCACAAAAGAAAGATTAGTCCAAAAGACTAATGGACTAGAACCATCACAACCTGCACCAGACTAGCCCAGAATAAGCAGATGGTGCCTGGTTACCATCAGGGACTCTGCTCTGGTACAGATCACAACAGATGGTCCTAGATGCAGATGGAGAGAAATACAGGACAAAATTCAAACTTCAAAAGTTAAAAAAAAAAAGCCTTGATGGTCTGACAGACTGGAGAATCCCAAGAACACGGCCCTAGACACCCTTTCAACTCAGTAATGAAGTCAGCCTGGAGTTTTACTCTTCAGCCAAAGATTAGACAGGTCTACGGGACCAATAATGAGATGTACGAAAGTTCTGCTTCAAAATTCAAACATGTATACGAGACTAATGGGTATCCTAGTCCAAAAGCAAAGAAGAGAAGGCCGGAAGGGACAGTAAAATCAAGCAAATGGTAACGAGGATCCTGAGGTGAAAGGGAGGATGTTAACATACGGCAGTGTGTGCCACAAGGCAATTTGTGTATTAATTGCTCAATGAAAAACTAATTTGTTCTGTAAATGTTCTTCAAAACTTAATTAAAAAAAAAAAGATGAGATGCAGCTAAAGCAAGGTGTACAGGAAATTAGAACAGAAGAACTGTCTAAAAATCAATAGTCTACGATTCCACTTTATGAAACTACAATAAGAAGAGACAAATACACTAAAGAAATTGGAGGAAGAAAGCAGTGAAAATCAGACCAAAATCTATAAAATAGAAAACAAAAAAAATGGAAAAAAATCATGAGCTAAAAATTAGCTCTATGAAAAGATGAAAATTTGTAAACTTTTAGTTAAAGTTATTATAGAGAACACACAAAGAAATGAGTCAAGAAGTACCTGTGCATATTCAAAGACTTCTCAAATTATATACAGAAATATCAAACTTACTTTCACTTTGGTCACCACTTGGTAGCAGAAGGCCCCATTCCTACTTTTTAGCCCCAACCATTGACCATCTTGTCTAGATATATGCCTGCCTACCACCCTCCACTTGCCCACAGTAAGGTTCAATCTGTTACAGGTCTGTCTTTCAGAATGTTTGTGGTACCTGGTTGGCAGAGACAAATATCGTTCAACATTCAACTTAGTAATTCAAGCAGTCGATAGATTAATATTATACTCATCAGTGAGAAGGGGGAAAAAAAAAAGGCAAAAAAGTTTAAGGCAATTACTGGTGGTGGCCAGGCACCTAAGTTGAGTCTCACTGGCTCATTGGCAACACAAGAATAAAAAAGGTGCATTCTGAGATCTCCACTAAAAGACCTCAATTGATGGTGCAGCGGTTTCAGGGTTCCCCTGGGTGCATGGCCCCTGGCCCTGAGGCTGCCCTTGCTCATAAATCATAATGAAGGTCCACTCTTTGGACATGAATGGATTGGACTTGACAACGCAGAGTGACCATATATTGGATGCACTTTATGGTTCTATGCATCTGTAGGATATCATCCTGCTGACCTCTGGCTGGAGGAAGGAGAGTGGGTGAAGAGGAGGGGAAAGGAGACTGTTGGGAGGATGAGACATGCATGGAGCAGAGAGGAATAGTGTGCTGTCACTGGGCAGGGAGAGCAGTGGAAGCTGCATATAGGTGGGCATGTAAATTTATACAGGAATGTACATTTTCATTCAGTCATAATAAAAAATTAAAAAAAAAACTTAAGGCATACATTGAATTTTAGTGATAATGTTTATCAATATGAAGAATTTCTAATTTTCCTTTAGAGTAAATTTTTCTTATTCTAAGGTTTTCGGGTATACCTTACATTCTCAGCAGAGTATTGTTTAAATTACATCTCCCAAAAACGCTTGGTCATTTTCCTATGGGTAGCAAACCACCAGGAATTCTCAAACCTAATCTTCCTCAGCAAACAAGCTCCAGTGACACTCTTCTTCCCCTATCATATTATGTGTAGATCCCCTCATCTCAACAGAAACATCACAAAGATATTAGTGTTAATACTAATTTCCAAGAAATGGCTTGAGGGAAAACAAAACTAGAGCCCTACTCCTTTCCTCTGGAACAACCAAAGTTTTAGGGGACAAAAGTCATCAGCATTTATCTAGATGGCATTCAAACTCTTCTTCCTGCTCATGAGAATGCGTCAGGAGCACATCTGTGTTAGAGAGATGAAATTTAATCTATCTGATGTTAAAAATATCTTCAAATGTAACCTAACGATACATGAGTATTTCAACAAGCATTTATTGGCCTCCCTCTGTGTACTGTGGACAAGAAGAGGAAGAAGACTTTTAAGGGATCCTCCCTTACAAAACAAAGCACCCTGGTGGCCCAGTGGTTAAGTGCTGAGCTGCTAGCCAAGAGGATGGCCGTTCAAACAGACCAGTTCAAACACACAGTCTGTTTCTGCAAAGATTTCAGTCTTGGAAACCCTACGCAGCAATTCTGCTCTGTCCTATAGGATCACTTTGGTTCAAAATCAACTCAATGGCACCTAGCGATGACAACAGCACTGACTGAGAGGACGATTCGTTGTGTGAGACTGTAAAAATCTATTAAAATTCATGAAAACATCCTCAAGTGAAGTGTTGGTAGTTTTCAGAAAGGACATGTAAAGCAGCCTTTAGCATACATTTAAAAAGAATTATACAGTTGAGGCTAAAATCCCTCTCTCCTCAGAACTATATTTATTATGTTTGATCATAGAGGAAAATTGTCTACTTCTACACACCCTGCCCTAGCTGGTTCAAAACAAAAAACAAACAACAACAACAACAAAAAAAACCCACTGTCACAGAGTCAACTCTGACTCATAGCAACCCTATAGGACAGACTAGTACTATCGCCATCACAAACAAACAAATCCACTGCCATCGAGTCAATTCCATCTTATAGTAACCCTATAGGACAGGATAGAACTTCCCCATAGAATTTCCAAGGAGCACTTGGTAGATTCAAACTGCCGACCTCTTGGTTAGCAGACGTAGCACTTAACAAGAACACATCAAGGTTTCCACTATCCCCAGAGGGTTTCTAAAACAACAGATCTTTACAGGAGTTTACTGTCCCTGGTTTTCTTTAAATAGATGCCAATTATTCCTTGATGTATATTTGAGGATTCATGAAGACAGTTTGCTTTAAACATCCTATTTAAAAATGTATCATCTCAGAAGGAAAACAAACAAAAACCATTAGGAAAGCCAGATTTTATGATACTCACAGATACATTTAACTTTCAACAATGCTGACTGCACTAAGCATGTACCAGCAACACAAGATTCTGGGTGTTTCCAGTTTATTAAGTGGTTACCACTGAGGGCTATCATTTAAATTCTCGTCTAAATCACTGGCCCTTAGCCTCTATGAAATCAGTAAGTAACTGCTTTAGGTAACTGCTGCTCTTTCTCTTGGAGGTAAAAGCATGATAGTTGAAACATCTTAGATGAACATAATTTCCTTTAAAGCCTAATACACAGAGATCCTCCCAACAAGACAAGTTGAAGACAGATCTTTAGTGAGAAAAATGGAAATTTCTTTACTAAAATATCTCAGAGATTGGTAAATTGTGAATTAGGTTCTGGCCAAATTTTGACTCAAGGGGTCAGGACCACATATACTTTTTTCCTTTACTTATATGCCCTTCTCAAACAACTGACCAAGCTTATTATAGGGCCAAATTATTCAGTGTCAAAACCATACAGGGGAACTCAGGATGAAACTAAATACATTTGATACCTTCCAAGTGCTGAGTACACAGGGCAAAGCATGGAGTAGGCCTTTCTATATTTTTCATCTCGTAATTCTCACAGTAGTTCAGTTTGTTACAGTTATCTCCAATTTCATATCAAGAAATACAGTTTAATCTAGAACATTTGTGTGCTTTATCAAGAGCCACATGGCAAGGACAGAGAGCATTCTGGCCACTAACGTCTTGGATGGATATTAAAACTCTTGCTTATGCTTTTATTCCATCCTATCTTTCAATTGGGATTGATTATCAGAAACCATAACCTTAATTAGAAAATCCTGAATGCTCCACTGGAATCTGGCATTGCTTTTGGAGGCTCTAAGTAAGGTTGCTTAAGCATAATTGGTGTTTATAATATCTGTGCGCATGATGGTTTTCTTTAAAAAATCAAATTTAATTTCTTTTATAAAAAACCTAATGTGAGTTGTTAGGTCTACAGGTTCTCAGATTCATGAATTATTACCACTCTCCCTTGAACACTGGTAGGGAATGCAGGTAGTGAGGTATTTAAGGAAAGAGATGCCAGCTAAAAATAAGGATCAGAATTCCTGTAGTCCAAAACTCTGATGTTTTACTTGACTGTATATGTTAACAATAACACATTTAAAACTTACAAAAGCTTTACCTACTCCTTTCATTTTTTGAGATTTAAAAACCTTTTCTGCAAAAGGTCAAGCTGGAATTTCTAGCCCTGAAAAAAATTAGAAGCGAATTTCTCAATTAAACATATTTCAAAAACGGCATTAGTTCGACTCAAGTCTCTTTCCATACGGTGCATTTTTAATTATCTTGGACTGGTAGCAGAAGGATGATAGCTCACAGGTCTTTGAAAATAATAAACAAGAATCAACCCTTCCTTAAACTCTAGTAACCATTCCATACATCAACAAGAGTACTTCATATATGTGAAAATAATAAATGTGCCATGTTTGACATTGGGAAGTATCCCTAGACATCGATTTGTAATTCAGATCACATAGTATCCTTGATTTCTCCCACTCGCCCATGCCCTTTCCCCACCCCAGCCCCAAAGTAAAATGCAAAAGCTTTATGCAACGGATGAAGAGCAACCCAGGAATCGGGGCTGAGACTATCCATCACATTTCTGTCTTAATTGAATGACACCAGAATGAGATCGATAAAATGTAACAAGAGACAGCTTGGCATTTCCACAGTCACTTATGCCCTCTCTCTATTACTCTCAGCCACCACCGTGACCAGAAAGCCCAAGTACAGAACATGAACCCTGCTGGCAGACAAGCTGTTAGGATATGAATAAACTTGTCAGAACAACCACCAAACTTATAAACATTAGGAGAGAGCAGGGGAGACAAAAGGTTATTAAAGGAGTATTGAATAGGCTCCTTTAAGAAAGAAATTTCATAGATGTATTCTTGCCCCCTAAATAACCTTCTCAGATGCAATGTTTCAGCGAGATAATCTCACCCGATCTCTCTATGTCCCCAAGATTTCTTGAGACTACATCAATGGCTGGCTTAAAAGCAGATGTGCTGACATCTCAGCTAAGTTTGTAAGGCCCCACAATAAACCCAGGGCAGCTGTGATGTCCTTATGTACGAGGTTCCAGAGATCTCCAATGCATTATTGATAACCTCATCACTCTGCTAAAAGCCAAGGCTGACGTGGTTATAATCTCAACCGTGTCTTGAAGAGCTCTGCTTTGCCTGGGCATCAATCACAAGAAGTAAACCAAAGAGAGAAACAGCACATGTAAAAAAAATCACAAGGGCTAAGAATTGTCTACACTCAATATGAGTGTGTTAAGTAAGCTCACGTGGTTTACTAGGTAGCTTACAAACCTTTGGCAATGCACTGTGTGGCCATACTCTAGGCTAGATGGTGTAATAATTTACATAACACCTTGCAACTTGAGCTCCTTAGAAATTATCCTTGGAACAGCAGTCTCTATTTTAAATAAGAAAATAAGCCTTAAAAATTGCAAGATTGGTTCTTTATTCTAGTAAGTTTTCTCTATATTATTTCAGCAGTTAATTAGATATAGCTGAATGATTTTTTTGATTGTTTCCGTATACTGCCACGTAACTTCATGAAGGAATCACTATTCCACAGATATCTCTTCCACGTATATTTTACATAATTTTATGATTTTCTTACTTTAAATAATAGTGTGTATCTTGGTGATTTTTAAACTTTACATATACTCTTTTAAATTATTTACCAAAAAAAAGATAACTTGACAAAATATATGTTCCTATCTCACAACAAGCAGGTTAGAGAATTACCTAGTATGTTCAAAGAATGATTTGAGCTTGAATTTCATTTTTTCAGTTATACTTGGAGATAGAATCTGAAATAATCTGTGTCTTTAAAAATAAGAGAACATTATCTTTTAAGCCAGCAGATAGCTAGGAGATGCGCAAAATAATCATCAGTTGTAGGTTGCAAATGAACTTTGAGGCCCAAAGGGCACAATAGACACAATTTGTTTCACTTGGCCACCAGAAAGGGGGATCGATGACTGCCTGACTAGGTCAGACCCATGACATGTAATAATGAACCCGTGTCATCCACCTTTTACTTGCTGAGGTTGGCATTGGATGCGATGTGAATTCTCCCCAGCTGCAGAAGGTGATACTGCGCAACACAGAACAAGGTCCCAGACACTGGAGAGGTAACAGTAAAAGTAGGAAGTGTCTTTATGCAGATACGTATACACGGTTAGACATACAAAACGTGCACGCAGTATCTTCTAGAATAAGAAAACATTAAAGCAGCGCAAGGCTTCGCATCCTGTCTTTTGGTGCCTTACACTTTTTCACGTAGTCATTGCTCATTTTCCCAAGAGCGGCAAGAGTTTAATCCTTGGGAAAAAAACGAGCTTCATGGAATGTGGAACTCATTTAGAAAACACAAACTAAAACTGCTTTGGAATAAACATGTCCCACCACTGACCATTTTTCATTTGTTTATTGCTATGTTGCTTTGGTGAGTGCGCAGTACACGAGGCAGAAAAAGAATGAGAACAGCTCTGCCATGAACAAGAACTGAAACACAAGAACTTAAATAATAATAATAATAAACCAGAGATTGGCAGCACCAAAGTGGCAGTCTGGTCCCCTGCAGGAACCTTCATTTCCCATTGGGGAAGCAGACAGATCTTACTGAGGCCACGTGGGGCACAGCTCAGGAGCTAAAAGGAACAGTTAATGTCGTGGAGGTGATTATTGGTGCTGATGTTATTGGGCATAAGTTGCTTTTCATTTTCAAAATGAATCTGTAGCTGACCAGAAATGGTGGACTAAAGAAACCACTAACAGTTATAAAAGCATCCCGGGGCCAGAGTAGTTAAGGGTGCTGACTTCGACCCGTGCTAGCCACAATCATGTCTTATACGGTTGCCAACTACGATTATGCAAGAAGCTGAATGGATTTATTATATATATTTTCTTACAGGATTCAAATGCTCCTTGATGTGGGTCTTAGTATTACTAGAGTCCTACTTCTCTTGTTGGGTTTTCCCAGAATATTTAGAAGATTTAAGCAAGAAAACTCCCATCTTATTGTACTCTCGAGTCTGTGAGATGTCTGGATGAACTTTAAAAAAAAAAAAAAAAATTGTTCTCTCTGAATAACTCTCATATGGCCTTATTGTTCTGCAAATTTGAAGGCAGTCTGAAACTTCCTTATTTTTACACTCTATACATTCAAAACTGACAAGAAAAAGATGAACATCATTGGATATACACCAGCAAGATAACGTAAAATTCACTTTGAAAAACTTTCTAGAAGGAATAAAAAAGCTTAGCTTAATCCTATGGAGTAACTTTTTTGAAATGCACCCTCTAAACATAGTTTATGTTGCAGTTTTTTTTCCTCTCATGAATATTCTTCATTTAAAAGCTATACATTCATTACAACCCATTACAAAAGAGCCTGAATGGTTATTCAAATAATTGTTGGAATCAAAAGATTTTTTTTTTGAAGGAAACAACCATTGATTTTAATAGCTATTTTTTGCTTTTCTCTGGACATTCCTGTATAATAGAAAGATTCTCATTTGTGCTTTTCCTCCTTAGAAGGTATTGAATTGTTCTGCTATTTTACAGTGTAGAACAATCCTGAAATAATAAAACATTTCAACTTTGTACAAAAGGTGAAACATTCCATTTGAACTTTTTCTTTAACAGGAAAAAATAGAGAAAATGGGTTGACAGCTTTAGAAAATTTAAACAATTCCCCTTGCCAAGATATGTGTTTCACGAGTTTTCTCTGATTTCAGCTTTCGTACATATGTCTCGCTAACAATGAAGGCTTTGAATTTGAAAGTTAGGTTTCTTCTCTCTCTGCTCAAACCAATCTTTACTTTTAATAGGCAATTATTTTTCTAATCACTTCGTAAAAACTTTGTTCAGGGTAATTGTGAGACTCTCAGCTCTAAGTTATACATACCGTTGCATTTAAAACAGTGTTGCAAAAATACAAAACTGTCAACTTGATTGGTAAAAGTATCAGAATAAAGAAAAGATGCAAAGAAACTATTCTTCAAAGCATTAGAAAACTTTTGTGACTATGAGTTCATAAAAATCACAGGGGAATGAGTTGAGAAGAATTATTTGAGGGAAAAGAGGAACTAAGTAGTAACGACTGTGGGGCTTTAAAGGAAATACAGTGTTGTGATATTTCTTCCATAGTGATAAAATCTCATTTTAAAAAATAGAACACTTTCCTATTTTCTCTTTTCCCAACCTGACACTGGTGTGGAACACACCTTTCTATGTTGAAAAAATACATAAAACCAAGCTTTTACTATCTCAATATTTCATTTTTTTCTCCATTTGACACACAGTGCTTCAAACAGCATTCTCATGTAGCAAAACAAAACAGAACACAAACAAGTTAGAAGCCAAGAATAAATAATATACTATATTTTATGGCAATCAATTTGACTACCAGGTATGAAAACAAAGACAATCCCACACAGCCTGGGGATATCTCATAAAAGTGCTTTTAGCAACACAAATTTTAATATTGCAGACTCAAATATAATAACGAAAACACCTGTGACTAAGCAGTTAAAATTGATACTTGTTATATTTTAAAGATGATCCCAACAGCATTCAATTCAAAACAAAAATTGGCTCATGCTTTATAAAACCAAGCAAACCTGTAACAATATCTACTTTCAATTTCAAAGTTGTAAAATTAACATAAGAGAAGCTGTTTAAAAGACTTGTTTAATTATTAATGAAATCATTTTATCCTATGGATTTCTTTCTTTTCTCGGAGGGGGGTTGCATTTGATATTATCTACTACTGACCAGACATACAAGGTAAAATACGGAATAAGACTGAGCCAATATTGCAAAGATCCTAATTAGCATCATGCATAGAAAAACAATGAAGTGATTTTGTCACCAATTACTGACAATTAGGTGAAGCACAACAGTTAATTTCATGGAAATAAAACTACTATAAAATTAAAGGAATTAACCCTATCCTAATTACTAACATTTCTGTGCATTCCTCTACTGGTTATTTCATTTATAAACCATAAAAGTTTGAAGTGACTAGAAGACTTAAACACAGAAGCAAAATTCAAGGGTCTCTGTGTGCGGATTTTCTGAGTTTTTAAGCATCATGGAAATTTGGAATTTAGACACAGATTTTGTGTATCACGTTTTTCTCAATCCCTTATACTAAGTCAAAGAGAAATGTCTTTTATGAGAGTGCATCATCATTGTGTGGCTGTGCTTCTAGAGAGAGTGAACTGGCAGGAATTGTAGCAATCTTAAAACCCTGACATCTCTAGCCCCTTTTGCCCTTCTGCCCCACTGGAACTTTTCTCTACACTTGGTTCTGCCTTGCATTTTCTAACCTAGCACTGGGCACTGTGCTGTCTCTGCTTGTGACCCCATGTTAGTTTTGTCCCATGCTTTTACTCCCTGCCACAAGTTTCAGAGTTGCAGAAAGTCAAACCCAGCTGTAAAACGTTGGGCTGGCTTCTGCTCAAGCTGGCAAGGGTCTCCTTTTACAAGACAGCTACCGATCAACAAAGGAAAAATTCAGAGCCAGTGACTTCTCAAACTAAACTTTAGAACATGGACTCTTGCAGCTATTTTGCCGGTCTCAACAAGTTCAGAAAACAAACCGAAAGAAGAAGAAAGACTGCTACAGAATATTACTTAGTGAAATAACTGTACGGCTTGACAGACTTTAGGTGCAGAAATAAACATCTGAAAGGTTTTGGGCCACGCAGAGATAAGATCCTCTCTGGGGAGACGACTACAAATGGCTCGGCTCCTTTGTGCAGACTCCTGGAATGTGCTGGCTTTTCATTTCTTCCTTTGTGTCTAGCTCACTGGCCTCACAGGCAGTGTCTTAAGCCACGCAGGGTCAGGGCAAACAGAGAACAGCATTCATGGACAGATCAAGTTTATGTGAGAACCTGCTCCTGCCCTGCCCTCCATCTCCATATGAATCGTTAATAAAATCTCAGCCTGAAAGCTCATCACCCCAACAGTGGGGAAGTCATGCAGAGAATCCTCTCGTTCAGAAAAACAAGATTCCTTTATGTTTTTTATCCTTCGCCAGCATTCGTGGGAATTCTGCCATGTAACCTCCTCCTGAACCACCCCCCCCAAACGCCCCACCCCTTTCTACAACTCTCTTTGTGGCACCTGATCATCGGGGAAAGCAGGGAGCAACAAGACAAAAGACATATTCTGATACCCACAGCAAACTGACCACAACATCAACTTTGCTTCTGCAGCACTTGGCTGCTTGGGGGGGGGAAAAAAAAAACCTTCAGGCAAAAGGAAATATCAAGGCTCAATTTTTTTCTTCCTAGTTTATGTCAAATGGCTGGAAAGATTTTCCCATAGCTTTATGACACCCCATGAATTCGAGAGCCACAGATAGAATAAAAGGTCACATAGAAAGCGAAGAACAGTCATACCCTAATTAACTTGATATCTCCATGCAAATACTGGACAGGAACAAGACCCGAGGTGTGCTGCAGGCATCTTGCAAGTATCTTCTAACCTTGCTACAGTCTAGCTGGGCCTCTTGTTTCCTCTGCTTTTGCTTCTTGCAAACTGTTTTAATATCGAACGCTTTTCAGAGGGATGGGCTGATGAAGGAAAACATGAATTTCCTGCTTGCCCTTTAAGGTGGGTTAAAGGGGGTGCTAGCAATCAATTACAGAACAAAAGAACAGCAACAACAAAAAAAATTACTTCAGAACCTAAAAAGTGAATTTGTTATATGGTTTGCAGCCTATTTTTCTTTTTTTAAACTAAGTTCTTCACTGTTATCCACCCTTATCATGAATAGGAAACAGTATCTGTTTCTTTTTTTTTTTTTTTTTTTAAAAAAAAAAAAGGATGAAAGAAGTTTGCCCAGTGGTTCCTGAAAGAGACCAACTGTGTTTTCTTGTGTGCACTTCCATTTCAACTTGATAATGATTTTTCAAGCAATAAACAATTCAAAATTACAGCTCCATTTGTGCTTCAGATTTGGGGATTGCTTTAACACATTTTGGTCTATTTTCAAAATAAAACGTTATGTTCTTAACTCCAATGTATTTCTTGACACTACTAGCAGGTCTTCTATTTCCTCATTTTATTCTGGTCAGCAAAGCAACATTAACTTTTATATTTTTTGCACATAAATGGTTACAATATTTCTTTCATTCATTTTTTGTCTTGCAGTGGTATTATGTCAAATAATTTAAAGAAAAATTTTAAAAAATTCTGAGGTATAGATGAGTAAATCTTACCTAACTAGAACCAAAAAACTCACTTCCACAGAGTCGATTCCAACTCAGAGCTATGCTAAGAACAGAGTAGAACTGCCACATAGAGCTTCCAAAGAGTGCCTGGCAGATTCGAACTGCTGACCTTTCGGTTAGTTAGCAGATACAGCACTTAGCCACAATGACACCAGGGTTTCCATTTATCTAAAGCCATATAAACTACTGTACTTTATTTACCTAAAACAAGCTATTAAGTTAACCATAAAATAATTATTACCTGTTAAAAAGTAGCATACATGTTTGCTGTATACCCATAGGTATTATTTTGGTATGTGAATCCTAAGAATCAGTAGTTCAAAGAATTCACTTTCATAAATTTTAAGTCATAAGTCTGACCAATTTCCAAAACAGAAGTAAATTCAGTTTTCTATTAAACATCGCAGCACTTCATGGAGTTCAATATTATTCTCTACCATTGATTCACATTATTATAATTAATATTTGTTATACTATTTCTGGAAGCAAATACCTAAATTACTCTGCCAATACATAAAAGTTAAATAATTTTTTAAAGTATATGTTAATCTTATCTGATTAAACCATCCACTGCCACTGAGTCAATTCTGACTGATTGCAACCCTATATGACAGTAGAACTGCCCTACAGAGTTCAGACGGAACACCTTTTATGTTTAAACTATTGACCTTTTTGGTTAGGAGCTGTAGCTGTTAACCACTATACCACCAGAGTTTCTTTCCTAACTAAAGATAACATAACTTGCTAACACCCTGTATCTACAAAGGGAATCCTGGTGGCATAGTGATCATGTCCTATGGCTATTAACCCAAATCTCAGCAGTTTAAATCCACCAGACCTTCCTTTGAAACTCTACGGCGGGGCAGTCCTACTCTGTCCTGTAGGGTCACTATGAGTCAAAATCAACTGGATGGCAACGTTTTTGTTTTTTATTTTACGTCCAGAAATGCCATTAGGTAACATTTGAGAAGATGATGCTTATACACATCTACATTTATTTAAAACAATAAGTCAGTGTATGTTAAAGACAGATCTGCAAAGTTATACAAATATGTGAAAAGAATTTTTTTTAGAAAGTGGAAAACTGATCTGAAGAATATATGTATATTTCTCCTATTATGGAAGAATTAATAAGCTAATTTTAAAGAATGGCCAGAAGAGCTAGATGAAAGAACATTATGATGTGTAAGACGGTGTATTACTGCATTAAACCACAGCAAAACTTAGTATTGGTTTATTTTCTTTGTCAAAAGAACAGTAATATTTCAGCACAGAATTTGTATGGATGTTGTTGCTGTTGAGCTGATTCCAACTCACAGAGGCACGAGTATCAGTTTCCAGGGGGACGGAAATTTTCTGAGAAGCAGGAATCAATGGCTTGACAAATTTTGCTAAAGAGTTTTCAAACATAAGTTTTCAAAATATAACAGTTCTAGAGCAGGGCTTCCCTATTTCTTTTTCTTTTTTTTTTTTTTTTTACTCCTGAGCACAGTAATTTCCACAGTGTCCTTGAAAAGTGGCAACCAGTAGTATTTTCTTTTGTGCCTGGAAACCTTACAAGTCACAGAGAGGCCTGTTTCCAAGAGGAAGCCTGGAGGTTGTAAAGAAGATAGAGATGAAGCAATGGAGAGCTCTAATCTAAGTATAGATAAGAGTACTTACATTCAGAGGAGTAGACATTATCATTTGAGGTTTAACAAGGCTTCCACAGAGCTCCAGATAAACTGAGAGAAAAATTGGTATTCATGAAAATAAAAAACAAGTGCCAACTGGGATCCATTAGAGCTTCATTGGAAGACTACTGCTACTTCACCAGGTACATTCTCCCTTCTTGTAAATCTAGACAACATCATCTACTTGGACAAGAATCTTCTGAGTAAAATATTAACCATAACACCAACCTGCTGGATAATTTGTAGAGGTATCTTTAACCAGCATTATTGATGTTATACCTAACCCCACCCCCACCTCCCCCCAAACAACCATTCCGTCAAGTCAATTTCAATGCTAGAGATATAATGGTTAATTTCTAATACAGTCATTTTCCTTCAAAATACCTATATGAGAAAAACATCCATAATGCAGTGAAGAAGAATATGGACGTAGCTAAGCTATAGAGTTTGTTTCAGCTACTGATTAAATAAAGTGTTAATCTTACGTGTCTCGAGGCCTGTCCAAGCTCAGGTTCCCATAAAACCTGACCTATAAAATGGGAATAATATCACTGGCCTCAGAAGGTTTCCAAGTGTAGGTGCTGCCAGTTGAATAGTATTTTTTTTCCTTCATCATGATCATCTTCATCAATATCATCACATCTTTATAAAAAAACAAAAATTAAACTCATTGCCATCAAGTCAATGCTGACTCCTAGAAACTGTATGAGGCAGGGCAGAACTCCCTTATCAAGTGCAGATGTGAACTTCTGAGCATCTTGGTTAGCCACTACGCTACCAGAGCTCCATGCTCCCGTAGTTTGTTTCAGTTCATTTAAGGCACGAGTAGTGTATTTCTCGTAACTGCAATGCACTCTTAGACACATCTTCAATGAATGACATTTTAATACAATGCCATCAAATTTCACTGAAGATCAGTATGACAAATACTGGTCCCCTGATTTGATGTTCAGCTGCTTCTGAGAACTCTGTTCATTACCCAGCCTTGTAAGCATAACTGGCATGAGTCTTCCTCCTACAACCCAAAAGGTATGTGTGTTGGCATTTGAGCTTTCACCTGGGCTTCTGGCAGTTTCTTTTGAATGACTACATGGCTTTTATAACTGGCATACATCCAGTTTACTTTTTTACTTTACTCAATATTTTCTTTTTTTCATTTGTAGCCTCAGTGCCCTCTCAAGGGTGAATTCATACTTGAAAGGCAAGTTATACATTTAGGAAGATAGATTCAGAAAGTCAACAACATCATGGAACTCTAAAACCAATCTCTAGGATTAAAGAAAGCATGGGTATGTGAACTTCGTTTAAGCTGCTGACCCTTCTTCTTGGTTTCCTCATCTGTAAAATAGATGTAATCTCAAAAGATTATAGTAATAATTAAGAGAGCTAATGTGCATTTTCCCAGAAGAACACTTGGGAAATGTTAACAACACAATATATGTAAAAAACCAGTTGCCGTCTGACTGGTGACAACCCCGTGTATGTCACAGTAAACCTGTGCTCCATAGGATGTTAAGTGACTGAATATTTGGTAGGATACTTCTGTGCCTTTTTTACGAGGTGCTTCTGGGTTGACCTGAATTTCCATCGAGCTGAGGGCATATACATTTGCATGGCCCCAGGACTCTCCAACATGTGTTAGCTGATATTATACTGTTTCAGAATAGGCTCTGCATACACGAAAAGTCCACTTTAACCAAACAAAAGTGCAAAATTTTGGTTGATTGTAGTAGATATAAATACAAGAATCTGGTGTGTGCTTTTTAATGAATTTAAACTTAATTGAAGAAGTAAGTTCACTTATTAAAAAAACTTTTGAAAAAAACTAAGGAAGACTTTTGACAAGTTTGGCATGATTAATTTCTAAATGAAATATGCATACCATAGATGTTGCTTGAGGATTTTCAGAGACAGACTTCACACTAGAGACTAGGTTAATGAATTATTTCAGGTGCTCTGATAATGAACCAATATGGTGGTGGGAAACATTACTCTTTTTGTGGTTAAAAAAAAAAAATTATAGTTTAAGGGAACTAAATTATATTTCAACTAAAAATTGAAAAAATATTTGAACCATAAAGACATTGTAGTTATTGAGACATGTGTAATGGTTTTCAAACTCACACTACTTAAGTTTCTATGTGGAATATTTTTTAAGCCATCAAAGCACTCCATGAATATGTATAACAGAGAATATTCTTTTTCTGTCCTTATTTTTCTTTCCTGTCTTAAAATTTAAACAAACAACAAAAAAAATTGCTGTTGAGTCAATTCCTAGTCATAGTGACGCTAGACGACAAAGTCCAACTACACCATAGGACTTGCAAGGGACAGCCAGGGGATTCAAACTGCCAACCTTTTGTTTAGTAGCCAAGCTCCTATCCACTGTGATACCAGGGCACCTTCTATTCCAGACATGGTGTTAAAGGCCAGAACAAAGATTTTTAAAGTGTAGTCCACCCTTGCTTTTAATTTAAATACGTATAGCCTTTTACCTGCATTTAAGTAAGGTAATATGTTATATGCCAAACAAGACATATAAAGACTTATTATTATTTATATTCATGCGTCTGTACTGTGTAACACTGGAATAAGTCATTTCAAATGAAGCTTGAAGAGTTAACTTGACTATAAGATTCTATAAATATTATAAGGAAAAATGAGGTATGATACAGCATTTAGATATCTAAGCTGCTAAAAATAGATCCAAATGACTAAAATTGTGTCTAGTCAATATAGATGATTCTTGTTGTTAAGTGCCACGCTGTCAATTCCAGTTCACTGTGACCCTATGTGACCTGTTCCCTAAGAGTGGAACTGCCTCAAAGGTTTTCTGGGCTGTAGCTGTTTAACATTATATAACATACCCTTCTCACAGTTCCACAAGAAACTGGCTCTAAACTGGAACATTAATATTGCTTATGTAGATTGATTCAGTAATTGATCACTTTTCAGAAATCAATTCATCTACCATTAGAATTAAAGCACTATACAGAATATCCAAAATTACATGCCGTAAAAGCTCCAATTTAAAACATCACCAGGGTCTCCAAACTCCAGTAGCAGATGAGAAATAGTTAAAACACAAAGTTTGCTGAGAAATTCAAAACCAGTTTTTCACCAGATTTTACTTTCTTGGTTAAAAATAAAAAACATCTTTTTAAAAAATATATTAAATGTGTCAGTTCTCAATATGCACTTACCAAGAATGCTACCTTTGTTTTTGAATGTGTATACACTGATGTAAAATCCAACCATATCCATGTGCCTGATTTGAGTTTATTTAACTCTGGAGATGTTTGCTTCCCAGGAGGTCCCCAGCTCCATGGACCTTGGGCACTATGCCAAGGATAACTGGAAATCAGATTAGAACAGGCTCAACTGCAGAGCCTTGGGAGTTCCACATATTCAAACTTTGACAAAACATAGTCTCTTAAATGTTATTATGATAACTCTAGTATAAGTTCAAACTTAAAAAATCTCTTCTTTTTAGCCCAAATTAAAACAGGACCTTCAAATTATACTGAAAAAAAAAACACGGCTTCTTGGTAACTTAATGAAAGAAAATTTCACTATCTTTTTGATACTTGAGTCTTGCCATAATGTGGGCTGTATATGGGGTCTGACAATTAAGTCTGCAAAATTAATTGTTCTAAGTGCTACATACTTCACTGCTGATTATCACTATGGCACCTTCCAAGTACTCCCCTTGGGAAGCTATGCACCCATGCCAGCACCTAGTCCACAGTTTAAAGCAATTTTGGAACTCTTTCTGTAACAGCCTTTACCCACGGTGGCACAGTGGCATGGTCTCATGGTGGCATGGTGGCAAGTCTGCAAACTTAATTGTACAGTTATCTGTGAAAGAGTTGTTAGCCAGTAAATAAATAACTGTATTGGAACACCCTCACTACTCACCTGATCTAGTCCCCAGTGACTTTTTTCTTTACCTGAACAAAAAGGAAATATCAAAAGGAAGACATTTGGATGACATTCAGGATATTAAGGGTAATATAATGACAGCTCTGACATCCATTCCAGAAAAAGAGTTCCAGAATTGATTTGGAGGGTGGACTAGGCAGTGGCATTGGTATATACCTTTCCAAAGGGAGTACTTCAAATGTACCCTTAGTAATATTCAGCAATGAGGTATGTAGTACTTTTTCTAGGATGAGTTCATGAATGTTGTCAGACCCCATTATGCATTATGTATAACAATGGCATATGTAACTGAAGTACAAAATTATAAATATATGTACATCAGTTCAAGTAGATTTCAGAAATAAAATATATCCATTTCATAAAAAGTACAGTTTAAATAATGCTGAAATCAGTTGATTATCGATATTATTAAGACAACAGCAACCATTTTTAATTCCCAAACCCATTGCTGTTGAGTTGATTCTGATCCATAATCAAGCTATAGGATGGAATGGAACTTCACCTGACCAAGCCATAGTGTTTTCAGTAACCTCACAGTTATGCAAAAGCTGGATGATGAATAAGGAAGACCGAAGAAGAACCAATGCCTTTGGATTGTGTTGTTGGTGAAGAAAACTGAATATACTATGGACTGTCAAAAGAATGAATAGATCCATGGTGGATGAAGTACAACCAGTATTCTCCTTAGAAGCAAGGATAGTGAGACAACATCTCACATAAGCTGGACATGTTATCAGGAAGGCCTAGTCCCTTGAGAAGGACATCATGCTTGGTAAAGTAGAAAGTCAATAAAAAGTGGAAGACCCTTAACAGGATGAACTGACACAGTGGCCGCAACAATGGGCTCAAGCGTAACAATGATTTTGAGCATGCCACAGGACTGGGCAGTGTTTCATTCTGTTTCTCATAGAGTTGCTGTCAGTTGGAACTGACTCACTGGCACCTAACAACAAAGGCATCATTGAGTCATCTACATTATTCAAATAGAGAACTGTGTTCATTGCCTAACACATAACATTAACTCATTTAACTATTGTTTATTACACATATATTATAAAGGAGGCCAAATGCCTGCCTCCAGGAAAAGATAAATAAGACACTAAAAAACTTTCTACCTTAGACCATGAGGGAGACAGTATTGTCTCCCCTTTGGAAAAAGTGAAATCTGAGGTCCATAGTGGTTATATGACTTGTCAAATGTCACATACTAAGTCAGAGTTAGGGAAAGGCTACTAATCCATTGTCCGTAATATCAAAGACCACATTTTCATAAATCTGGCAGAGTAAATACTGCAAATGTTCAGCTGCTAATCAAAAGATTGGAGGTTCAAGTCCACTCACACACGTCTGGGAATTGGTCTATTTCTGAACAAACAGTTATTGAAAACCTAGTGGAGTACAATTCTACTGACACACATAAAGTCATAGCAACTGAGTTGGTTCACTTTTCATTATCAAGAACCTGGTCATTCATTCATTTTCTGTGCTTTCTCCCTCTGTTCCCACTTGGTGTATGTGTGTTTCTTTGCATTTACTTTGAGAAAAAGGTTTTAAAACATAGTAAGAATGGAAGATGATGGAAAACCCTCATGTTGCTCTAATTAAAGAGTAGTGGTTCCTATAAATCCCTGCTTTTCCAGATAAATTTTTAAGACACTATTCCAAAGGAAGCATGAGTCATTTAAAAAAGTTTTGTATTTACTAATTACAGTAAAAGAATAACATTTCTAACATCTATCAATTATCTCATCTACAATAAACCTTCACCCCCACTCATCCACTCTTGTAGCTAATACAGTCATTTTCTTCTGTAGATAATTCTCTTTTTAAGTCCTTCTAACAGGGGTCTCATACAATCTTTGTCCTTTTGACCCTGACTGATTTGACTCAGTATGATCTCTTCCAAATGAGATCACGTTATGCAATGGTTTCTAAAATCATCATTGATTTTTATTATAGCATAGTGTTCCATTGAGTACATGTACCGTAGTTTGTTTATCTATTCTTCTGTTGATGGGCATTTGGGTTGATTCCATCTTTTAGCTATTTTGGAATCCCATCAACAGTGTAGGAGAGTTCCAGTTTCTCCACAGCCTCTCCAGCATTTGTTATTTTGTGTTTTTTGGATCATGGCCAACCTTGTTGGTGTGAGATGGTACCTCATCGCAGATTTGATTTGAATTTCTTTAATAGCTAATGATAGTAAGCATTTCCATGTGTCTTTTGGCTGCTTGGATATCCTCTTTAGAGAAGTGTCTGTCCATCTCCTTCACCCATTGCTTAACAGGATTATTTATCTTTCTCATGTTGATATTTTGTAGTACCATGTAGATTATGAAGATCAGATGTCAGTCTGACATATAGTTACCAAATATTTTTTCCCATTCTGTCCAAGCCAAGTGCCGTCGAGTCGGATCCGTGTGGGTGGTCTTTTAATTCTTTTGATGAAGTCTTTCAATGAGCAAAAGTGTTTGATTCTCAGTAGTTCCCACTTATCTATTTTTTCTTCTGTTGATTGTGCTTTGTCAGATTTTGAAGTCTGTCTACATTGTATATTAAAACTTCTATTGCTGATCCTATTTTATCTTGAATGAGTTTTATCATTTTAGCTTTTGTATTTAGGCCTTTTATCCAGAGTTGGTTTTGAATAAGGCATGAGATATGGGTCTTGTTTCAATTTATCGCAGATGGATATCCAATTTTACCAGCACCATTTGTTAGAGACTGTTTAAAATCTTAGGGCGTTTGGTGAATATCAGCTGTTCCTAGGATGACGGTGGCATCTCTGGGGTCTCAATTCTGTTCCATTGGTCTATGTCTCTTCTTTACCAGTTACTAGGCTGTTTCAATAACTGTGGCAGTGTAATAGGTTCTAAAATTGGGCAGTGAGAGACTTTTCAGTGTGTTCTTCTTTAGTAGTGCTTTACTTATCTGAGGTTTCTTCCCTTTCCAAACAAAGTTGGTGATTTGTTTCTCCATCTCATTAGAAAATGTCCCTGGAATGTGTATTGGGATTGCATTATGTAAGTAGATTGCTTTGGGTAAAACAAACATTTTTACAATGTTGAGTCTTCCTATTCACGAGCAGGGTAGATTACTCCATTTATGTAAGTCTCTCTTAGTTTCCTCTGGTAAGGTCTTGTAGTTCTCTTTGTAAAGATCTCTTATTTCTCTAGTTAGATTTATTTCTAGGTATTTTATCCTCTTGGGGCTATAGTAAATGGTACTGATTTGGTGATTTCTTCTTTATTAATTCCGTTGTATAAAGGAATCCTACTGATTTACTTATATTTATCTTCTATCCCGATACTTTGCTAAACTCCTCTAATAGTTTCAATAGTTTACTTATGGATTCCTTTGGATTCTCTGTATATACAATCATACCATCTGCAGATAGGGTGATTTTTACTTCTTCACTGCTGATATGGATACCCATTATTTCTTTGTCTTGTCTAATTGCTCTGGCTAGAACTTCTAGTGTAATGTTGCAAAGAAGTGGTGAGAGTGGGCATCCTTTGCTGGTTTCCATTCTCAAAAGGAATTCCCTCAGTCTTTCACCATTCGGAACAACTAAGGCAGTTGGCTTTGAGAAGATGATATTGATTGTGTTGAGGAATTTCCCCTCTATTCCTATTTTTCAGAGAGTTTTTAGCATGAATGGCTGATGGATTTTGTCAAATGTCTTTTCTGCATGAATTGACAAAATCAGATGATTCCTATCTCTTGTGTTATTTATGTGATTGGCTACATTAATTGTTTGTCTGATGTTGACCCAGCCTTGCACCCCTGGAATGAAACCAACTTGATCATGATGAATTTTTTTTTTTTTAATATACTGTTGAATTCTATTGGCTAGAATTTAGTTGAAGATTTTTGCATCTAGGTTCATGAGTGATATTTGTCAGTAATTTTCTTTTTTTTGTGGGATCTCTGACTGGCTTTGGTATTAGGGTTATGCTGACTTCATAGAACAAATTTAGGAGTATTCCATCCTTTCTATTGTGCGAAATAGCTTAAATAGTATTGGAGTTAACGCTTCTCTAAAAGTTTGGTAGAATTGTCCAGTGAAGCCATCTGGGCCAGGACTTTCTTTTGGTTGGCAGATTTTTGATGACTTTTTCATTTTCTTCCTTTGTGATAGATTTACTAAGCTGATATACTTCTTGTGATAATGTTGGTGGGTAATATGAATCTAGAAATTTGTCCATTTCCTCTAGAATTTCAAACCTGTTAGAATACAGCCTTTCCTAGTATTCTGTTATGATATTTTTTATTTCAGCTGGGTCTGTTGTAACATCTCCCATCTCATTTCTTACTCAGGTTATTTGTATCTCCTGTTGTTTTTCTTTTGTAAGTTTAGCCAACAGTTTATCAATTTTGTTGATCTTTTCTAAGAACTGGCTTTTGGTTTTGTTAATTTTCTCAATTGTCTTTCTATTCTCTAATTCATTTAGTTCTGCTCTAATTCCTATAATCTGCTTTATTCTGGTGCCTGAGGGGTTCTTCTGTTGCTCTCTTTCTACTTGTTCAAGCTGTAAGGTTAATTCTTTAATTTGTGCCCTTTCTTCTTTCTGGATGTGTGCAGTTAGAGAGATAAACTGACCTCTGAGCACTGTTTTTGCTGTATCCCATAGATTTCAGTAGGATGTATTTTCATTCTCATTTGATTCCACAGATTTCTTCTATAACCCAAGGCTTTTTGAGAAAAGCCTTGTTCAGTTTACATAAGTTTGAATTTCTACCAATGGTTTTTCTGTTATTGATTTCAACTTTTACGGCTCTATAGTCCGAGAAGACAGTTTTCAGTAAATCAGTGGTTTGGACTTTATACAGAATTGCTTTATGATCTAACACATGGTCTGTTCTGGAGATTGTTCCATGTGCACTGGAAAAGAAGGTGTACTTATCTGTTGATGGATGAAAAGATCTGCGTATGTTGATAAGGTCAAGTTGGTTGATTGTTGCAATAAGATCTTCTGGATCTTTACTCAGCTTTTTCTCTGGATAATCTATCCATACTGAAGAAGGAGTGTTGAAGACTCCAACTATTATTGTGGAGCGATCTATCTCATTCCAAAGATGGCAGACTAGACAAATGTCTCCTCACTTCCCTCTGAGAACTAAGGCCTGGAATGATATTCATATGGAGCACTGAACATTTGGGGAGACCTAGGACCTAGCTTATATGACTAGGCACCAGTATCAGACTAATCTCCCCTCTCTAAAGCTAGCCAGTGGCCATCTGACCTCCACTTCCACTGTTTCACGGTATCAGAGAACTGCAGCTTCTGTGAACAACCAGTAACGTACTTTCATTATCAGCTGGAAGGTGGAGTCTTCTGCTCCTGATGACCTGTTTTCAGCCAGCACATGTGACAGCTCCTATTTCAACACATGGACAGCTCTCCACATAGAAGTGAAGTTTGCTTGGAGATCTGTCTGTTGTGAGGTCCTGCAGCTTTTCATCCTACCCTTCTCTGACCCACATTGTAGGGTTGGTTGACAGCCCCTAGTTTATCCATAAGTAGGGCAGCCTCTTTGCCGCCCAGTAAGCAGAGACTTCTACCCCAGAGAGTCCACCTGGGCAAATCACTAGAGTATTAGAGACAGCTAGTGATCAACAATTCTCTTAGGTCTAATACCAGAGAAATCAAACAGTGTCTAGATGGCACGCAGGCAGCAGATCATAATTAACCATTTAAAGAAGCAGCATTCAATGCTCCAGAAAACTCCCAAAAATAAACATTTAAAAAATTCCCAGATGAAGAAGCCTTTCTGAATCTACCAGAGGTCTGAGTATAAAAGAATTATATATAGAACCCTCCTAGAGATTAAACAAAATGCAGCAGAACAAAATGAAAGACTAAGTAAGCTATTTGAATTGATGGAACATCGACGATCTGAAATACATCAGATCAATAACAAAATTACAGAATTAGATAATTCAATACAAAGCCAAAAGAGTAGGATTGAACAGATACAAGATAGACTCAGTGACCTTGAGGACAGAGCAACTGACACCAGCATTTATAAGGAGAAATCAGAGAAAAGAAATAAGAAAAATGAAGAAGCATTAAGAAACATGTGGGACTCCATTAAGAGGAATAATTTACATTTACTTGGAGTTTCTCAACAAAGGGGAGATAGATGAAAATATAGAGAGTATTGCTGTAGAGATGCTGATAGAAAATTTTCCTGAGATTGTGAGCAAAGAGAACATAGGTAGCCAAGATGTTTATTGAACACCACTAAAGCTAGACCCCAAAAGAAGACACCAAGACATATTATAATCAAGCTTAATAAAATAAAACAGAAACAGATGCTTCTAAGGGCAGCAAGGCTCAAAGCAAAGCTAATATTCTGAAGGACACTCTGTAGGTTTTCTTCTGATTTTGCTGCAGAAACTATGCTGGCTAGAAAACAGTTGGCAGACACATTCAAAGCCATGAAGGAGAAAAACTTCCAACCAAGAATTATTTATCCTGTAAAACTGTCTATCAAATATGATGGTGAAATTAAGACTTTTGTAGATAAAGAAAAGCTCAGAGACTTCATAAAAACTAAACCAAAACTACATGAAATATTGAAGGAAGCTTTTTACTTAGAAGAACAAAACCATTAAATGTATATTTACGATGACAATGCAGGACAGATCATCCAAAATTCTAATCAGTTAGGGAAGTCACAAAACTTAATCAAAGCTACAATATTAAAATGAGGGACTCTGGGATCATATCATGGCAATGATGACACCATCACATTAAAAGAGGGATACACTACAGTACTTACAGTCATTTCAGATGGAGAGGAAGTTAAAGAGTTATGCAGTAGTTAAAATTGGGTTTAATCTTAGTATGTTAAGGGGTATAATAGATGTAGCCATAAAACAAATTAACAATGCATCTTATCAAAACAAGAAATGCAATACAGGAATCTCAACAAACACAAAAACAACACTGAAAAGACAGCCCATAAAGAAGAATGACACAGAACAGAACACTAAGAGCAATATTGAAAACATCAACATAAAAACAGTTACATCAAAATAATGGCACGAAGCACATGCCTATCAACAACTACACTGAATGTAAATAGACTGAATGCTCCACTAGACAGACAGCAAGCAACATCCTGGATCAAAAGACACAACGCATCTATATATTACTGACAAGAAATACACATTAGATTTAAACATATGAACAAATTGGAAATTAAAGTATCAAATAACATATACCAAGCTAATAACATACAAAGAAGAGCAGGTGTGGCAACATTAATCTCAGATAAAACAGATTTTAATGTAAAATATACTATTGTGGACAAGGATGGTTGCTATTTATTGCTGAAAGGTTCAATACTCAAGCAGGACTTAACAATATTAAATATTTATGCACCCATTACCAAAGCATCCAAATACACTGAACAAATACTGACAACATGGAAACATGAGTCTTTTGAAATAATGAACTTTTTTATAAGACAAAGGGTAAATACTCACTAATAAGAAACAAGCAATGTTATTAGCTGTCAAAAGTTTTCTTTTTTTCTCAATATATAACTGTTCTTTGTTCAAGGTCATCTTTAATTTTATGTACAATAATGTCAGTCAATCTAAAAGAGACCTTTTTCCACAATATCTTGTAATGTGAAATATTTGTTGGCATTATAGAGCACAATCAAATATTACCATCATTTAAGGAACTCATAATAAGGTCAGTAGTAGTGACACTACCTTCTAGTAGGAGGACATAATAGAGATGAGATCACAGCATCAACTCAAGTTTGTTTGTTTAGTAAATACAATAAGCCATAGTTTACATAGTCCAATGGTACAGAGTTGTTTTACCTAGAATTTGTAAATACAGATTTTTTTTACTAACATAACTTAAGACTCATACATTGTTCCAATATGAGATTTAGCTCAATGTTGTACATGCCAGAAAAATGCTCAGCAACAAGTTTGTATAACAGTAAATTGGAAGGTGACTCTCAGAAGTAAAAGATTAAGACCTGTACACATAAAATGAACTAATAGTCACTTAACACAACAAATATAACCTTCTATAGGGACATCCAACTATCTATCAATCTGAATAGCACTCATTCCGTTTTTATTCCTAATGCTCCTTATGTACTAATATTCATGGAAATGTTGCATTTTCTTTCAACTTATTATTTTCCCCTTGGCATTCCACCAGTTGTTTCTAAAGTATTTGGTGTTCTATTTCTACTGTGGCAGGGATTCATTGTGTTTTATATTCTTATCTAATTTTCTAGAAATGAGTGTTGTATTCTCTTTACTCTGTGGATATCATTCAAATATATACAGTTACCTGTTTTTCAGTAATCACTACCAATGGCCTATATATTGGTATTTGACCTTATAGCCATGGATACCAATTCATTAATGTTTTTCTTACTGGGTTTATAGTAATATTATGATTCCAGAATATTTCTCTAGCTGTGATCTCTTATTATTTATTTACTGATAGGTAGAATATTACCAGAGCCCTTGGGGGCACAGTGGCTAACAGCCACAGCTGTCAACCAAAAGGTCACAAAAAGTTTGGCAGGTAGACTACACCAGATGTTTCTTGAAAACCCTGATGAACAGATCTACTCTGTCTTACAGGCTCATTATGAATCAGAATCAACTTGACAGCAACAGGTTTTTTTCTGTTTCTTTTTTTAAATATTACCATACTTCCACAACATATGAATTCCTCCTAGATTTAATAATACAGTTTACTGTATTTTTATAAAATATTTCCCATCACCACCACCATTAAGCCATTTTCAATACATGATTTTGAAAAACAAAAGTTTTATATATGATACGGATCAAATACATCAGTATTTCTCATTCTCAGACACTTAAAATAACATTTAAATATATCTTCACAGTAGACATTTCTGTACTGTTAGTCTGATCATTAACACTTAGTTCTCACAAATCATCAAAAAACAAGTGAAGTATATCTCCATATTTTAAATTTATAAAAGGTCACATCTTTCCGTAAGATGAAGCTATCTGATACAGTGGCCAAACGCCAAATGTGGCTATTGAACACATAAGAAATACAGTTAGTCAAACTGAGATATGCTAGAAATGTAAAGGATACATTAGACTTCATACACTTACAATGAAAAATGATACTTATAAAGAACAAAAATGGGGAAGACTATAATTTTACTGTTTTTATCAATTACATGGTAAATTTTATATATACACTAGGTAGAACAAAATGTTCTATTACAAGTAATTTTAAGTGTTTCTTTTTACTTTTGAAACTTGTCTAGCTGGACTATATGAAGAAGAAGGAGAAATCAGGATTAGAGGAAGACTCATTAACAATTTGAGTTATGGAGATTACACAGTCTTGCTTGCTGGAAGTAAAGAGAGTTTAAAATACTGATGAAGATCAAAGCCTTCGATATGGATTGCATCTCAACATCAAGAAAACAAAAATTCTCACAATGGGACCAGTAACCAACATCATGTTAAATGGAGAAAGGACTGAGGTTGTCCAGGATTTCATTTTACTTGGTTCCACAATCAACATCCATGGAAGTAGCAGTCAAGAATTTAAAAGACATATTGCATTGGGAAAATCTGCTGCAAAGGACCTCTTTAAAGTGTTGAAAAGACGTCACCTAGAAGATTAAGTGTGCGTGACCCAAGGCATTGTATTTTCAATTGCATTATATGCAAGTGGAAGCTGTTCAATAAATAAGGAAGACAGAAGAAGAATTGATGCCTTTGAATTGTAGTGTTGGAGAAGAATGGTGAATGTACCACGGACCGCCAAAAGAACAAACAGATATGTTCTGGAAGAAGTACAACAAGGGTGCACCTTGGAAGCAAAGATGGAGAGACTGTATCTTACATACTTTGGATATGTCTAGAGGGATCAATCCCTGGAAAATGACAGTATGCTTGGTAAAGTAAAGGGTCAGCAGAAAAGAAGACCCCCCCTCAAGGAGATAGATTGACACAGTGGCTGTAACAACAGGTTTAAGCATAAAAACCACTGTGGGCATGGGACAGAACTGGGCTGTGTTTTGTTCTGTTCTGCACAAGGTCTCTACAAGTTGGAACTAACTTGATGGCACCTAATAATAACACTAAAACATAAGAACTTACACATAAGACTTGCATTTAGCCTTACATTATATTTTTATTGGACGACAAAATTATAGATCATGATATTAAGAGTTATATTCCTTCAACGTGCACATTTTATTGCAGTGTATTTTTCTTCTTCAAAAATGACTTGAATTATTTTTCAGTCATTGACATTGCAATCTGATTTTTAAAATAACTGTGTTGTTGTAAGATGTCACTGAGTCAGTTCTAACTCACAATGACACTATGTACGGCTGAATGAAAATCTACCTGGTCCTGTACCATTCTTCCAATCGTTACTATGTTTGAGCTCATTATTATACTCATTGTGTCACTCTATCTGATTGGGGCTGTACCATCTTTTGCTAACCCTCTACTTTACCAAGCAAGAATTGTTCCAAGGTGGGTAATCCAAAACTATGTGAAGAGCGTCCAAACAGAGTGTTACCAGACTGGGTTGAATGGAGACAAAACTGGAGCTTCAGATTCAGCACAATAGTCAGTCGCAACAGTGGTAGGCTTCAGGCATCACGAAATTCCAGAATTCACTCACTGAGTTCCAAGGGATCACGGCTTTGGAACAGGCCTCGATTCAGGAGGAGAGGTTCAAGTAACTAGTTCTAATCTATGCTGCAGAGACAGTATAACAAGAATTGTTGTGGTCTTGGTTCAGTTGATTGTGTTTAGAGTTGGGTTATGGCTCCTGAGTTGGAATCAACTCAGTGGCAATGGGTTTTGGTTTTGATATTAACGTACTAGATAAAAAAGGGCAAACAGCTGAAATTTCACCCTTAAGACAAACTTTGCATATGGAATCCCATCCTCATTATATTAACTTAATATGATTGCAGTGCATATCGAGTGGGCAAGTTGTTACCTTAACTCCACAATTCTCCTATTTAAGGCCTTCTGAACAAAATTAGAGTAGCTGATAATCAGTTTACTCAGCAGTATAGCTATAGGTTACAAGTTAGGCTTGCCAGGGTTCATATTTCAATTCTATCAGTGACTAGCATGTGACACTAAACCTTGTTTCTAGACTCCATTTATAAATCTGCAGAATTGGTATAAAAAGAGCATCTACCCCATAGGTAAGATGTAAGGCTAAATAAGAATATATTTAAAGCATTTAGAGCAATGACTGATGAAAGGATATGTTCAAATGTTAGCTTATTTTCTCTGTAGACTACAGTCATTGTATTTAGTCATTGAAACGGTCAACTATGTACATGTTAATCATATTTATATATTTAATCTGATAGATAATTGTATCATATAATTACACATGGAGAAATGCTGGTGATGTAGTGGTTAAGAGCTACAGTTGCTAACCAAGAAGTTGGCAGTTCAAATCCACCAGCCATTCCTTGAAAGCTCTATGGAGCAGTTCTACTCTGTTCTAGAGGGTCACCGTGAGTCTGAATTGAATCAATGGCACTGGGTTTTATTTTTGTTTGTGATGATACATGGAGCTCCGGTTGTACAGTGGTTTAGAGCTATAGCAGTTCGAATCCACCAGCCACTCCTTGAAAATGCTACTGGGCAGTTCTTCTGTCCTACAGGGTTGCTATGAGTCTATGTAAACTCAGTGGTAATGAGTCTGGCTTTGGTTTTATCATAAGACACACTACACATTAACATACATTATTATATAGTAATATATTATTGTATTCTTGCTATAAATTTCAGATAATCTGGATTCTTTGGTACATGATTCTCCAGACTACAGAGCAGTGGTTCGACTAAATTATCTTTCCATGTTGATGACAATTTAAATGTATTAAATGTATTACCCAGAAACCTTGGTAATGCAGTGGTTAAGGGTTTGGCTACTAACCAAAACGTCAGCAGTTCAAATCCACCAAGTATTCCTTGGAAACTAGGGCAGTTCTACTCTGTCCTGTAGAGCCACTATGAATCAGAGCTGACTTGAAGGCAGCAGGTTTGTTTATTTTTTTTTTAATTTATTGTCGTGGAGATTCTGCATTGTAAACAGACTGTTTAATATACAAATGTGTTGGATGGCAAATACACAAGACACATAACCAACCTCCTCACCACAGAGTCACCACTGATACTTAGCAATGACTAGACAACAGACTATCTTAGAGAATGGCATGTTTTCAACATCAAATTTTCTGAAAATTTTATAAAGTACACCACAACCATCACCATAAGGAAAATAGAAAAAAAAATGAAACTTGAGAACAGACTCCCAAGGTCCACTGTCAGAACCATTCAACATCCAAGAAATTGTCAAAACTGTTCCCTTCCATGGAGGCTCAAGGAACAATGAGCTCTACAGGGAACAAATGCTGTTTTTTTCCTCCTTGTAACATGAGTCACTGCTGCCTTCGTATTTTCTCTGTCTTCATTTCCCCAGCATGTGCCTTCTAGAGCACAAGAAGATTAGAGAATTGGGTGCCCATCCATAATGTAATGTATCTTGGCTTCATTATTAATAAACACTAATTAAATTTCCTCAGATAATCATAGTCCCAATTAGAATAATAATAATATACTTTCCAAAGAAAAATATCTATTACAGTCCTGGCTTCTGGGTGGTCTCTTACCTCATGTTTAGATATATGGACAGATTTTAACTAGTTGCATAAGTAATAACTTAAATCACCTCTATTATGGCTTTTCATGGAGAAATTGAGGACAGCGTTTCATTTATTATTATTTTCTTCAGTCTTCACATTTTCTCAATTTTTTTAAATTGCACATTAAAATCTCCTTTAATATATGTATTTTGACTGAAAAACTAATATTTATATACTGTCCAGTTTTTATAATTTTATTAATTATATTCTTCCACATTTTTCTCTGTTTGTACATAATTGCCCATTGGAACGGCCAATTATAAGGTTTTCCACTCCCCTGTATATGCTAGTTTGGTTTATACATCTGATTCCTTTGCCAACTAAATCATAATTTCCTCACTGGAAAAGGAATTTTATTTTACATGATTTTGAGCCATAACATCTATAAAGACACAGGATACAGAATAAATGACTCAGTTAAATATTTCTGGCAAGACTGATCATTTTAAATACATGAAAAATGTGATTCCCTTACAGTCAAATTAACACTAAACAGAAAACTGCCTTCTACACTGGTGCTACTCTACTGTTAGCAGGTTTATTTTATTTATCATATCACGGGTTACACTAATTTAAGGGGCTGGCTTTTGGCAATAAAAACACAAATTTTGTGCTATTTTTTTAAATGGAAAGAAAAATTGGCACATAGATCTTAGGAAAGGGCTGCGGTTCTTGGAAATTCAGAGAAATTCCCGGTAATAACTGTAATAAGACACTTGATAAGTAATAATATAATAATATACCATAAGACAGACATGACAATTTGAAAATTACTAACAATAATAAAATAAAACATACACTGCAATTACATTAATCAACTGAATAATAGTACAGAGCTTTAAAAGGCTTCTTCCAGGGGCACAATCTGTTCTTTTCACATTTAGGGTTATACAAGTTGACTGTCTGAGTGTGTATGTTTTCTGCTGGTGTGTGTGTCTGCGTGCCAACGCTCAGGCACTGGTGCTGCTGCACAACATGAGCAAAACGTTCGATTTCCCCAAGACTGACGGTTTTTGGCAATCAAGCTATGTGTTCTTTTAGGAAAGTATATATATCTTGGAACCATTACAAATCTACTGTTTTTGAAGATATATTTGATCTGCATCTTAAAAAAAATTAAGAAAATAAAAAGACATACATGGTAAAATGTTGCTTTAGGTATTCTATTCACGTGCAGTGCATAACCCAAGCCAAGCCAGCCAAGTGCCATAAAGTCCCAAAGGATCCCCAAAATGCTGTCAGCTTGCTGAGGGCAAGAAATGTGTCCTTTTCTGTTTCACTCACTCCCATACCCCAGACACCCAGCATGGCTGTTAAAGGTGATTGTATTAACATATTTAAAAAACAAGTTCTTAAATGAATGGATGACCTTATTTTCAATAAGTTTGTAACACTTATACCATTAAGTAATCATCTGTGGTATAATGGAGAATTGAGGACTTTGGTGGCCCACAGATTTGGGTTCAAATGTCTAATCTGGAATTACAAAAACATCAGCTCCTTAAATACTTATGGGTCTAAGTATTCTCATCTGCCTAAAAGAGAGTCATTAACTTGCCTCCGAGAGTTGCTGGTAAAAGTCAAGTGTATAATACAAGAGTCATGAAAGCCATTCAAGACATTACTGTCTTCTCTACGTTATCATCCTTCCTATCCACAGTAACAATTTAAACACTCCTGGCATCTAACAGATTCAACTGAAATAACTGAGAAAAATCAGTACAAAATGTAAGTTTGAAAACAATAAAAATCTAGGGTAGATTTTAGAAACATATCCTATCTAGTCTCAGATATGCAGACCCAAAAAAACCCAAATGTTTAAATGAGCTATAAAAAATTAAAGCCCTCTTAGTCTGAAGATGGTCCAATAGACACATTACATGTCAACGCGATTCTTGGTTGAAAAGAACTAAATAATCTAACCTCCGCCCCTGTGAGTCCTCTACTGGCAGAGACTCCAAGTAAGCAGTCACTCTACTCAAAAGGACGACACTTGTACTAATGATTTGAAGACAACTTTTCCTAGGGTCTAGAAAGTTTGATTTCATTTATCCTTACCTTGGTGGAAATGTTTATGCCTTGCCCTTGATATTGTAAATTTGATCCTTGAAATACTTCAATCTTTCATTTGATTTCCAACTATCTGGCTCTCCTTAATAAAAAACTTAATCACTAAAGGTCCTGGCTTTTGACAACTTCATTTTTATTTTTAGGACTCTGACTTTACCTCAGTGACAGTTCAAAACTTGACTAAAGACCCTGTGAATTGCTTTTCCAGACAGCAGCCTAACTATTACAGTATGAAAGCCTGATTTTGAAATGAGGACATTACCTCCTCTTTCAGTTGTCTTTGGACAAAAACTGTAACACAATATGTTCATTTTTCTCTTTGATTTTACTCCAAATAGTGACTAATAACTACCTCATAGACACATTTCTGAGACCCTTCTTTTTGAATGATTATTTCCCCCTTAAGTTTATCTAAAGCCTTCCAACTTTTATAGATCATTGCATTTATAGCAAGTGCATAATAAAAGGTCTGTAACAGTCCTTGCTTTCCTTCTTACAATTTCTATTGAATATACACATTTTTGAGGTTCACAGCATAACGAATACCTTGTGGTTGTTGTGGAGTGCCACCGATTGAGTCAATTCTGACTTACAGTGATACCAGGTGACACAGTCAAACCACCCTATAGAGTTTCCTCACCTGTAAGCCTTATGGAAGTAGATCACCAGGTCTTCTCCCATGGAGCCTTTGGGGGAGTTTGAACTGCTGACTTTTGAGTTAGCAATTAAATGCTTAATTGTCAGGCCACCTGGGCTTCTTGTACCATGACATACCAAAGACATTTTCATGACACTAAAGGATTGAAAACTAACAGGTAAACAATCAAATATAGCATTTCTCAAACAATCATGAGTCGGATCCTACTCGACGGCACTTGGCTTGGCAAACAATGTTTAGTAGAAACACAAATGCCCAAAGAAACATAAACAGCGTTTTTAAAATTAAATTGGTACAAAATGTACATATATATATATATATATCTATATATACATACTTATATATTAAGGATCTGGAAACCTTGGTGGCATAGGGGTTAAGTGCTACAAGTGCTAATCAAAAAGTCATCAGTTCAAATCTGCCAGATGCTTCTTGGAAACTCTACGGGGCGCTTCTACTTTGTCTATAGGGTCACTATGAGTCAGAATCAACTCAGTGGTGGTGGGTTTTTTGATGTAATGGTTATTTATTGTTCTGTAATATAGACAGTTTTATAAAGCTACATATAATTTGGAAAAACTAATGGCCAACAGAAGAAATGTGGGAGCATGATGTCTTGACAGAGCACAGCCAACTTGTCCTGGGTGACCTGCCTACCTCCACACATTTAGGTAAAACAGCAGTAAGTTTTTACCCTGTTTGAGCTACTATATGTGGATATCTTTGAAACTGTCTCACAAGGCAGTATGAATTGTGCTTTCAAATAATTGAAGCAGAAAATTCCCCACATAACAAAATTTTCATCTCTAATTCTAGTCTCCAACAACAGTACACAGTCACTGCTGCTGTAATGGCATTTTTGTTTTTCTTCATCTGGAAAATTCCTACTCCAGGCTCCCAATACTCTATCTTGTGAGAAATCTTCCACAAGCCTCTCAGACAGTTTTCCACTCAATCCACTGAGCTCCCAATGGACCAATTATTTGATAAAGAGACCTATGATGTAATACAATCTTAGAGACATAATCTCAGAACACTTGAGAGCACTGAACTTTGCTTATCCATGTAATTAAGAGAGACATTACGCTATATGAGACACAAGAATGATTTAATAATCAAAAAAACATGGTAGTTGAAGGCATTAGGTAACTCATCCCCAGCTTTCGGGCTGCACCTCTGTTAGCTTCTTCTCATCCCTAATGTTTTAGTCATCGTTAAGGTCAACATTTCATAATAATAAAAAAAAATTTGTGGCCATTTATGCTTTTCTGTTTGGGCATATTTGTGATTTTTAAGACAATCTTGTACTTTATAGGCATGACTTTTTTTTTTTTAACATAGTCTCATTGGTACAAATACAAAATGACAGTTTACCCCTTTATACGCCTCAGTAGAGAGCTGGGTGGGATGTTTTTCTAGGAGGATAGTCATACATGTACATGTTTTCAAAATGATGTTGCTCTTTTAACCCCATGGCTGATTTACTCATTGACCCGTACCTGTTGCCACTGAGCCAATTCCAACTCATAGCAACGACATGAGACAGGGTAGAACTGACCCATAGAGTCTCCGAGGAGCACTGGTGGATTTGAACTGTTGACCCATTGGTTAACAGCTGTCTCACTTAACCAATATACCACCAGGGTTTGCTGCTCACAGACAGTTAAGTTTTATTTAGACCAAATGTTTTCTGCATGAATTTTTTTGCTTGTCTTTCGTTTTTGTCTTACTATAGTTACATACTTATTTGTTTATATTTAACTTCCTTTGCTGTTGGTCCTAAGCATATATTAATATTCAACTTAATCCATAAACTTCACCAATAACATTTCATTTTCACTTAAAACTATTACTTCTTTTTAATCATATTAATTCTTTTTTAATATTCTCATAAACCTGAATACCCAACACTGAGGGATTAGATAGCAAATACATGTTTTATTTTGTTTGCTCTCATTTTTCTTAAGTTACTTTACCTGTTGCTGTCCAGTCTATTCTGACTCATAGTAACCATGTAGAACAGAGTAGAATTGTCCCATAATGTTTCAATGGAGTAGCAGGTCTTCCTAGTTGGATCAATTTGGGAGAAAAAATACTTTTTTTTCTTGCTCTTTAACATAACTGTTATTATTCACATAACTGTGAATTACAGTGGTGTGCATTATTGAAGTACACCTGAACTGTAATGGGTTGAAGCTAACAGAGGTGCAGCCCAAAAGCTGGGGATGAGTTACCTAATGCCTTCATAGCTTCCTGTTTTGCCACCGTCATGTTCATGTTTAACAATCCACGGATCTCACCAAGTTCAGTTTAGAGTTATATGCAAGTAGCTTTAGATGGAGTCTATCTACCCTTTGCTGGGGAGGCTGAGACCAGGAGCAAAAGTGACTTTATTATGAAACTGATCACTGTTTCTCTAAGGTGTTCTATCTGATGTTATCTTTTACTTTCCATCGTGTTCTTTTTTATTGATACTAAAGAGAAATTCATTCCTGATCCTAGTATCAAAAAAAAAAAAAAAAAAAAGTCCACCATTTTTATGAACATTTGATTCTTAATTTCAAAAACACTAAACTTTGTAACCAGGCATTCTTTACTGTATTGGTTGGCAGACAGCTTTAAACAAAACCTATGATCTATCAGTAGCAAAAGGAGGACTCGTTACACAGTGGTAGAATACAGGGATGCTAACCAAAAGGTTAGCAGTTTGCACCTAACCAGCAGCTCTGCGGGAGAAAGATCTGATGAACTGTTTGCACAAGAATTACAGAAAACCCTTTGAAGCAGCTATTCTCTGTCACATGGAGTTTCCGTGAGTCAAAAGTTAACTTGCCAACACCTAACAACAACAACCTGTAGCTAGGGCATACATCTTTAATGTCATACCTCTCACTCCTGATACTGTTCTTTTGTGTCCATGGCTGTTCTTTTCATTTTTTTTAACTGAAAGTTTAATCTCTGCTGTTTTCATTCTGCATCACACAAAGTGGAGAAGAATAAATGAGTGAGAGAAGAAATTCACCAGATTGGAACGCAAATCTCTGTCTAGAAAAGTGCTCTTATCTCTTTATTCAACATTCAGCATCACTATGGAAATGTCAATAAATTCAGTCCTGAATCCTTGAGAGTTCTAAGAATGTCTTATTAAAAAGGTTCAATTATTAAGTTGCTTCTTCAGTTCAGATCCTTGTTGAAAATCAATGGGTGTTGTTATAAATTCAATTATGTACCCCCCAAAATATATCAGTTTGGGTGAGCCACAATTTCCAGGACTGTGTGGTTGCCCTACATTTTGTAATTTTATGTTAAAGATGATTTGGGTGGGATTATAACACCCTTGCTCAGGTCATATACCTGATCCAGTGCGGTTTCCCTGGGGTGTGGTCTGTACCACTTTTCATCTAACTAGAAATGAAAGGAGACAGAAGCAAGCAGACAGTTGGAAACCTCATACTATCAAGAAAACAGGACAAGGAGTACAACACATCCTTCAGATCTGAGGTTCCTGGGACAAGATGCTCCCAGACCAAAGAATGATGCAGCCCAAGGATGTTCTTCCCTTCCTCCAGAGCTGACAGACAGGGAAAGCCTTCCTCTGGAGCAGATATCCTGAACTCAAACTTACAGCCTACTGAACTGTGTAAGAGTAAAGTCTTCTTCATTAAAGCCATCCGCTGTTAGAGCAGTACCAGATAACTAAGACGATGACTGGGACAGGTGTCTACTACGGACAATGAAACGTGTTTACATGTGCCTAGAGGAGCCTGGTCATGCAGTGGTTAAAGTGCTTGGCTACCAATTGCAAGTTGGTAGTTCAAACACATCCAACGACTCCAGAGGAGAAAGATGTGGCAGTCTGTTTCTATAAAGACTTACAGTCTTGGAAACCCTATAGGTCATGTCTACTCTGGCTTATGGGGTTGCTTTGTGTCAAAATCAGCTTGGTAGCAATGCTTTTGTTTTTTCTGTGTTTTTATATATACATAGTAATATGTTTGAAAAAGTTAGAGTGAGGAAAGTAATTAAAGGTAATAATTTTATTTCAAACTCAGTAATTTTCACCCATCAAAGTTTTCCAAGGATATATGAAAAGAAAGACAGAAAAATAATTTCAGTGAGTTCTTAGCCAAGGTAAATCTCTGGCTATTAAGTCCAGCACACATTATACTTACCTTCAATGAGAAGAGCAAGAGTACGTTAAAGAATGAAAATAATAATAATCTCCTATGACAGAACAACAACAAAAAAAATGCAAGAAATTTCACAAACTAATTTGAAATACAGACAGATACAGGATAGAAACCTAGCAAGTTTTTGAAAGCACCATTAAAAAGTTCTTAATTAGTGTTAAGACCACATGTAGACTTTGGCTAGTGTATTATATCATAGATAAAAATCTCAAGTTCATAGACCATCTGAAACATTTCGGGACGGACATATTTAGGACTAACACAGTGGCTGCGGCACTAAGCTCAACTGTAACACTGACCGTAAGGGCGCTACAGGACCCGGCAGTCTTTTGCTCTGCTGTACACAGGGTTGCGAGGAGTTGGAACAGCCTTGATGGTTACTAATAACAACAACACTTAGAACTAAGACAATAGGAAGGCTTTTAGCAGTTTAAAGCAGGAATAAATAATTAATAAGAATAGTTAGCATTTTAGAGTACTTCCTTTGTGCTAGGCATGATATCAATTATCTCTCATCTTCTCAAAACCAAATGTAATAATATAATGATACTCCCTTCTACAGGCAAATGAACTGAAGCTTAGAAAGATTAAGACCTTGTTCCGGGTCAAAGGTTGGAAGCCGGTCTGCCTCCAGAATGTACCTCTTAAGTTCCATCCTTTATGAGCACCTGTCGTTACATATGGTGGCATGCAAAATCTGTGGTCGTCATTTAGTAATATTGATTTACATCAAAATTTCCAAGTCAAATCCATGGTGACACAGCAGTTACGTGCTCAGCAGTCACCCTAAAGGTTGGTTGCTGGAACTCAGCAGCCATTGCACAGGAGGAGCTGTGGCAGCGCTTTCTGATTCAAGATTGGCAACTTTACGCAGTATATACAACGAAACACTGATTCAAATCCGTCATGTTACTGCTGGTCTTCCTCACAACTCAGTCTTCAGTTTCAAATGAAGTGTGTATGTGTGTGTGTATACACTCTCTATATAAAAATGCACACGTACATATGTAAATTAAGTATACACATACATACATATGTGTATATATACACACATATATACACATGTATATATGTGCAAGCCTATATATGCACTCAGCAGCACTTGGCTTGGCTTGGCATATATGCATACGCACATATATACATATGTTTATATATACTGGCTTGGCATAAAAATACATATGATATACAGGTGTTAAATATCTATATATACTTAATAGGGATAGAGATAGAGATATATACTCGACTCAGCAGCACTTGGCTGACTTGGCATATAGTGTATATATATACACATATGTATATATATACATATATGTGCTCTATATAGTGTGTATGTATATATACACTATATTAAGTATATATATTTCACTTACGTATGTACATACTCTATTTAAAAATACATAGGTATATAATAAAGTACACATGTATTTTTATATAGTGAGTGTGTGTGTGTATGTGTGTGTGTGTGTGTGTGTGTGTGTAAACCCTGATATACTTATCAAGTGATATGACTGCTAACCAAAAAGTTGGCAGTTTGAATCCACTAGATGCTCCTTGGAAGCTCTTTGGGCAGTTCTACTGTTTTATAGGGTTACTATGAGTTGGAGTCAACTAAATGGCAATAGGTTTTACATATTCATGTATTCATATATATATGGATGGATATATGTATGTGTGTATATACTGAAATTATATATATATTCACATACATACACTTCACATATACATAAAATCCTGCCCAATATAAGTGGCATATAATATCACTTCATTTTCTAAACAGGTTTAGCAATGGACAGAGGCTTAAATGTCCACACTTGCCATCCCAATCTCGCTTACCTTTACATGAACTACTCACACTTCACACATTCTATATAAGTGCTCTCAACAGATTACACCAATTTTTTTGAAGGTGGAAATAAAACTGCAAGCCTTAGAAAGAAAGATTTTACTACCCAGTCATAAAATTTGAGTTTACAGGATAACTGGAATATATTTCTGCTATGGTAACTTGATCATGCATAAAAGGGTTGAAATACTTGGTAGTTCACATTACTTTAATTAAAAATCTGCTTAGGGTTTCTTCAGGTTAGAGAAAAGTGCAGAAATAGAAGTCACAAGGGAAGATTTATATTCTTGATATCACTGCTAACAGGAAACCTTGCATAAAATACAGATTGGCTTATTTCCGTGTTGGAAAGCAATCAATAGAAACGAAATGTGAGTTGTACAATGCTTTTATTATAGGAAGGAAATTGCACTATCCATTCATAAAATTCCTTTCAGGGCAAACTCACTAGTTTCCATTCAATGACTTCCATAAAATCACAAAATTTTATCTAATAAATAAAATAGCAATAGAACTTATTTTACTTAAGAATACATCAGTGGAATCCTCACTGAAAATCACAATTCACAAGTTACAGAAAATCTCAAAGGCAAAGACTCGAAAGGGGAGTTGACGAAGGGAATTAGATTGGGGGTATCTCTGAAATTACACAAGATGTTACCCTCTAACGAGAGATCCAGAATACATGAAGGAGGAAAAGATAGTAGAGAAGATAGGTTTGACTAATAGAATAGAATCAAGAAAATTTAAAGAATCTGAATAGACCATAGACTCTCAGAAGGATGAACAATTGTCTTTAAGGAAGCGCAGCAACAACGCTCTTAGAAGCAAGAATGGCCAGTCGTACTTGGAACCTGTTACCAGGAACAACCAATCCCCGGAGAAGAACATCATGCTTGGTGAAGCAGAAGGTAAGCGAAAAACAGGAAGAACTTTGTTGAGATGGACTGACACATGGGCTGCAATAGACGCAAACTCGTGTACTACCGTGAGGGTGGCACAGGACTGGGCAACGCTTTGCTGTCATACACAGGGTGGCTGTGAGTCAGAGACAACTCAATGGCACCTAACCACAACATCAGCTCTTTCTTGATTGTCGAAACACCTTACACTGAGATGGTACTTCACTGTTTTTCACAATCTATTCATTCATTACTCTAATTCCCATAGTAGCCTACAGAGCTGCCAAAGGCAGATAACATCAGCCTCTTTTGACATGACAGAAAGAAGCATACAAGGGTTCGGATGGCTTTCATGCTCATGAATACAAAATCACAGACGGACAGAGGAGGACCTTTACCCATACTTGCTATTTCAGCTGGGGAAAAATTCCCAAATAATATTTCATCTCACTTTGATGGATTGAATTGTATTCCCCCAAGAATGTGTGTCAACGTAGCAAGGCCATGATTCCCAGAATTCTGTGACCTGATCTACAGTGCCTACACCATCTCTACGATGGTTACTGTGTTGGAATTCCCTTTTGTCACTGGGGTATAGGGCCTTTCAGCCTAGAGCACTCATATTCCAGCACGATATCAAACAATGTTTTGTTGTAATCCATAAGGTTTCCATTGGATATTTTCAGAAGTAGATAGCCAGACCTTTCTTCCCAGTCTCTCTTAGTCCAGATGCTCTGCTGAAACCTATCTACTATGAGTGACCACACTAGTATTTGAAATACCAGTGACACTGTTTCCAGCATCATGGCAACATTCCATCTATCACAGTATGACAGAGTGTTGATGAAATCGTAACTATCAGGCACTTATATTTTAATAGAGTATCACAGTAATCTTTCAGTATCCACATAAAGTATTGTAGATTAAGATGAGGTCAGTTTCTTGACTGATGTGCAATTTGAAAACCATAGAAAACTGTGCACTGGAGTTGATCCATCTTCCTGCATTTAAGTCAGCTCTAATTTTAATAAACATTTATGGCAAATTTGGTGACATCCCACCATATGGCAAGAATTATGCTAAGCACTAGGACAAAAAGGGAAGGTTAAAAATAATGACTGTCATTGATATAAATGTATCAAAGCATTATGCATTGAATCTACCAGTTCTGAATTCAGCACACATCAGTTATTAATATTTTTATGGCAAATTAACAAACCAATAAAAGGAATATTCTTTTCAAACACTGAAAACAGTCATTTCTAAAAATATTTTTCATGTATTTCACCATTTCCCTTTCTAAAATGTATTTCCTGCTGTTTTTTTCCTAGATTTCACTTCAAATGAATAAATGAATAAGGCTAATTAGTTTTTCATTTGCAAATACTATTTCTCCTCTCTGATATCAGGCTATGTTGATGAGATAGTATATTATGTAAAAAGAGGATGTAAGTAACTCCTGAAATTTCCTTCTCAAGCATTATCATATGTGGGAAGATTATGGGGTTTTGCTGATAAAAATTCAAATGGACCTACCTAAGTTACGATATTTACTTTTTAAAATTAATAAAACATACTTTTCAGAAATGTTTATAAAGGCGTAATGCAATTTGTCTAGTACATTCACACAAGCATACCTTTATTGGTCTAAACCCTACGGCAAGAAAAGTCTGTAAATTATTCTTAAAACTAAGCCTCATTATTTGACAGAAAATTAAGGCAGGAAACAAGACAGGATGGCCAAAATTACCAGATGTTTTCATAAAATGCAGATATTACACTAATAAGCCCCATCCTTGGGGAAATCCCACATTTTACAAGGTCAAAATCTGTTCCACTAACGGACAGAAATATTATTGAGGTTGCTGAGTAAGAGGCAGAACATAGCTTCACATTAGGAAAGCAATAACTTGTACAATTTTCTTAGAAATACTATTCATAGTCAATAGTAGTTCCTACAATGCTTTTCTTTCAATATTTAAAAACTTACACCTTCTAAAATGAAAAAGTTGTTGAAAGGAACAAAAAAGAAAACAAAGCATTCATGGTTATGAAGTCATTCCCTACCCACAGTGACATAATAGGGCAGAATAGAATTGCCTCAAAGAGTTTCCAGATTTGATGGATCCCTACTTGTGACCTTTGGTGTAGCAGCTAAGATCTTAACCACAGCATCACAAGCCCTCCATATCATCCATATCCATGCCTCCCAGAACTGTACCAGTATGTTAGGGATTGTATTGTGGCCCTTACCCCACCCCTAAAGTATGTCAACTTGGTTAGGCCATAATTTCAAGTATTGTGTGACAGTACCCCATTTTGTCATCCAGTGTGATTTCCTATGTGTTATAAATCCTACCTCTATGATGTGAATGAGGTGGGATTAGCAACAGTTATGTCAATGGAGCGGGACTCATTGAGAATGTGGGCTTAGCAACAGTTACATCAATGAAGCAGGACTCATCGTAGAATCTTGTAGATTCTACATGATTAGATTGTGTCTTAAACCAATTTCTTTTGAGATATAAAAGAGAGAAGAGAGCAGGGAGACAGAAGGATAACTTTAACGAATCATATAGAATTATACCTTTTAACATGTAACTTTGAAAAGTTACAATGATTTCACTACTTAATTCTTTACGGCGGGGAACATAATGCATCCTCTGGACCAAGAGTCCCTGTGCTAAAAAGATCCTAGACCAGGGACATCTTCATGACAGGGATGTTTCCCCAGAGCTGGGAGAGAAACCCTTCCCCTTATGCCAGCACACTAAACTTGGACTTCTAGCTTTCTGAATTATGAGTGAAAAAAATTCTCTTTGTTAAAGCCATTTGCTTGTCATATTTCTAGCAACACTAGATAACTAAGACACAACATATTTGTTATCAGTGTTTTTTGAAGAAAAATCATTTTATTGCTTTTTTGAATAAAAATAACAGGAATCATACATAAAAGAAGTTACAAACAAATATATCTGTCAGGAGATAAAATGTGCAAGGAATGTTTTGAACACTCAAAACTCTCACTCAGATGTAACTAGCACTGACAACAGTTGAATTTCAATCCAGATATCTTTCTCTGCATAAGTACAGAAAGACAGAGAAATGAATAAATGGATGGATAAATAATAAATGATATTTCTAGAACTATTAAATCATGTGCACTACTTTTAAGGACTAAATTTTATTTTAATAGAATGTAACACAAGAAGGAATCCAAGCTGATACTTCAGACAACAATGAATTTCTAATATTTGTCAAAAAAGACACATCCTTAAATTTCTTAAGAAAAAAAACTGTGAAGCAGTGAAATCACTACAATGTTTTACAGCTACATGTTAAAAGGTATAATTGTATACATTTCTTCACTTTGAAATATGAAGACATTAGCAGTTTCATGTATCCCCATCTTACCTCATCCCCACCCTATTTTTTTTAAATTTAGGCTTATATATGTAATCACTTCTATTACCACATCACCCTTGGATATTAAGTGCTAGTTTTATGTTTAAATAGATGTAAAAATTACCATGACTTCTCCCCACTGTGGTCCACCTTGGTAACCCTGGCGGCTTAGTGATTAAGTGATACGGCTGCTAATCAAAAGGTCAACAATTCCAATCGACCAGGTGCTCCTTAGAAACTCTATGTGGCAGTTTATTCTGTCTGTAGGTTCACTATGAATTGGAATCGACTCAGTGGCAGTGGTTTTGGGGTGGTCCACCTCTTTCTGCATTCATTACTTCAATTCAACCATTAAATCACTTGCTTCATTGTCACAATTATTCTGGAGATACATATGCATTCCCAAATGAGTTTCTTAATGCAACTCCTGGTAAATTAGAAGTTACACCTAGATATTCACTGTCTTTCTACAAACTTTTAGAATACCATAGGAAAGAGTAGTAATAAACTCTGTATTTTAAAATTTCAACCCTCCCTTTGAAATAAAGGGACATACTTCCTAAATAACTCACATTTTAGTATCATATTTTAGATCCAGGAAAATTTCATACCACATATTCTCAGCCATTACAGAAATACACTATTTTGTATAATGCCTTAAATTAATTCTTTGAAAAACTCACTTAAAAACAAACAAACAAAAGCAACCCTGAAACTCCAAATATGGCTAGTTAATTTCAACATAAATTTAATTAAAAGGATTATATGCTGTCAAAATATTTCTAATATCATTTGTTTATTTAAAAAATAGTTACATTAGTAGGCTACATGTAAGAATAGCTTTGAAATCTATACTATATTGATGCTGGGATTTTGTTTCTAATCTTCAGCTTCTCTGAGTCTATGGAACACATGTAATTAAGTTACTGTATCAACATGCATTATACTTCAGCTCAGATTCACCTTTTAATTGCTATGCTTATTTGCAAGATGAAAGGGTAGGGAAAATAACACTTGAGGTACAACTCTTAAATCATATCACAAAAAAAAAAAAAAAAAAAAAACCTCTGAGTTTGTCACAGAGGATTCACATGGTGTGTCATCTGGACAACTACAGAATTTCTTTAAACATCCACAGTAACTTAACATAAGAACAGGTAACAGCAGTACCTGCCCCAGTGAGAAGCTATACTCCTCAATTGATTTAACTTACTTACAAAGGCTGATTATGGCTGCTCACAATCATATGCTGGACCCCACGTTACTAAGCAAATAAGGCAAAAATTAGCTGTGACTTAGTCAGATCCTTGTTTAAATTTCACGTATTCTGATTTAAAAAATTATGTATTCTGGTTCCAAATGGCATTATGGTTTTGACAGACTGTGTGACACTCTCAGCTACTTACCCATGAACATGATAGTCACATTAACGCTTAGGATGAAATAACACGTCTGACAAAATGGATAACCTGTGACAAAACAACTCATTGGTAAATGTCACATTGTGCTTATGAATCACCTATCAACAGACATGCCTAGTACCCGGGAGGCTAGTGGCAACACCAGAAAAGCATTTGCAACCAAGAATAATTAGATTTCTCTGGAAGCGGCTTTCAGAATAAGCTTTCAGTCTGTCACAATTAAAAGCAAAAGCTTATAATCAGATAGGGTAGCACTGTAAAACAGGCTCTTTCAACAATGCATAATCCTGTAACTATCAAATATTTGTAAGGGGTTTAGAAAGTTTTCAAGATAATGGAGAAAGGTGGAATTGACATAGCTACCCATGAAACAATAAGATGATAAAAAATTAGAAACTCCATTTTCTGATTACTGAGAAATGGCAAATGAGGGTAGGAAACACTATTGTGTATGGCTTTGCTTTCATGAGTGGTGTACGTCCCCCAAGGAGAGAAGGCTCTGGTCTCTGACAGTACTCAAGGCAAAATCCACAGATCCAGCTTCACTTAATAGGTCTTCAAGATGTCCATAAGGGAGATTGCTACCACATGCAATCTTAAAATTGTCGGTAAGCCTTGCTGCAGAGAAACAAAGGTATGTACACAAAACTTCAAGGGTAGAAATGCGTAAAGGACTAGCTTCTTGTTCTTGAAAGGTATTATCGAGAACCAGGTGTATTAATAATGGACAAAGAATTTTAAAAAGCTTGATTTAATGTCTAATATTTAGTATAGTTAATGAACCCATTACGTAGAAACTAGCTAACCTATTAAATATATTGCAAGTGACAAGTAGAACTGCCGTCCTATAAATGCTTTAAAGTAATTGGTTTGACAAAGATAAAGGCATTAATATTACTAAACTATAGATGCAATTTATATTATAAATCAATCTATACTAAGGAGAAGTCTAGGAAACTTAAACAACCTCTGAAATGGTCTCCCATTCCCCATAGGCTTAGCCAGCAGAAATACTTAGAACCGAGTAGTTACACTGTTAAGGAAGTATTTCTAAGGATACAGTTTTAAAAGCAGAGTCCCTGCATGGTGTAAACACTTAGGTGAATGCACTCAACTGCCAATCAAAGGTAGGAGGTCTGAGTTTACCCAGCCAAAAGCCAGACACTGCCATTGACTCGATTCTGACTCATAGCGACCCTATAGGTCAGAGTAGAACTGCCCCCACAGAGTTTCCAAGGAGCACCTGACAGATTTGAACTGCTGACCTTTTGGTTAGCAGCCATAGCACTTAACCACTATGCCACCAGGGTTTCTGAGTTTATTCACAGGTGCCTCAAAAGAAGGGACTGGTTGTCTATTTCTGAAAAAAATCGACCACTAAAACTGTATTCTTACACACATGAGGTTGTAACCAGTTAGAATTGAACTGACAACAAATGGTACTGGTAACTTTTTAAAAATGAAACCAAACCAAACAAACAAAAAAAATGTCTCAGTAGAGTCAATTCTGGCTTGTTATGACCCTACAAGACAGAGTAGAACTGCCCCATAGCATTTCCAATAAACGGCTGGTGGCTTTGAACTGTGGCCCTTTTAGTTTGCAGCCACAGCACTTAATTTCTACACCATTGGGGCTCTGGCCCAGAACTGAAACCATCACCAAAGCCAACTCGTCAGACAAAGATTAGACTGGACTGCCTGTAAGACATACAATGAGAGTTGTGAAGAGAGTGCTTCTTGGCTGGTATGGACATAGGACACTAAATGGGCAGCCTCTGTCCACAGCTGAGACGAGAGGGCTGAGGGGGATAGGGGCTGGACCAACAAACACTGAAGGGAAGGACCTGAGGGCAGTGTGTACTGTCACATTGCAGGGAGAGCAGCTATGGCCACATGACAATGTGTGTATATGAGTTTATATGACAAACCGAATTGCATGGTAAACTGTCAAAGTCCAATAAAAAAAAAAAAAGATGGTCAGGATTAATTGAATCCTCAGCTTGATGTGCATTCAAGGTAGCCAAACATCTGCAGTGGAAGTTTATGGACGGCTCTGTCTTAGTAAGAATCCCTTGAAAGCTGGTGATGTTTTTCCCATTTCTTTCAAAAGGAACCCTAAAAGCAAACTTTTAGGAGTACAAAAACTTTTAACATTGATTCAAATAGAAGCATTTGTGAACGATGACTAGTTGACTAAGAAGTTACTTATTCATATTTGAAAATACTTTTCAGACAATAACTGTTAAAGTCAGATACCATAAATTTAATATCTCGAGCCCTGATACTGGGGAAAGGTGTAATAATGCTAAAATGCTAACAGTCAGGCTTATGGTTATTTTTTACTTCTCTCTCTCATGCTTTTAATAAATATATATTATCAAGCTTCAAAAGTAGCTCTGTTAACTTTATAAAAGGAAAAAATAAAAACAACTCCTTGCCATGGAGTACATTCTGCCCCATAGAGACCCTATAGGACAGAGTCAAAGTGCCCCACAGAACTTCCAAGGAGCACCTGCTGGATTTGATCTGTCAGCTCTCTGGTTAGCAGCCATAGCACTTAACCACCATGCCACCAGGGTTTGCCTGTAAACCTTAGAGACAAGGAATCAGAGAAGAAAGTGTTCTGCAGCTTGTCATACCATTTTCAGTAGTCAATTTTTTCAGACATAGATCTCCAGGTCCTTCTTCCTAGTCTGTCTTTGTCTAGAAGCTTCTCTGAAGCTTACCCATCTGCTAGTGTTTGAAAGATTGGGGTTTAGCTTCCAGCATTATGCCAACAGACAAATTGACAGCATGACAAACAGACACAAAAGGAAGAAGGGAACCAAAAACTGAAACCAAGCTCACTGTCATCGAGTCAATTCAGATTTACAGTGATCATACAGGACAGAGCAGAACTGTCCTATCAGGTTCCCAGGGAGTAACTAGTGGCTTCAAACTGCCAGCCTTATGGCTTAGCAGCCAAATTCTTAATCACTGTGCCACCAGGCAGAATTTCTCCATTAATTTTTTGGTTTTTAATTTGTAAATGTGTTGGTCATAGAGACAGAAACTTCGTAACTGTAGCAATATAAATGACAATATATTTTATATCTGTAAATTAGGTTTCATTTCCTGACCAGCATGCATTTTAAATGTTTTCCCTTAACTTGCTTAACATTTCCATTTTGGCACGCTACATCTTTCCCTCATAAATATCTCAGAAGCAGTAAGGTCACTTTTAGTAAATCAAAATTTTATCCGTTTTTGGTCATACAATTTCACATTACAGATTTCTAACTTATGGGCAAAGAAAATCAAATTAACTAGACATGGCCATCTGGAGTTTGAAACTACTAAATAACAGAATAACTGTTAAATGTATTAGTCTAGTTTTGAGTGGCATTTTTCCCTTGTATTATCATGCTAAGTACTCAGGGATGTATCCATCCATAATTTGAGACATCTAAGCCTGCAGGCAAGAACTAGACAGAAAGCAAATGAAGTTTAAAATACAGAAAATTGATTAGAAATAGAATTGAATTAACACCTAGAAATTAGATTGCTTATGTAATTATTTCATTTAGTTTTCATTCTCCTCCAATTACTTTGCAATCTTTTGTAACAAATGAAGCTAAATCATAGAGAGAAAAAGTTTTAGCTTTTCCATTTAAAGACAAAAAAAATTAGCCCATTGCATTAACTAGAGGCTGGAAAATACCTTGCAAACCACTAATTCCTGTTAAGGGAACAAGACAGGAGTTTGAAGAAGACCCAACACATGGAAATCGTTTTCTAATGACTTTGATTTCTTTCAGTTTTCAGTGTCAACGTAACACTGAAAAATATAGAAAATGATCTAAAAAGAATTTTTCTGAAGCAAATTTCTTTTTTTTTTCATCAACATTACCTGAGATGTTAAATGTTATCACAATGCTACTATAATTCAGGCAAGTGGAATGAATGGATTTCAATTTATCTTTGTGTTGAAGGCATAAAAAAGAAAGTATTAAATAAGTTTCACTAGGTAAAAACATAAGCCTAGATGATATTAGGAATCGTAAACAACATGATACAACCATCGCCAGTACTGCAAACAGGTAAAATAATTACCGTAGAAGTTTCCACTGCCGTGGAGTCGGGTCCGACTCATAGCGACCCTAGAGGTCAGAGAAGGGAGGCTCCCTAGAGTTTCCAAGGAGCACCTGGCAGATTTGAACTGCTGATCTTTTGGTTAGCAGACGCAGCACTTAACATGCTAAGACAGCAGGGCTTCCTATGGTAGAATATTGGATCCAATATCACTACCCCTGGAGAGTCTGTGTATGTTCTCAGGCAGTGAGTATATCAGCTAAGGTTTTTGGTAACTAAGTGTAATCAAAACATTTGCTTACCCAGGAATGGGTCACAGCATGGGTAACAGTGTCCAGAGATAATCTTTAAATTGTGTCCCCTGCTCCCCAGTTCAAGCCCCTAAGAGTCCTCTCTGAATTGCATCCTGTTTTATTTTCAAGATGAGCAGGCTTGGATAGCAATAACTTATTGGGAGAAATGTCTTCCACTCTCCTATTCGCTTACCAGTCAGGGCATCCAGTCAGGTGCCCCTCGTATTTCTGGCACTGCAGAACGCCATTTTGCACCTTGTCGGGTGTCCCCTTGGATTTGTGCCTGGTTGGAGTCCCCCTCTCCCTTTTGCTACTCCTATAACCCAAGACCAACATTCTGAATGGAAAAAACGGAGACAGAGGTAGGGAGTTGCTCTTAAGTGGATGACGTGTGCATCTTGTCTACACACCCAGCGAGGTGAGCTAGATGGAGCAGAGGCTGGGCCAGGAGTCCCCTGACTCCTTGCATCTCACTGGATGCTCTGTAAACTCTCACCCAAAACATTACAAAACATACATACATACATGTATACACATATTTAAAGTAAAAATGCTATTCACAGGTGGCAAGGACAAAAGGGCTATAAATCAAACCAAACCCACTGCAGCTGAGTCAATTCCAACTCAGAGACACCCTACATACCACACTAGAATCTTCTCATAGAGTCTCCTAGGAGCTCCTGGAAGATGTGAACTGCTGACCTTTTGGTTAGCAGCTGCTTAACACTAACCGTTAAGCCGCCACAGTTTCCCTTCCTTCGTCAGTCACGGACCCTGGAATTGCATCATGAGAGTTGATGAGAGTTGATCCCAGTAAGTTAGCCTTGTTGCTGAGTGGAACCAATAAGTAAGTGGTCAACTACCAGCCAAAAACTTGTTGGTTTGAACCAATCAAAATGCAACCTGGAAGACAGGCCAGGTGATCCACTTCAGAAAGGTCCAAATCAAAAAAAAAAAAAAAAACAAAGCCGCTGCCACCTAGTTGATTGTGATGCATAGTGACCCTATAGTCTGGTGTAGAACTGCCCTACTGAGTTTCAAGGAGTGCCTGGTGGATTTCAACAGCCAACCTTTTTGGTTAGCTGCCATAGCACTTAACCACTATGCTACCAGGATTCTGAAAATCTTACAGAGCAGGTTTACTCTACACACAGATGGGGACACCATGAGTTGGAATTTATTTGATGGCAACTAATAACAAGAAAAGTTGTTGCTGCTGTAGTTAGTTGCCGCAGAGCTGGTCTTGATTCACACCAACCCCATGTGTGTCGGATCAGAACCAAGCTTCCTAGGATTTTCAATTGCTGAGTTTGGGGACACAGATAGTCACGCCTTTCTTCTGAGATGCCTCTTTCAGTTAGCAGCCCTGAACTTTTGTTTGCACCACCCAGTTCAGAGATAAGGCTTTGCTGTTTCAGGTTCCTATTAAGGGCAAAAGGCATAGAAAATAACCTTATAAACTATTACCAGCGGTTAATGCCACAATTTATGGTGCACAGTGGTTTCCATTCTGAATTCAGAGAGACTGTGATACTTCCATCATTAACACTGGTTCTTTAGAGCAGATTTCTCTACAGTGTGTTGGCAGCACAGTGAATGTTAACAGCTGATAGCCAAAAAGGTCAGTGGTTCAAATCCACCAAGTGTCCCTTGGAAACTCTATAGGGCAGTGGTACTCTGTCCCACAGAGGCACTATGAGTCAGAATTGACTAGACAGCAACAGGTTTGTTACTGCTGTGGCAGCTTTGTGGTTGCTTACCAAAAGACTGCAGTCCAAATCCACCACCCACTCCTGGGAAACCCTACCGGGCAGTTCTCTGCCCAACAGGGTCCCTATGGATCAGAATCAATAGCGTGTTACTACTACTATAACCTGTACAACTCATCCCTCAGAGGAGAATCTCTGTCTTAACTTAAACAAATGTGTGACATTCCGTCCCATGGGGGTGACTAGTTAAGAATAGATTCCTTGGCAGAGGAAAGACAGGTGAATTGGAGAGAAAAGGACTTGACTAACATCCTCTGAGGCATTTTCAACCGATACAACATTATCTTTCTACAATAGTTTACTTCTAGGTATTGCAATCTGAATTTTTGAACTCTGAGTAGTAACAATCTGTCTGAAAAAATAAAACAAAAACTCTATGTTTTCCTATCAGCAGGGGTCTCGCAGATACAGTCTAAATGCTAGAAGTGCCTCAAATTTCTGAGGCAATTCTGCCCCTCACTGTATTGGTCAGAAAGAATGATTAAAATCTGAGTCATCTCAGAAAGATTGATGACATGACATTCTAGACCAGTAACAGAGAATGACAGAAAAAGCGTACAGAAAGAGTGGCACTCAGGTTCAAGAACATGGTAGTCATTAAATTTCTCTTTCTGAAGATGCTACATCTTAAGAAGTAATATGTGACAATGTTAAAATATGGCATTCCTTTAAACAAATATGTTTGCTGAGCTAGAAATCCTCCATGGATTTGTAATAAAAAAAAAGACGTGCTCCCGAATTTGTGTGCTACACAGCATTTTTTTAACTTGCAGATTACTGTTGTTGTAGCTAGGTGCCATCGAGTCAGTTCCAACTCATAGCAACCCAGTGAACAACAGAACAAAACACTGCCCAGTCTTACACCATGTCCACAATTGCCACAAAAGCCCACCGTGTCAATCCATCTCCTTGGGGGGTCTGCCTCTTTTTCGTGACCATTCACTCTACCAAACATAATGTCCTTTCCTGGCGGCTGATTCCTCCTGACAACATGTCCAAAGACACGGTCTTGCTACCTTTGCTCCCAAGGAGCACTCAGGTTGTACTTCTTCCAGAACAGATCTGTTTGTTCTTTTGGCAGCCCATGGTACAATCACACATTCTGTCTTCTTCATCAATACCACAATTCAAAGGCTTCAATGCTTCCAGCTTTCACATGCATATGATACAACTGAAAATACCATGACTTGGGTCAGGTGTACCGTAGTCTTCAAGGTGACAACCTTATTTTTCAATACTTTAAAGAAATCTTTTACAGCAGATTTTCCCAGTGACATGTGTCTTTTGATTTCTTGTCTGCTCCTCCCATGGGTGTTGATTGCAGAACCAAGTAAAATGAAATCTTTGACAACCTCAGTCTTTACTTTGTTTCTCAGACGGTTGCCTACTGCTCTAGTTGTGAGGATTTTTGTTTTCCTGATGTTGCGGTACAATCCATACTGAAGGCTGTGGTCCTTGATCTTCATCACTAAGTGATTCAAACCATCGTCACTTCTAGCAAGCAAGGATGTATCATCGGCATAACATAGGTTTTTGATGAGCCTTCCTCCAACCCTGATGCATCATTTTTCTTCATATAGTCTAGATTCTTTGACGATTTGCTTGGCACACATATTGAAAAGGTATGATGAAAAGATAGAACCCTGAAGCACACCTTTCCTGACTTTAAACCATGTAGTGTCCCCTTGTTCTGTTCACTTGACTGCCTCTTGATCTATGTACAGATCTTTAAAAGCACAATTAAGTGTTCTGGAATTCACATTCTTCACAGTGTTAGCCATAATTTGTTACGATCCACACAGTCAAATGCTTCTGCATAGACCTGGAAGTCTACTTCTGAAAAAAATTAGCCCAGTGAAAACTTTCTGAGTGCTGACTCTAGATTATCTATGTTTGAATCACTTGGAATTCCTCCTAAGAAATGCCAATTCAAGTGACACAATTTATTAAAGAATCTGAATTTTTTGGGGTATGACTGGGAGATTTTGTTTTTTAAAAAAATAACTTGCCTTGATACTTCCCATGCTAGTCTTAGCTTAAGAGTCTCTACCTTAGATGATACAGTAGAATCTCTGTTCTTTTGATTTAGTTTAGAGTTGACTTCCAGTAATGGCTTACAGAGTGTTCAGTATAAACCTTATCAAAATCAATTGCATCCATTTTTAATTTGTGTGCTAATGTCAGTTGGAAGTGAGGAATAATGTATTGCCTAATGTGAGATATTTTAGTTATGATATAGTAGGAATACACCAAGATACTTCTTGATATTCATTTCTTGATCTCATAGATTTTTTTTTTTTAATAAGAAATGATAATCAACCTAAGTCAGTTGGCTCACACAATGGCAAGAACACTGGTGAAGTGCCAGGGACCTGGAAAATGAAAAAGAATATAATAACCCAGCAGAATATTCCATTTAATCAAGTTCAGCATCTGTGGTGACACAGAGCCTTCTTGAGAAAAAAAACACTTTAAAGCAGTCTCATCCTAAGTATTGCTGTGAATTACACACACACACACACACACACACACAGAGAGAATAGACTGTAAGACTGATAAAGGAGCAAAGCACACAAAGAAACAAAGTTTGTGGCAGTTGTGTACAAAGAATATAGAGATAAATACTACGTATTTTACGGCAAAGTGTTTGAAGGTCACTAAAAACACTAATTATTGTTTCAATAGTGAAGATGCATTTTTTATAACCAGAGTACCAGGACATCACTACATTCTTGCAAGAATTAATGGATTTCAAATAGGCGTCCACCACAAATGGCAGCACAGACAACTGAGTGAACTTTCCGCAATATCTTTATTTATTTAGTGCATCAATTACCATAATCACACATCATATTTTGAAAATCTGCATAAAGATAAGCTACATCTATTCCACTCAGGTTTGTGCAGCATGATTTTCATACTAAATGTTTCAAAAAAGATACATCATATATTGAAATTTTTATTATACGGTTTTCATATCAATAGAGCAGGTGATAGGATTAACAAAGACGTAATAGTCAGTCTGCATGTTGACTGACGATATTAATATTTACACTAAAAGTCTAATTCCAAAAGATAATATGAAATGAAGTTGGAAGGAAGGCAAATGATAACAGGGATTGGAAAGTATATTTGTCTCAGGGAACTTATCAGAGAATGGAACTCTAAGCACACATTAAGCAGAGTACGGTTCACTGTGGAAAATTAATGATGAGTAGCATTTATGAGCCAGCCAAGGCAAGTGAGCGAACAGGAAAATAACTCAAGACACTGACAGGTAACAAAATAGCGATAAGACTGGATACAGAACCTTTGGTGTGAATTTAGGAAATTAAAATCAGCACAAGAATATTTTCTTTGTTATTTATTTGCTAACCATTTTTACATGCCTATAATATAGATCATAATACTTTCTCTTTGGGCAAAAGAAAATTATCTTCCTGGAGAGTTTCCCTAGAGCCCAATGTTATGACAAATCCTTCAGAAAATTAGACCATAGAAGATATATTATCTCAAATACAATTCTAAATTTGTCGGTATAAGTATAAATAGCTAATGATGTTAACAAAATTATACCCTCAAGTTATCACCAACTGACCTGGAGCATCAACAAGAAAGAGCCTGCAGTTCTCTGATGTCAAGGAAGGTTAGCAACATCGTTCTGACTCTTGATTTGGGTTGACAGAACTGTTTGGGTGCAGAGAACTGACTGAGTTCCGTTGTGCAATTCGACACTTTGTTTCGGGGTCCTACTGGTGCAACCAAGTTTAATCACCAGTGATAACATGGCCCAAAACATCATCTTACCTCTGCCCAGGGACTTGGCAAGCCTCGACTCTCCTTTGCTTCTGGTCATCAGTAAGCTCCTTTGGGACCATTCTGCACACACCTTTCTCGGGCCAAGATTTTCAGTTAAAATTTTCCTGTTTCTCTGTCAATGTTTCCTTGGTCTGCTATAGTTCTCACAGTATATACTGTATTGCTCTTGCATCAGACTTGAAATGGATCTTTACACATTATTCATACTGTTATCATATTTCTGTTTGGTGAGTTGGCACAAGATGGTATTATGTTGAGGGCACTACACAATGGCCACAAGAACAGACTCAAAGATGCCAACCATCACGACTATGGTGCAGGATTGGACAACATGTTGTTACGCTGCACAGAAGGTAACGAGGGGCTGGAGCTGACTTTATAGCACCTAACAACAACATATAGTTCATACTTATCGGGAGCAGTTCACGTGCCTAGCTGGGCAACAGAACCAGACATGCCCCTAGTTTCAGGCTATTCTTGATTCAACTAAGTATATATTTTTATTTATTCATTACATATGCACATTAATTCTGTTTTCTTTTGCTTATTTACTTATTATTTTATATCTGTAGGTATGTTTTGCTTTGTCTATTTTATATATTTTATTTATTTCATGTATATGAAGCCCTCATAGTACAGTGGTTAAGAGCTCAGCTTCTAACAAAATGTTAGCAGATCAAATTCATCAGCTGCTCCTTGGAAACCCTATGGGGGAGTTCTACACTGTCCTACAGAGTTGCTATGAATCAGAATCTGTTCTAAGCAATGGGATTGGAATGTATGCCTAAATATACAGTATTACATATATCAATTATTTTATTAAAAAGCAACAGTAACAAAAATAAGACATAGATAGAAATATACTTGTAACTGGAAAAACTTATAGGTTGAATGTTTTCACAGCTTTTGTTTTTAAAACATTACATTGTAATAGCCTTTACTCAGAGCAAAAAGAAAGTGTTTAAATTTATAAACTTAAATACAAAACTCAAAGCGAATTACAGATATTTAGCAATATAAGTTAATATAGAAAACATAATTTAGAAATCTTTTAAGAGAAACTTTCTCCAAGTCTACATGTTTGAAGTTATTTTAATAATGTATGTTTTGTGTTGATTTATTACCTAGCACATAGAACCTCAACTTGGAGGGGGGAGGCATGGAGGACACATCTTAAGACTCAGTTTAGATATAAACATGTAAATTATTCTTGTAAAAACTCAAACAGCCTATCATATAGCCAAAACTATCAGTGACAGCTGCACATTGTGATCACTGAAACTCAAATTACTTGTCAATACTTCTGAGGTTTCTGGTGTGAAATAATCTCAGTAACTGCATGTTTTTCATTAGGTTTATCTTCTTAGATGTTTTATCTATATCTGGACTTCCTTGAGATACAAAAATTATATGGGGGCTATCTGATAAAAGTACACAGAATACAGAACTTTTTATGATTGGAAATGTCATTTTAAAAGAGAAACTACCTTTTGAAAAAAAAAAATCTCCAAATGTAGGAACCATAACTTTCCTTTTCCTTTATTGTAGTAGCACTAAAGGCAGATTCGAATATATTTAAGACTAATTAAAAAATTCTGAGATAGGACAGAGAAAATAACTACTGTGTTCTTTAATTAAAATTTCTTTAAATTAAGAAAAAAAGCACACAAAAAAGCATTAGTATCACTACATGGAGGAGACAACCCGAGACGGCAGCTTAGCCACACACACCAGGCCTTCCGCCTACAGCAAGGAACCAAGAAAACTAAGTGAATCAGACCTAGGTGATTATCTGGGAACTCAGAAAAGCAAACAGAAGGATGATAAAATAGATAGAACAAGGAAGGGAAAGAGACACTGAATGGAAAAAGCAATTGAGGAGATTATGGACTACAGGCACCCTTCCAGCCATTCCAGAGCAGCATGTCCATCCTGGGATAAAGCAAGCAGGGTTCCTGTGTGAGGGGCACAGGAAGGCAACTTTGTGGAACCTCAAAAAGAGAAAGAGATACTGTAGAGGCAAACGCAGAGTGAAACAAACATGTTAAAAAGAACATGAGCTGGAATCCAGGAGGGAAAATACAGAAAGCAGGTGACAGCTCCAGGGATCCAGATGACCAGAGAGCATGGAGGGCTCCGGAAAACAGACACAGAGCTGCTCACCAGCTGTACTTCCCTAATCATCGGGGCAGGTGGCACTAGGGTGGCGGGGGCTACAGATCTCTGACTTAACTCTGGCTCCCCTTTCTTCACATTTGGTTGCTGTGAATCCTGATCACTGGTTGGACTCTGTGGGGAATGCCCCAGTGCACACAGTGGAGAATGAGGACCACATGCCCTGCTACCCCCAGCTACCCATGCTACACAAGTTTGCACCCTTGGACCTGCAGCCAGAAGCTTGTGTTTGCCTTGCCCATCCCAACACTGTCCAGCACATCTGGTGATCAGAAGCGTATGCACCTGCACCATCAGATCTGTGACCAGATACTCATGCCTGATCCATCCACTTCTGTGTATGAGACTTCACCTGCCCATTCCCCTCCACTGTCCCTGCCATCTTGCTGGCCTGGCAACCAGTGGTGCTAGTTTCCATGCTCCCTACCTGGTGACTGATGAGTCATGCACCCTCACCCCAATCCCCTGGCAAGCAGGCATGAGGATAGATGGTGCCTATCTCTATATCCTGAGAAAATGCTTCTTGCACCTTTATCCCAGTGACTGGCCAGACAGACACACCACCTCACCAACAACTCCAGCTGTATCCTGACAGCTGCCATCAGCACCTCTGAAAAATGCTGAGCAAAAGATCTTCTTGTCCTCATTCAACATCTGCCCAGCTGACACATCACACAGCACACACCCAAACAGCTCCTGCACGCAGTCTACACTAGCACTGAAGCTCCTCGATATGCCATCACCTACTGAGATGTCAATTTGTGAACACAGTGGAGCTACCCCATCCACTTGTACAGCACTCCCTCAAAACAGATTGGGAGACATCCTGCCTTGACCTCCAGAAAACCTACTAACTGCTAGCACTAACTTGGAGGAGCCCCATGGTTCCATAAGACCTATAGAGGAACTATGATTACCCAACACCTGTCACCTAACATCAGGGACAGAACCTTCTCTCTACCTCCTCTCAATCCAGTAAGGGAAGATACATGAGCCTAGCCACAGATAACTCATATGAGTGAGATCTAGCACACACACTAATGAGAGAAAATAACATCCAGCTAACACACAACACCAAAGTCACACGTAGACAAGAACCACAAAAGAATAATTAAATAACGCAAAGAGAGACATTATAAAGGAGAAGAAATAAAGCTCCAGATACATCAAAACGAAACAAAACAAAAAATCAGCACAAAGCAAACATACCTACAATCAGTAAAGAAATACATTAGTAAACAAATTAATGTCTTACTTACTGAGACACAGCAGACAGTAGCAAATAATACGAAGAAATTGGATAAGAAGACTCAAGAAAGTAAGTAAAATAAAGGTGTAGAAAGCCTTCCTGAGGAAGAAATGAAATTCAAAAGATTCAAAAAGATGAATTTCAGAGTAGCCACAAAGAAAAATTAAAAATCTACTTACCAATATAGAATCCTCAAAGAGATCACGGAAAACACAAACAAAACCATAGAGGAGTTCAGAAAAACAGTAGAGGAATAAAATGACAAAATAAATAGGCAATTACAAACCATACAAAAACAATACTCGAAATCCATAAGACTGACAATATCATAAACAGATAGATCAATGGGCACATAAGTAGAACTGAATCAAGGGACAAAAGAATCAGGAAAATAGAGAATAAATCCATTGATACCAACTTGTTTTAGGAAGAATCAGAAAAAAGGAATGAAGAAAAATGAAGAAAGTCTAAGAGTCTTATGGGGCACTATCAAGAAGGAACACTTTATGCATAACAGGAATTTCAGGCGACGAGAAGGAAAAAAAAAGTACAGAGAGAACTTTTAAATATTTATTGGAAGAAAACAATTCTAACATCACAAAAAAAGTAGAGAATTTTTAAATGTTTACTGGCAGAAAACAATTCTAAGAAATCACATACACAAAAAAATCCAAAACAAAACAAGGTGTCCATCCCAGAAACTCAACAAATCCCATTTGGGACAGACTTCAAAAGAAAGTCACCAAGGCATATCATAATCAAACTTTCTAAAACCAAACACAAAGAAAGAATTCTGAAAATAGGTCATGAAAAGCAAAACACTAGCTAACAACAGTACCAATAAAACTAAGCACTGATTTCTTGGTAGAAACCATGCAGACATGAGAGCAATCTGATTACACAGAAAAGAATTGTCAAATGAGACTCATATATTCAACAAAATCACCTTTCTGATATGAGGGCAAAGCTAGGACAGTCCTGAAAAAAAACAGAAATTAAAGAAATTTGTAAAAAAAAAAAAAAAAAGAAAAGAAAAGTCTTACAAGAAACATGAATGGACATCCTTCAGACACAGAACCAATGACATCAGACAACAACCTTAAACTAAGATACATGACACTATCACCCAGAAACCAACTCAGATAAAAGATTATCAAAGGTAAAGTAAAGCTGTAACCCTGAAAACAGAGAACCTAAGATGTCAGTCTGGGAAGAACTTACAAACAAAACAACTTAAAAACAAAAAAGGGAAAAAAATGCAGCTATAGAACTTCTATATGGAGAAGACAAGGTGATACCAAGATATAACAGGCTGTCTTAAACTCATAAAGATAAATTTCAGAGTAGCCACAAAGAAAATTTAAAAATCTACTTACCAAAATAAAGAAGTAAATCAAACCTCAGCAAACACAAAATCAACAAAAATAAAGCATGCAGGAAGAAAATCCATAAACAAAAAGAATTCAACATACAAAATTAAATGAAACAAAGAAATTGTTAAAATCACACACACACACACAAATATGGCTGCAGTAAATCCATAGCTATTGGTAATCACACTGAATGTAAATGATTTAAATGCGCCAGTCAAGACACAAAGAATGGCAGAATGGATTTTAAAGAAAAAGAAAAAAAAATCAGTGTGTTGCTTACAAGAGATACACCTTGATATAAATAGGTTAAAAATCAAAGGACAGAAAAAATTGTATCAGGAAAACAGTAACTAAAAGAGAGCAGAAGTGGCAATATTAATAAATAAACTTTAACTCAAAAGCCATTATAAGAGACAAAGAAGGATAGTGTATAATGATTAATGAGTTAATCCACTAAGAGGGCTATAAGCACAATAAATATTTGTGCATCTCCAAAATACATAAAATGAGTTCTAATGGAATTGAAACAAGAAATAGTTCTAAAATAATGGTGTGTGTCACTGATAGAATTGTATCCCTGTAACCCCAAAATATGTGTATCCATGTGGCTAGCCCTTGATTCCCTGTATTGCGTAATTATCCACGATTTTGCCATTTGATGTGCTATTCTTACGTATCAATCCTGTCTCTGTGATGCTCATGAGACAGATTAGCAGCAGTTACGTTAACGAGAGAGGACTCAATTAACAAGTCTTGATTGTGCTTTGAGCAGGTCACTTTAGAAATATGAGAGAAGCAAAGGGAGAGACAGAGGGGCCTCATACCACCAAGAAAGCGGGGCCAGTAGTAGGGCACATTCTTTGGACCTGGATTCCTTGCATCTGAGAAGCTCCTAGATGAGGGCAAGACTGATGACAATGACCCTCCTCCAGAGTTCACAGAGTGAAGGCCTTTCTCAGGAGCTCATATCATGAATTCAGACTTCTGGCTAACCAGCCTATAAGAAGATAAATTTCTGTTTGTTGAAGCCCAACCTGTGACATTTCTCTTACAGCAGCACTATATAACTAAGACAGTAGAAGACCTTAACTAATTACTTTCAATGACAGAACAACTAGAAATTTAGCTAAGATACAGAAGATATAAATAAAACAATCAACTGACTGAACTGCATAGTAGCTACAGAACACAACACCCAACATACATAGGCTTCTCCAACACACATGGATCATTCTCCAGCATAGATCATATTTTAGGACACCATGTCAGCCATAATAGATTTTAAAAAGCACTGAAATGATAAAAGCGTCTTCTATGATCAGAACACTGTAAAACTAGAAATCATAAACAGAAAGAACAATGAAAATAAATACTTGGATACTGAATTATATCTTAAATACTATCAGGTTATAAAAGAACTTCAAAATGAAATTTAAAAATTCTTGGAATCAAAATTTTTGAGGACAGAAAAAGCAGTCCTCAGAGGACAGTTTACGGCGATTAAACATAAATATCGATAGAAAGAACAAGGTAAGATGGGGAAATTAAGTGCATATAAATTGGAAAGGAAGAAGTAAAACTAATCTTATTCAAAAATGACATGATTCTATACATGGAAAATCCCAGAGACTCCACAAAAAAACCCACTGGAACTAACAGAAGGATTCAGAAAATTGGCAGGGTACAAGATTAACACACAGAAATCAGTTGGGTTTCTCTAGGCTAACAAAGAGAACATTGAAAAACAAATCAAGAAAACAATACCATTCATAATATACCCCCAAAGGATAATATACCTAGGAATCAACCTAATCAAGGACATAAGACTTACAGAAGGAAAAGTATAAAATACCACTGCAAGAAACTGAGACCTATATATATAGAAACACATTTCATGCTCATGGTTTGGAAGACTTAACATTGTGGAAATGTCAATATACCAAAAAAGTCATCATAGAGATAATGCAATCCAGACCCAAATCCTAATAGCCTTCTTTAATAAAACGGAAAAACTGATCTCTAACTTTATATAGAAAGGAAGGAGTCCCTGAATAAGTAAAGCAATTATGAAGAAGAATAAAGTAGGAGGTTTCATGTTTCCTAATCTCAAAACTTCCTATACAACAAACAATAACACATGAGGAATATGTTTTTTTAGTTAAATAAACTATAAGATTGAACTATACTTAGGGCAGCGTCATGCCCAAAAACGAAGATGAGAAGATAGGCATGAACAGGAAAACTGAAAGAACAGATATAAAGAACCCAGGATGGAAAAGTAAAGAGAGAGTATGCTGACACATTACAGGGCTCACAATCCATGTCATGACATAATTTGTATATTAATTTTGAATGAAAAACTAATTTGTGCTCTAAACTCTCACCTAAAACACAATGAAATTAAAAAAAAAAAATGATGCTGGCATGGTAATCAAAACAGCTTGGTACTAGTTCAATGACAAATACATGGCCCTTGAAACTATCACCATGAGATACCCTTTGAACTTGGAATTGAATTTATTTTTTCAGATTACCTTTCACTCAAGAATGTATCGGATTGTGAAACAAGTAGTATCACCTGCAAATGGTGGGGTCCCTTAAGCAATGAATCATATGAGTCCAGAGAGTCAGCTGCACCCCAAAACAAAGGTAAGAGACAAGGAGGGGAAGGGAAGCTAGATCAATGGAAACAGGAAAACAGAATGGAAATAACAAGAATGTTGATACACTGTAAAAACTAAGCAATGGCATGGAACAATGTGTATAAAAATTGTTCAAGGGTAACCTCATCTGCTGTGTAAATGTTCACCTGAAACACAATAAAATACTACTTAAAAACTTGTATCACTACCCCACAAACATTTTAGATAATGTTTTATTCTTCCAAGAAAATGTCTCTTTTAAAGGAGTTTTCTACTGCTTCCTTTGAAGAAACCTCAGAGAGTATGAATTAAAGTTAGGCTTCATATGACACATTTGTTGTAAATATTCTACTTTGAACTAGTAGTCCACTTTTTAATGGTGATAATTAGTAAGTAACAAGCTACTGAACTACAGATAAGATAAAGGTTTACTTATAATTTTAAATGTTAATTTATAAAATTAGAAGTTGTATTTCATCTAAATATAGCATTTATGTCATGGTAGATAATGTTTAATCGTGATATGAAAACGTACTGAATTAGAATATAAAAATAGCATGTCTATTTTTATATTGAGAGGTACTTTTTGAACAAAACACAAACTCCAAACCACAGGACCAAAAATCTGCCTAATGTAATGTTTTCATCATATTAACCACATAAATACTATATCAGTATCTCAAAAAAAATCAGTTCACAGGCAAAAAAATCTGAGTTTTTCGAACTTGTTCAAGCACAATAGTTTCAATGATTCATCAAATAACTACTCTGTGATTTTTATTTTATCAGAGGAAACATGTATTTAACCTAAAAAAGCTCAAAAACTGTACGAGAAAACTCATGTACAGCATATTTACAATTCTTTAATACATGATTTCACTGGAAAATGCAACATATTTGTTGTAAATATCTACTTTGACACAATATTCCGTTTTTTAACTGTGATAACAATCAATACATAAGAATCCACTGAACTACAAAACTGACAAGTATTTACTTGCAATTTTCAGTGTTAATTTATGTAATTAAAAGCTGAGTTTCATCTAAATGTAGAATTTATGCTACGGCAGATAATGTTTAATTAGGATAAGAAAATTCTGACACAATACGTAATTAATGAACTTTCCATTTCAAAGTTTCTCTTACCTGTTTCTTAAAAATATGTTTAAAGAGTTAGATCACTCAATTTTGACTTTTTATGTCTTCTGAATAAAAGTGACAAAATGCCTTATGTAATTTTATTATTTTCTTTAAAAAATATAATTCAGCTAAAGCTTTTTTTGTATATAATCTAATCATGAAGTAATACTTTCTGTTCCTTTCTATGTTTTATACATGTTGTTGTTGTTAGGTGCCGTCAAGTTGGTTCTGACTCACAGCGACCCTATGAACAACAGAACAACACACTGCCCAGTCTTGCGCCATGTCCCTCCATCTCGTCGAGGGTCTTCCTCTTTTGGCCACTCTACCAAGCATGATGTCCTTCACCAGGACTGATCTTTCCTGACAACATGTCCAAAGTATGTAAGATGCAGTCTTGACATCTTTGCTTCCAAGGAGCACTCTGGTTGTACTTCTTCCAGAACAGATCTGTGGGTTCTTTTGGCGGTCCATTGTACACTCAGTATTCTTCTCCAACACCACAATTCAAAGGCATCAATTCTTCTTTCGTTGCCTTTGTTCATAGTTCAGCTTTCACATGCATATGATGCAACTGAAAATACCATGGCTTGCGTCAGGTGTATTTTAATCTTCAAGGTGACATTCTTACTTCTGAATACTCTGAAGAGTCCTTTGCAGCAGATTTTCCCAATGCAACGAATCTTTTGATTTCTTGACTGCTGCTTCCAAGGGCATTGATTGTAGAACCAAGTGAAATGAAATCCTTGACAATGTCAATCCTTTCTCTATTATGTTTTATACATAGTAGAATAAAATCATTTTTTCACAACTACTCACATATAAACTTGTACTCTGCCCAAATACATATTTTTGAAAAAAAAAAAATAATAACCCTGACATTGTAGTGTTACACTTAACTGTGATTTTTTTAAAAAACACAAGACTAGAGATTAGGAATTTTCATTTAATGATTTGTTTAAATTATTATTGAAACCCATCCAAATCTGGTTATAGTTCCATTCATTCTTCAAATCATTTGTACACATTGAGAACTACAAAATGGATCATCTCTGTATATTATATTTTAAATCTATTTATATAAATATAAATATCTATTTATATAAATACAAATATCTATGTGTATCTATAAAATCTAAACATATTTAAATCTGCAAGCTTCTCTAAAAGAGAGATATTGCATAATTTTATGTAGTATCACTTCCTCATAAATTTGACAGCTTCCTCTAGATATTTAAAGGCAATTTAATGACTTGCTTGTGAAGGAGAAACAATTTTTTTTTTTAACATTACAGAGAAAAGTATTTCAGTCAGAGAAGGGCCTACAGCACCACAAAGGGTTAAACAGGCTCACAATACAGATGGAAATGAATACAGGCCCTCTGAACATCTTTTATGCCCTGATAAGTATTGATCCGTGTCTGTTTTTGAAGATGTGTACTGCCTGCAGTCTCAATGATGGGGGGTGGGAGAAGCGTGGACAGGGACACCTTCAAGAGCAGCTGATAGACCAAGGTTGTGGATTTGTTGTCTGCACAGAAAACATTTAATTAACATCATATGCAATTACAAATCTCATTCTGTGCTGATGAAGAGATGAGCTATCAGGAGGAAAAGGGGTCCCCTCCTAGCTGAAAGCAGCGTGGAATAAATATTCTGCAGCTCCAAAACAGGGGACCATGGGCTCCTCTGCTGGCTAGTGCTAGAGAGGAAGTTATCTCCCCCAGACTTCAAAGGTAAGCCTGAGAAAGGAATATAGGGTATGAGAAGGCATATACAGAAGGAAGAAGAAATTGAGCTAAGCCATTCATCATGACTTGGTTCAAATGCGTCAAGATGCAGGTAGATTCCTGAACACAAGTCCCTCACCAGGACTTTATATTTCATAGCTAATAAAATGCATTTTCTGAAAGGTTGGAAGAACCTCTCGATAATCCTAGAGTATTAACAGAAAAAAGTATGTATCAATAAGGTACTTCTGTGCACAAAATGATGAACATTAGATCCTGTTATTACTTCAAATTTATTTGAAAAACTTCTTTCCACGGAATCTCAAACGCTCAGTTATTATAATAAAACATTTTCTTAAGCAGAATTCTCTAGTGAAGAAAATAAAATGGAATCCACATGCTTCAAAAATGTCAAACATTGGAAAGAAAAAGTCTGGCAGCCTGATTTGTAGTTTTGAACCACGCTGCTTTCATGAATTAGAAGGGTGCTCCTTATGGAAAACCTGATTCACCCCTTATTTGACAGCTTCTTTGCAAAGGTATAGGAAATAACTGTGAAAAATCTGATACCCTCTCAGTTTATCCAACAACATACTTCCACAAGTGTTTTATGTATGATCTCTGTATTTGTAAGTCCCTGAGCATAGTCTCAAACATAAGAAACACAATTAAAAGTCAAAGTTGGTTCATGACATCTTCTGACAACCATTATTTAAAATTAAGATAATAAGCAAATAAAAGGCAATATTCTTGTGGTGTAATTACATTAAGTGACTACCCCATAGGCTGAACTTGGCATAATGAAAACCCTTCTTTCCCTTCAGAAATTGTCCATTAATGGATTATTCTTGCTTCTTTCAACAAAAATTAAATCTTAGTAAGAAATAATAACATTTTCCCCCAGGGAAACAGCAATGGTGTCCTTGTAGCCTCTAAGCTCATTGCTGAATAATAAGTTCACTGTAGGAATTTGACAATAATAACAACTAAAAGTGATCTGATTATTTTTAAAGCACTAACAAAGCCGAAAAATCTTCATCTTCTTTTCTTTGGGTGTAAATACCTTTTATGCAGTTATTCATTAGTCAAAAGAGTACCAATACACTAGCAATTCTGTAGACATTCTAGGAATCAAACCAGAAGTTAAAATCACAAAATATTTACTCTTCTCTCAGGAATTACACTTTTGGAATTTGTCTTAAGAATCACTCAGTGCTAAAAAAGTCATTCCGAGGTGTAGATTTATATTAATAAACTAGATATTGAAAGCTACTCAACAGCTTATGGGGGTGTCTACATTACCCACCATCATGGCTCTGATCAGTTGTGCCAGATGTCACTTTGATCGGACAGTGGCAGTCTCTATTTTACAGAAAATGCTTTGTAGAATCAGTAGTCACCTATTTTGTGAATGCTTTACTATTACATAATAGAAAAACCCAAAACAGATCCTATACTTACAGGCATTAAAAAATCTGTTCATGTACACCTTTGCCAAGAAGCTAATGGTTAGTTTTGCTCTCAATTAAAACTCAACTTAAGAAAATTTTTATTTTCTAAATCCTAAGAGAGGAAGGAAAAGGTTGCTTAGCAAATTAGTCAGATCTGTCCTGAACTTGCAATGGTTGGCTTTGTTCTCACACTTCACTAATGAAAATCTAAAGATGAACTTAAGGCATGAATAAATTTTAATGCTGAAAAATTGTCTAAAGGTGAATACAAGAGAAATTGGATAGTAATAATTACAAATTACCTTTTAAATCCAATAATGTATTATTATAAAAAAAATTGGGTCTTTATTTGTTTATGAAATAAAAGAGCAATTACACAAAAAGACCACAGAGTGTAAAGCAGCAGAATTCAATACAGATTTCAGAGTTAAACATACAGACAAACAATTATGCTGAAAAGATACAATAAGCCGAGTCCTCTTCTTGTGAGCTCAGTGCATATAGTTGGATCACACAGTCGTCATGACTCTCAGTTTATGAGTCTGAGAATGAGCTATAATTATATTCAACAGTCCTCGGATCTGACTCGACGGCACTTGGCTTGGCTTACCATACAGGCTTACATTAAAGAAGGAAAAGATACACTGTCATGTAGGACCATAAATTAGTCATTCCAGCAGGTAACTCACTTAGAAGTCATTTGCGATAGCAATAGGACTTGTTTACAAACACTCATATTCTTCTCTTCTCCCAGGTACGAAGTAGTGATGTACTTTCTAGTCTTTTTTTAATTAGGTGTGCCCATGTTGACCTGTGTCAGCCAATGAAATGTGAACAAACATGGCATAGAGCACGCCCAGGCTAGGGCCATTTACTAAGTGAGGCAGTGGAGGTTCAGCGGTAGAAGTCTCACGTTCCTCTTGAGGAGACCCAGTTCTCATTCCCTGCTAATGCTAACATAGCCCACGTGCAGCCGCCACCAATAAGTCATTTGTATGTTTTGTGTTGAGAAGTTTTCTGCAGATCTTCCAGATCAAGACAGAGTCGGAAGAACAGCCTGGCAATCTACTTCCAAAATCTGCCAATAAAAACCCTCCTGCAGCTCACAGTGGTCCGATCTGTAACCAGTACTGAAGATGGCCCAGAACTGGGCAGCGTTTCGCTCCACTGTGCGGTGGGAGTCACGATAAATCATGAGGTGACTCAAAAGTCGCTAATAACAAGTCATTTCAGGTTGTCCCTTTCTCTGCCACATGTGTCAGGGTAGTGCCTTCAACAGCCTGGGCCCTGAGTAATTAAAATAAGCAAAAATTCTTTTGCATGACTAAAAAGTAAAACTTTTGTTGAGATAAACCAGTAAAATGAAGCAATGGTTTAAGCCTGCAGAATAACTGAGAGTATGCCCACTGACAAAATATATGCACTCCAAGTGGTCAAAACTGTATAGGATATATTTATCCTACTGCCATCGAGTCAGGATATACTCATATGGCAAAAATAAACATAAATCTCTTCTTGACTACAAGTTGCCTCTTAGACACTGACTATGACGATGTCTTCATCTCAATGATTCCCCATTTTTGCAACCTCCAATTCTATCAATGCCAATTTTCTAATTTTTTTATTGTTATCCACTCACTTTCATAAGAAGAAAATCAAATTAAGTACAAAAATATCTCTACGTAGACAAAAATGGCAACATTGCCAAAACATAATTGTTGCCATGAAACAGGACTATGCTACAATTATACGGTATTTTCATTCATGAACTGATGTTTGCAGGAGTGGATCTGACGAGAAAAGGAAGTCTGGGGATGTTAGTGTAACAAGCTCTGAAGTTCTTGTTCAAAACACAAGCAGATGGTAGTCAAAGGACCGTGTTTTGCAAACTGTGACATATCATATGAAGTAGAAATTGGAGAGAACGGTATCCATGCTTGATAAATCAATGCAACCACAGCACATTCTATCTGGTTTCCTTAACTACTGAAATCATCAAAGCAATCTATCATCCATTTAGTTCAGACACCATGTCATTGACAATATGTGTGGAATACTACATATGGTGCTATTGAGAATATGATCTTGACAGTTAAGAAAACTTGAAGTTCCAGAGCTAAGTTTAAAGACTTTACCTGTGCTTCCAAAACTTGCAACTAAACAAAAACACAAGGAAAATCTAGGTTGGCTGCTAGATGTCATATCAGATAGACAAAGGGAGTGACACAACATCTATTCGAGGGAACTATGTGAAGATCCAAACCAAATTCACTGCTGTCGAGTTGATTCTGACTCACGGTGACCATACCAAACAGAGGAGAACTGCCCCACAGGTTTTTCGAGGAGCAGGTGGTAGATTCGAACTGTTGATCTTCTGGTTAGCAGCCAAAGTCTTAGAACCACTGTGTCACCAAGACTCCCAAACTGTGTGAATTTCATGAATGAAAATGTACATCCTGATGTCAATCTTTCCATCTCAAGACTTCAGTGACATCCTTATGACTCATGTATTTCTACTTCATCCCTCCACTCAGAACTTAAGACTCACATACCCACTGACACAGCTTAAAAAGAGTACTGAAAATTACATGTTCATAAACAATATATCAAAAAAAAAACATTAGTATTATAGCCTCAGAGGTCAACTACTTAGTGGTATATTTACGCAGCCATTATTAATCAAATCAGAATAATTTGTGCTATATAATAGTTACAGCTTATCTTATCTCTTAAAACTCTTTGAGTTTCAAAACCCAAACCACTGTTTACATTAATCTTCACAGACATAGGGGCATTCAGCCTCAGTGCATCTCCAGGCATAACTGTGAATAAGTCACCTGATACTCTGTGCTTCACTTTATCAATGATAAAACACAGCTGAGACTAAGACACTTCTAAAGTCACACGTACAGTTGTCATTCCTACGGTATTCCACTAACATGCAACTTCTAGGGCACCCACAAGCTAGCAAGCTAAACAAAAAGTCCTCACATTGATCCTTCCCAAGAGATCTCACACACACACACACATACACACACGGTACCATTGAGTAAATTTTAAGAGATCAAAAGCCCCTGCTTATTTTAATCTTTTCAAAACGATTATCAACAGACTCTGGTTAATGCCTGCCATGTGTCAGGAAATGGTCTCAATATGAAGAAGTCATAATCAAATATAATTAGATTTGGGGGAGTGGGAATACTGAGTAGAAAATAAATTGAGAAGAGATAAACTTAGGACCAGGATGTGAAGAAAACTGAATGACACTGTAGAATCTGGGCTTTATCCTCTAAGAAATGCAGAGTCATCAAAAACCTCTGAATGGGTAATTATCATAATCATTCCAAATTCAGGAAGAGCTCTCCTGGCACTATCGTTGGTACACCAGAGAGGAAAGAAGATTGAGAAAACCAAGTCCTTAAAAAGACTAAGAGAAGTGATTGTCATTCTAAAACTAAGTTAATTAATACAGAACTAAACAGAAGTTTGAGATACATGCAAAGATAGAATCAATAGGATTTTGGTGAGTATCTGTTAAGAATGACACAGAGAAAAGAACAGCATGAAACATTAATTTACTAAAAAATTATATATTGAGTACATATTAGAATTTCTGTCTAAGTTACTACCAACCACTATTCAGGAAACAAAACCTGGTGACTTGGTGCTTAAGTGCTATGTCTGCTAACCAAAAGGTCACTGGTTGAAATCCCACAGGTGTTCCTGGGAAACTCTGTGGGGCAGTACATGTCAGAATCAACACGACAGCAGTGGGTTTAGTTTGGGTTTTTATCATCCAAGTAAAGGACTGTAGAAGGTAAAGATTCAAGATTTAAACAAACTGAGCTCATTGCAGGTTTTGGTGCCTTCAGTCCAGCAAATCAGAGCAGTCCTCATGCCAGCGGGAGATATGGAACTCTGGGGAGCTCTCTCTAGCACAGACGTTATGGATTCTATCTCTGGTAGGGAGACAGCGGTTTCTGTACTTCGCATAGAGCCTAGCACACAGCTGATTTTCAATACATGCTTGATGGCTGGCTAGTTGAACACCGAAACTAAAAGCCTGGTGGAGATGTATTTGGGCTTTTATAAGATAGAGCAAACACTGTTAAAAAGAAAAGGAAGGGGAGAAATAATAGTAACTCACCAAACAAGAAAGTCATTCTATTTTACATTTAAGGTGTTAATGCTAAAGGAGTCACAAAGAGACAGAGATGGACATTTGAGGGAGCCAACGCTCAGGATGAAGAAAAAGTGAAAGGAATCAGGACTCCACATGGAGGAACAGCTTTGGGGAAGGACAGGAATGCTAATCACTTCCTTCCAAGAAGGGAGTGGGGCCATATTTTGAAAGGTCAGATTACAAAAAGTCTGAATGCTGGAACACCAAGATCCCTAAATGTTTTCTCTGGCCGTAGTCTAACTCCACTAAAACTGATCTAGCATGTTCCCCAGAGACTTCTTCCTAAACAAGATCTACTCAAACAATTGATTAGCTTCTATTTGATACCTAATGTGGCCTAGACTATAAATCCAAATGGATGACTTAAACTAGACTAACTCCATCTCTTCTTAGAATACAAGATTACAAAAATTTGACTGCCTTATGCTAAACTGATTGAGCTTGGAAACCCTGGTGGCACAGTGTTAGGAACTAAGGCTGCTAACCAAAAGGCCAGTGGTTCGAATCCACTAGACACTCCTTGGAAACTCTGTGGGGCAGTTCTTTTCTGTACTATAGCATGTCTATGAGTTGGAATCGATTTGATGGCAGTGGGTTTGGGTTTTTTGTTTTTGTTTCTGTTGTACGATCTTGAGTATACAAGTATAACAGGGATTATATTTTGCTTTTGAAACACTGCTAAAACATTAAAAGAAGTTGATCGTAACTCTCAGATATTTTCAACCCCAGAATTTTGAAAATGAAATGAAAAATAGACTGTTCATCAGAAATTAACAAACAAGGATTGAGAAAAACAGCAAGGGAGTAAATATTGACAGGTTTGCCTTCTTGAAAGAACCAGTAAACTATACAAATGCTCCATGTGTATAATCAATTGAAAACAAGGAAAAACACATGAAATTAGAAATAATGGAGAGACTATCCAATTTGTCAGGAATAAATTTATAAACATAAGACTATAAAGAGAACCTAGAAGGCAGAGAGACCCATGTGAGTGGATGTCTACATCGACTTGTGACCGGAAAAACCAGACGGTGCCCGGCCACCATCAGTGATAGCCATGATGGAGCTCACAAAGTAGAGTCCTACTGGCAACATTACTATAAATAAGGGGTACACCCTGAGATCTCCACTAACAGAACACAACTGATGGTCCATGGACTTCGGGGTTCCCCTGGGAGCATGGCCCCTGGCCCTAATGCTGCCCCTGTCCATAAATCATAATGAAGGTTGACTTTTGAGAGAGCCATGGATTGGACTTGGTGACACAGAGGGACCATACTGTGTGGGCACTTTATGGTTCTAGGCATCTATAGAAGGTCATCCTGTTGACCTCATACTGGAGGAAGGGGAATGCGGGAAAAGGAGAAGATAGGAGACTGTTGGGAAGATAAGACGTGTATGGAGCAGAGAGGAAGAGTGTGCTGTCACCACGCAGGGAGAGCAGTGGAAGCTGCATATAGGTCAGCATGCAGATTTATATGAGAATGTACATTTTCATTCACTCATAATAGAAAAAAACATTCTAATAAAAGGAGAGGCTTATTAACTCATTGATAAAAAGGATTTTTACAAAATTCAAAGAATCTTTGGTGACACTTCTTTTTACTTCAAGATCTACCTCCAAACTAGATTCTGTGGACAGACTGTTTTATTAGTGAGCTTTCTTTCAAAGTCACAATGCATATATATGTACATATGTATATATACATATGTACATATATACACACACACACACACACATATATCCAGGTACAGTATTGCAAAGGATCCAACATGAATATCACCTTAACAGAAGCAAGAAGATGGCACACAATAAAAAACAATAAAATACAGCAGTTGTTTCACATTTGCAACCATTTTGAAAAATTCCCAATAAAAAAGAATTAAACTCTAGTATGCAATAAAAGAATAAGCTTATATCCAAGAGGATTTTGTCTCAGCTTTGCAAGGATGATGTAATAGTAACAGATCAAGTGGTTAACAGGAAAAAAATAAACCATCCCATCAACAGATCCAAAAGCTACATTTATATATTTAGACACTTAAAAATCTTCAACAGAAATTTCTGATAATCTAATTTAGTTTATTAAGAATAAGATAGGTTCTCAATACGACAAGGAAATAAAGCTAACACAGTCAACAGCATATTTAAACGACAACCTTGAAGGTCATTAGCAATAAAACAGTTCAGATCCGACTTGAGGGCACTTGGCTTTGGCGGAGGCGCAGAAAAAAAAAAAATACACTAATAGCACCTCTAAATTTACAAAACACAGTTAACGTTTATTCAAAATCTTGTAATATCTTAGGGAGCTCTGGTGGTGCAGTGGTTAAGAGCTCAGCTACTAACCAAAAGATAAGTAGTTAGAATCCACCAGCGGCTCCTTGGAAATTATGCGCCATTCTACTTTGTCCTATAGGGACACCGTGAGTCAGAGCTGACTGGATGGTAACAGATCTGTTTTGGGATTCTAATACATGTATTAACTGACTATATTATCATATGATTATATTATTAACAGTATTATTATTAATAATTATAGTATATATTATCACTACTGGTTACATTATTTATATATAATTATATTATTATATAATAATAATTATATTATTAACAGTTTATAATACGTGTATTAACTGACTTAATCTTCAAGAAAACCTCATAGCTTAGCTATGTTTTGCTCACTCCCCTCTGCAGATGAGGAAAGGCAAAGACACAGAGAATGACTATATGAGTAGGAATTCAAATCCTGCAAAATTTAACGAACATGATACTCGAATTAACATTTGTCCAGTTTACCAAGGTATCAATCAAAATATATGCAACACAAAGTTTGATATCATTTTAAAGTATAGTTAATTATGTATCAACTGAAGCCCATTATTTACATTTTTATAGTTTTATTGTTAGGAAATAAAGCATAATTACAGAGAATTCCGTATACATATTCTCCACGAACAATCTTAACTAGACATGGTTTACAAAGCATGTACACTACTAGCAGATGAATTCCAGACATTTCAATCTATTTAATCTTTTAAAGAAAAACAATAAATACTTTTTAAGTTTAAATTCTGTATTTGTATCCCTGGGTGATGATATATATATATATAAAATTTAAATACCGATTCTCACTTAAAAAAATAAAGATGTAAAACTTAGTGAAGAATAGTATTTCAAGTTTCTTGGTGGGATACTTAGAATGATGTGCTAATTACTTGTGGAAACTGTTGTCAGTTGTTAGTTGCCATCCAGCCGATCCTGATTCATGGAGACAATATTGCGACATAATCAGTGATTCTACTTACCAGTTGGATAGAATGCTTGGAATTTCATTTGGACAATTATCTCAGTAAAAATCCTCAAGGTCTGAAAATGAGATTTATTGAGCAGGGTCAATAAAACATATTTTTTGTATCATTTTATAACATGTTCATTCCATTTGGTGTTTGATATATACCTGCTTCAAAGGTCCATGAGGACACACACTTAGGATTTTCATTTAATATAAGTATTGTCTAACCTGGAAAATGTAGTGGCATAGTGGTTAAGAGTTCAGCTGCTAATCAAAAGATCAGCAGTTTGAATCTACCAGGAGCTCCCTGGAAACTCAGTGGGGCTGTTCCACCCTGCCCTGTAGGGTCATGGTTAAGTCAGAATGGAGTCAGTGGCGACAGGTTTGGTTCTCTTTGGACCATCTACTCTCAAGAAGTAGCACATCTTGTTATGCATTCATCCACCACCTTTTGTGCTTCGATCTTCCCCAGCCTGCCCTCCACCGCAGTCCACACTTGCAGGAGCCACACCATGCAGTAAAGAGATAACTGATTCTGAACTCTGACTTGACACTTTCCTAAAAGAAGTCAGGAGATCACACCACATTCTTTTTTTTTCAACAATACTTTTTAAAAACTTTCTGTGGAAAGAGAGATTTTATTATAACATAAGAAAATCTATGTTAAGAGATTTTAAGTCATACAATATAAAAGAAGAGCTAAGACATGTTTAGTAATCACATCACCTGTGAAACACATTGTTAAATAAGGTAGTATTTATAAGAATGTTTACAAGAATATTTCAGACACAATACTGTAATTGCCAAGTACTTTTATACTACTAGAACACTCATCAATCTAAAAATTTTTATTTTAAACAAGTGAGGAAAATGAGACCCAAAGACCGTGAAATGGCTTAGATAAGCTTTTATACTTACGGACAGTGTTAGGTTTGCATAATAAGTCTCAAGACTAGTTCATTCTCTCTCAACACTATTAATTCAAAATATGGAAAATTATTTCTTAATACATATTTCTTAAGGCTCTAACTTCTGTCAGACACTGAATTAGGCATTAGAGAGTCTGTAATATACACAGAACTTTAAGTGTCTGCCTTCATGTTCTTAATTTTAGTGACATTAATTCATTAAAGTACTGAATGTACTATTCCACTCAGATAGATTTTATAGAATAAAATCTGGTTTACAGAAGAAAAATATAAACAAGATTTCAGAATACAGTTCCATTATGAGCCAAGCCTGCTTCCAGTGAAAATTTTTTCTTCAACTTTCAAAATATATTTGGCTCACAAAAGGCTTAGCTAGGTATCTGAATATCTTTGACTTGTTGATGGATATTTTGTGCAAGAGAAGTCTTTCAAAAAGGAAAGACACATAATTGCTTTTTTCCAAGGAGTGTCTCACAAGGACTTTTTTTATGGCTTACTGCTCTGAATCTGTGTTAACTTCTAGGTTCAGTGTGAAGCTTAAAAACATTCTAAGGAGATTAAAAATTCCACAGGTGCAAATAACTAAATAAATTCCACCTGGGAAAGTAAATCCAAGACCTTGGCATTTATTCTGCAAATCATTTCTTAACTACTAGTTCACATTTAGTTTCAGTGGTTTCCTTAGCATTTGCAAAATACAGTGACATCATTTCAAGATTCGGTTTTGAGACCACCGAAACACCTTTCTCACTCCTTTTTAATACCTCCAAACAATAGTGTATAACTAACTACATTCCAGTCTTGAAACATTATTTTAATGACCTTGGAAATACTAATTATTTTAGAATTACTTTCACATGAGGCACTTAAGAGGCTTTTCTGAAGATGAAAGTTTCATTTAACTTCTAGAAAACAAAGAAGTCAAGATAATATGCTAAACACAAGACCAAGTTCTACCTAAAATTACAGTGTTGCCTAAAATTATGACAATCAACAGAAAGATATGTAAACTGTTTACAAGTATAAAGCAGTATCAGTTAGACCTCCTTATGACACTAAAGTTCGCAAATGTGATTACAGTCTCAGTAGCTCTGTTTTAGCACAGTTAATCTTCAGATTCCCCATGGTGTTGTCAGGTGCCTTCATGCTGGCTCCACCTCACAGCTACCCTACGAACCACAGAAGGGACTACTGCCTGGTCCTTCACCTGCCTCACATCTGTCGCTGTGTCTGAGTCCTTTATTGTAGCCACTGTGTCAGCTCATCCCATTGAGGGTCTTCCTCTTTTTTGCTGATGCTCTACTTTATCAAGTATGATGTGCTTCTCCAGGGACCGTCCCTTCTGGTAGCATATCCAAAGTGCATCAGACAAAGTGTTGTCGTCTACACTTTAAAGAACATTTTGGCTATACTACTTCTGAGGCAGATTTGTTCATTCTCACAGCGCATAGTACAAGAGGACCAACAGTTAAGTACACAAATTCATTCTAGAAAAACTGCTACATACTTCCTTGCTGAGTAACACTACAGTCACTTTTGAAGTACTCCCTTGGGAAGCTACGCACCAATGCCAGCACCTAGTCCACCCTTCAAAGGAATTTGGAACACTTCTGGAACGGCCATCAGAACTGCCCTATGACCCTTTATGCCCTGAGTGTCATTAAGATGACTTCAATATTTCCTTTACCTTTGGGTAAAAAAAAAAAAAAAAGTCACTGGGAACCAGATCATGTGAGTAAGGAGGGTGTTCCAATACAGTTATTTGTTTACTGGCTAAAAACTCCCTCACAGACAATGCATGTGAGCTGGTACATTGTCAGGATGCAATAGCCATGAGTTGTTGGTGAAAAGTTCAGGTCTTTTTCATCCAACTTTTTCAGGCAGATTTTTCAGAACTTCCAAATAGTAAACCTGGTTGACTGTCCAGTTGGCACAAAGTTTTGCAATGTTTCCATCACTTCTGCTCATTACTGGCTGCCCTGATCTCTCTTCATCACTGATGCTTTCTCTCCCCTCAGAAAAACGTTTAATCCATTTGCCAAGTTTAACAAGAAATTTTATGTTTTATGTTTGTTCATTGCTCTACAGACATTCTTGGGACGGCACACAAAATCACACCACAACAACAATGAATGTCACTCACCACGATACTGCCACATGTCCACACGAACACAGCTCTGAGACACTGATATACCAAGTTTATGAAACCTTACTGAGTTGTTTGGACAGTGATGCCAACGTAAGCACAACGGTGGCATGTCCGTGAACTTAACTGCCAGAAATTGTAGTTAGCTTAATGGAGTTTAATCTGTGTTTTCTGGCTGTTGCTATGTGCTATGAAGCATATTCTTACTTGTGTCGCTCTTGTGTGCCCTTGAGTGGATCCTGACTCATGGCAGCTTTATGCGATAGTGTGGAACTGCCCCATAGGGTTTCCAAGGCTATAAACTCCATAGGAGTAGACTGCCAAGTCTTTTTTTCCTTTGGAGTGGCTGACAGGCTTTGATCGGGGCAATACTCATTAATAAACAGTTCCTACTAGTTTCATGTTTTTTCTACTATATCACAACTAAGAAGTCCTTATTTTCTTATTCTTCTATCCTGGGCACTGCTGGTTCAAGGGTAGGATTCTCGTCTCCCATACGGGAGACCCAGGTTAGATTCCTGGCCAGGGTACTGCCTCACGCCTGTCACCAACAGGTTATCAGTGGAGGCTTGTGTGGTGTTATAATGGTGACCAGGTTTCAGCAGAGCCTTCAGACTAAGATACAGTATGAAGAAAGACCTGAAGAATTGTTTCCAAAAAATAAGCCAACTAAACCACTACAGATCACAATAGTCTGATCCTCAACCAGTCATGAGGATGGTCAAGATCAGGGAGCATTTCATCCTGTTATGTATTAGCTGGCCATTAACTGGCAGACAACAAAAACACATACATATATATATACACACATACACACACACACACAAATGAGATACGTATAAACATGTATGCCAAGTCAAGTGCCGTCAATATGCATATATGTATATATATATATATATACACACGTATAAATACTTACATGCACATATATAATCTCACTAGAAATGGCCATTTATATTTACATATCACTAGAATTGTCTAGGAAATGCTGGTGGTATACTGGTTAAGTGCTATGGCTGCTAATCAAAAGCTCAGCAGTTTGAGTGTGCCAGGTACTGCTTAGAAACTCTGTGGGCCACTTCTACTCTGTCCTACAGGGTCAGTGTGACTAGGAACCAACTCGACAGCAGTGGGTTTGTTTTGGGGAGCGGTTAGAATTGTCTGAACTTGAAATGCATATCTCTGTATATCTTCTGCTTGTTACGACCAACTTCATCACATAAGACTATTATGTGTATTTTCTTTACAGAATTATTACATGTAGAAATCATAATTATATCACCAAGGTTTACAACCAATGTTTTTGGTCATCTTCACTCTACTTTCTTTACAGAAAAGTTGGTAAAGTAAAAGTTAGTAAAGCACATAGACTCTCCAGAGGATTTTCTCAAGTGGCTTCTGCTTCTAAAATTAAATTGAGTGCATTCTTTCTTTCTTTTTTTTAATGACTGAGTGAAAATGTACATTCCCATATAAATTTACATGCCCACCTATATGCAGCTTCCACTGCTATCCCTGCCCGGTGACAGCACACTATTCCTCTTTGCTCCATACATGTCTCTCCACTCTTTCGACACAAACGGATTGGACTTGGTGATGCAGAGTGACCATATTGGATGCACTTTATGGTTCTATGCATCTATAGGATATCATCCTGCTGACCTCTGGCTGGAGGAAGGAGAGTGGGTGAGTGAATTCTTAGGAAAAATGTTCAAGCTCACTGACATACACTGTGCTCTAACATGTAATTACTGTCGTCATATAAATCCCAGCAGTGAGTTTTTCAAACATCAGTGTATTTCTCTTTTCTTCTTTTTTATTTCCATTTATAAATTTCTCTCTCTGCAACACAGTATGCATGTACTGATATTGTCCGTCATATGGTTACAAGAAATATCAATGACTATTGATTACATTTTCTATGTATTACATTGTTTATTACTGATAATTCAGTAACATGACTGGATTTACCTTTTGTGACATTATTCTGTTAAATCGAAAGTAGATGGTGTGCATGTGAGATGACAGCTCTAGACTGAGAGTGAGGCAAGTTAGAAATAGCCAAGGAGCTGGCTGTGACTCAGGGTGACACATTATGTGGAATAGAAAAAAATTTTGTCTGCTCCGCCACCATCTGTATGATTGTCAACACACTCGAGTCCATAATTGCAGTCACTGTACATTTTGAGTTATAACACAGGCATGATGTTTTGATACTTTCAACTAAAATACAGCAGTGCAAATGAGCAGAAGCGGGTAGAGTCGACATGTCTGGAGAATGAACCCTGTGAGGTGTTTGGGTTGAGTAACTAGCCATTTATTAAAAATTTCTGTCTAGAGAGAAACATGCACCACTCCTCTGCAGTTTGTCAGACTAACAGTTGGCATGTTCCTATGATGCTGGAAGCCATATCACTGCGATTTCAGAAACCAGCCAGGGTCATCTATGGTTTCAATGGATCTTCTCTACTCAGAAAGAGTAGAAGGGCCTGGCCATTTGCCACCTGAAATTATCCAATGAAAACTTTGTAAATCACAACAGAATACTGTCCAATACAGTACAGGAAAATGAGTCCCTTAAGTTTGAGGTCACTCAAATTGAGATCACCAATGATTATGATGATGGACAGGACCAGGCAGCATTTCCTTCCATTGTGCATGGTGTGGTCATAAGTGACAGCCACCTCTGCAGCAACTACTGACAACAGACAGAAGAAATTATATATGGTGATTTGGCCTACGCAGGTATAAGGATGCTTGCTATATGAATTATAGTTAACAAGACATCCTTTCAAATATCATAATTTCCATTTTGGCAACAACAGTTTCCTTGATAATAAGAACAGATGTTCAACTCTTATTATGAAAGCTCCCCATTTCTGTTGTATCTTATTGAGAGTTGGCATACTTGTGTTTCAAGTATAATTCCGATATCTCTCTTATATCCTCGTGTCTATCAGGTTACACCTAACTGCTTACCTGGTGTTGTCACCTGGATGCCCACATACACTTAAAAAAAATTAATAATAAAAACTACTCTTAAAAAAAATCAACAATAAAAACTAAAATAGTGAGATCCTGACCTTTCCCAACAAACATCTGCTTCTCTTCCTGTTGGTGAACACCACCCGTAGTCACCAATTAACTACCGACAGATACCTGGGAATCCACCCATAATACTCCATTTTCCGCATCCTTCAAACCTCCCCACTGACCTAGCCTCGGGTCAGTACCTGTCAGTCTTGTCAACACTGCTTCCTCACCACATCCTTTCTGGTCCTCTCCTCTTCATCCCACCGCTCTAAACTTGTAGCACGCTTTCAATACCTCCTGAAGGAACCATTTTAATTCCACTTGTGGACTCCCCTATTTTTCTCTTGGTGTGACTGCCAAAATTCTCTTCCCAAAGTGCACACCTCAGCTGCTCAATTGCTGAAAACTTTTTAAAAGTTTCTACTGCATAAGGAAAAAGCCCACAGGTGTTAGGGTAGCTGCTGCCATCTGTTTCACCTCCTCACAGTCCTTCTTCTCTCACTGTATCCTACTCTCACAATTGTAGCAGTCAGGAGATTCTTGCTTTTCGTCTGTCTCCATGTCACCAATGTGTCCCCATCTTTGCCCCTGCCCATCCCATCCCTATCCATCATGATGTTTCTCAAGCTTCCCCACTTTAAAGGGAACTCTTTTTCATAGTCCTGGTGGAATGTTCTTGAATATTTTACTCCTGTTTTTCCAAAGTTCTCTCATAGCAAATCTAAGATTTCATGGGGTTTAATGATTTCTTGGAAATCTTGGCGATATACATATTAAGTACTATGTCTGCTAACTAAAAGGCTGGCAGTTCAAATCCTCTGGACGCTTTTTGGAAACTCTATGTGGCAGTTCTACTCTGTCCTATAGGGTCACTATGAGTCAGAATTGACTCCACGGCCATGGATTTTTAGTGATTTCTTATTTTTGTCTTCTCACTCTGCTGGTTTTCTCTCGATAATCCAAATTACATAGTTCATGTTCAGTAAACGGTATTTTAGAATTAATAAAGAGTACTGAATTTGTTAATGATAAATAACTTATGCCAAACTCTACATAAAAGAAAAAATGAAAATCTACTGCTTTTAAGTACTTATTAAAATTTTCCAGGATTATATAATCCTACTGTTAAGTAAAGTCCTCTGCAAATAGTATACCTATCGTATCATATAAACCGTCTGGTACGAAAAGAACAAAGTGTCAACACAGGACACATCTATCAGGTCAACTATTGACAGACATAAGCCATTTCATGGACTTTGGCTACAGCTGAACTTGAGAAAACAGTTCCAAGTTAAACTTTGAACTTCAGAATTTAGGGAAAAAGAAACACAACCAAAATATATTGCATATTCAGCTTAAATTCAATCAGCACTATTTCTGAACACGGTTAACAGTTTTGTTAGCTCTTGTTTCTTTTTGCCAAAACTAACCATCGGCAAATCATGTGAACAGCAGATTGCTTGCAGCCCTCTGCAAATACTGACTTTACAAAACATGTGTAATGTTCCCTATGTGGCTGAGGTACAGCTACACTTGTAACGTGTTACAGACGGAAATGATTTGCTCTGGAAGCCAAAATATAGTCACAGGCCGTATAACACTCATCCAGGCAATGTGTCTGACCACATATATGTCCTTGGTCCCATAGTTCAGAAATTTCAACTGGAGAATGACATGTAGCAGACATAACCAGATGGAGCCAACACAACAACTTCTCACAAGCAACACGGGTATCTTATATTACTTGTCTACAAAGCAACTGCACTGCCAGATGCCTGTTGTTATGACAAATCATTATACATACCTCGAATTTTTAATATGATGGGCTTTACAGGGTTGGTTCCTAACTGTGGGTTGTATACAACCCCAGAAATGCCTAGACAATATGATGTTCAGACAATATGATGTTCACACAACATCCAAATCATATAACATTTTACTTAACAGAACACATCATGGATGTTAAGTGACACATGACTCAAGTTGTATTATTTTCTCATATTTATCTATAAACACACGCTAGTGAACATGAGGAGTCTCACACCATAAAATATACCCAAGCATATCTGAATCATAATTCCACCACACTAAAACTGTGGAAATTGATGCTTTTCACACAACCATACAACCACTTCAGTAAATTTTGAAAAGTCTATATCTGGTGGTTCAGTGACTAAGCACTTGGCTATTAGCTGAAAGGTCACCAGTTGAAACTCATGAGCAGTTCAGCAGGGGAAAGTCTTGGAAAACAGATCCCATAAAGATAATGGCAGGGGAAGCCCTATGGGGCAGTTCTACTGTGTCATACAAGGTGATTACAAGTTGGAATTCTTAGCACACAACCACTACCACATTATTATGTAGCTATTAAAAAGAACGGGAGATCTAAATGTATTAAACTTACAAACCTATTGTCATTTAAAATAGTTCCTTAGGAAACAGTAGTCACAGTTTATTTCCAAACAGTATGCCCCAAAATAAGGCCTGGACAGAAAATATCAGTAATTGCAAATGCTTTAATGTCAGAGAAAAAACTTATAAAGGAATGAGTTGCTGGTAGATTCCACAACAGAAAAACTGTAGGATGTTAGGCTTCAACTTTATTTTTTAGAATTTTTTTCCTTAGAAATCTCCTCCCCCTCAGACTACTGGTGCACTTTTTTCTTCAGCCATCACGTTAAGGCTCTTCTATGCATCTCAGAGGTGTGAGAGACTACATGGTGAAGAGGGAAGCATGAGACTCCTATCTTTTAATTAAAAAAAAGTTACCCTTGAGTTGATTCTCACTCATGGCCCCTATGTGTGTCAGAGTGGGACTGTCCTACAGAATTTTCAAGGCTAGGAGTCTCTGGAAGGCCTTTCTCCAATGCACCTCTGGTGTGTTCAAACCCTCTGCCTTTTGGTTAGCAGTCAAATGCTTAACCTTTGGCATCATCCATTTATATTCTGCCTTGTCTTAATACAAAATCACAAAAACCAAACCCACTGCTGTAGACTGGTCCAACCCACAGGGACCCTAGAAGTCATAGTAGAACTGCCCCCATAGAGTTTCCAAAAGGCAGCTCATAGATTTGAACTGACGATCTTTTGGTTAGCACACATAGCACTTAACCCACTACACCACCAGGGTTTCCATAAATAATACAAGGGGAAAAGAAAAATCTATTGAGAGAAATATTTGGACCCTGTTTGTTTAACAAATATATACTAAAGTCACTGATGATTTCTAGAAAGTAAAGCAAGGAGCCTAGTAAAGATTGAACTCTAGTGTCTGGTACTTCTGTATATGCTTATGTAAAATAGGACCATGTGTCAATTTTATTCAAATGTGATTAATGAAATAAATAAATCATATCTGAGAATAAAAGGGAAAAACATTTTAAAGAATCAAAATATTTGACTTGAGAGAAGGTAGAGCCAACATGACATTGTAGATAGAGGTATCATGGTGTTCTTCCACAACAAATACCTGAAAAAACTAAGTAAAAGAGAGACTAACATTAATCTGGAACTCTAAGGATCAAATACACAGATAAAAACCTCAAGCACCAAATAGAGCAAGAAACTGACAAAGAACAGAGAGTGAGGAGATAAATGAGCAGAGGTTCCCTATCGCTGGAGGTCCCACTGTCAGCTAGCACACCACAGATTTGCCATCTTGGACTCCTGCAAGAGACTGACCAAAAGGCAGTACGGGATAGCAGCTTCACAGAGATCCCAGCAGGAGACAGAGTACCCAGTAGCCAGGGATACACATTTTCCTCACTTTCTCACTGCTCAGCCTCTGCAACTTTCCAACAGGCCAAAGTAAACTCAGCCACAAGATTCAAACTTCATCCTGCTTGGATTTTCCCCATCCACACTAACCAGCTCCTTCAGTGCCATTTCTTTGTTGTGGTTGTTGCTTTTTTCAGCTTCCTATTGTTTTTTTTCCTTTGTCTCTCATCTCCTACTCCTCCTCCTTTCTCTGCTCTCATGTAACATCTCTCCCTCTTCTTGACAGGTTCTGAAGTAACACTCACTCAGGGAACTGCTTCCTTGGTCCATGTGACCACACTGGTGGGACCCCTGGGGCCTTTTTTCTTTCTTTCTTTCTCGTTCCTCATTTCTTGGATTCTCATCTCTCTCTACTTATTTTATTTTTGTGTCTTCTGACTAACTGATGACTATGTCCCATCTGTATCCTTTCTAACCAGGCTGTACAGTGAGTTTTGCTAGCTACTTCCCCAGTCTGCACAGCAATGTTGGTGGCATCCCTCAGGGTCTTTCTTTGTCTTATATTTTATGATTTTTTTTTTTCATTTTTCTTCATTTCTCAATTTCTCATCTCTCTCTTCTTTTCTTGTCTCCTGAAAATCTGGCACTAGTGCCATCTCTATCTCTTCTAGCCAGGCTATACTGAGCAGTTTAGCAGTTATATTCCCAGTTTGTGCAGCTGAGTTGGTGAGATCCCTGAGGACTTTTATTCTTATTTTATTATTTTTATCTTTTCTTTCCTTTTTCTTGTTTTTCCATTTCTCAGTTTTTCATTTATTGTTACTTTCTATTTTTTCCTCTCTCCTGAATACCTGGCACTCTGTGCCATCTCCTCCCCTTCTAGATGGAGTGTGTTGCAAGATCTACGAGCCATATCCCTAGTCATGGGTGGAAGACCTGGAAGGCATTTCTTTTGCTTTTTTCTAGTTTTCTTTTTCCTCTATTTTTCAACATCTCCATCTCTCCATCTCAACAGCAGGATTCCTAAGCACTTTTTTTTTTGGCTCTGGTTTTTCTCACCTGTCTCCCTTCTTTCCCAGACTCGACTCAAATCCACACATTACAACACCTTGGCTCCTTCCTGCCTATCTATACCACACACTGAACACCATTCACCTGAGAAGTATACAGAAGGAGACTACAGGACCCTGCCCAGAGCTTATTACCAGTCTGTCCTGTTAGCCCTAGTACATAGCACAAACAATCCAACCAAGCTCCTCTCCCTTGACCCCCTGGCTGCATCATAGCTGAGCAACTGGCCATGCCCGTTGGACAAGGAAATGAAAACTAATGTGCCCACAGAGAAGCAAACAACAATGAAAGTACAAACCACTTTTGTAGATATAACCATATCAAACAAAACAGCAGGGCAAAATAAACATCTATAGTCAATCAATGAAGAAAATAAATGCTCTGTTAGACAGCAGACAATATTAACACTTAGGAGACTTAAATGCACCATTCTTGGTAAAGGACAGATCATTTAGAAGGAAAGAAAAAGATTCAGAAGGTCTAAAGGACACCATTAGCCAACTTAAACTCACAGACATATACAGAACAGTCCATCCAACAGCTGCAAAGTATAAATTCTTTTCCAACACACACTAACATTCTCCAGAATAGACCATACCCTAGGTCATCATGAGTTGGATCCAACTCGACGGCACTTGGCTGGCTAGGCCAAAAAGCAACCCTCAACAAAATTCAAAACATTGGGGTCATGTAGAGTATATTCTCTGATCCAAATGCCATCAAGGTAGACATTAACAACAGGAAGGGCAAGGAAAAAAAAGTCAGTTAAATGGAAACTGAATAATACCCTGCTTAAAAACCACTGGGTAATAGAAGCAATCAGAGCTGGAATTAAGAAATTCCTAGAATCAAAAAAGAATGAAAACACATCATACCAAAATCTTTGGAACATGGCAAAATGTGAGGCTTCTGAGGTCAACTAATAGCAAGAGATGCACACATCAAAAAAGAAAAAAAGAGACAGAATCAAAACATAAGCTACACAACTCAAAGAGAAACAAAATAGCAAAAGAATCCCATAGCCACCAGAAGAAAGGAAATAATAAAGATCAGAGCAGAAATAAATGAAATGCCAAGCCAAGCTCTGGGGGTCAGTTCTATCCTGGCCCCTAGGGTCGCCATGAGTCGGATAAATGAAATAGAGAACTGAAAAACAATAGAAAGATTCAACAAAACCAAAAATTGTTTTTTTTTTGAAACAATCAACAAATCACTGGCCAACCTGACAAAGGAAAAACAGGAAAGGACACAAATAACCCAAATAAGAAATGAAATGGGGGATGTTACAACAAATCAAAATGAAGTAAAAAGGATCATAACAGAGTATTATGAAAACTTGCACTCCAACAAATACGAAAACCTACAAGAAATGGACAAATCTCTTAACAAACACTACCACTAAAACAAAAATAACGTTGGACATCTGAATAGACCCATAACAACAAAAGGGATTGCAAAATAATTTAAAAGACTTCCAACAACAACAATAACAAAGCCCTGGCCCAGGTGGCTTCATTGAAGAATTCTACCAAACAATTACGGCTGAATTTATAACAGTACTGTTCAAACTATTTCAGAACAGAAAAGCAAGTGGTACTTCTGAATTCATTCCATAAAGCCAGCATAACCTTGATACCAAAATGGGCAAATACACCACAAAAAAGAAAATTACAGACAAATATCTCTCATGAAGATAGCTGCAAAAATTCCCAACAAAATTCTGGCTGATAGAATTCTGCATCACATTGAAAAAATAATACACCATGACCACATAGCATTGATATCAGGCATAGAAGAATGATTCAGCACTGGAAAATCAGTCAATGTAATTCACCACATAAATAATCACAAGATCATCTCAACTGTCAAAGCAAAAGCATTCAACAAAGTTTCCTGATAAAAACTCTCAATAAGTATACAAGAGAAATTCCTCAACATAATAATGAGCATCTATACAAAAACCAATAGCCAACATCATTCTTTATGGGAGCCAAAGCCAAGCCAAGTGCCGTCGAGTCGGATCTGACTCATGGTTACCCTTTATGGGAGAGACTGCAAATATTCCCCCTGAGACCAGGAACAAGAAAAGGATGCCTTTTATCACCACCCATATTTAGCACTGGGATCAAAGACCCAGACAGAGCAAAAAGACAAGAAAGAGAAATAAAAGACATGCAAATTGGTAAGGATGAAGTAAAACAGTCCCTATTTGCAGAGGATATGATACTATACATAGAAAACCCCCAAAAAAAAATTCACAAGAAAGCTGCTGGAAGTAATAGGATTCAACATAGGGACATGTTACAAGCTAAACATACAAAAACCACTTGCATTCCTATATGCCAATAAAGAGAACAATGCAGAGGAAATCAGGAAAGTGATACTATTTATAATCGCTCCTAAAAAATATATAACATTCAGGAATAAATCTAACCAGCGGTGTATAAGACTTATACAAAGAAAACTATAAAAAAACTACTGCAAGAAACGAAAACAGAGCTACACATAAATGAAAAAAAAAAAAAATACGATACTCATGGATAGGTAGACCCAACATTGTGAAAATCACAATTGTGGCCAAAGCAGTTTACAAATACAGTGCAATCCCAATCTGGATACCAACAGTATTCTTTAAAGTGTTGGAGAAACTATTCATTAACTTTATATAGAAAGGGAAATGACCCTGGATAAGTAAAGCAGTACAAAGGAATGAAGTAGGAGAACATGGAACCACCTGACCTCAGAACCTTACAGAGCTATGGTAGTCAGAACAGCCTGGCACTGGAACAATGACAGACACAATGGCCAATGGTATATATTTTTTTTATAATTATTATGATTGAATGAAAATGCATATTGCCATATAAATTCACATGCTCACCTATATGCAGCTCCCACTGCTCTCCCTGCCCAGTGACAGCACACCCCTCCTCTCTGCTCCATATATGTCCTATCCTCCCAACAGTCTCCTATCCCCTCCTCTCCACCCACACCCTTTCCTCCAGCAAGAGGTCAGCAGGATGACATCCTATAGAGGCATAGAACCATAAAATTCCCACAAGATATGGCACAATGACCAATGGAACAGAATTGAGAACCCAAATGTAAATCCATCCTGATCTTCTACAAGGGCCCAAAATCCACGACTTGAGGAAAAGATAGTCTTTTTAACAAATCATGCTAGCAAAACTGTATTTCAACCTGCCAAAAAAAGTGAAACTGGAACAGTAACCCACACTATACACAAAAATGAATTTAAAATGGATCAGAGTCCTAAATATAAAACCCAAACTTGTAAAGATCATGGAAGAAAAATTAAATCAACTCTAGAGGCCTAAATACAAAGGTCTAAACACAAACTAACTACTAACACATAAATGCCAAAGATAAGATAGATAACCAGGATCTTCTAAAGATTAAACACTTACGCTCTTTAAAGACTTCACCAAAAGAATAAAGGAGAACCTACAGACTTGGAAAAATTTTTGGCTACCACAAATTTGACCAAGGTCTAATTTGTAAAATCTACAGGCGAATCCAACACATCGACAACAAAAAAGTCAAATAATCTAATTAAAAAATGGGCAAAGGAAATGAATACTTCATCAAAGAAGATATTCAAGTAGTTAACAGACACTTGAGGAAATGCTCACAATCACTAGCCATTAGAGAAATGCAAATCAAAACAGCAATGAAATGCTATCTCACCATAGCACAAATAAAACAAAAGAAAATAACAAATGTTGGAGAGGCTGTGAGGAAATTAGTACTCTTACGTACTGCTGGTGAGAATGTAAAATCCTGCCATCATTTAGAAAATTGATACTCTGCTTCCTTAGAAGGCTAGAAAGAAAATACTAAATACTAAATGATCTAGAAATCTCACTCCTAGGAATAAATGCTAGAGACATAAGAGCCATCACATGAACAGAGACATGCACACCCATGCTCATTGCAGCATTGTTCACAGTAGCAAAAAACAGAAACAACCTAGATGCTCATCAAATAGATGAAGGGATAAACAAACTACGGTCCACACACACAACGGAGTACTACACAACAATAGAACAGTGATGAATCTGTAAAGCATCTCACAACATGGACAAATCTAGAGGCCATTATATTAAGAGAAGTAAGGCAATTATAAAAGGATACGTATCATATGAGACCACTACTATAAAAAGTCAAGAAAAGGTTTACACCAAAAAGAAACAATTATGATGACTACGAGGGACGGGACAGCTGTGTACGGAAAAATACTAAATAGACAATAGCTAAGAGGTAACTTTAGTGAAGAGTAACACAGTATGCAATACTAGGGAAGCCAGGACAACTTGTACAAGGCAAGGTCATAGAAGCTCCAAAGACATGGCTATCTATACGCCCTAAGGGATCGAAGTATTGGGCTGAGGGCTGTGGGTCTATGGTCTCAGTGAACATCTAGCTTGACTAGAATAACACAGTTTACAAAGAAAAGTTGCTACATTCTACTTTGGTGAGTCATGTCTGGGGTCTTAAAAGCTTGTGAGTGGACATCTAAGACAGCTCACTGTACTCACCCCTTCAAGACCAAGAAGGAAACTAAAAGCACAAGAGAAGCATCGCAAAAGAAGCATTAGTCAGATGGACTAGTGACTATGACTACCTTGGCCTCCATCAGACTGAGTCCAGTATAACTTGATGGTGCCTGGCACCACCACTAACTGTCCTTACAGGAATCACACTAGAAGGTCCCAGCCAAAGCTACCGAAAAGTAGGGAACAAAATTCTGATTCACAAAAAGAAACCAGACTTACTGGCCTCACAGAGACTGAAAAAACTGCAAGAGCATGGCCCATGGACATCCTTTTAGCTCAGTAATGAAGTCATTCTTGAGGTTCACCCTTCAGCCAAAGATTAGACAGGGCCATAAAACAAAATGAGGCTAAAGGGGCACACCAGCCCAGGTGCAAGGACTAGAAGGCAGGAAGGGCAGAAAAGCTAGTGGTAGTGAACCCAAGGTCAAGAAGAGATAGTGTTGACAAATCTTCAGGTTGTTAACCAGTGTCGTAAAACAATATGTGTACTGTTTAGGAGAAGCAAGTTTCTTCTGTAAATGTCCACTTAAAGAACAATAAAAAATAAAAAATGTGACTTAAGAAAAAATCATAAATACTCTTAGAAACATTACACAGATATTTTAAAACATATATATACCTCCTCCAACAGAGTAATAGAGAAAAATAGCTGAATAATTCACTTAAAAGAGATCAGGAGGCAATTATCTTCTAATTATAATTGAAAATCTCATAAATAAAAGATAAATTCAAATGTACTTTCTGCAAAATGGCACTTAATCTACATCATATGCTTGTCTTAGAAATGAAAGAGAAATCCTAACATTTCAACAGATATTAATTTTCAAAATAAAGTTCTATGAATATATTCTTACTGTTTATTGAATTACTATTCATGTAAGCAGTTCCATTTAACTCTCTTAACAACCCAAGGTGGTGATAACCACAGTCATTCTACTGTGACTTTGACAGATAGATGCTCAGTGAGGTTGAATTTGTCTACAGGACACTTTTCAAACAAAGATTAGACAGATCTATAACACAAAAAAAGTAATACATGCAAAAATGTGCTTCTGAGTTCAATGAAATATACGAGACCAAACGGTCAGCTCTGGTCCAGAATCAGGCTGTAAAGGCAGGAAGGGACAGTCACTGGACAAACAGACCCAGGAAACCCAAGGTGGAAAGTTGTAGCATGCTGTCAGGTCGTCTGGATTGCAACAAATGTTAAAAAGTAATACATGTATACTTTTTGAACGAGAAATTAACTGGAGCTGTAAATCTTCAACAAAAGGACACACACAAAAAGAAACTTACCTAGAAGTAGCCTACCCTAAAACAGCTCTGGAATTTGAATTGCTACTTGTTGGCACCAGATCCTATATTCTTTCTACCACATCACAGTTGCTTTAAGATCCTTACAGAAAAATGTCACAAGAATGGGGAGAAAAATCTTGTATCCAGGTTTTGGTCAGCATTTACAGAAATATTCTCGTTAGCCTTTTTAAAGCAGTATTTATAAAGCATATACTGCCTACCACTTAGTAATCCTGGCTATAGAAAGTTCACAGATACACCCCATTCTTTCCAGGTTGCAGGAAGGATCAAGAGGCTGTGAAGTGAGTTCTTTATTGCTGTTTTTACTTGGGTTGCTCTGCTAGAAGAGAAATCCTCTGTAATCAAATAGCAATCAGGCACTTAAAAGGCAAGCTGATCTTAGTATTGTATTTACGTAAGACAGACAAAGACTGCATTTTCCATTCTGTGGTCTGGACACCTGGTACACAAACGCCAGCAACGGGGTTAGCATAATTGAAACCATCCTTCATGCATCTGTCACATGAGGAAGACTTGGACTCTTGAAAACATGATATAACAAAAAGAGGTGACTATGCTCTCGCGTTACTATCGTGAGTGGTAACATTTCTATCCCTATGTGACTTGTTCCTCTGAGCATTACTATAACTTAAAAAAAAGAAAATCGTTTTACATTTCACTCAAAACACGTTGCATTGACGAGACTTAATTATGTTATGCGGGAGGCATAAAGATCATGACAGTTCATCCAGACATTCTTAATCTGCATTGGGAAAGAACAACTCACATGTTATTATCTGATCTCAAAAGCTGCTTAGCTCCAGCTTGCCATAATCAAATCTAAGTTATCATCCCATCATCTCTCACCTGCCATCGCTCTCCTGCACTTCTACCAGTTTAAAGATACAGCTATACTTTCAGTCTTCAGGTTTAATCAAGACTTTGCCCTATGGTTAGGCATGTTTACACATTCAATCCATCCTTTCGGAATATTTTTTAAGATTGCACACTCCCATCACTTGGCCATCAGTGTGTTGCATGGCGGTGGCTTGCTGTGATGCTGGAAGCCATGTCATCAGTATTTCAGATACCAGCAGGGTCACCTGTGGTGACTGGGTTTCAGTGGGTCTTCAAGACTAAATCAGTTAGGAAGGAAGGTCTGGTGATCTCAGCGGTGTCACGAGAGGCGTGTGGGCAGTGCAGACTATATCCATTGACACTGTTAGAGAAGCTGACGCCAAAATGACTGTTTGTAAAAATTTCGTGTTGTGCTTTAGCACAAATTTATTATTTTTTTTTACAAAAACGTATCCATAGTTAATTATAACACCAGAAACATTTTTCATAAGCCCAGCTTGCGTCTGTACTTGCAAGGTGAAAACTCTATGCTAGCCTACTTTTGGAAGCTTCTAAGGCCGTCTTGGAAACCCTGGTGCATAGTGACTAAGTGCTACATCTGCTAACCAAAATGTCAGCAGTTCAAATCCTCCAGGAGCTTCTTGGAAACTTTATGGGGGCAGTTCTTCTCTCTCTATAAGGTCACTATGAGTCGGCATCAACTTGATGGCACTGGGTTTGGTATTGGTTTCGGTTAATGCCCTCTTGCCAGAGCTGTCGCTACTATCCTAGTTCAATGTTGATTAAATCACATGGCTTCACCTGCAGATACAAGAATGCTACTGTTCTGGATGCTGCTGGTGTTCTGGCAGTCACTGATTTTGTCAACTTTTCTGGTGTTTTAGCTACGATACCACGGTAATTAATATCTGTGAACCTATGTCAATTATTTTTTTGAGAATGAGGTAGTAATTAAAGGAAAGGAAGGGGTGACACATGGAAACTAGGATTTATGAGACACATCAATACAAAAAACATTACTAAGGATTCTGTATGATATGATACAGGAAAAGGACTATGGGGACAGTTACACCACACTACTGTACTAGGTGTCACCAATTACGTGACCAACTCTGAAAATTAGCCAATGGAAACCCTAGTGATCACAACAGAATATTGTCTGACATACCAAAACCCACTGTTGTTCAGTCAATTCTGACCCATAGTGACACTAGAGGACAGAGCAGAACTGCCCTATACAGTTCCCAAGGACTGCCTAGTGGATTTGAACTGCTGACCTTTTGATTAACAGCCATACCACTTAACCACTATGCCACCAGAGATTCTTTGTCTGATACAGTACTGGAAAATGAGCATCAAAGGTTCCAAGATAGTCAAAATACACAGAGGCTGACACAGTGGACTCCATCGTTTCAACAACTAAGGATGGCAAAGGACGAAGGCATGTTTCATTATACGAGTCTCAGTGAGTTGGCACCGACTCAAGGGCAGCTACAACAACAGGAAGCTGGATATTCATAAGCACCTCAATTCCCTCAGGGGAAGTCAATCATTTTATTTATGATGTAAGAGGTCAGATTTCTCGTACTTCTTGATTCACTTAACTTACTTAAAAGTGGCAGTAAAATGCCAAGTTTTTCATCTCAATAGTCTACTCATTAAATAATGATCAGTCATACTGGAATCATTCCTTCTTAGAGCAATATTGCAGCTTTGCTGAACACAGTCTGACACCAAGTCCAGCTGGGTTTCACTTATCCGAAGTGCTGGCACTTCCACCATTTCCGGTGGAACTTTCTTCTGTAATTGAACAAATTTCCCTGCTAGATTGTGTTTCCTGCCATTGAGTTCATCCTCTTCCTGACTCTTGTTAAGCGGGAGACAGTTACCTTAGATCTGCACTACCAAAAGCTAGCTTTGCTTTGTTTCAGCAATCTGGGCGAGTCAACAGTCATTTGTAGATTTCCCATGAAAAATAAGGTGGTTTTTATCTGTGAAGCATCACCATTATTGTAATCATTGTCGAATCATGGTAACATTATTGTTTTTGAAGAACAAAGGAAAAATTTTAAAAGAATAGCTAAAATGTTTTATCTTTACTATTGGACTTGAAAAGAAAGCTATAGATCTTCCCTCTTCTTTGGCAGAAAATTTTTAAAAAGGTGAAAGAAAAATACAGGTGAATAGAATCCCTACCCTCAAAAAAAAAAAAAAAAAATCAGAAAAGACATCCTAGGATTTAAAGGAGTTGTTAAGAGAAAGAAAAACACAACAAACACAAAATCAATGTTCACACACAAGATCATCGTAATTAATACTTTCTCTAATGACTCACCAGATTTTCTCGGATCCTCAAGATACCTGACCAAGTTTAGTTATTCTAGCTTTAACATATGCCCATCATTCTCGAGCAATGTTTTATATTAACCATAAATATTCGGGCCTGTTCAAGCCATGTCGACATGTAGTTCTCCCTAATTCTACACATCAAATCCTTCTAACTACCCAGTTTACCTTGCCAAAAGATTTAGCCCAAGGATTATACATATAAATTTTGCTTCAGAGACTTTTTCACCCGTCAGTGGTGTAGTGATTAAGTGCTGCTGCTGCTGCTGCTGCTGCTAACCAAAGAGTTGGCAGTTCAAATCCTCCAGGTACTCCCTGGAAACTCAACAGGGCAGTTCTACTGTGCCCTACAGGGTCACTACGTGTTGGCATTGACTTGCTAGCACTGGGTTTGGCTTTGGTTTTTAGCTCAACAGCTGAAATCTTGACGGCATGGTGGTTAAATGCTATGTCTGCTAAGCAAAAGGTTGGCAGTTCAAATCCACCATACACTCCTTGGAAACTCTATAGACAAGTTCTACTCCATTCTGCAGGGTCACTCTGAGTTAGAATTGACTCAACAACAGTTGGTAGATTTATTTAAATAAATTACGTATGCTAACTACTTAGTCTTGCTGTAATGCTGTGGTGTGGAATAGGAGAAATGGTAATTCAATATGCCAAAGAAAAAGTTATTTTCTGTCTTATTGCTGTTAATTTCTTAAGTTGCTGTCCAGTCAATTGCAACTCATGGAAGATCGCATGTCTGCAGATGTGTCAGTTTCATACTATTTCAAAGTCTGTAGAGGTCATCTTTTATTTACTTAAAAAAAAAAAAAAAAAAAAACCTTGAACATATCTTCTTGGAGTTTTATATCAATCAGCAGAGTTTAATCTGAGTACCTGATTACTATGCATTTGCAGACTAATTCTCAAAGTGGAAAGTCTAAGATACTGACATGAATCTGAATAAATACCAAAATAAAGTACCAATAGATGTGAAAAAAAACTCAGCAGAATGTTATGACACACTAAGAGTTGCAGTTTGAGGAGGGAGGAGGAAGCACTTCGTAAGCAACATATTACAGGGCAAAATCGATATTCCTTCCTTATTTTTATCACGGTTCTTGCCAGGCAGTCAAAGACAGTGATAGAATTCTCACCTTCCATATAGGAGATGCCATTCAGTTCACGAATAATGTACCTCACGAGCAGTGTCTTAGTCACCTAGTGCTGCTATAACAGAAGTACCGCAAGTAGATGGCTTTGACAAAGAGAATTTTTTTTCCTCCCAGTAAAGTGGGCTGAGTCCAAATTCAAGGCATCAGCTCCAGGGAAAGTCTTTCTCTGTCGGCTCTAGGCGAAGGTCTGTGTTGTCAGTCTTGCCCCAGGCTGGGAGCTTCTGAGGTGAAAGGACTTCAAATCCAAAGGGTATGCTCTTGTCCTGGCACTGCTTCTTCCGTGGTGATCTGAGGTCTCCGACTCTCTGCTTGCCCCCCTATCCTTTACATCCCGAGAGATTGCCTCAAGGCACAGTCAGTCTTATAGATTGAGTCCTGCCTCAATAACACAACCACTACCCATCCTCTCTTATTAACATCAAAGATGCAGGATTTACAACATATAGCAACATCACACAATACCAGGAATCATGACCTAGCCAAATTGCTACGGATGATTTGGGAGTGGGGGTACAATTCACCCCATGGCAGGCAGACACCACCTGTCTGTCACTGAAGCTTTGCTATAATACTGAGCAACTTTCAGCAGAGCTCCAAGACTAAGCTGGTCTAGGAAGAAAAGCCTGGTGACCTACTCTGAAAATCGATCAAGGATAAACCCATGGATCACAATGGCCCAATCCACAAGCTATCATGGGAAGGGTACAGCATTGGGCATCGTTTTGTCCCTCTGTGCATGGTGTCATCATGAATCAGGAGTCTACTCAACAGTACTAGCAACAATAAACATGGAAGAACTGTATCATTCTCTTACACAGACTGGTGGGTACTAAGACTCATTTACAGATCTATGAATGATGAAGAAGCCATAATGCAGGTCATGAGAATGGTATGAGGGAAATTAGGTCATCAAAGGACAAAAATACTGGAGTGCCCTTGAATAAATTCTACTGTATATTGTTCTCTTCATATGCTAAAACATGTAAGGATCTGATCTTCAAAATAACTATGAGGTAGGTAGTATTATCACATATCAAAACTAAGAACTCAGAAATGTTTGGGGACCAAAAAGAAAGGAGCCTATGCAAAAAGTTGTATTTTCTGACATCAGTCAGTGCTTTCTCTACTGGCTTTATCAAAAATTCTCTCTACTCGCCAAAGATTATCAATGGACAAGAACTAATAAATACAGCCCCAGACAGTCTTGGGAATGTCTTGTCCTTCCCTTTTAATCGTCTGGGGATTCACCCAGTATGAAGAGAAAAACTGTACCTTTGATCAAAACACTTCAAGAGCACATAAATACTAACCAGAAATCTCTATTACAATTAAATGCACTTTCTTTTCAGTTCTGCTACTATACAATATTTCCAATTGGCAATCTAAAATTAACAATTAAACATAGCTTATAATAGGTATAATGGAAGTAGCAAGTCAGATGCATTGTCTTAAAGTTGGAATAGTTTAAAGTATATTGTCAATCTAAAAGTTATACATTAATTATAACTTTATGATTGTCACAGAGTCTTTGTTAGCACTTCTCTGCAGGAAATGATGGAGATCTTGGGTCTTGGCCTTAACTGTGTTAGGCTATCTTCTTGGAGGAAAAAAAAAAACATTTTCAGAAGGACAAAACACCTGGAAAGCAGGTTTCAAATTCTACATCAACACTGTTTGATGTTTTACTCCTGGTAAATTGTTGTTAGATGGTCTAGTGGCAGTACAGGAGGATGTTTTCGCCCTTGAGCATTTAAATGCTTCCCCTGCATCATAAGAGTGGAGAAAACAGCCCTCAAAACCTCAGGACTAGAATGTCTTTTACGGAATGAATATTCTGGAATGGGCAGAACTTTCCCATGTCACTAGAAAAAACTAAACCTGTCAAGTCAGTTTGGACTCATAGTGACCCTAAAGAAAGAGCAGAACTGCCCCATAGGGTTTCCTAAGAGTGCCTGGTGGATCTGAACGACTGAGCTTTTTAGTGAGCAGCCGTAACAACCACTATGCCTCCAGATATTCCTTGCCATTTGAGAAGCATGTCAGCGTTACCCTTTGCTTCCCTGAAGACTTGCAAAATGGAAAGGATTTACAAATCCTCCAAACTCTCTGAGACTCATTTACCCTTCCATATACTCTTTTGACAGTAAGTCTATAATAGAATACTTGGGTACCAAGTGAATATTAGAGCTATAAAGCTTTGGTCAAAGGCAAGCAAACACTTAAGAATAAGTGGAATATATATGTCTAGGGACAGCTTCAGAACAAAGGAGGAAGACAGCCTATCTAGTATTATTTCTTGTTCAGTAATTATTTTTCAAACTACAATAATTTGTGGCTACAACACAAGATATTTCTGCTGTGTTTTTCTCACATTCAAACCTTCCAGAGACAGCATTGCACAAATACAGAAAAATTCTTGCCTGATAAGAAATTGGAATCAACTCAATGGCAGTGGGCTTGGTTTTGGGAAAGGGAGGGGCTTAGTTAACAAGATCAACTGTAAATGTCCTTTAAAACTCAAACTAGCTGCTGTCGAGTCAATTCCAACTCACACTGACCCTCAAGGACAAAGCAGAACTGCTCCACAGAGTTTCCAAGGAGTATTTTGTAGATTCGAACTGCTGACCTTTTGGCTAGTGGTCACAACACTTAGCCACTAAGCCACCAGGTTTTCAAGTGTTCTTTGGAACTCATCAAATAATATCCAAGGCTTGACAATGGAGGATATTCTGTCAGTGCTGCAGAGTGTTTCCAGATTACTTAACACAGACTGCTTTGAAGTCTTCCAAGTCTCCTTCTTAAGATGTATTCCCTGCCGGTTCTCTCATTCTCTCTCACACACACACCTTTGCTTAAGTAAGTGGGGATGGAAAAAATCCTATCCATAATTTCTCCCAAAACTCCTGGTCCTCATTTGTTTCTACTGTAGCATGTCCTAAATACAGCTTTCTTTCTCAAATATAACATAAGATATAAATTTTAGAATGGTTTCAGAACTGTAAGTAAGGTATTAAGACCTTTCTGGAGATAGTCCCCAAATATTTTTCAGACCTCTCTATTGCTGAATGCATCACAGATTTGTGTCTCTGGGCATTTGCTGTCTTTCTACTGTCAGGTAACTTTTCACACAGCGTGCTTAATCTCTGCCTAGTGATAAGCACCGAGGCCTCAAGCCTTGCTCAAATATTACCTCTTCTGGGAGGCCCTTTCTCTTGAAAAGATTCTTTATTCTTCTGTCATTGCACCTATAACTGTGACCTGGCATTGGAATTGATAGACATATGATTCTGCTCTTTAACTGTTGCTGCTGTTGTTAACCGACTTTGAGTTCAGTCCAACTCACGGCAGCCTTACATACTGCAGACTGACTGAGTCTATTGTGGTTACTGTGGAAATCCTTTTCACTGAGGGAGTCTCTTGCCCTCATGGGGTGTCCACCTGGCAAAACAGGATCTTCTTCTTTAGGACTGATCCCTCCTGATCATATGTCCAAATCCAATGAGACAGTGTTCTATTGTGATTTGTAAGGTTTCACTGGCTAATTTTCAGAAGCAGGTTCACCATTTCTTTCTTCTGAGGCATCTCTAGGCAGACTTGGACCTCTAACCTTCTGGTCAGCAGTCAAGTGTGTTAACCATTTGTACCACCTAGGGACTACACGTAAACCCTGGCTGATTAGCGGTTAAGTGGTACATCTGCTAACCAAAAGGTCAGTAGTTTGAATCTGGCAGGCACTCCTTGGAAACTGTGAGACAGGTATAAATACACATATGTATCCATATACATATATACATACACCCCTACATATGTGATATTGAGATAGGACAGCTAGCAAATTATATTTATTTACATGTCTATCTGTTGTAATTCTTCATTGTTTTTAGTGCATGAAATATACTGCGAATTATTTCAAACTTAATATACTTTAAAATGTATCAAGAATTTATAGAAGTAATTCTACCATGCACATTTTTGACTTTTTTATAATTTTTGCAGTTTTTTATATTTGTCTAGCCCATATCTGATTCAAAAAAAAATCTTTTAGAAACATTTTTTAATCACAGTATTCAAAGCAATCAGCTTGATTTTCAAAAAAAAAAAAATCTCTTTTTATTCATATTTCATCAGTTTACTTAATTCTCAATCAAATAACATAAAATCATAAACAACTGGCATAAACAGATTTGGAAGCAAACACAAATGACCACTATGATGCTAATATATATTTATTATATTGAATTGATGACATTTAGTCTAAGTTTTGTAGACATTAATGGATTTCTTCTCTCATCTGGGAAACTCTGGTGGTATAGTCATTAAGGGCTATGTCTGCTAACCATAAGGGCGGGAGTTTGAAATTACCAGGTGCTCCTCTGAAACCCTATGGAGCAGTTCTACTCTGTCCTATAGGATCACCATGCATCAGAATCAATTCAACAGCAGTGGATTCAGGTTTTGGTTTGATCTCTCATCTGTTTCTGTGCTAAGATTCCCAGGCAAATACCACCTGACCATGCTGAATTAAATAAACAGGAAATGCAGCAGGTACCAGTACCAGCTGATTATAGCTGACAGCAACTCCGCATCAAAGTAGGACTGTGCTCCATAACGTAGTCAATGGTTGTTCTGGGGAGGTAGCTTGTGAGGGCTTTATTCTGAGGTGCCACTGCATAGACTCAAACTGCTAACTTTCTGGTTAGCAACTGAGCTTGTTAACTGTTTCCACCACCCAAGAACCCTGTCATAGGTTTTAATAACTTACCAAAGTAATCACAACACATCAGTATGTTTCACTCTGACTTTGGTGACTAGGAGTTAGCAGAGGAGCGCTGGTGGCACGGTGGTTAAAGCGCTCAGCTGCTAACTGAAAGGCCACCAGTTCGAACCTACCAGCCTCTCCAGTGGAGAAAGATGTGACCATCTGCTTCTATAAAGACTGAAAGTCTTGGAAACCTTATGGGGGTACTTCTGTCTGTCAGGGTGGCTAAGAGTTGGAACAGACTCAACAGCAACGAGTTATGTCTTTTGAATCAAAAAAGTATCTACCCTAATGTTCTTGCAGTTGAAAGGAAGATGAAATTATTTTCTTAACTTTTTTCACAGAATATGAAAAGCACTGAGAGCTACATTTCAGTTTTGCTTCTTTTCAAAGACAACTATACAGCCATGACCTTTGTCCTTCATTGCTGACAGCTGCCACAGGGACTTTGGCTCTTGGCTTTCTCGGCATCCCTCAGAAATCTATTCCTAGAACAAAGCTATCTCATCTCTCTAACGTCGGCTCCTTTCCTGACATCTCTGTTTCTCTAAAATTATGCATCATTTCTGACAATTTCCAATGGAACACCAACATCTTTTCTCTTTCTGAAAATTTTTCTTTCCATATATGATTTTTCTTGGTGATTCTCAAGACAACCAACTCCATTAAAAATCAAGACACATTGCACTGTGCACTGTGTTCTGGGAGTCCGGTGAACATACCTCACCTTTGCCCTGGGCTTTGCTGTTTTCTGCTGGGTCAGTTACCTGTCAGTTTCAGTTCTAGTAACAGTCCTTTCTTATTGTGCCAAACGTACCCCCTTACCCTTTCCAGAATATTTTGTTCCTCTTCTAGAAACAATGAGAAATCAGTGACCTGCTGGATCAGTAGCCTAGGGCCCCAGAGCAAATTAAGATTAACAAGTTATCAGCTGCAGCTTTAGCAAAGTATTCAGAAATAGTAAAGATCAAACACTTTATCCAAGTTACCAAACTCATCTCACTTGGGACATGCTACATCAGAAGTCAGGGCCGACTCCATCCTATTCATCTCTCTTGAGTTCTTGGAATTTCTATGCTCATTCTCTCATAAAATAGATGAAGTTACACTTTTGTCTTAAGAAATAAGCTTGTCTTAGTCTCAAAACTTCTAAAATAGAGTTTTGTATCGATTTGCCACAAATGTAGATGACCTGGAAGAGTCCCTGGCTCAGCTGTTTGCTAACTGGAGACACATTTGGTCTCTTAAGTTTCTGCCCCATGGGATAGGTCTTCCCTCAGTTTTTCTAGGTCCTATTATTAGACGGAAACCCTGGTGGCATAGTGGTTACATGCTATGCCCGCTAACCAAAAGGCTGGCAGTTCTAACCTACCAGGCATTCCTCGGAAACTCTATGAGACAGTTTTACTCTGTTATGTCAACATCAACTTGAGGACAGTGCGTTGGTTGGTTTGTTATCTTTTTGGACGGATTTGTACCTTGATTGACATTGCCATCACATCTTTTCTCCATTGTTGAACCCACTTCCATAGTGTTGCTCACATCTAATGGTTTTCTGTCCTTGGACTCTATCACTCTCCCAGAATTCACGCTATCTGTATAGAATGGTTTCCAGACCTTCTGTCGAACACTGAGTCCATAGCGCTAGACTTCTTAACTCCACGTATCCAGATCCTTCCCCGTGCTCAAGGCAAAGCAAGGCTGTTTTTTCGCGATACTCGTTGATCAATTCATTTTGCATGTTTTCACCTTCCTTGTTGCTTCTATAACACTCAGTTGGTAACATTTTACACTCCGAATTAATGAGGCTCTTTAATGAGTCAGAGTCAACTTTATGAAGCATGTTTAGGTGGGTTTTTTTTTGGTACTGTTTCCCTGGCATGCAGGACATGGGTACACAAGGAAGGTGACTATGAATAATCTGCCCCCTCACTTCCTCCCTCTGTCCTCCCCTCTCTCCCTTCTCCCTTCCTTCCTTCAAAAGGCTTAACACTGTTAACTCTCACTAATGCCACTCAAGCCAGCTTTCTGTCAGTTGGTCATGCCGTGGTGGCCTGCAATTTGCTATGATGCTGGGAACTACTATGACATCAGTATTTTAAATTCCCATGGGGTAGCCCATATAGTCTTTAACCAAGCTTCCAGACTAAGACAGACTCGGAAGACAGGTCTGGGAAACTGCTTCCAAAAACTAGCCAATGAAAACTTTATAGATCACAACATAGTATTTTCTGATATAATGCCAGAAAACTGCATAGGACCAGGCAATGCTTTGTTCCATTGTTTATAAGGTCACCATGAGTTGGAACTGACTTGACAGCAACTAACAGCAAGCTTGACAATGCCACTCAGCTACTGGTGAACAGAAGTGATGTCAGCTACTCTGTAAATCACGAAGCACCTACCAGAGTGGCTGGCAAGTGACAAAGCGTGTCACAAGTGTGTTCTTGGCTTGCTGATAGCTAACAGCATTCCTCTCCTTAAAACAAAGGTAAGCAAAGGCTAATCCAGAAGTTAAATCAGATTGTAAGTCATTAATTACACAGAAAAATTAAAAACAACAGTTACACATTCTGCAAATTAAAGTACACTAGAACGAAATAATTGATCGAGAGAGGTAATCCTAAATAAGTCATAGTCATCTTTGTATCCCCATGTCCTGTGTGCCAGGGAAATATTACCCCCCCAAAACCCAAACATGCTACATCAAGTTGATTCTGACTCATAAGACCCTACAGAATAGAACAGAACTACCCGCATACAGTTTCCAATGTTGTAAATCTTTTCAGAAATAGACTGCTGTTATCTTTCTCCTTCAGAGAAACTGGTAAGTTCAAACCACAAGCCTTTCAGCTAACAGATGAATGCTTGACCACTGTGCCATCAGCACTCCTAGGGAGCCATTCAACATCCCCTCCTCCCAAAAAAGACCAACCTATCGCGATGAGTGGGATCCAACTCGACGGCACTTGGCTGGCTTGGCATTGCCACTGAATCAATTCCAACTCACAGTGATCCTATAGGATGAAGTAGAACTGACTCCTGGGATTACCAAAGAGTGGCTGATGGATTCAAACTGCCAAACTTTGGGGTAGCAGCTGTAGCTCTCAAACACTACACCACTATAGATCCAGGGAAATATTATGTAGCCCAGAATATATGGTGGATGTACGTTTTTCTTATTTTAAAAGTTGAATCCCATGGCTTTAAAAACATAAAAGAAAGTCAATTTTCTCACACTTTCCTAAAAGACTAATACTCTTATTTTAAAATGACAGGATTAAATAATAAGTAATCTTTAAAAAAAAAAAAAAAAGCTAAAGAGGATATATTCTGTCTACTTCTTTTTAATGATACATTCCAGGATTTCCAAATCACGGAAGTTTTTGTTTTTCTTTTTAATCCTGATCTAATTCAGAGCATTTCAGAATTTTTTTTGCGCATTGCCTATAAAATGTAACATTTATACAATGGGGTGTGTGTGTGTGTGTGTGTGTGTGTGTGTTTATCTTTTCCATCAAGTGTCACTTTAAATTTCCTAAATCTCTATTTCTAACCGGCCTTTTCTAAAAATCAAATTGACTTAGTAAATGTATAACAGTGATTAAAAAGTTAACAACATTTAGTAGGCATTGAGCATTACTTCCATCCACTGAAGAATTCTAAATAGTGATTCAAGAGCTCTGAACCTAGGTGATTCGTGTCACATTCCTGTGACATTTTCCCTACGTAATTTCTAGAGCATAACTACAGCAAATAAATATCGATTGCAAAAATCTAGCTAACTTGTGTTGTGATATCCTGCCCTCCAGAACATATGAAATATAATCTTACTAATTTGTATGTGACTGACAACAACATATTGATTGAGACGATGAGAACAATAAGAAACCCAATTCTAGGTGGCTAGAAGCTACAAATATTTAACATAGAAAAGACTGGTGCCAGAGAATCCCATACTTACATTTCAAGATTTAAAATGTTTACCTTTTCTTTGTGATGAGAGTGATTTCATAGAAAATCAGGTAAAAGTTCTGCTGTGGGGAGGGCTGTTTCAACAGCAGAGAAGAGTGTGGAAGAATTGCTAAAAGATCAGAAAACGTAAGAAAGAAGGATTGTGGAGACATGTTCAGGAAAACCGAAATTTCACCTCACAGCAACATTCTACAAGATGCAAATGAAGAAAGCAGATACATTTTTCGGAAACAAAGTATGATAAGCCAGATAAATCAAACCAATTCAACCGAAAGGCCAGAGGCAAATGTCATAAAGACATCTGTGCCCTTGGAGGAAAGACAAACTCATAAATAATAGATAGCAGTATCTCAGGGAAAAATATATGCAGAAGAGAACAGGTTTACTTGGAGACAAGAAAACAACCAATCCCTACACAAGTGGATCTAAATGAAACACGTCCTGGAGTAATCTGAGAACCAGTGAATTAATAGAAACCCAGAACTACATAAAACGTTGACGACTAAAAGCCATGAAAAATTGAACTGTCATTATGTCAGGCATTATTGTCAAAGGAAAAATCCTTCGAGCTCCTACCATAAGAGTTGTATATTTAATGCTAGCTTGATACAGACAGAGGGCTGACGTGGGAATTGGCAAACATCTAGATATAAGGGATCAAAAGAAAAAAAAAATAGAACCAAGTTACCAAGAAAAGCATACTACGTCAAGGAAGGCTGGCTGCTCCAAGGTTCAATATCTAAAGCTGAGTGAAATACAAAAGGTGATCACAAGATGCTAAGTGAACTAAAGCAATGAACTGCTTATAATGCATATGTTTGCATGATATCACTTTTTTCCCCAGAAATTCCAATTTCTCTAGATGCTACATGAAGTAAAACCAGTAAGTAAGTCTACTAGGGACAGACAGATGTCAAAAATATGAAAAAGCAAATGGCAGAATGTAATAGGAATTCATTTACGACTTTATTTTTTTTTAATATTTTTATGACTTGTTCTCTTTCCTAAACTGAGACAGTAAATTTATTCTGTTTTTGTCATCTAGTACTGCTATAATAATAGAAGCACCGTAAGTGTATGGCTTAGACAAGCAGAAGTTTATTCACTCATAGTCTAGTAGGCTAGAAGTCCAATTCAGGGCATCATCTCTAGCTCAAGGCTTTGGAGGAAGGTCCTTCTTATTAATCTTACCCTGTATCTGGAGATTCTCAGCACAGGCGCTCTGAGTCCAAAGCACATGCTCTATTTAAGGCTCTTGTTTCTTGGTAGTTTGAAGCGCCTCTGTCTCTCTGCTAGTTTTTCTCTTTCATATCTCAAACAAGACTGATTTAAAACACAACCTAATCTTGCAGACTGGGTCCTACCTCACGAACATAACTGCTGCTTATCTCACCTCATTTAACATCATAGAAGAAGGATTTACAATCCACAGGAAAATTCTATCAGATGACAAAAGGGTGAACAATTACATTACACTGGGAATCATGGCCTAGTGAAACTGACACACATTTTAGAGGAACACAGTTCAGTCCATGACACTCTCCTACACAACAGCTTCATACAACAGAAACAAGATAGTCAAGTAAGTTAAAAATTTTGAATTTTAAATATTAAAAAAGGAAACAAAAAAAAACCTGACAACACAGTTCTCAACAACTTAACTAAGAAGCTGAGGCACCATCTAGAACTGGAGCACGGGGGTCTCTAGCCAGGTCTCTTCTGAAGTTTCGTTTTTGTTACTACCTAGGATAAATACTTCTTTTCAACACTTAAACAACTCTCATTCTCTGCTCTTACCTTGCACAGGTGGCCTTCCACTACACATACTCAGTCAAATCCCAGCCCAGATTCAATCTCATAGCACATTTCTTCCCTCCTAGACTTGTGCATCTTGTATTGGCTGGAGATCTCCATAACAATCCCACACCTTCACAGTTTTCAGCAAGCATCCCACCCACCCCACACAATCACCATTCTCAATGGCTTTCATGACTTTCTGCTTAGGAAATACTGAAGTCATCATGTGTGAGCCATTCACACCTGTATCCACCATTAACACTCTCCTTGCAGTCATGAGATCTTCAACAAGGTCACCTCTGCATGCATTTTTTTGTTTAGGAAATAATCATGGTCAATTTTCTCCCAAATTTCTAAAAACGTAATTCCCCTTGACTCTGAGTCCCCTTCTAGCTAGCATCTGTCGTTTTCCTCTTCCAAAAAATTCTGTAGATCTGGAACTCTACTGTAAATATCCCAAAGACGGAAATCTCAATATTTTCTAACCACTTTTTTTTTTTTTTGCCTACAACATAATAAAAGCCAAAGCCAAGGGCAGTCGAGTCGGATCCGTAGATCTTCTTTTAATGTCATATTTGAAATTAGAACTTCTATCTTTTTACCTTGTTTTCCTCCCTGGGGAGATAGATAGCTACTGCTGAACCCAGGGTGAATCACGGTGACCTTACACAGAACAGAAGAAAATGCTGCCCAGCTGTGTGCATCATGCTTACGATCGCCATCCGGTCTGAGTCCACCCCTGTGCCTGCGGCCACAGTCTAGCTCACTGAGGGTCCTCCTGACTCTGGCTAGCCCAATATTTCACCGAACATGATGTGCTCCTTGGGTGACAAATCACTCTTGATGATGTGTTCAAAACCAGCAAGTCACACAGTGGTCTGCAGTGATCCATTAAGTTTTCATTGGCCAATTTTCAGGAGTGGATCAATAGTTCTTTCTTTCTAGTCTACCTTAGTTTGGAAGCTCAGCTGAGTCCTGCTCACCACTGGGTGACTCTGTTGGTACGTGAAATAACCCATGACACATCTTCCAGCATTACAGCAACACACAAGCCACTATAATGCTCCAAACTGACAGACATGTAGTAGATTCTTCTGCTAAGTACTTCCCAATTCCTGACATTATATCATACACTTACTAATTTGCTTAAGTGCCCGTCTCTACTTTCCAGAAAATAAGCTCCATGGTAGCAGATTGCTTTCATGTCTGTATAACTAAATCACAGAATAATAACCAAATATTGCTGTCACTCAATAAATATTTATTAATGGATGTATAAACCTACCTAATCATTCAGCATCTTAAAAACTTAAAAAGCTAGGGTGCGATGGATACTTGTTCCTCCCAAAATCCATTCTCCCTCTCTTCATAATCATGTGACTACCCACTTAGAACTGACACTTCCCATTTTGGTTATGTTCCAGGCTGTCTTCAATTTCAAGGCAGCTAGCCCTAATCTTTGGCTGTTTCTGCTTTTCATTGTGAGGTCAGCTGTGTCTGCAAGGCAACCAAGGCAACAATTTAGGGAATGATGGAGCAACAAGATGGAAGGAATCTAGGTTTCTCAATGACCTGGTGGAGCAGAATGGCATCATCAGCATCTGAAGGCTGCCTTGTGAAATGAAAAAAATAGACTTCTGTTTTATTTAAGGGACATAATTTTGAATCTTTTTAATTGGAGTTAATTAGCTTTTCCCTACCTAACATACTTGGCTCTCTCCTACCTCTCTGGCTATTCTTTCACAATCTTGATTTTAACTTCTCTTTCTCTACCTCATACACAAACATTGAATTTTTTTTCTCAGAATCTTTTCTGACCAACTATTATATTTTTATGTACACAATGCATGCCATTAAACACTGCTATGCCAATTTTTAACAAGCTGATATTAAAAAAAAGTCAGTAAAGCATACTTGAGAAAATACCTTGCAATGTGAGGGAGCAGTTGACAGACAAAGCCATGCATTATTTGTGTAAAAATACTACACAGTTCATAATTTCATCCAAAATGAAGAAACCAAACCCACTGCCATTCAGTTGATTCTGATTCATAGCGACCCTATAGGACAGAGTAGAACTGCCCCCATAGAGTCTCCAAAGAGTGCCTGGTAGATTCAAACGGCTGACCTTATGGTTAATAGCCACAGCACTTTAACCACTACACCACCAGGGTTCCCACAATTGAACCTCTTGATTCTTAAACTTTTTAGTCAATAGCACTTCCAAGAATTTAATGAAGAGACGTATGTGTATTTCTTTTATTGACACAATTAGGTTCTAAAGATCAGGCTGTTACGTGAAAAATCAACATTTTATGAAAACAGAGGATATTTTTTCTGTTTGGGGGCAATCTACTTGTCCCCTTCCCCCCCACCTTTTTTTTTTTTTTTTTTTTAGAAAATTTGACCACAGAAATAGTAACAATCAAGACATTCTTATCACTGTGATGAGTTCAGTTATGGATTAGTTACCTGCAGAGGAGTCTTGGAGGGGACAAAGTTGGACAAGGTGGCACAATGTAACTGGAGAGCCCACGCCTCAGCCACATCACCTTCCTCCTGTGCTGGGTCAGAATTTGCCTTTCAGAGCCCCGCCAGGGGGTTGCAAGCTCTGAGCTCACAGTCCAGGTGCCGGGTCTGCCCCATGGGCCTGATGAGACGCTGGGGTCCAGGGCTTCCTCTGAGGGCACTGAGAGACTTCGCCGAGGAAAGGCCCAGAGGTCTGCTTCTGAAAAGTGACAGCCTTGGAAATCCTACAGAGCAGTTTTACTCTGTTCACACAGTGTTGCCACAAATCAAACATGACTGGATGGCAACTGGTTTTGAAGGCTCTTAGAATTAGGTCCAAACTAGGTCCTTCAGAAGTGAGACCTCATCTCTACAGCTTCTTCTGTGCCGCTCAGCTCTCCCAGCACTCTGTATTCCCACTCATGTTGAACTTTTTGCAGTTCTTCAAGCTGACCACACTATCAGTTCACAACATCACACATGCTGTTACCTCTGCAGGTAACGTCCTTCACCTCGGCCTGGCTAACTCTACTTCTCACATGCCTCAGCCTGAAATCCAGTGCCTTGTCAATGCATTATACCCCCTGTGACACCCTTTCTTGTCAACTGTAGCTAGTTCACCTTGATTGTCGTGTTATTCTCAGCCTCTAGCTCCTATTGCATCAGAGATGGTGTGCCTTATTCATTTTTATAGTCCTATCACATGTCACAGTCCACTGTCCTGGATGCACATTTGCTGTAAATATAAATTTGTTAAACTGCCCTCAGTTGTGGGGAAAAAAAGAAAAGAAAGAAAAAAAAAACTCAGTAATTAAGATGCTGCGTAAAATATAAAATTATTTGGAGGTATCTGAAAAAACTTGTATTTCCTTGATGCATGATTGTCAACATTATAGAGAACATTAATTCTTCCACTTGGAAGTATATAGATACACCTGTTAATGCTGAGCTGATTCCAACTCCCAGTAACCACATAAGACAGAGCAGAATTGCTCCATTGGACTTCCAAGGAGCACCTGTTAGATTTGAATTGCCAACATTTTGGTTAGCAGCCATAGCTCTTAACAACTACACCACCAAAGTCCCCATATATGTGTGTGTGTATACACACACACACACATATTTATATAGATAGATATACATACATACATACATATATATACATATATATATATATTTTTTTTTTCCTCCTGATCTCCCAGAGTACTTTAAAATTCTTACAAGGACTCTTTCTACACCTTGTGTGAGACTAAGCTTACAGTAGGTAGGCTGTGTATTGTGTTCCTATTTTCATCTGTCACAGTACCCTACACATCTTAAAAAATCTTCATGGTAAACCTACCTGACATGGTAAACCTACATGACAGAAACAAAAAAACAAGCAAATCTGTTGTATTTGAGTCAATCCTGACTCACAGTGACCCCACGTGTGACAAAAGTGGAGCTGTGGTCCCGCTGGATGTTAATAGCTGGTGTTGTGAAAGTAGATGGCAAAAACCACATTTAAAACAATGTATATAATGGGATAGGGATGATAAAAATCTATGTTTTTCTTTACTTCATAGTAAAGAAAAAAGATCTAGAAAGTTATTTATGGTGTGTGAACTGGGTCCCCTAAAAATGTATATTGAAGTCCTAACCTCAAGTACCTGTGAACATGACCTTGTCTGGAAATATGTTCTTTGAAGATGTTATCAGCTAACATAAGGTTAGAAGTATAAAAGATGAGGGGACACTGAGAAACACAGAGAGAAGGTGGCCATGTGACAGCAGAGACAGAATTTGAGGTGTTGCAGCTGCAACAGAAGAAGTGCCAAGGATCACTGGTTGTCACCAGAAGCCAGGGGCGAGGCACGGGACAGATTCTCTGTCAGAGACCTTGGAAAGAACAACACAGCTGATATTTCAGTTATGAACATCTAGCCTCCTGAACTGGGAGACAAGACATTTGCGTTCTTACAAGCCCCTCAAACTGCAGTACTTCATTATGACAGCTTGAAAAAGCCGCAACAGAAAGAGGGAAGTCAGAAGACGGACAACTAGAATCAATGGAAGACTTCTCACTATATACATTTCTATGCATTTGGAGGTTCGACCTTATTAATGCATTATGTATTCATATATAATTAAAAATTTTTAAAAATCTTCATTATTAGAAAACTATAACAAATTTAAAAACCAGGAGCAGAATGGGAGAAATTATTTACAACCTATATACAAATCACCAAAACCTAAAATATATAAAGAATGCCAAAAAGTCAATAAGAAAAAGAGCAACAACCTAATAAAAAAAACTGGCAAAGGTATACAGAAACAATTAACTGAAGGCAACGTTTGAATTGTTAATAAGTCAAATGTTTTCACATTAAAAAAATAAACAACATGTTACAGAGAAAGTCTATAAAGATAAGATCTCTTCTGCTCCCTTAGTTTCAGAGATGTATTAGAAATCTCTTCCAGATTCATTAGGAAATTGGAAACATAAATATCAGTTTATCCAATTGATGTCCAGAAGTTAAAATGTTGAGTAATATTAAGAGTTGGAAAGGATACAGGGCAAAAGGTACTTTCAGAATTGCTGATGAAAATAGAAACTTACATACTTCTTTGGTGAGTAATTTTACAGTTCTAGTAAAATTGAGACCACGCATATCTTACAACTCAGCAGTGCTATTGTATATATGCCATAGGAAAAATTCAATACATATCCACAGGGGATATATGAAATGATGTTCTTTGCAACATTGTTTGAAATAGCAGAACACCTGGAAGGAACTTAAAATGCCTGAGCAGTGTGTGATGTTGGTGTTCTGTATATATACCCTTGGCACTCACAGTTCCCTTGCACACGGACAGCATTTTATAGCAAACACCTGCCACTCACAGCCTGAGAGTATTCTGTGCCCCAAAGCATGCCCCGTGCAGTGGTGTGGGTTGTTTTTCTAGAGTTAATGTTCCCAGGAGTAACCCTCAACCAATGACAGACAGGAGTTGTGAGTATCTATCCGAGCTTCCTTGTCCTTGGGTTACGCAACTCTGAAGTTTTTTATCAGTCCTTCGGATGTCCCCAGAATGACCTACCCTCAATTTTCTAGAGTGGGGACAGCTTACTAGTGCACATTATTTGGGTGTTCTTTCTTATTTTCCCCCTCTTTTTAATTAATGACTCCTAGGATTATGTCTGAGCTCAAGCACTTGTATTCAATTCCTCATCTCAGAGTATAGAACAACGACGTTTGTTCATTCAACCCTTCAAGAATTTTTATAGTTCTACCATCTTAAAATTTAAAAAATAAAATAAAATAAAGCAGGCCAAGACTAAATAAAACTAGTCAGTTTTATATAGAGGTAAATAACTATATGAAATATCTTGGTTATCCTAATATATTGATTATCTTAACTTTGAATTAAAGTTGTTAATTTCATAATTTATCAGTTTCCCCAAAGAGATAAAGTTATACATTTGCATGAGAAAAGTATGCTTTCTTAGTTCTACACTTCTAAGATAGAATTTTTCAACAATTTGGCATAAATGTCTAGAGGATATTCAATAGGGAATAAAGGAAATTTTCAAGTTACTTCATTTCAATTCTGATAATAACCTCATTTTCCAATTACAGTAGTTACAGTAGTTTGGGTACAGCTCTGAATCTCCTCCAGTTGTCCATATGTTTAGTCTGCGTTCAAAAACCAGCCTTGCCAAGTACTAAAGATCATACAGGGATTATTCAAAGTCACTGACATTTTTCACGGTGATTCAAAAGAAACATCCTCAATCTCCTAACTAAGCAACGGTATCTCAAGCAAGATTTTTTCATTCCCTAATGATAATCAATCTAACGATAGAATCTTGAGGCCCAGGAAGCAAACCGGGGTTCGGTTCTTGGCTAACGCATCTTATGGGGTGCCACCGCCCACCTTGTCAGTGGTTATGTGCATGTGGCTATGATGTTACGATAAACTAAAAGGGAAGGCCTGATCCATTCTTGAAATCAAAGAAAACCCTGTGGACCACAGTGTTTCATCCTGCGAATGATCAGGAGGACAGTGTAGAACTGGGCAGCATTTTGTCTCCTCTTGTATTGGGTTGCTGCGAGGTGGGGCTAACACAGGGGAAGCTAACGACACGGTAACTCCTTGTACGTATTGTGCATTTAGCTGCGTACTTCATTTCCAAAGGGACATTAAGAGGTTTTGGCAGTAATCTGGACGGAAATAAAAGCAGCAACACACACATTTATTTGTGTGTATGAAGACTGACAATTAAGGTCACGAACTCATCCTAGAAAAAGTGCTCCATAACTCATTGCTGAATATCCTACAGTTACCTTCAAAGCACTTCCCTTGGGATGCTACGTACCAACACCAGCACCTAGTCTACCCTTCAAAGCAATTTTGGACTCTTTTTCTGGAATGGCCAACAGAGCTGTTGTCATATTACCCTTGATGTCCTGAATTTCCTCAAAATGGCTTCTTTTCAATATTTCTTTTATCTTCGGGTAAAGAAAAAAGTCAAGGGGGGCCAGATCAGGTGAGCAGAGGGGGTGTTCCAAGGCAGCTATTTGTTTACTGGCTAACAACTCCCTCATAGACCACTACACAATTAAGTTCGTGAACTTGCCACTGTGCTAATGTACACAATGGCCATTCCAGAAAGAGTTCCAAAATTGCTTTGAAGGGTGAACTAGGCACTGGCATCGATGCACAGGTTCCCAAGGGGAGGACTTCAAAAGTGACCACAGTGATATTAAGCAGTGAGGTATGTGGTGCTTATAACAAGTCAGTTCACAGACTTAATTTTCAGGCCTTATTTACATATAAATATATATACACTTATATATACATATAATTATATAATTATACATAAATATATAGTTATATACCATATAGCACATACGTATATGTGCATGCATGTATATGAAAATCCTGGTGGTATAGTGGTTAAGAGTCTGACTCCTAGCAAAGAGGTCAGTAGGTTGAATCCCCCAGGTTCCCTGGAAACCCTATGGAGTAGTACTATTCTGTCCTATATGTCACTATGAGTCCAGATCAACTCAACAGCACTGTTTTCTCTTTGTCTTTTTTTTTTTTTTCCGGTAATAAGCAGAAACAGTGCCTAAACAGGAAATGAGCCTAACATGGTAAATTAGATAACCTTACAAAGACTGGAAATTCCGGAACACTAAACTGTGATGATGTGGAATCTATCTGTCCATGGAACCAGAGGCAGCTGTTTGAGCAGAACAAGAGGAAGCTCCGAAAACGCTTGCATCAGAGTTGTATTTTTTCACCTTGCTCTGTATGCTGAAGAAATAATTGGAGAAGCTGGCCTATATGAGGATGAATGCAGCAACAGGATTGGAGAAAGACTCATCAACAACTTGTGATGTGCAGATGACACCTCACTTCACAATGTAAAAATGACTTGAAGCATTTATTTATGAAGGTTAAAGTCAACAGATTTATTGGCCTCCCCAGGGATGGCTGATATTCAACAAGGACTAAAGTCCACTATAAGGGGAGGACACAGTCTCCTCAACAAACAGTGCTGCCCAAACTGCTTTTCTATCTGTAAAAAAACAAACAGAACCCATACCACACACCATACTCAAAAACTAACTCAAAATGGATCAGACTTCAATATAAAACTAAAAACTATAAAAATCACAAAGGAAAATATCAGGACAATACTAGGGGCCCTCATAAATGGCATAAACAGAATACCAAACATAACTAAAAATATACATAGAGCAGATGATGAACTAGATAAAAGAGACCTCCTGAACACTTAGCACTTATACTCAATAAAAGAGTTCTCCAAAAGAAAATTTACACAATGGGAAATATTTTTTGCTAACATACATCCAACAAGAATCTGGTATCTAAAGTTTATAGAAATCTTTAATACTTCAACCACAAAAAGACAATCAAATTAAAAATGGGCAAAGGACATGAACAGGTTCTTCACCAAAGATGATATTCAGGCCTCTAATAAATGTATGAGTAAATATTCATGATCATCAGCCATTAGAGAGATGCATATCAAAACTACAATGAGATACCATGTTGTCCCCCACAAATGCTGACAAGGTTGTAGAAATACTGGAACCTTTATACACTGCTGTTGGGAACAAAAAATGTACAACCCCTATAGAAAACAGTACAGCATTTCCTTAAAAAGCTAGAAATGGAAATACCATATGATTCAGTAATCCCTCTCCTAAGTATATACTCTAAATAAATAAGAGCCATGACACTAGTAACCTCTTACCATTGAGTCAATTCGTACTCATAGCGGCCCTACGGGACAAAGTAGAACTGCCCTATAGTTTCCAAGTAGTGCCTGGCGGATTTGAACTGCTGATCTTCTGGTTAGCAGCTGTAGCAATTAACCACTACACCACCAGGGTTTCCATGACAGTCAAAGACCCATGCATTTCCATACTCACTGAAGTATTAGTCACAATAGCATAAAGATGGAAACAACCTAAGTACCCATCAATTAACTGGTACACATAAACAGCGAAATTCTAGGCAACAACAAAGATTAATGGTGAATCTGAGAAACATCTCATAACAGGTAGGAATTTGAAGTACGTCACACTGAGTGAAATAAATCAGTTTCAAAAGGACAAATATTGTATGCAATAGTTACTGTAAAGTAATGATAAAAGGTTTACACACAGAAAAGGAAAAAGAAACTGATGGTTACCAGGAATAGTAGGGAAAATTACCCAAAGAAAAACATAAATAAACAGACAAATATTATGGATTTAAAAAAGGAAAAACTACAGCCTTCAGTGTGGATTACACCTGTATGCAAAGAAAAAGAAATCATCACAACTGGACCAATAAACATCCTGCTAAATGGTGAAGAAATTAAAGTTGCCCGAGATTGTATTCTACTTACATCAGCAACCAGTGCCTAGGGAAGCAGCAGTCAGGAAAATAAATGTACTACTCTGGGCAAATCTTCTGCACGAGGCATCTTTAAAGCATGAAAAAGCAAAGAGATTAGACTGATAGCTAAGGTAAACCTGATGCAAACCGTCGTCTTTTCAGTTGCCTCATCTGTATGTGAAAGTTGAACAATGGAGACAATACTGGTAAAGAACTGAAGCATTTGTGGTGTGGCATTGATGAAGACTACTAAATATACCACAAGTGAACAAAGCTCTTCTGAAGGAAGTACAGACACAGTGCTCCTTAGCCGCAGGGATGTCAAGATTCTGCTTTGCTTAGTTGCTGTCATGGATTGAATTACATTCCCCCCAAAATACCTGTCAACTCGGCCAGGTCATGATTGCCAGTATTTGTATAACTGTCTAACATTTTCTCATCTACTGTGATTTTCCTGTGTGCTGTAAATCTTATCACTATCATGTAATGAGATGCATTAGTGGTAGTTATACTGATGACATCTACAAGATTAGACAGTGTCTGGAGCCAGTCTCTTTTGAGCTAGGAAAGAGAGAAGCCAGCAAAGACACGTGGGCACCTCATGCCACTAAGGAAGGGGCACCTGGAGCAGATTGCATTCATTGAACCTGAGGTTCCTGCACTCAGATGCTCCCAGACCAAGGGAAGACTGATGGCATAGACTTTTCTCCAGAGCAGACAGAGAAAGAAAGCCTTCCCGTGGAGCCAGCGCCCAGAATTCAGACTTCTAGCCTACCGAACTGTAAGATAGTAACTTTCTCTTTCTTAAAGCCATCCACTTGCATTATTTCTGTTACAGCAGCACTAGATGCCCAAGGTACCTGCTTATAATATCAGGAAAGATGCTAGCAAAGGATATTATGTTATGAAAACATAAGGGAAACCCTCTGTGAGACGAATTGACACAGTGTTGAAACAATGGCTCAGTCAGACCAATGATCAGGAAGGTGGTGCAGAACAGAGCAGTGTTTCAGCCTATCACACCTCAGGTTACTATGAGTTAGAACTGATTCCATGGAAGTTAGCAATAGTGCAGAGGAGGAAAAAACAGTAGCAAGAAACAAAAATACATGTTTATTTCATAAGAGACATACTTGGGTGAAATATTATCAGGAGCTTCTTAGAAATATATCTGTATTTTCTGTTTTCAAACTGTAAGACTAAATTGAAGTTGTTACTCTTTTTTCTCTGTCTTCACAAAGAGCAGTAAGTAAAAATCAAATAATCAAAGTGGCTAGGAAAGCACTCTCTAGAGCTCTGTGTCTGTCTGTCTCTGTCTCTCTATATATGTAGTCATAAAATAAACTCTGAGACGGACAAAGTCAAAAAGAGAATTAGTGAAACAGAAAATACACCTAGCTACCTAAAATGCAGCACAGATAGGTGTAAAAAAAGTATGAAAGCACATTTGAGAACTGTGTATGATATATTGTGAAGCTTCTACATACATCTACCAGGGAGTTCAAGAAAAAGAGATTAGAGTTTATTGCAAAGAAGCAACGTTCAACAAGTACGTACCTAAGAGATTTTTATAACTTAAGAAGGATGTTAGTCCTCAGATCAAAGTGTCTGGAAAGATGAACAATCATTATGCTCTCTCATCCACAGTAAGAATGATAAAAATCATACTAGCCACCTCTAGGAAAGCTTTTTGAGAACTCATAATTTGTCTATCAGCTCAGCTGTGCTATTATGGTACATTAAATCTTCCTGTAACAAACTGATTGATGTAGTTGAACCAAGAATACAACTGATAAGGCATTTGTTTTCAACAGAGAAGGCACATATTCCTGCAACAGACACCTATTGCTACAAGCGTACCAAACAAACCTGAAATGTATTTAATACAGTAATTAAAAAAGGAAGTCAGTAAGTGTCATAATCCTCGCACATGACCAGGTCATTGCCGTATAATCCTCTCTGTGAGGTCATACCAGAGGTACCTGTGAAGACAGTCCTGCCGAATTATTTCGGAAACACCAGTCATTGAAAACCCTGTGAGCACAATTCTACTCTGACACACATGGAATTGCTGTAAGTCAGACTGGGGTAAACATGCACACACACATATGCACGTACACATGTACACATACACACATATACCAGTTTAAAGAAGGAGAGTAATACAATAGTATGCAGGGACAATAATGAATGGATAGGTGACATGGTCAGAAATACACACAACAAACACTAATATTGCCATCAGTGATATCTTCTGTGATACAGGCATCACTGATGAAATTTCTCTTGCTCTCTCAGTTTTTTTTTTAATTTTGAATTTTGTTTTTCTTTCATTCTCTTTAATCTATATATTTCTTTAAAAATAATCATGAGAATAAGAGGGAAAGATGTTGCAGACAAGAAATAGAAGATATGACAGCTATATTTGAAGGTCTGTGTGCATTTTATGTGTATCAGCAAGATATCATGGTACATGATTTTTAACATAGTTCCATTATCTCTTATTACTGTAATATAAAATAAAACTTCTGTAGGATATTAGCATTATATGAGAATATATATGTTTTTAAAAGCCATGGCATTAAAGTGATGCTCTAGTTAATCTCAGTTTTTCAAAAATGCCTTCATTTCAGCAAACTATCATTAAGTAATAATGAACAGAAAAGACTGATGACATTAGTTCAAGTTGATATGTTAGGATAATTGAGCAGTAGATCTTTTGACCTTTTGTTTATCACAATGTATGTTCGTCTATTAGAAGGAATACTTTCCTGCAGCATAGTAACTTCCTGAGTTATGGTCACACTTTGCAACTGAGGAAAATAATGGGTTTCTCCCTTAATTTCTGGACTCTGCGTTGGTATTGAGTGAATGAATAAGGAGTAAAACATTTTTTTTTTAATTATACCAAAAGCAGAAACTTACAGAAGGCTTTCATGAATCTTTAGCTACATTATAACTTTATGAGGAATGGTAAAATAAAAACAAAACAATTTCTATTTCCTACTTGTCTATTCATGTCAAGATCACAACAAAAGATCTTATAAAAATGCTTTGGGTGATTTTGATGAGCAGGTAATTTTTAAAGGCTCAAAAACTTCATGCCAATGAAAACTTAAACATTTTCTCTCTTTTCATGAAAAAAGAAAGGTTTTCGCTTTCCTAGAACACTAATAAGCAGCTAGAAATAGCGTCTGTGGGCAAAAAGAATGAGCATAACAGGTGAACAATATAATGGCATTGTTCTCTGAGCAAAGGGTTTGTCGATTGCATTTCCTAACTGTTGCAAGAAGCTTGTATTAAATCACAGAAATAATTTGAAACTCATTATCTTACTTATAAATAGTTTTTTTTATTAAAATTAGGACTATTTCTTAGTTCTGCAACAGTTGATTGTCTTCTATAAATCTTCGGAAATGAAGAGGTAAGTAATGTTTCAAAATTACCTTATAAACGCAAGCACATTCATCCATATTAAACACTTCCCTGTCTTTATGGGGAAGTTTACAGCTCTACGGTCACTCTGATACAGTTTTCTTCAGTATACTAATACACAGCAGCAAACAGAAGCTATAAATTTCAAAATGTAAGGAGTCTCCCTCCGTACATTTTTTTTAACGATTAAATCTGTTTTTCACAGTTGTTCTTGAAAAAGTTGAAACGAATATGAAATACTATAAAATGAAGAACTCCTTTATCAAATTAGCTGTGTAAGGGGAAACACATTTTTCACTTCATCTTGCTGGGTAACATTTAATGCAGTCACCTTGTTATTAACAATGCTTTTTTAACCAAGTCAATGACAGCAATAATATTTTGCCCCCTAAGACTGTAGCATTAAATTTACAATTTTTTGCAGAAGAATCTCTTCTCTCATAGTTTTAAGAAGATGTAGGATCTGGCTTTCATACACACACACACACACACACACACATACATACACAACAAGCACATTTAAAATAGCATTTAAATATGGCTGAACCAGGACAGAAAGCACAATTTACACTCCGAGGTATTTTTTTTTTTTTTTTCTCCAAAGGAAGTCTGCTTATTTTGTTCTAAAATATTTATCCTGAAATAAAACAACTCAATCTTAAGATAATTATTTTTTTAAAACAACTGTGTGTAAAGTTTTTACAATGAAATGTGAGCAAACAGGACAAAAAGAAACAAAAGAAGTTTGCACGCTGCTTTTCAAAAGAAGTTTCAACAGTTCTGTGCCAGGAATAATACACAGAGGGTCTAAAAGGGAACTGCTGGAATCAAAACACACTTACTTTTTAATATGTAAAGATGCACTTGTTTTCTTTTCTTTTTTTTTTTTTAGGGTTAAAGTGAAGAGGACACACCAGTGATTCTGGCTGGCAGTCAGATAACGCACAGGCCCTGACCCTTCAGCTTGCCAGGAATTCTCACACAAAGCTCTGTTTTATCCACACGGTGCCATATATTCCCGAAATAAAGCAGCAAAACGCGAAGTCATGGAGAAGTGACACGAAGTCAGAGCAGATGAAATGTTTACCTATATTCTGTCACACCGCTGTTCCTTCGTCATCTATCCTACACATGATTTGCCTAAGACAATATTTGTTCAGATTGAAGAGCACAGGGATTTAAACAAAAGGACAATTTGAAGAAAAGGGGCACGCCAGACAATACAAATATTGTATTTCTCTATCAGCACTGCCAAGTTTAATGTGAAATCAAGCAGAAACAAAACCAAATCACCCAACAAGAACTTATTTAAAAAAAAAGAAAAGAAATGCTCTTGCTATAATTTCCTCAGAACACAACAGACTTCTGCACTTGTTTGACCACGATAGAAAGCAGATGTGAAATAATATCTTAAATCTTCACTCACCATGAGAAAGCAACGGTGGCGTAGAGGACAAGTGTGTTATTTTCTGTCCCCGTTCCATTTCACTTTTGCCTCTAGTTGTCCAACACCCAACAGCCCAGAGCTGCCACCCAGAGGCCCTTCCACGAGCTGGCTTATTTGCCTGTCAATCTGAGTGCCGGCTTCTGTTTTAGGCAGCTGTGCACTTTGCTGAACTTCTAATATAATTTCCATACGCTTCCCACCGCCTGAAGGAGGCAATTTGTTCTTTCAGGGCGATAAATACTCAAGTCACTTTTCGGGTAACTCCCTGGGATCACGCTTGAAGTCGTTCACCTTCAAGTTAAAGGAGTTCTTGGGCAGAAGTGGGTGGAGAGAGCTAAACTTGCTACAAGGGACTGGGGAGTGTAATCAGAACACAGAAACTTCCTCTCTTTTTTTCCTGCCTTGCAAGGCTGAGCAGCCGGTTGGTGCCTCTCACACAGAACTCAGGAATGCGAAGGGAGGCCTGAAAGAGGCCCTGCCAGACAGGCCTTTCTCAATCAATTAGCTTGCAGCCATTACTTGTGACCTTGGGTCACACAGCATAAGTGTGTGGGGTGTGCCTTCTGGGGTCCCTAGGCTACTTATTACAGCTTAGATAACCCAAACCAAGCAGGAACTCACATCGAGAAATATTTTTCATAGAAAAGTATGCTAAAGATAAGAAGGAGACCAGAGACAGATTCAACATTCTTTTTTTTTTAACAAGAGCTCCTATTTGATTCACTTGATGATTTCATTTTCCCCCTATGGAGAAATCCCAAACAATAATTTTATCCATGCTGGATCAAACAGGATTGAGAACGAAGCAGAAAGGCACTGCTTTCATACTGAATTTCAAGCTGGGGATATAAAAATGACGTAGTAATTAATATGTGATACATATGTATATGTTTAAAATCTCACTTGAGTTTCATTTTGGTTTTTTAAAAGAGTGTTGATTTATTACACCTAAAGGCAAAGTTAAACTACTATAAGCGATGTTCTCTTTGCTAAAGGAAATCAAAATAATGTCATGGAGGGAATAAGAGTAGCTGTTTTTAATTCTTTCAAGAGTACTGCTCTCTGTATGTCATGGTTTTTGTTATTCTTACAGGTACCTTTAAACAGAATTTCATTTTTGTTGCCTCAGTTACACAAATGATATCACTGTTTAACATACATATAGTAAGAATTAAAATAACAGAAATAAGCAAAATGCTAAGGAGAAATTTTATCTTTAAAACTAAATATTTGTTTAAATTTCACATATTAAGCTTATATACACAAAACCCGCTGCCATGGAGTCAATTTCAACTTATGGTGATTCTAGGGGACAGAGTGAAACCGTCCCATAGAGTTTCCAAGGAGTGCCTGCCTGGTAGATAACTGCCAGCCTTTTGGTTAGCAGCCATAGCACTTAACTACTATGTCACCAGAGTTTCCTGTCAGCCTTATACATTCCCCCAAAGACCTTGAAAAATAGTCACTATCGTTATCAACAGCTAATGAGAGAGAAAGCCAAGCCAAGTGCCTGAGAAAATTTTATTTCTAGCTAAATCCACACTTTTGAGTACTAAGACATGAATGAGGAATGTACGCTTTCATCATGACATGACGAGATCGTCAACCCTAATCCCCTAAAAAGTCCATCTCCCACAGGTCCAGCTACCACACTCACATCTTATCTTCCCATCCTGTGTATCTGATGACGCCACCAAACGTCATCTGTTTCAGTGCCATTCAAGAGCACCAAGATGTCAAGGTTGCTGCTGTTGGCTCCCGTGAAGTCAGCTCTGACTCAAAGAGACCCTATATGCAATAGGAAAAGACCTTGCCAGGCCCCGTGCCAGGCCCACAATCATTGTCATGCTTAAGCCTCTTGCTGCCACCGCTGCATCCATCCACCTTGTTAAGGGTCTTCTCAGTTTCTCACCGACCAAACACAGTGTTTCCTGGGACTAATCCCTCTTGACAACAGATACAAAGTATTTAAGACACAGCCTCCATCATCTTTGCTTCTAAGGAGCACTCTGGTTGTACTTCCTCTGGTTGTACTTCTTCCAGAACAGATCTGATTGTTCGTTTGACTGTCCATGGTACATGCAACATTCTTCTCCAATGCCTCAATTCAAAGGCCACAATTCTTCTGTCTTCTTTACTCACTGCCCATCTTTCGCATGCATGCGATGCAACTGAGAATACTATGGCTTGGGTCAGGCATGGTTTGCTCTTCAAGGTGACATTTTTACTTTTCTGGACTTTAAAGGGGTCTTTTGCATCAATTTTCCCCAGTGCAATGTCTTTCCATTTTTTGACTGCTGCTTCCATGGGGTCGACTGTGGAGTCACATAAAATGAAATTCTTGATAACCTCAATCCTTTCTCCATGTTTTATGGTGTTATATTTTATGCAGACACTGAATGTAGCACTTCCACGGCATTAGCCTTAACTTGACCAACTTTAACCATTTTCATACTGGGCACTGTATGAATTAAAGTAAATTTATTTAAAAAAATTAGAATCTAAGATTTTTTTTTCTGACTCAGAGAAGACACAGTGACCAGATAATACTCTCTAGCATACTTTGAAAAGTGTATTAATAGAGAAAAGTAATAAGCTTATTAAAATTGATTGTAAGTAGAACTTAAGGCAGAAATAAGGGGCTTTTGCTTTCTCTAAAGTACAATAGAGAGTCATTGACATGTTTGGAAATGGGGTTAATAATGCCTGTATGTAAATTTTAAAAAATAAAATAAGTTAAGTAGTAATAATAATAAAAACAATTGGGATCTTTTAGTCTTAGTCAGTCATGCTGGTTTCATGTATTGAAAACAGGCATTATTGAAAAGCACTTAGGGCTATTTAGCCAGTAGATGTGTATACAATCATGATTTCTAATTACTACTGGAAACATCAGGAGTCCCTGGGTGGCCTAAAAGGTAGGGAGCTGAACTGCTAGTGAAAAGTTGCCCATTTGAACAGAAACCCTGGTAGCATAGTGGTTAAGTGCTATAGCTGCTAAACAAAACAGTCAATAGCTCAAATCCACCACGCACTCCTTGGAAATACTATGGGGCAGTTCCACCCTGACCTACAGGGTCGCTATGAGTTGGGATCAACTCAAGGGCAGAGGGTTGTTTGGCAGATGCCCTCAAAAGACAGGTCTGGTGATCTGCTTCTGAAAGCAATAGCAACCAAAAACAAACAAAATTAAACTTCAATGATACTTAGTCTTTAGAAAGTTCTACAGTTTAATGCCACCCTATAATTACATACTCCATTCTCATCTCTTGCGAAGAGCATGCTTTGTTTCCTTGTTTCCTTCATCCAAGGCTAACAATGAACTCCTATGAGACAACAAAGCCAGCAGGGCTTACATATCACAAGTCTACAGTCATACACCTCAAAGACCTGACCTCTGCTGTTACAGAGTTTCTGCACACACACAACAAAGGACTTTCTGAGCAGGGTAGAGAGGTCACTAGTAACCTACATAAAGCACAAGACATACAGCAGCCCTTGAAAGGGTCTTGGTGATTTCACAGTCCCTAACGTATTTCCGACTCGACGGCACTTGGCTGGCTTAATGTATTCTTTTATGGCCAATGAGCTAAAACAGTCACTGACATTTCTGAACCACACATGCGTTATGAAAACTTTACCTTTTGTGTAAATGGGGTGTCTTACATTGAAAAAGCTCAACACCAGGATGCTATTGAAAACAGATCACCAACTTTAGTCCACTAGTCTTTTTTCTTCATTTTGTGGGGAAAAGTATGCTATTCTAGATACTGTGGTCAGATATAGCAAATCGTTTTCTGCAGAGCTGGTTTAATTTGAAAAAGATAATTTTATCACCAAAACACTGTCAGGTGTACTTACAGATGTTTGGTTAGAATAAATATGACAACCACTAAAGATATAAACAACAAAACTCAAATCCATGGCCATCAAGTCAATTCCAACCCATAGCAGCATCATAGAAAAAAGTCTACCCCACAAGGTTTCCAAGTATGTAATCTTTATAAAAACAGACTACAATATCTTTCTCCTGTGAAATATATTATGTCCCTGCCATCGAGTTGATTCTGACTCATAGCGACCATATAGGTCAGAACAGAACGGGCCCATAGAGTTTCCAAGGAGCACCTGGTGGATTCAAACTACTGAACTTTTGGTCAGCAGACTACTACGCCATACTATAACTGATTCATATTTAATCAAAATGATACCACATCTACATGATGGTATAAAGCTACAATTTCTAAGCATTAGTTATTGTTGTTATTAGGCCTGTTGGGTTGGTTCTAACTCACAGCAACCCTATATACAACAGAAGGAAATACTGCCAAGTCCTGTGCCATACTCACAATTATTGTTATACTTAAGCCCATTGTTGCAGCCACTGTGTCAATCCACCTCATACAGGGACCTCTTCTTTTACGCCAACCCTCTACTTTACCAAGCATGATGCTCTTCTCCAAAAACTGGTCCCTCCTGACAACATGTTCAAAGTCTATGACATAGTCTCACTATCCTCACTTCTAAGGAGCATTCTGTTTGTCTTCTTCCAAAACAGATTTGTTTGTTCTTCTGGCAGTTCATGGTATATTCAATATTCTCTGTCAACACCATAATTCAAAGGCATCAATTATTCTTCATTCTTTCTTATTCAATGTCCCGCTGCCACATGTACAAAAGGCCACTGAATACACCACAGTGTGGATCAGGTGCACCTTAGCCTTCAAGATAACACCTTTGCTTTTTGACATTCTAAAGACGTGTGTTACAACAGACTGGCCCAATTCAATACATCTTTTGATTTCCTGACTGCTGTTTCCATGGGTGTTGATTGTGGATCCAAGTAAAATGAAATCCTTGATGACTGCAATCTTTTTTTCACTTATCAGCTGCAGCAGGGTATCCACAGACAACCGCTGCCTTTGAATGACCGTAAGCAAAATTTTACTTGTGTATGATAGTAATAATATTGTTTTGCAATTTCTGAATTTGGTTGGATCACCTTTCTCGGGAACAGGGATAAATATTGATCTCTTCTAATTGGTTTGCCAGACACCTATCTTCCAAATTTCTTGTCATAGATGAATGAGTACTTCTAGCTCTGTATCCATTTCACAAAACTTTTCAGTTGGTATTCGGTCACTATCTGGAGGCTTGCTGGTGTTGTTGTTTTACCACTGCCTTCACTGTAGCTCAGAATTCTTCCATCAGTGCCATGGACTCCTGATCACAAGCCACATCCTGAAATGCATGAATGTTCACCAGTTCCTTTTGGTATAGTGACTCTATATTCTTTTCATCTTCTTTTGATGGTTCCTGTGTCACTTAATACCTCCCTGCTAGATTCCTTCACTATTGCAACTCTATGCTTGAATTTTTTCTTCAATTCTTTCAGCGAGATAAATGCCAAGTGTATTCTTCCCTTTTGATCTATCTCTAGGTCTTCGAACATGTCATTATATTACTTTGTCTTCTCTTTCGAAATCTATTCAGCTCTTTTATTTTATTATCTCTTCCTTTTGCTTTAGCTACTTGTCATTCAAGACTAAGCTTCAGAGTTCCTTCTGACATCCATTTTGGACTTTTCTTTCTTATTTGTCTTTTGGATGATTTTTTTCCCCCATGTGTGATATTCTCATATCATTCTATGACTCATCTGGTCTTTAGTCATTAGAGTTCAGGCCATCAAATCTATTCTTGAGATGTTCTCTAAATTCAAGTAACGTATACTCAAGGTCGAACTTTGGCTCCTATGGGCTGTTTTGCTTTTCTTCAGTTTCAAATTGATCTTACATATGAGTAATTGATATTCTGGTCCACAGTCCACCCCTGGCCTTGAGAGTCTCCATGGTCTCTTTCAACAGAGGAAATCCATTTTATTCCTATGCATTCCATTTGGTCAGGTCCACTTGTACAGCTGCTGAAGAGGTCATTAGTTTTGCAAATTCTATTATCTATCATTTGCATCACTGACCCAATGCTTTCCAGTTACTGCTCTTTCCTCTTTGTCTCAAACTTTCTCATTCCAACCACCAGTAATAACCAATGCATCTTGATTGCATGTCTGATCAATTTTAGGCAGCAGAAGTTGTTAAAATCTTCCATTTCTTTATCCTTGGCCTTGGTAGTTGGTACGTAAATTTGAATAATAGTCATATTAACTAATTTTCCTTGTAGACATACGGATATTATCCTATCTCTGACAACACTGTACTTCAGTCTAGATCTGGAAATGTTCCTTTTGATGATAAATGTGGCACCAGTCCCTTTCAATTTGATTTCCTGGCATAGCAGACCATATGATCACCCAATTCCAAATGGCCACTAGCAGTCCATTTCGGCTCACTAATGCCCAGGTTATTGATGTTTAGGAGTTCTATTTCATTTTTGATGATTTCCAGTTTTCCTAGATTTACACTTCACCCATTCCATGTTCCAATTATTAATGGTTGTTCGCAGCTGTTCCTTCTCACTCTGAGTTGTGCTACATCAGCAGCTGAAGGTCTTGAAAGCCTGACTCCATCCATGTCACTAAGGTCAACTCTACTTTGAGGTGACAGATCTTCTTCTGTCACCTTTTGAATGTCTTCCAACCTAAGGGGCTCACGTTCTGGAACTATATCAAACAACGTTCTGCTGCTATTCTCAAGGTTTCACTGGCTAGTTTTCTTCAGTAGTGGAGTTCTGGGTCCTTCTTCCTAGTCTGTCTTAGTCTGGAAGGTTGGCTGACACTTACATGCCATGAAGTCTCTGCCAGCATCTCACTACCAGCGGCATTTCTCCCAGCATCGTAGCAACACACAAGCCCCCACAGCACGACAAGCTGACAGATGTGGTGAAAACACGGGATAGCAATAACAACATATTAGGTACTTATTGCTTGGCTATATAGTATTGATGTTAGGTGTTAACATTTTCTACACTAATTCTCCTCTATACCTATATACTTATCCCAAGTCAACTGCAGTGTGGTGGAAAATAGGGACTTTGGGACGAAGGAAATAAGGTAAATGAAAGATTTGAAAAATATGACTACAAAACCGCCTGTTTTCAGTGACATCCTGTTGTCCATAATCCTAAATTGGTCTTAGTAAACTGTTAAAACACTTAGACAAAAATATATCTAACAGCAATGCTAAAAATGAATATTAATAAAGACCATATCTTGCAAGAATATGAGCCACACCATGATGCTCATAAGGCTAATCATGTTGGACTGAAAAAAAAAAAAAAAAAAAACCAGTGGTGTATCCATGTAGATAGACCATTGATATCCATCTGAAAGATACAAAAGCATTTAAGATTTAACATACTTGAGTAACGGTTTATTTAGTTACCATCGTGGATGTTGTTGCTGTTGGGTACTCTTGTTGTTGTTGTCAGGTGCTGTTGTTGTTGTCATGGACGTATTACACCAAAAACCTATCTTGTTGTAATTATAGCAGGTATCAATAGAAAGTATTGCCTCTTAAAATATATAATATTCCCACAGAACCATCTCTTTCTATTTTGGTAATAAATTCATCGCCCTCAAATTGATTTTGACTCATAGAGACACTGTAGGACACAGCAGAACTTCCCTCATAGGGTTTCCAAGGCTGTGATCTTTACAGAAGCAGATTGTCACATCTTATGCCATAAAGTGTCTGGTAGATTCGAACCACTGACCTCTCAGTTGGCAGTTGTGCACTTAACCACTATGCAACCAGGACTCCTTATTTTGATATTAGCGCTTGAATACAGAGAAAAGAAAGGAGGGACTATCAAAATCCCCCCAAATTAATTAAAGCAATGTGGATGGCATCAGAGATCGTAAGACAGTAGAAAAAAGCACATAACAGGAGTTGTAGCTCTTAAAACTTGTGCAACAAAATTTGGGATATAGGAGACCACCGTACTCTGAAAGTCACATGTACATATGCATCCTCGTCTTTAGCTGGGAGATCTGCACACAACCCATTACCCAGCTGTAGCTATAAGACAGGGATTTGACAAGCACAAAGTGCAAAGTAAGAAAACAGCAGGTGTTGTCTGGTGGCAAACATGACATTGGATACATCTAGACTAGTTCAGTGGTGAACAAAGAGGAAACAAATATCACATGGGGCTTTTTATACAAATGCTACAGGCAACACGGGAGAAGAGCGTTTTCAGGAGGAGAACAATGACTGACCATAATGTACTAAAAAGTCAGGTGACATAGGTTTTTTAAATAGAATTCAGGAAGATACGACATCTGTGATGTAAAAGAAGGAAAAGAAAATGGCCTGGGATGAAAACAAGATAAAATGGAAAGATACTCCTTAGGGAACAGGAGATTATTGAGTGGATAAGGACTAAAAGGAAGTAAGGACAAGAAATGACACTCAGAAATCATGCTGGTGATACGGATGACAAATTTACAGAAGTAGGGAGACAACTGTAAAGTCTATATGTAATAATGGTAAGTTCAGTGGAAGAAATATTTAAATACATGAGGCATTTAATCAAGATACCATAAAAGCCAAGCCACAAAACATAAGGAAAATTAAGTCATGCTATAGAGCCAAGCCAAGTGCCATCGAAGTCATGCTATAGAAGGAAAATATAAAATGGAAAATTCAACACAAAGCATATTTATCTTAAAGAAATTAATAGCTCATGAAAAATGGATAAAGAAAAAGAAAAGATGATTCAAAGAAATAAATGCAAACAAAAGCAGCATTGAAAAACAGTGTAAATGATCTATTAACAGCAGTCTATTTAAAGTAAGCACTCAAAGTTGACTATTCCGTGGCGAAGCAGATGTTCTCATACATATGTATTCTAATACTCACAAATGTATAAACTGAGGAAACCCTGGTGGTGTGTGGTTAAGTGATTTGGCTGCTAACCAAAAGGTCAGCAGTTTGAATCCACCAGGCACTCCGGAAGCTCTATGGGGTAGTTCTGCTACGTCCTATAGGGTTGCTATAGTCAGAAACAACTTGACAGTAATGGGTTAGGTATAAATTGAAACAAGCTTCCCCAAAACTTATGTGTACCAAAAGTCTTGTAACCATTCATGGAACAAAAGTGTACTGAGCACTCACTATGCACCAAGCACAATCCAAGGCACCAGAGATAGAGCATTTAGCAAAACAGACATCATTCCTCCTTTCACTGAGTTTAAATTCTAGCAGGTAAGGAGATATGGGTAATAAACAAGTAAATAAGTAGAATGTCAGAGCTAGATACAAAACTAGAATGGAAGAAAAGCATTTTGGGAGATAGACACATTCATGCAAAGACGTGGTGGTTGGATATGGTTCTTGGTAATATTATATCAAGGATTTATCCATCAGAAGGTCATCAGTGAGACAGAGAAACATCTATAATTGCCTACAAAATTGAAAATAAAGTATATCTTTTCTTATGGTATATTACATAGCTATTTTCAATCATTATTACAAAAAGTTACTGAATGCAAATTTTAGGCAAGCAAAAGCAGGACAACCCCTAACTCCCGATAACATATGATCCTAATTTTGTAAAAGAGGTAGCTAAATACAGAAAAAGGACCACGTATATAAAAAGACCAAGTAGCAGTTTCATCTCTGTATGACAGAAACATGGATTACTTTTGCTTTTTTTTTTTAATAATTTTTTTGGATAATTTAAATGTTTATAACTTCTTTTTACTTGTTAAGAAAAGAGTGGGCATAACTAACAGTAAAAGAAAAAAATTAACGTCGATATTTCCAACTCTATTGTTAAAGTATTATTTACTCTAGTTTTTGCTTTATCATCAGTTTTCAAGCTCTTGAATTATTTTAGAATATTTACCCTTCCATATCTACTTTGTCCGCACTTTGGATGATTCATCTTTTCTCATTTTCTCAAAATTTTTTTCTTCCTTTGCATTTCACTGCTTTTACACTGTTACTTAAATCTATACCCATCACCCACTGCTGCTGGGTCAATTCCAACTCACAGCTACCCTACAGGACAGAGAAAAACTGCCCCACAGAGTTTCCAAGGAGTGCCTGGTGGACCTGAACTGCTGACCTTCTGGTTAGAAGCCATATCACTTAACCGCTATGCCACTCAGGTTTCCATTTAAATCTTGTAAAATCATGTATGCGTATGCAGACAGCCTCTGTTTTCTTCACAAGCACGTGGCAAAAGTGATCTCTTTCAGTGACAAATGCCCTCTGACAGCATCTACTACTTCGACCCTTAATTCGATTTTCCCAGACAATCTAAAATAACTCATGCCTGAGACTCTCCTTGGCCTTATGGGTCTCAAAGGATTGGTACAGCAGCAGGAATGTTATCTTACTACAGTTTAGGACATGAACAAGTGGTGAACTGAACAAGGCTGGTTAAAAAAAAAAAGAGAGAGGAAAGGAATAAAAGAAAGACAAAAATAAAAGGTAACTACACAATGGGTCATTAATTAAATGTGAAAGCTGAAAAGGTATTAGAATAAAGAGGCAAAAATCTGATAGAGAAGAATCACAGGCAGCAAGTTGGCCAAGAGCACTCTGTTCATAGTCTGTTGTTTTGGTAAATATATATTGAAAATACGGTCTGAATGCTGACATTTGAAGATTTTGTTAAAATATAATACCAGTAAAGGAAGTAAAAGATGGAAGAATGAAGAAGGGAAGGAAGGAAAAATAAAAATAAATGGCATAATTTCATAAAATAAATGATTTGGAGGGGAGACAGGCAGGAACAGAAAGTTTGACTCCTGAAGGGTGATACAAAATGAACGTGTTTAAGCAGTCTGATACGTGTAGCTACACAGACATAAGTAGAGACTTTAGGGCCCCATGTATAAAATACTGTGACAGGGCCGGAGATGACGGCAGATAGGGTGAGAAAGCTACAGTGGCTAGCACGTATCAGTATCATTCACCAAAGAAAACCAAGGAAATTTACAAAATACAGGAGAATGGAAAAAAGTTACAAACTGATAAGAAGCAAAGTGACATGTCTTAGGTGTAAGAGGTAAAGGCTGATCCCATTGGAAGCTGTTTACGGGGCAGGTGTTGAGCTCCTCTGGGGAAGATCTTCCGTGAGGTCAGGGCTCAGAGTGAGTACACACGACATACGGAACAGTCCCGTGGGCTCCTCACTGTCAGCACAGTCCATCCAGTCAAGAACTGTTCAAGCTGTTCACAGGCTAGATCTGCCTGGACCCCAGAAACGGACCTGTTAAGACAGGCTGGTTTTATGGTCTGAAGTGTTTCTCGCAAAAAGGTGTCAGCTTGCCTAGTTCATGATTCCCAGAACTGTGTTGTTCTCTGCTGTTTTGACATCTGATGTGATTTTCCTGTGTTATAAATACTGCCTATGTGATGATAATGAGGCAGGATAAGAAGCCATTATGTTAATGAGGCAGGATTCATCCTATAAGATTAAGTTGTGTCTTGTGTCAATCTCTCTGGAGATACAAAAGAAAGAAGGAAACAGAAGAGACCTCATATCACCAAGAAAGAAGGGACAGGAGAACAGCACATCTTTTAGACCTAGAGTCTCTCCACCGAGAAGGTTCTACATCAGGGGAAGACCAATGACAATGATCTGCCCCCAGAGCCAGGACTGGTGTCCTGAATTCAGTCTTCTAACCTCTAGACTGTTAGAGAATAAATCGTTCTTTGTTAAAGCTACCGACTTGTGGAATTTCTGTTACAGCAGCACTAGATGACTAACACAGGTGTAACAAGATCAATCAAGGACAAGAAATTAGAAGCATTATGCAGATGTATTCTAGTATATAAGTTCTAACCAGTGAAGAAGAGTTCAGCCAAAAAAAAAAAAAAAACCCAAAACTCTATAAGGGACTTACAGTGGCATCTCTATGAGACAAACCAAGGGTTTCATGAGCAGGTGGTATAAGAAGTATTACATGTCACAACTCAAAGAGCATGGAAAGGTCACCCTACCCCAAATCTCTCCCTCTAGCTCTTCTTAGTGCCAAAAATCCTTACAGTAGCAAGATACTAGTTTTTACACGGGTAACATACTGACTATGGTTACTCCTGCCAGGATTAAATATATTACATGTACTTTTTATATTAACCTCTCTGCAACTATCATTAGATTTGAGTTTAGGATTTTTAAGACCATCCAAGGAAAAGCCTAGTTGAAGAATTCTGCCAAGAAAGACAAGAATGCCGGGAACAGAGATGCAGACTGTGACAATATATGTCCCTGGCAACAAAGAGGGCAAATAGAAAACATGTCGTCTATTCTGTAGTTTGGCTTTGAATTAGCTTTCATCCACAGATCTCCAGGAGGGAATTCAAAACATTAACAACATAATTACTAATACCTCCCCTGCACCCCATTCCTGCTCAATTTCTCCCGATTTAAAAGGGAGTGATAATCAGGACCCCCCCTCTTGGGGCTGCTGTAAGAATCAAAGAGGTGGCACACGTCACCTTGATACTAACTACTGTGTGTGCTCAAAAACGTATGTGACTTCCTAGCTAAAGCACATCAAAGTACACTACATATGGCAAAGGTTCACAGTACATTACATATGGCAAAGGTTTAATGCACGTTACATATGGCAAAGCTTTTTCTTCTCCCGTTCTCTTGCCTTTCAGAAAACAAAACTCAAGAAGAAAGAGTTAAAAATGTCACAGAATTCTTGTAAGCCCAGAAGACTATGAAGACCCATTGGGACAGTGTTGCCTTTTTCTTTAACAAACCTGTCAAACAAGACAGCATTTTGCTGATGTACTGCAATTCCAATAATGGAAGCCACAGACAGAGTCTTGGCTGTTTCTCCTTCCTTGTTAAATATCCTTTTAAGGAATAAATGATGAATTACAAATGGATAGTCAGATACATCATTTCTAGTGAGTGTAGGTATATCCAAATTTCTCCCAAGAATATGAAACCGGAATGGCCTTCTCGAAAGAAAGTTTGAGTATATTTCAAACAGAAAAAGAAAGTCCCAGCAGTTGACAAGAAGGCCATTTCAAGCATACTGGTATAAATATGAGCAGGAATGTTTAGAGAAAGAAAGGATGGAGGAAGTAAGCAGGGGCTTACACTGTCTGGTCCTTCCACCTAGCCAGCCCTCCCACCAGACTTTCCACACAGGCAAACATACACCACTTAGAGCAGAACCAGAAGCCAATCTGTTTCTCACATCCCAGCTTCTTTCTGGGTACTTTCCTGTATTTGGAAAGTTCTGCAGTACAGTTGTTTCCCTGTTCCTATGCTTTTTCAAATAACTTCTCTTTTCTCTCCTTCAAGACTCCTTTGACCTGTGCAGGCCTGGTTAGGGCACATCCCCCAGGGGTCCCACTGCACTCTGTGACCCCTGTCATTGCACTTACCCCTTCCACTTAGAAGCACATATTTGGTTATCTCTTGGACACCATTCTCTTCACTTTGTCCATTGTCTCTGCTTTGATTCATGTCACTGTCATATGCTGTTCACCTGGTCTCTCCCAAGAATATCTGATCTGATCTCCCAGCTTTTCCTTTTCAGTGCAATAATCCAAACTCTGTCAGTGGTTTCCTTCTAAAGAACCAGTAGGACCAAGCATTCTTTCTGCTAATGTCTCAGTGTTCAATCCATTTCCCAAATAATGCAAATCTCGATTCTCCCCTGGATGATACACACGGTTAGTGTGCTTGGCTGCCAGCTGCAGATTTGGAAGCTCAAGTCCATCCAGAGGCACCTTGAAGGAAAGGCTTGGTGATCTGCTTCTTAACAGTCAGCCACTGGGGGCCCCGTGGAGCATAGTTCTACTCTGACCCATAGGGAGTTGCCATGAATTGGAGTTAATGCTAAGGTAACTGGCTTACATAACACAGACAGATAGGTAGATAGATACACAGAAGACAGATGGGTAGTATGGATAGGTAGAGATAGATACACACACACACACATATGTGTCTATGTAGTTGTATTACACATTACAGCTGAGTCAATTCCGACTCATGACAACCTCACAGGACAGAGCTCACCTGCCCCACAGGGTTCCCATGGGGTGGCTCATAGATTTGAACTGCTGACCTTCTGGTTAGCAGCAGTAGCGTAGCTCTTAACTACTGCACCAGCAGGGCTCCATATATATATACGTGCATGTATATGTATATAAATATATAGGTATGCATGCATGTATATACATATATACATTTAAAGTCACTAACACAGCAAAAGATATTCATCACAATCTCATTCCAACCTTCATAGTCTCAGATCCCCATACTTCTTCCCCATTTAATGTACACTCCAGGCATATTAAATTTCTAGACATCTTGTTTAATTCAGACATCTAATTTGTTTAATTCTAGACATCTTTGTTTAATACTCAAACAATGAAAATTCTGTAACACATGTGTGTCTTCTCCACTCAGTTCCTCATAAAACACCAACTCATCCCCTAAGATTCTGCTCATGCATGGTTTAGTAAACCCATAGTCTCTGCAGGCAGAACTAAGCATTACTTCTGTGAGCAGAACTTTTGGCTCCTGTATGGGGTGTAGCACAGTATTGCCAGGACATTTCAGTATTATAATTTAGTTACTGATTTTATTTCTGTCTTTGGCTTCATGTCTTGCACTAAACCCATTTATTTTTTTGCCTTTTCTATACCCAGAGGTGGTGAACACACGGGGGACAGTGTAATAGCTTTATTGTTTCATGTATCCACAGTACCTACAGGATTGCCATCAGTCAGCATTGACTCAACAGCACAGGGCTGGGTTTTGAGGGTTATGTAGATTTTCACTTAACTCATCAATTTTGGGAGCCATGTCCCTTTGCTGCCTGTTGTGTTACAAATTGAGTCACTTTGGTTCAGTTTCTCCAGACGCGATACCTCCTCTTTCCTACAGATTTGGGGCAGTAGTTCCCTGGCAGCTTTACAGCAGGGGAGTGATCACAGTTAGGTATCTAACTTTCCCTCTCCAGTCTCTCAAACAATCTTTCAGTTTTAAATTTCCAGTCCCAAAAATTGGGACCAAATTTTGGTACTAAAAATTGACAAGTTAATTGAAAATCTATATAACCCTCAGTCCATAATTGACAGCACTGGAAATGGAAACATAACAAAAGGTGAGAGGTAAGATTGATTTGACAGGAGACACTGTAATAAGAAAAGGAGAGAATGAAGACATTATCATGTTCTTTTTTAGTCATTATCTGGGAAAACATTTATTTATATGTCTAGAAGTATGCATCATTCTTACACAGACACAAAATTCTGAGAAATGAAAACTAGACTCAATCAAGGAATCCAAAAATTGCAGTTTTAAGAAAACAAAATAAAAGTCTTCCATCTCTCTTTTTAAAAATCTTCCCAAGAAAAAAACTTGGACACAAACTGTGTTCATTTCCGTGGTTGTGGTAACAAATGACCACAGATTCATTGGCGGTTCTCTCACAGTTCTGGAGGCCAGAAGTTCAACATCACTTCCACTGGGTCAAAGTCAGGGTATTGGCAGGGCTGTACTCCCACCAGAGACTCCACAAGGAAATTCTCTCCTTGTTTCTTTTAGCCTCCGGTGGCTGCCCATTCCTTGGTCTATGGCCACATCACTCTAATGTCTTCATATCACTGCACACCATTTCATCTGCTTCCACCTTCACATTGCTTTCTCTGGGCATGTCAAATCTCCAAAAGATTTTTCTCTTACAAGGAAATTTATGATAGCACTTACTGCCTACCTAGATCACCCAGGATAATCTCCTTATCTCAGGATGTTTAATTACGTCTGCAAAGATTCTTTTTTTTTTTTTTTTCCACGTAAGAAAACATTCATAGGTTCTTAGGAACATCTTTGGGAACCACCATCAGCTTACCACATAAACTCAAATATCTGCTAAAGCTAGACCATTTTGTAAGTCAAAGCATAACATTTGATGGTAGAAAGTAGAGAGAACAGTGGCATTGGAAGTAGCAGAGCAGAAAAACAGATAAGCTGTAAATAGGAGGTACTGATTAGAAATAAACAGGCATATTGATGCAATAGAATCAAGAAAGCCTCAGATATTGGATCATCCAGATCTTGTCAGAGGTAAGGTTGGGACTGGGAATTAAAAATCAAAAGACTGTTTAAAAGACTGGAGAAGAAAAGTTAGATACCCATCTATGACCACTCCCCCAGTCAAGTAACTACTGCCCCAAATCTATAGGAAAGCGGAGGCACCATCTCTGGAGAAACTGAACCAAACTGACTCAGTTTACGACATAACAGGCAGCAAAGGTACATGGTTCCAAAAATTAATGGGTTAAGGGAAAGTCTACATAAATGGAGAATCATGATAACCGGCCCTTCCCTTCAGAAGGTTACGAATTCTCCTCCTAAGTAATTTTCCAAAGAGAAAAATAACCTGAGATTCAGACTGTCATGGGTCTCTCCTACCAAAACAGACAACTGCCATTCAATGGACCAAAAGTGAAGCCAACCTGATCATAAATACCACTCTGCCCATGAAAATTTCTAATTAAGTTTTTAGTGAATCACCCAAAAGTATAACTGGACAGTAAAGGTTAACTGCTGGAAATGAGAAAAATAAAGAACAAAATAAGGAAAAGGAATGAAGGTATCCAGAGATACAGAAAACATACAGTGAGAAGAAGAAAATCTCAAAGGAATAATACTTAACATGCTTGAACAACAGAAAAGACATCGCCTTGGCAAAACAAGACAGGCTACAAAGCCAAAGCAATAGTCAGAAAGCAAGAAGAAACTATTAAAAATTCAACATCTGAGCACCAGAATAAAAACATAATGAACACCCAAACCCACCCACTGCCAACAACTCAGGTCTGACTCCTGGGGACCCTATACGTCAAAGTAGAACTGCCACATAGAGTTTCCAAGGAGTGCCTGGTGAATTTGAACTGCTGACCTTTTTGGTTAGCAGAGGTAGCACTTAACCCACTATGCCAGCAGGGTTTCCAAAACAAATGAATAAAAGCTTTAAAGATAATAAAATTTAAATTGAAAAAGCCAAGCTCATAAAAACATGAGGGAAAAGGCTTAAACAACTAGTCAGTGTGGATAATATGACAGTCCACAAACAGTTCTCTAACACATAAGTATTAGGAAAAAAAAAGGGGTAGTAGAGGATACATACCTACCCACCCACTGCTGCCCAGTCGACTCTAACTCATGGTAACTCTACAGAACAGAGTAGAACTGCCCCTCGAGTTTTCAAGGAGTTCCTGGACAATTCAAACTGCTGACTTTTTGGTTAACAGATGTAGCATTTAACCACTACACCACCACGGTTTCAATTGCAGAGACAGCATAAGACATTTTCTCATGATCAAGGACAAGAGCTGCCAGATTGGAAGGACCAACTGAGTACTTCAGCATAGGGGATTCAGAAGACACACACTAAGACACATACTAATCAAAATTCGGAATCTTGGAATAAAGAGAGTATCTTAAAAGCTTACAGACAGAAAAATAGGTGGTATATTAAAAAATCAGAATCAGAATGGCATTGGTCTTTCCAACAATAATGGAAGCTAGATGATAGTGGGAAAATACTTCTCAAGTCCTGAATGAAAATTATTTTCAATCTGTAATTTCATATCCAGTCAAAGATTCAATCAAGCGTGAGGATAGAATAGAGACATTTTCCAACGTCTGAGTTTGTAAAGTAGTTCTAGACTGGGAGGTCTTCTTTCTCAAGATGTTACTGGAACACGAGCCTCAGCAAAGGAAAAGAGAAAACCAAATGAAAGGAGAACGTAAGTTTACAACATTGAAAAAGAGTAAAGGGAATTTCCAGGATGACAGAAAAGAAAGAAAAAGGAATAACTAACATCGTTTTTTCAGACTAGATGAAAGTGGGAGGAAAGAAAGTCCCTGGAAGGGTTTCTTCAAGGGAAAAAAATAAGAAAAAAATGAAAACATACTTGCTGGAGTACCTGTCAAGCTTGACTTTTGGAGACAGTTGTATGCCAAATCCAACCCACTGCTGCTGAGCCCGTTCTGACTCACAGGGACCCTGCAGCATTTCCAAGGTGCACCTGGTGGGTTTGAACTGCTGGCCTTCTGGTCGGCAGCTGTAGCATCACAACAGCACCAGGGTTTACAGAGAAATATTTTGTAAAGACTTTGAAGGATTTGGGAAAAGTTAGCCAAAAAAGCCACCGAAAAATCAAAGATATGAAGGATGGCAGAGAGAGACAGAGGGAAACTGGGCACATACAAAAAAAAGTTTTCAGCGAGGCACTTAATCATGGAAAAATGAGAGTTCTACAACAAAAGGAATGTAACCCTATTATATTACAAGGCTAAGCTGGAGAAACTATGTATGTGATCTTAATAATTAAAAACCCAGAGAAGGATTTAAACTAAAATGATAATGTACCTGTGTTAAGAGCATAGAGTGAAGATTTGGGGGTTTTAAGCACACTTAAATATTTAAAGTAGTCTTAGCCAAGCCAAGTGCTGTCGAGTCGGATCCGACTCATGGCGACCCTAGAGGCCAGCCTAAGGAAACCTAAATAAGTCAGTAAAAGATAAAAATTGTCGTTGAGTTGCTTCTGACTCCCAGTGACCGCAGATAATGTGTAAGCTGAAGGATCATGACCTAGCCACACAGACATTATTTGAAATCACAAAAGCAAAATAACAATTAAAGGAGTTGAAAGTGGTTGGCTTCCTATAGTGGTGCCAGATGGTTTATTTCTCAATTATGTCTTTTGAACTTTATGTTTCAATATATGAGCATACAATTATTTGGTAAAATTAAAAATTATTTTTAAAGAAATAAAATTTATCTAACCAGTTTCTGTCTTTCCAGTGTCTACAATTATAACAAGGCAAATCAAATAACTATTTGTTCTTCTTGTAGAATATCTCCATAAATGTAGACTGTACAACAAATATAATTATCAAATTGATGAATCAACTCATGAATGCATACTTCAGTGAAACATTCTCTCCATCACAAAATCTTAAAACCCCACTGCCATCAATTCATTTCTGACTGTTAGCAACCCTGTAGCACAGAGTAGAACTGCTCCACAGAGTTGCCAAGGAGATCCTGGTAGATTAGAACTGCTGACCTTGTGGTTAGCAGCTGTAGTTCTTAACCGCTTTATCACTAGGGTTTCCCTGTTCTTCGCAGAGGGATGAAATTCATGCTCTATGTTTCATGCATTCTATAAAATGATAGATGGGATCAATAAATTACATATTAAATTTTTCAATAAATTACATATTAAATTTGGTGGTAAATATAAATTCTCAAAGGAATCAGTAGATCAAGTGTGATAAAGAAAATAGTTGCTTTTAAAAAGAAAATATGTATTTGTAAAATCATCTATATTCTTTTTTACCTGGCTTTCAGAAGACTGAATTTTCTTGGGAAGCACTGGAAGGATATTGTTACTTGTTCCCATGTTACTACCAGTATGGGCAATCTAAATGACAATCGCTGGAGAGAAATGTTGATTTGTATACAAGAAATTCAGAATTTGCATTCAGAAATGGCATTCATTCAAAACCTTTCAAACATCAACATACCCTGATGCTGTTTCTATGAGCCTCTTGACACTAATGTCTTATTTATCTTTCTCTACACTAAGAACACATGATTCAAAATAACACCTTTCAAAGTATAATGGCTTTTTAAAAATAATATTCCCATCCAACACCCAGAGAGCAAAGTACAAGGAGAGTTTACAAAACAGGATGAGATTCTCCATTATTATTTCTGGAGAGCACCCTACTCTGATGTTTTTTCCTTCTGCCATCCTTGGAGAATATGCATTATCGACGACAGATCAGCCTAAGTCCTACTTATTTCCTCAGGAATAAGGGTCAGGCAACATGCAGCCTTCTTGGGAAAGTGGCCTAAAACCACCAAAAAGCCATCTCAGTAAGACATCAGGAAGCACAACTGTTTCCACTGACACCAACAAAATGAAAACAAAACTCTGCAGAACTATGTGCTCTCTGAATCATAGTTTGTGAAAATACTGCACATGCTGTGTTTTGACCACCCAAGAGAAATCAAAGTCATTGTATCATTCTGCAAGCATCTTGGTCCTTCTGATGTTTACAGTTCTAAAAGAAGGAGCATGGGTGGGGTCATCTCTGTTCCTGGGTCACAGTCAGTTAGTATCTGCTAAGGCAACATTAGAAGAAGGCTTTCAAAGGTTCCCTTTGTTCCTGACCTGTGAGGGGAATTCATGGTATGTGACATCAAAGGGGGTCCTACAGGTCACCTCTGTTGGATGTAGCCATGTGGTTGTGTGAATTAAAAACACACAACAGGGGGCTTGGCAAATTCCTGTTTTAATCTGGTCTCTTCTTCAGTTCATCTAAAACCAAAAGCCAGTTGCTGTTGAGTCAGTTCTGACTCATGGGCAACTCTTGTATGTTTCAGAGCACAACTGTGTTCTGTAGGATTTACAGTGGCTGATATTTTTGGAAGCAGATCACCTGGACTTTCTTCGAAGATGCCTTTAGGAAGACTCAGACCTCTAATCTTTTGGTCAGCAGCCAAATGAGTTAGCCATCTGTACCACCTAGGTAATGCACCTGATCTAAAGCCATCATTATTGATAGCTGAAGGAGAGGTTTTAACTCATTTTTGGGATAATCTCAGACAATCCTGATGACATAGTGGTTAAGTGCTACAGCGAGTTGGCAGTCTGAATCCACCAGGTGTCCCTTGGAAAATGTATAAGGCAGTTCCACTCTGTCTTATAGGGTCACTGTGAGTCAGAATCAACTCTACAGCAGTGAGTTTGGTTGGGTTTCTTAGGAAGTGGTTTAAAGCAGTCAAATTAGTGGATCAAAAAATGTTCCATTTTCCCCAGAAACTATTCATGCTCCTGGCAGCTCAAAGGCAAAAACAAGAACTATAAAGGACCTTTCTGCTGACCATGAAATAGACTTGAACTCAAGCTGTTCAGGCACAGGTAGACAATGTATAAGAGTGAACATTCACACACCTAGTTTCACTTCTCAAGAAGCTAAAGTCATTGACATTGTTAAGACACAGTGATACAATGGTTAAATGCTAGGTTACTAGTAGACAGGCTGTAGCTTTGAACTCATCAGCTGCCTGGAGGGAGAGAAAGACTTGCCAGTCTGCTTCGGTAATGATTACAACCTGGAAAACCCTATGAGGCCAGTTCTGTTCTGTCACAGGGGGTTGCTGTGGGTTGAATCAACTCATTGGCAGCTAACATCAACAGACTGCAGCCTGTTAGGGTGACATTTCACAGTGAGCAAGTACTCAGCCGTCTAGTAGCCAACATCAGTGTACCCTCTAGAGTGAACAGACCCTTAAAGAAATGGACTATTCATCTCCAAGAATTCAGAGTTTGCATCTGCGTTAGAAATGCAGAGACACTAAGCATGGTAGCATGAACTAGTTAAAAACACAGTAGTAAACTTGTAGCTACAAAGTAAGGAACAGATAAACAAAAATAAAACAAGATTCTGTTTGCGGAAAACATTTCTATTTTAGACATTATATTGTCTCCCTCAAATATATCTGGACTAAGATATTTCGGCTACTTGAACTTAATTTTTCTTCCCACTCAAATTCCTGTGTCACCTGTTTTCTGTCTAACAAAATCCTGTCCCACTTTTAAGGCTTAGATTCTCTAGCTGACAAAATGGTTAACACATTCACTCACTAAGCAAAAGGTTGGCAGTTCAAATCCACCCAGAGGTACCTTGGAAGAAAGTCCTACTGATTTACTTTTGAAAGATCCCAGCCATTGAAAACCCTCTGGAGTAAACTTCTCTGAAACACATGGTGTCACTCTGAGTCACAATCAACTCAGTGTTTGCTTTTTTTTCTTCGAATGCTTATTTCAAATTCTACCTCCTCCATAACAATTTAGCAGATTTTGCTGGTCCACAGCAGATTTTATTTACTGAAATTGTACCTCTCTCAGCAGTTATCCTACGCTATCCTGAGATGTTAATCATACATATGTTTACAACTCTGCCTTATCTCTTCCTTATACTGTCCACCCTAGAACTGTATCAGGTCTTCTATTCTCTGTTTTAGCTTCCTATGGTTCCCAGCTGAATCCTATGCAATTAATAACTCTGAGAAAAAAATAATCAGTGTGGATTGGTTTTATTTAACATCAGCAATATTTGCAGGCTCCTGCATGTATCATGGAAACCCTGATGGTGTGGTGATTAAGTGTTCCCACTGCTAAACAAAACGTTGACAGTTCAAATCCACCAGACTCTCCTTGGAAACTCTGCAGGGCAGTTCTACTCTGACCTCTAGGGTCACTATGAGTTGGAATCGACTCAGTGGCAATGGCTTTGGGTTTTGTTTTGTTTTTTTAATGCAGGAAGGGGCTGGGTCTGGAAATTATCTTCAGAGAGATGATTTCACTTTATTTTTAAAAAACTGGATTGCTTTTTAAATAATACCAAGTTCAAAGTAATGTATTAAACATTGACTTTCTTAAGCATGTCTCAGTTTAGTTCAAATTCATGTACTTTTCTAAGATTTTTTTTCTAAATGAAGATTTAAATAGTTTGAGAAAAAAAAATGAGTCTTAGCCTTTCAGAGAACATAAAGCTATATAAACTGAGAAATATTATAAACCATGCACACAATATAACATATAAAAGCTAAGCTTGGAAAACATGAGAAACACATTTATGAGAAACCAAGTAGAAAAGGCAGCAAGACTTTCTGTAACAGTATTAATTAGTCATATGAATATATTTGTTCATATGTGTGTAGATAGATAGATATCGCTTGCAAGAAAAAACACGCCATTTGCAACCACTAATATACATTTAATTTTAAATAGGTAAAAATGAAAAAACAAGGTAAAGGACATGGCACTTTAGCTATACTAGGATTTAAACAGAGAATTGAAGTTCATTATGTGATCGGCTAAAAAATGGCTAAGGAACCCTGGTTTCTCAGTAGTTAAACACTTGGCTGTGAGTTCAGAGCCTGGGAGTTGGAGAAAGATGTGGCAGTTTCCTTCCATCAAGAGTTACAGCCCTGGAAACACTGCGGGGCTCCTCTGTCCTGCAAGGTCATTACGTGTCAGAATTGACTCAACGGCGACAAGTTCAAAGACAGCTCAAGACAGTTACTGAGAAGACAACAAACCTTCTAAAGAGAGTCCCTGCTATCAGAAAGGCAACAGATGGGAAAATCCCCAGAACTGTGCTCCATATAGCTTTTCAATGACTGATTTTTTTGGAAGTAGATTCCTAGGACATTCTTTCCAGGTGCCTCTGGTGGACCAGAGGCTTCCACCTTTCAATCAGCAGTTGATAGCACTGACCATGTGTATCACCAAGTGACTCCACTGGACCTAGAGGACAGAAAAATCAGAGCCATAGAAAAAGTGTTGGGAGACAGCAACCGTTTGACTCTGGTTATGGGGAGGGATAAATACAGTCTTGGAAAGGTGAGTGTAAACGGATTTATGTGGGAAAGTAGTTACAAAAGAAGTAAAGGTGTTAGTGGAGACTTGAATTATGAGTGCCAAGGTAGCAGAGGCTGTTCTGAGGAGGAAGCAGACCGCTGAGCAGAGCAAAGAAAATCAACTTTCCCAGAGGTAAGTAGTAAGGTTTCTATCGAAAGCAATTATCAAAATAAAACGTTCTAAGAAGCCATTCCTATTGGAAACATAAATTTCTTTCAAACATGACACGTTATTTGGAAGCCCTGGTGGTGTGGTGGTTAAGTGCTATGCCTGCCAACCAAAAGGTCACCAGTTCAAATCCACCAGGCACTCCTTGGAAACTCCATAGGGCAGTTCGACTCTGTCCAGCAGGGTCGCTAGGAGTCGGAATGGACTCAGTGGCAATGGGTTTGGCTTGGGGTTTGAGCATACTATTCAAGTTTAAGTTGAGCTTTTACCTGTGAGAATTCTCCTTAAAGAGCATTATTGTGTGTTGTTCAAATAAATCCACGGTGTTTTCACGACACGGCAATTAAACAACAAGCACCCCACTTAGTAAGTATTTGTTAGCATGCAGGACTTGGCCCAAGTGTGCAACAGAAATGTATCTGATAAGTCTGATCCTATGGAAGATTATCATAGTTTGGGAAACAGGGTGGATCACTACAGACACGGTGATGTATTTTTCATGGCCGTCTGTGGAATCCCTCAGGGATGGTAAAAACTCTTTGAAATGGCAATAAATTGCTCATATCATACTTATTATTCAGGCAAAAACATGTTTTATTTATCTGAAGCATTTTTCTAGATAGTGAGTGGAGAAGCCTAAAAAGGATGTCAGACACGTTATTTTTCTTCTCACAATTTCCCACTATTTAAGGTAATGGGGTCTTTATGTTTTTCATGCAGCGCACATCTATTATTAATCCACAGCCTGTATGTTGGTCTTGCACTTCTACTTCAAACAGTGACTTACCCAGCCAGGAAAAAAAAAAAAAAGAGAGAATTTCAGTATTGGGGGCAATATGAAGCCTGAGTGTCAGCTAGGACTTGACCCAACTCTGGAATGTCATTCACTTTGGAAGAGATCAGATGAAGAAAACTGAATCAAGTTCCACTGTTTAAAGTTAAAACATACTGGAAGGACTGCTCAGTGGAATAACTGCAACACATAAGGAAGACACAATTAGTAATATTAATCAGAAGGACCCCTGATGATGCAGTAATTAAGAGCTCAGCAGCTAACCAAAACATTGATGATTCAAACTCACCCAGACACTGCTCGGGAGACAGACCTGGCCCTATACTCTCCTAAAGACCACAGCCCGGAAAACTCCCTAGGGGACTTCTACTCTATTGTATGGGATTACTATACATTGAAATCGACCCAGGGGCACCTAACAACAATATTAAAACGATGCTGTAGCATTAATGTAAAATGTTGTAAACAGGTAATGATCACTGAAGGATGAAATACAAAATACACAAAAACACTACTTTCCCAAAATGATGAACAGAGTCTCATAATATTTCCTTATATTAAGTAATGTAATATTAATTGTTGTTGTTGAGTGCCATGGAATCAGTTCCGACTCACAGCAACCCTACATACGATGAAACAAAACATTGCTGGGTCCTGTGCCACCCTGGCAATCACAGTTATACTTGAACTCACTGTTGCAGCCACTGTGTTAGTCCATCTTGTTGAGGGTTTAATCTTTTTCACTGACCCTCTACTTTATCAAGTATAATATCCTTCTGCAGAAACCGGTCTCTGTTGATAATATGTCCAAAGTACTTGAGACAAAGGCCTGCCATCCTTGCTTCTAAGGAGCATTCTGTCTGTACTTCCTCCAAGACAAATTTCTTCATTCTTCTGGTAGTCCACAGTATATTCAGTATCTTTGGCAATGCCTGAACTCAAAGGCAGCAATTCTTTTTCTATCTTCATTCATTGTCCAGCTTTTGCATGCAAAAAAGATGGCTGGGAATACCATTGCTTGCCTCAGAACCACCTTAGTTCTCAAAGCAAAAAAAAATTTTTTTAACACTTTAAGGAGATCTCATGCAGATTTGCCCAATGCAATGTGTCATTTGATTACTGCTACCTCTATGGGCATTGCTAATGGATCCAAGTAAAATGAAATCCTTGACAATTTCAATCTCTTCTCTGTTCATCATGATGTTGTTTACTGGTCCACTTGTGATGATTTTGTTTTCTTTCTCTTGTGGTGTAATTCACACTAAGGGCTGTAGTCTTTGATCTTAATCAGTAAGTATTTCAAGTCCTCTTCCATTTTAGCAAGCAAGGTGTGTCATCTGCATACTGCATGCTGTTAATAAGTCTTCCTTCAATTTTCATTCTGTTTTCTTCTTCATACAGTCCAGTTTCTTGGATTATTTGTTCAGTATACAGATTGAGCAAGTATGGTGATACAATCCTGATGCATACCTTTCCAACTGTGAACCACCCCATATTCCTTTGTTCTGTTTGAATGACTGCCTCTTCATCTAAGCACGGGTTCCACATGAAAGCAACACAGTATTATGGAATTTCCATTGTTCTCAATGCTATCTGTAGTTATTTTATGATCCATACAGTCTAATGTCTTCTCATAGTCAATAAAATACAGGTAAACATCTTTCTGGTATTCTCTGCTTTCAGCCAGGATCCGTCTGACATCAGCAGTCAGGTGTCTTGTCCCTGAATCTGGCTTGAATTTTTGGCAGTTCCCTGTCAATGTACTACCGCGACCACTTTCGAATGATATTGCGCAGAATTTAACTTTCATGCGATATTAATGATATTCCTCAATAATTTTTACAGTTGGTTGGATCACCTTCCTTCAGAATAGGCAAAATATGGATCTCTTCCAGCCAGTTGGCCAGATAGCTATCTACTAAATTTCTTGGCACAAACAAGTGAGCACCTCCAGTGCTGCATCCATTTATTGAAACATCTCTATTGGTATTCCATCAGTTCCTGGAGCCCTTGTTTTTCATCATTCTCTTCAGTGGCACTTTGACTTCTTCCTTCTGTACCATCAGTTCTTGAACACATACTGTTTTCTGAGGCAGCTGAACATCAACACATACTTTTTGATGCAGTGACTGTGTATTCTTTCCATCTTCTTTGGATGCTTCGTGGGTCATTCCAAATTTCCCCTGTGGAGTCAGTCCTTCAGTACGAAGACTTGAGACCTAAATTTTTTCTTCAGTTTGTTCAGCTTGAGAAATGCCAAGCATGTTCTTCTCTGTTGGTTTTCTAACTTCAAGTCTTTGCATATTTCATTATAATACTTTACTTTTTGGTCTTGAGTTACTGGTATTTGAAATATCAACAGCTTCAGCCTGGCATAAAAATTCTCGGCAAGTTTTTCTTGGCAAGTTTGTGTTGCATTCATGTGGAACCGGTACTTAGATGAAGAGGCAGTCGTTCAAACAGAACAAAGGAATGCTGGGTAGTTCAAAGCTGGAAAGGTATGCATCAGTGTTACAGCAACACACAAGTCACTACAGCATGACAAACGGACAGACAAGTGGCAGATAATATTAATAGTACTTACAATATTTCCATTCTACTTGACCACAGTGATTGGACAAAATCAATATTAAAATCAAACACAGATTTTTTTTTTTAACTTTACTTTTTTCTTACTGTGACTTTTCAGTACTTGATTAATCCTAAATTAAGTTTAATTTTAGGAAAAGTATGCATTTTGCAGTGATTTTCCTTCCAAAGCATTTTAAAAATATTTTATACATATTCAAAATAGGTCTGAATTGACATCACTGCCAAGAATAACGATGGGAAAAGTAGCTGCAGTAAGAAAGTAATGGCTTCTGGTAGAATTCCTTCTAGTAGGCAGGGTACCATGCTGCTTCAAAACTCCCAGCCCAGTTAAGAACTTGATGTTCTAAGCCTTACTCCAAATGCCCTAAATCACACAATTCCCAAACTGGTCTCTGTAAGTTAAGAAAGGGAATATAAAATATGAATAAATCTGGAGAAAAGCCATAAAGATTAATGAAGTCTTAGAAAAAAAATAAAATATTTAACGTAACATTAATAAAAATGAAGTTTTTGTTTGTTTTCTTGTTAGATTGGCAACGGTATTGACATAAAGGAATGACTTGGTAGTTCTTGACCAGCTTGACACAAAACAAACATTCAAGGAACAGCCCTCAAATAAATGCCTGGGGCAGACAGAGAGAGAAATGCTACCATTTAAGAAGAGAGAGGACAAGAAAAGGGAATGACAGTGTTGGGGTATGGTCATAATAAAAAATGGTAAGCAAAACCAAGAGATTTGAACATACTTTTCAGTTCATGGACTGAATCCTGCAGAAATAGAGATAACGACAAAGAACTTGTTAGTATTTCCTTGTAAAAGAAGTGAGAAAGACTAGTGCATTCTACAGCAAAATCAACATGAGACGTAGAGTCCGAGGAAGGACAACGTATGGGAGGAAGACAGGCCGTATCAGCTTCCTCTGTTATCCAACAAGACAGCATCTTCATCTATTGATCGCTTACTGTATGTCAGGCCATGTTTTCTATTCATTCATTTCATCTTCTAACCAACTCTAGGAGACAAGGGAAGGTTATCTCCACTACACAAGGCATAAAGACTTCAGGTAACTTGGTCAAGGTCACAGCTAGCCAGTGGAAAAAAGAAGACTGGAACAGCACCAGTGTCTACGTAATAAATCTGCAAGTGTAAAACATAACAGGGAGCTGGTAGGAGAGAACGAAGACAGACCAAAAACTCCAGAGAGTTAAAGAGAAAGTCGATATTGAGTTCATTTGAAAAGACCCATTCAATGTTATAGTTTAAATATTATCAACCACTTATAAAAGTAAATTACTTTAGAAAATAAAGACGGACATCATTTACCTCTCGGACTAAGGTGAAAATGTTGGGAAAAATCTTCAGTATCTAAAGTCAGAAATCACAAAGCAAACCTGGTCATCTCACTCATCTTATAAATGAACTGCTTTGGCCTGGCATAAAAACTCTAAGCAAGTTTGTCCCAGCCACTTTCCCAGCCTTACCTCCCACTCTCTCTGCCCACTCTTCATTACATATGTGTTCAATAATCCTGTCTCAAACATGCCATAAACCAGTATGCATCAGCTCTACCATGCACTTGGAAACCATCTTTATTGTTAGGGTGCTGTCATGGATTGACTTCTGTCACCTGTAAAAGAAATGTGGGGTCCTAATCCCTGTACCTAGAAATAAGACACCTTTTTGAAACTAGAGGCTTTTTTATACCAAGATCATAATGGATTAAGATGGGTTCCAAACCTTATCGCCCCCAGAGGGGCTTCTCATAGAAAGGGTGGAATAGACACAGATGCACAGGCAGGGAGCAGTCAGACAACATGTGAGAACCCACCTACAAGTCACAGATCGCCAGCAGACAACCAAAAAACTAGGAAAGAAGCCCACAGCAGGAAGTGACACTACTGGAATGCCTGCCCCTAGAAGCATGAGAAGAGGAATCACTGTTCTTTTAGGCCATCTACTTTGTGGTTATCTTATGAGTGCAACTCTAGAGAATGAAGACAAATGCCTACTCAGTTCAAACGTTAATTCCACTCAAAATGTTTCCATGACTCCTCCAAGCAAAGCTTTTCATTTTCTCTTTTCCATAGCTATGGATACTCTGGTGGCATGGTGGTGAAGAGCTCTGACTGCTAACTGAAGAGCTAGCAGTTCGAATCCATCAGGTGTTCCTTGGAAACCTTACAGCGCAGTTCTGCTCTGTCCTGTATAGTGGCTATGGTGAGAACCAACTCAATGACAACAGGTTATGCACAGCTACACACGTATTACACGCTTCAATACACATGTCTATCAGTTTGTAGTACTTTGGTGGCTTGCACGGTACTGTGATGCTAGAAGCCACGTGTCTTAGTTATCTAGTACTCCTATCACAAAAATCCCACAAATGGATGGCTTCAGCAAATGGACATTTATTCCCACATAGTCTAGCAGGCTAAATGTCCAAATTTAGGGCACCAGCTCTGAGGGAAGACTTTCTCTATGTGTCAGCTCTGGAGGAAGCTCCTTGTCATCAATCTTGCTCTGGTCTAGGAAGTTTTCAGTGCAGCGACGCTGGGTTGAAGGGATGCTCTCTGCTCCTGGCACTGCTTTCGTGGTGGTACGAGTTCCTTCTGCCTCTCTGCTCTTTTCTCTCTTTTATGTCCCAGAAGAGGTTAACTCAAGGCACAACCTGATCTTACATATTGAGTTCTGCCTCATTAACATAACTACTTCTAATACTGCCTTAGTGACACCATAGAGGTCGGGTTGACGGCAGGAAAATCCCATCAGATGATAAAATGATGGACAATCACACAATACTGGGAATCACGGCCTAGTCAAGTATTTCTCTGGAGGGGAAAAGGGTGCATAATTCATACCATCACACTATGCCACCAGTATTTCAAATACCAGCAGGCTTACCCATAGTTAACAGATTTCAGCAGAGCTTCCAGGTAAAACAGGGTAAGAAGAAAAGCCTGGTGATCTTCTGAATATTAACCAGTGAAAACCTGTGGATCACAATAGAATACTGTCCAACACACTTGTTTTGGACAAGTTATCAGGAGGGCTCATTTGCTGGAGAAGGATGTCATGTTGGGTAAAGTTCAGTGCCAGTGAGGGCAAGGATGACCCTCCGTGAGATGGACTGGCACAGTGGCCTCAATGGCCACTCAAACATACTACTGATGCAGACCTGCAATATTTTCTTCTGCTGTACAAAGGGTCACCATGAATCAGTTACTCGGTGGCAGATATCCATCTTTCTAATACACACACACACACACACAGCATTTATGCATATTTATGTAAACGTGTACATACATACACATTTCTTCAAAAGTATTTCTAATGTGCTCCTCCTCTTCCACAGTCATTTGTCAATGGGACAACTATTTATTGACTACCTATTATGTACCAGGCAAATCCTAGTGATGTAGTAGTTAAGAGTGTAGATGCTTATCAAAACAGGAACAGTTTGATTTCATCAATCTTCTCCTTGGAAACTCTATGGGGCAGTTCTCCCGTGTCCTACAGGGTCACTATGAGTCAGAATCAACTCAAGGGGAACAGGTTACTATGCACCAGAGACATTCTAAGCTCTCTAAACCAAGGATTACTTGTCACGGCTTTAGGCATTTTCTGTTGTCTTGCTCTGTGCTCCCAATATGTTGTTATTGTTGTTGTTGCTGTTATTGTTTTGTGTTGTCAAGACGATTCTGACTCATCTGCAGTGGACATTCATTCAATATTTGTGGAACTGAATCACCACTGAACATCAATGAATATCAATGAATACTCAACAAATAATCTTTTAAAAACAAATGATCTTATGTTTCCACAGAGAGAAATAATTGGAATGTAGAAGAATATAATATAAAATAGCGGATCTTAAATTTGGCAAATTCTGAGATCTGGAACGTCTGTAATAAGAATCAGAAAGGGAGCAGTGAGGAATTGCATCACTTCGCTGCTTTTCACTCCCTCTGTCATTTTAAGTGAATTTTAATTTCCTCCAGACCATCAACTTAGATTCACAGACTTTTAAAACTCCAAGGGCAATCTGAAGCCATCCAGTTCAAATCTTACATTGCACTGATGAACAGACTATGTCCCAAGAGGTTCACAATGCTGGACCAAGAACTTTGAGTTCTTCTCTGACTGTATCCCCTTTATCCTGTCACCCTACCTTTTATTTTCTTTTTCACCTTTTATTTTGTAGATATTTAACAGACACTGGTAATAAGGTATTGTCAGGTGAGAAAACTAAAAGACTCAGTGATAAAGAAAATAATTCCTCGTTTTTATATTCTCAGATATGGTGCAAGATCAAGCAATGTTTCATTCTCTTGTGTATAAGGGTCATTATGAATTGGAACTGACTCCATGGCACCTAAAAACTACAACAAAGATTTTTTCTAAAATTGGAGGCTTTTATAATAAGAATATAAAACATTCCCAGGGAAAAATCTATCCTTCACTTACTAGAAGAAATTCCAGGTTAAATTTTTCTCTCTCTCTCCCTCCTTTTTTTTCCCCTCCAAATTTATGGGAATTCAAATCTGTTAAATAGAATAAGACATGTTGTTGCTATATGCTGCTGGAGTGAGTTCCAACTCATAGTGACCCTATATTACATGGTAGAACTGCCACTATCGGTTTGTAAAGAGCGGCTGATAGATTTGATCTGCAGACCTCTGGTCAGCAGCTAAGCTCTTAACCATTATGCCACCAGGGCTCCAAAATAAGATATGGATCTGTGTATATAGAACAAATATTTATACTTCTTTTATATGGAAAACTCTCTGATATGTCCTTGTTTTATAGTTGGTTGTGATTCATTTATGAACTTCTCTTTTGATACAGCGTAGACTGATCTTGATTAATGTGTTTATGTGCTAAAAAGTACAGAAAGAAAGTTAGTTTAGGAAAGCAAGCTGTTGTGTCCCACTTATTAATAAATCATCTGTTTGATGAGTTTTTGCCTCCTGAGTTTTTTACATTTTGAAGTCAATTTTTTTTACTGAAAAAATGTAATATTTCAGCCATTACCAATTTAAATTTTAGTCATTGTAAAGGAAAGGTTTTCCCTCACTCAGAAAGGCTTGTAAAAAGGTAAGAGATGGCTATGACGTACCAGTGGCTCAGTGATAGAAGTCACATCACCCATTGGGGACACTCCATTAGACTCCTGCCAAATGTACCGCAGACCCAGCCACCACCCATCTGTCAGTGGGGGGTTGCATGTCGCGATGATGGTGAACAGATTTCAGCAGAGTTTCCAGATTAAGACTAGGAAGAAAGACCTGAAGATCTGGTACAAAAAACTCAGCCAAGGAAAATGACAGATCACAAGAGCCCAACCTTCTACTCAGTGTCAGCATGGTGCAGGACTGCGCAGTGTTTCCTTCCAACGTGATGGGGTTGGCCATGAGTCAGGGGATAACTCAAAGACAGCTAGCAACAGTCAACAACAGAGGGTTGTGCAAGGACCTACCTTCTTCTAACTGTTAAAGAGTAGCCCACAACCTGAGGCCCAGTGGTTACCTGAGCCTTGATTAGAGGAAAGTCTAGCTTAAGTATCTGTTTTAACTATAACTAGAATCTTCCTTGGAAGCAAGGATGGCAAGACAACATTGCACATACTTTGGACATATTAGCAGATGGGACTAGTCCCTGGCGAAGGATCTCGTGCTTGGTAGAGGGTGAGAGGAAAAGAGGAAGACCATCAGTGAGGGGGACTGGCACAGTGACAGCAACACTGGGCTTAGGGACAGTAACAACTGTGAGGATGGCAGAGCATGGGGCCGTGTTTCATTCTGTATGGAGGGTCACTGCAGTCGGAACTAAGGTACACCTACCTAACAACAGCAGCAATAACAACATGTGAATTTAGGATTCAATAACAGCTAATCTAAAACGAAAGCGGATGGAAGAGCGGAAGTCAGAATGCAATTCTGCATATGCACTTGCTAAGCAAATGCTTACCATCTAATCTCAATCCGCCCACCCACTGCCATCGAGTCGATTCTGACTCTTAGCAACCCTACAAGACAGAATAGAACTGCTCCATCGAGCTTTCAAGGAGCTCCTGGAGGATTCAAACTGCTGACCTTTAGGTTTGCACGTTTTGCTCTTAACCATTATGCCACCAGCGTTTCCATCTCATCTCAATGGCCCGTATTTTTTTATCTTCACTTGGAAGATATTTGCCTGTGATCTGATCACTGAGATCCCCACTTTCTTCCAATTTTCTTTCCTCTATTTTCTTAGCAGCGTTATTTTAGAACTAATAGACACTCGGTTTCCTCCTGCCTTTCTTAACACCAGCCCACTCTCCAGCACCGTTGGTTGAAGTAAATCACCGTGTCATTCCAGCCTAACTGACCACTTGTGATTTCAAAAACAAATTCAGCTGCAACTGCTTTTAAAACTTACTAGGTTACTTTTCTGTCTGATGTCATCCAGGTTTCCAGAAATCTCCTCAAACTGCCTAATGAAGCAATAAATTCCTTTATTGGCATTTCAGAATGTGGAAACAAATTGGAGTGACTCACTCACGCCTTTTCTTAACCCCTTTATTCAGCAAAACAGTTTATTTTACTGAAAGAATGGGGGAAAAAAAAAAGAGCTGACCATTTAGAAATAAACTAAGTAGGCCTACCCTCTTCTATGCCCCTAGGGCATTCAAAACTATCCTTTTGCAAGAGTGTATGTTACAGCTTAATTGAGAGCATAAGAGAGGAAAAACTGGGCTTATTTATCATCCTTGTGGAAATAATTCTCATGTTAGCCTTTCCACTTATTATAAATTATTACTCCAGCTAGATTTCATGAAGTTCCCTCATTTAGTTTCTGTTGGTTTTATGGCATTTGCTCATTTTGTTTGAAAGTCTCATGTTCCTCTGTTAGCAATTACATGCAGGTAGAAGTTGACTTACTCTCAGAAGCCCTGGGCTAGTAATGCTTTAAAAATGTAGAAAATAGCACAGGAAAGGAGGAAGGGTCACTGAATGTCTACGGTTCTCTCCCTATGCTGTGTAAACAAACATTTGTATTATTTTTATTTCCTGAGCATTTTCCAAATGATGGCAATAAACCAAAACCAAACCCACCGCCATCAAATTGATGCCACCTCATAGCAATCCTATACAATGAGTAGAGCTGCTCCATAAATTTCCAAGGAGCCTATGGTGGATTGGAACTGCTGACCTTTTGGTTACCAGACATAGCACCTAACCACTGCACCATCAGGGTTACCAATGATGACATCAGGGATGTCAAAAAACTATTTTGGAGATTAACACCTGAATAATGGTGTAGGAAAAAATAAAAAACAAAAATAAAATAAACCTATTCACACATACTTAGTGAATTATACACCTGAACCCCAGCATGTCTACATTAGAAGTGAGCTTAGTAAAACTAAACTTAGGTCAAACTCCTTAAAGATACTGAAGGAAAAGCCAGGGAAATAAAGGAAATTAGTGACCATCTCTTGAAAGCTGATAGGGGTCACCAGATTTGGAACTCCCATCCCTAAGCCCCTGAGTGCCGGTTCCAGTAACCTGTTCTTGCCTGACTTACTTGTAAGGCTGAACCAGAAAATATCACACAGGGCTAATATCTTTTTCAACCAAAAAAAGAGAAGAAGAAGAAGAACATTGTCACTGAGTCAATTCTGACTCCTAGTGACCTCACAGTGGAGAGCAGAACTGCCCCATAAGGTTTCCAAGGACTGCC